>OY856409.1:240069057-241269057 GCA_963693085.1 Alisma plantago-aquatica
TGCGTAATAGGTTCTTTAGATTTTTACTCAGGGCCTCTAAATACCTCTCTTCCTACCAACGCCTTCCTTGCCTTTTCTTCCATCCCCTACAAATCCTCCTCACTACTATGCTTGTCCCTGCCGAATTGTCGATCTGCTCACTGATTGACTGGTCAAACTATTGTGCAAACCACATCGTCGACCACCATGACCACAACCATGAGGTCTCTGTCAACCCATACAATTACAAATGACACTTGCTTATTACAATATGAGTATCCATATTACAAAATGGTCACCTATATTATGATTGGCTCTTGTCTATTACAATGTGACTGTCCATATTACAGATGACACTTGCTTATTATAATATGAGTATCCATATTATAAAATTGTCACATACATTACAGTTGGCTTTTACCTATCACAATGTGACTATCCATATTACATATGAAACTTTTTTATTACAACATGAGTATCCATATTACCAAACTGTGACCTACTTACGGTTGGCTCTTACCTATTACAATGTGACTGTCTATATTACAAATGACACTTGCTTATTACAATATGAGTATCCATATTACAAAACTATCACCTACATTACGATTGACCCTTGCCTATTACAATGTGACTGTCCATATTATATATGACACTTTCTTATTATATTAAGGTATTAAAATTTACATGTAGCATTTACACTAACAATCAAGATTCGATAACTAGAGAATTCTATGTGAACACAAGACAAGGAAAGAATTTGTAGGTTTAAGAACTTCACATGCAAAATGGTAAGCTTATCATCCTAAATATTACAATATTGTTTTGCAAATTGAAAATACAACCATGTTTAATATTTTGTAAAAAGACTTGAGCAAAGACAATTATGATGAAGAGGAAAAAATTGTAACTAATGTAGATGTTTGATGATATAATAGATGACCCACAAGGTGTTAAAAAAATTATGAGAATAAACTTCAGTACAGAATAAATTGTAATAAGAAGGAAAAATATGTAATATGAATAAATAAATTTTAATGAGAATGAAAACAATGTAACCAAGGTTCACGTCTTGTAATACAACATGACTGTATCAAGAACTATATGCATATTATATAGATGACAACTACGTGGAACATATCCTAATTATGAGTCAACGGTGAACATGTGTTCAAAATGATTAAAGCTCTTTTCCTCAATTAATTTTTTATTCACCAAAAATGTATGCCTCAATGTCTCTAGCTATCTTTTCCACTATTGCATGCAGTCATAATTCATTTTCGTCTAGCTACAAATAGTGGAATCATGAACATGTACTAGTAAAGGATGTTGAAATTAAAAATACTACCACTGTGTTCCATGCAATACATAGTTGATTTCTGCTTAATTACAATATGTGCCACCGCTACTCCATGCATACGTAAACGAAATATATGTGTAATTACAATACATGCCACCACTACCATGCAATCGTAATGGAGTTCGATTTAATTACACATCATGCCACCGTGTATCAATGCACAGGTAATTAACTTGGCTACCAGCGCGGGCATCCAATACATACCCTATATATATATATATATATATATATATATATATATATATATATATATATATGCTACTATAAAAAGAGCGAGTTTGATGTTGCGCTCTCCTTGAGTCACTCTCTTCTCTCATTTTTTCAAGGAATTTTGCTCCCACAAATATTATTCTCACACTCTCCTATTAACTTTTATTATCTTTAATTCTATATTTCTCTTTCCATCTCACGGAAATGGTTCCTTGATTCTCTCATTTCAAACAACCAACACAAATATCTTTTACCGTAGAGACCATTTCACAGACGAGTCCTCTTCCCGCATATTTTCAATAAATTTTATATGTCACGTGCATGTGCACGTGTGTGTTCACTAGTATCTGTACTACTATAAAAAGAGTGAGTTTGATGCTGCGTTCTCCTTGATTCACTCTCTTCTCTCCTTTTTTTAAGGAATTTAGCTACTACAAATATTTATTTTCACACTCTCCTATTAACTTTTATTATCTTTAATTCTGTATTTCTCTCTCCATCCCACGGAAACGGTTCCTTGATTCTCTCCTTTCAAACAACTAACACAAATATCTTTTACCATAGGGACCCTTTCAGGGATGAGTCCTCTCCCTGTTTCTAACAAATTTTATGTCACGTACATGTGCACGTATGCGTTCACTAGTATATATATACTGTACACCGTGCCAACCTGACTCCCCTTTCTATTCACGTGAACGTCAATCCCTCCTTCCCATTACCGTCCGTCTACTTCCCACTTTTTCATTTTTTTTTGTAATAAATATTCGCGGATCCTCATACCTCCGCTTCTTTTATCTCTAAAATACTCATCTTTCCCTTTCACTTCCTCCGTCCTCACAGTACAACGACCTATCGAGAAAGATTATTCCTCATAGTAGATAAAATGGCTCGCCGTTCTCAACTCCCCTCTCCCTACCGCTTTGTTCTAGTGATTAGTCTCAGATCTTCTTGATGCCCAATTGGGGTGCCTAATCATTCCGACAGAAATCGGAGACCTGCCCATTTCCAAAGTACCCCGAACTGGCAAACTCATTTTCTTTGTGGACCACAAGAAGAACAATGATTGTGGCCTTGACACCACTGGTGGCGGTAATGTGGAGGCTTGAAGAAGCGCGACACTGGCCAACAAGAAGAGCAACCTTGCATCTTTTCCTGATGCCCAGAAAACTAAAGATGCAGACAGAGCAGGAGTTCGTGTCTACAGTGGGAGCCGGAGAAGATAGAGCGCGTGCTTAACTTAGATCAAGTTTGAATCTGTCTGTGGTGGTAAGTGATTTTTGTATGCGTTATTGATGTGGAGTTTTGAATGCACTAACAAATTCACCCGGGACTGAAATCCCCGAGATTTTACCTAAACCAAGTGCAACAATACCACCCGCTAGAGGACGAGTCTTATTGCAGTATAGTCGAGGATCGAACCCAAAGGACAACGTTTTTAAGAATCTTTGTCAGCTGGATCTAGCTCAAGTAAAACTAATATTTAGAACAATAGGTTGATTTTGGTTTGTTTAAACTAATTGTAGGAAAGTAAAAGCGGAATTAAAGATAGGTTTAGATCAGGGATGTGGAATCGCTGGGATGGTACCGGGTTTGACAACCGCTACACACACAAACATACTCCTTTGCAAACGATCCAGGTAAGATATGAAACTCCAAATAGAGCTGCTGCGGAACCCCTCATACGGGCGTTAGGTTCGCGTAAGCATCACCATAGGCATCAGATGTCTCGTCACCATCCGGATCACATGCCTTACGGCTCTGAAGATACAACATCCAACTAAGGCCGTGAACCCCCCATACATGCGTTAGGCGCACAGAAGCGTCATCGAAGGCTAGATGGCTCGTCCCCTCGCGGATCATACACTTATGCCCTCAAGGAATCCCATCGAAAGTTCTCATCAAGGAGTCAACCGCGTCAACCGATAAGCATATAAGCGATTACAGTTCGAGTAAACACCGACGATTAACAAGAAGATACAAAATCCAACTAAGGTTGTGAACCCACCATACGGGCCTTAGGCGCACTGAAGCGTCACCGAAGGCTAGATGGCTCGTCCCCTCACGGATCATACACTTATAACCTCAAGGAATCCCATCAGAAGTTCTTGTCAAGATGTCTAACTTGCTAAACGACGTTCATACCCATGCGTAGAGGTTATTGCAACATAGGGAGCACAAATATGAGAACAAGCACATAACCATCTTACGAGCTTAACGATAAACGACAAAATGAAGAGTTATAAACATTGACATGGAAAGTTTAACAAAGGAACATGGTTTACATGGGCAGTGGGGCTAGTCCCCGCACCCCAGTGAAAGTGGACTACTCGCTCATGATGCGAGGTATAAGAAGGAAGAGAGAGAAAGAAAGATCCACCATCAGCTCGAGGCAGAGGGTGGACGCAGCTCGGTGAAGTAGATGCGCTCCTTGCTCCGTCTTCTTTCTCTTCTTGGCCTCCTTGGATGTAACACTAGCAGTAGGTGGAGTGGAACTTGATCGGAGAGGTGCTCTCACAGCCTGTCGACGTCCGAATCCGATGCCTCCAAATGAGGACCCTGGGAGTCTATTTATAGGTTTAGATCTGATCCCAAACAGTTTGGATAAGTTGCTGGAAATATCTTCTCCAAACGGTCTGGGGACCGTTTGGTGCCAAACAATTTAGAGACCGTTTGGTGCCAAACGGTTTGGAGACCGTTTGGTGCCAAATGGTTTGGATCGATCGATCTTGAGGTTGGTCTCGGTCTCGGCGTGAACTGCGCGGCTTCCGTTCTTCAATCGGTCTTTGCGTTTGCGGCAAACGGTCTTGAGACCGCATGAACCCAAACAGTCTTGAGACCGCATGGACCCAAACGGTCTTGAGACCGCATGAACCCAAACGGTCTTGAGACCGCATGAACCCAACCGGTCTTGAGACCGCATGGACCCAAACGGTCTTGAGACCGCATGAACCCAAATGGTCTTGAGACCGCATGGACCCAAACGGTCTTGAGACCGCATGGACACAAACGGTCTTGGGACCGCATGGACACATACGGTCTTGGGACCGCATGAACCCAAACGGTCTTGGGACCGCATGGACCCAAACGGTCTTGGGACCGCATGGACCCAAACGGTCTTGGGACCGCATGGACACAAATGGTCTTGGGACCGCATAGTTTTCTTTGGCGCCCGATTTCGTCCTTCGATCTTCGTGTATTCCAACAAACGGTCTTAGGACCGTATGGACCCAAATGGTCTTGAGACCGCATGGATTCAAACGGTCTTGGGACCGCATAAGTTCAAACGGTCTTGGGACCGCATGAGCTCAAACGGTCTTGGGACCGCATGCGTGGAATTGCTTGATTTACCTGCATTAAATGAATGATATTTAGTTAAAACTTTGATTATTGGATCAACTAAGTAGTTTTGTACATTATGATTCATATTAGGGTAAAAAGGTGTGAAATAGAGTTGAAATTGTTCCAAAAAGGTGACTGAATTCGATGATGAGTATGCACTCATCAAAACACCCCGAACTTAAACGTTGATCGTCCTCGAGTAACATAAAATTTTGAAACTTTTGCCCAATGAAATACTTCCAATCTGTGTGATTGCTTCATCTTCGCATCACGAATGTTTTATTTTTGCTCAGTATGAATCAGTACCTCAACTTCCTGGGACCACTAAACATGTCTTACCATAGCTTCGTTCCTGGGTTTGTTTTCCAACATCACTTCCTCCTCACTTTTTCCAACAACAAGCATGTCAAAGAGTTTTGTAAGAGTCCGGAGATACCCGCAGAATCCACAAGTTTGCATCCGATCTGACACTGGTGTATTTGATGATGGTGGGGGCATGCATTGTGCCCTTAGATAATAAAAGGAGTGAAAGGCGGTATGGAAAGAAGAAGTAAATCTCTCCTCTATTCGACTCGAGATTTTTATTTGTTTTGCAATTTCATTTATTGCATTTTTTTGTGAGAATCTCTCCTCTATTCGACTCGAGATCGCATTTCTTTTTGTGTGCACTTTGGCTTCTTTTGATTGCATGTCTCACCTCTATTCGACTCGAGACTGCATTTTTGGTGGTACGCCCCTATTTATTTTGAGGGTTATGGAAGAAGCGGATAAGGGGGAATTGGAGTGCCACCCCGAACTTAGGGTTTGGCACAATTTTGGCTATTTTGTTGCTTTTTGATGGATGGAGGGGTATGAAGATGATAGAAGAAGTGTAGAAGAGAGTTCAGATCAGAATGCATCTTGATTTACAATTCAAAACAGGGTTATTCTCCTTGTCATACTCTGCTCAAATAATGACTTGATGCAGATCTGGTGGGGATTCCAGGCCATTGTTCCACTAGCCAGTTAGGAAGCACGACATGTTTGATCCCTATCAGTTTGACAGATACTTATCATTTTTGTAAAAGGTATTATGATGTTAGGAATCATAAGCTTCACAGGATGATTTCAGGCAAAAGGCAAGTTTCAAAAATTAGTCCTCTTGAGGATTTACTTCGAATAAGGAGGATGTTATGATTGAAGATGCATAGCAAATTGGTTAGTTACATGTTATCAACAAGTTTCAAAAATTCATCAAATATCTGTTCAGAAATTTTGAAAATTTTGAAAAATTTTATGATAGAGAAAACTCGAGTATGAAAAGAGGGTGTATGTGGAAGTGGAGTACGTACCACCCACCCTCCACCCCGAACTTAGAAATTTGCTCATCCCGAGCAAACCCTAAATCCAAGATGGAGGGGAAAGGTTACACCAGTTATGACCGCCGAGTGTGATTGCATTCTGATCAGCACGACTCCGATCTTTAATCTGAAAGAAGAAAATCTGTCTCAAAAGGCAAATTTTATTTAAGGAAAAGTTAACTAGAAAACAAAATTTGAAAAGAAAAGTAAAATAGAATTATTGATCGGGTTGCCTCCCGACAAGTGCCTTTGTTTTATGTCGATGGCTCGACAGAGTCCTTCGGTATAATGGTGGGTCCTTTGGATTGGCGAGTTCCAACATTATTTCGGTGCCTATGTCAGTTGAAGTGAAGTATCTTTTCAAGAGGTGACCATTTGCTATAAATTCGCCTGACTTTTCACTCCATAAAGAGAAAGCACCATGTGGAGAGATGCTTTTGACGATGTAAGGTCCGCACCAACGTGAGCGGAGTTTCCCTGGGAACAATTTTAATCTGGAGTTGAATACTAGAACTTGGTCTCCTACTTGTATGTCTTTTCTTTTCAGATGTCCATCATGCCAAAGTTTTGTACATTCTTTGTAGATTCGTTGGTTCTCATAGGCTGTCATTCTTAGTTCATCCAGCTCGTTGAGTTGCAGAATCCTGGCTTGCCCCGCTTCTTTCATATCGAAGTTCAATTGTTTAATTGCCCACCATGCCTTATGTTCTAATTCGACTGGCAGGTGGCAAGCTTTTCCATATATCAATCGAAAAGAGGTAGTCCCAAGGGGAGTTTTATAAGCAGTACGATAAGCCCATAGGGCGTCGTTGATTTTTGTCGACCAGTCTTTTCGATTACGTCCAACGGTTTTCTCAAGGATAGCCTTTAGTTTTCGATTAGAGACCTCTACCTGTCCACTAGTTTGTGGATGGTAGGGTGAAGCTACCTTGTGCGAGACACCATATTTTCTTAGTAAAGCTTCAAAACTTCTTTCAATGAAGTGGGAGCCTCTGTCAGATATCACGGTTTGCGGAACTCCAAACCGTGGGAAGATGACATCTTTGAATAATTTTATGATGGGTTTTGAATCACTAGTGATGGTTGGTATAGCTTTAACCCATTTGGAGACGTAGTCCACCGCCACTAGGATGTATGAGAATCCATTAGAAGATGGGAATGGACCCATATAGTCCACCTCCCAAACATCGAATATCTCGACTTCTTGCCATAGATTCAGCGACATCTTGTCTCTCTTGGTTATATTGCCAGATCTTTGGCATTTGTCATAGGATAAGACAAAATCGTAAGAGTCCTTGGGTAAGGTTGGCCAGAAAAATCCACATTGCAAAACCTTTAAGGCAGTCTTTTTAGAGCTCATATGCCCACCTACGGGTCCTGAGTGGCATTGTTCCAGAATAGATTGAGCTTCTTCTTCGGCGATACAACGTCTATACAGCCCGTCAGCGCAAAGTTTAAAGAGATATGGTTCATCCCAGTAATAACGCTTCACATCATGTATAAATTTCTTCAGTGCATTCCCGGTGCATTGGGGATGGATGACTCCAGCAGCAAGATAGTTTACGAAATCCGAGTACCATGGTATAACTTCCGAAACCCTCATTAGCTGATCATTTGGTAGGGAATCATTTATCGGAATCTTTTCAGCATCCAGAGTGTGGATGCAGCTGAGGTGATCTGCCACGACTTTTCTGTTCCTTTTTTATCTCTTATCTCCAAATCAAATTCTTGCAGTAAGAGGATCCATCGTATCAGTCTTGGTTTGGCATCTTTCTTTTCCAGGAGGTAACAGATAGCAGCATGGTCTGTGTAGACAATGACCTTCGAACCGATAAGGTATGACCTAAATTTGTCGAAAGCGTATATGACTGCTAGGAGTTCTTTCTCAGTGGTAGCGTAATTCCTTTGAGCTTCATCGAGAGTTTTCGATGCATAATAGATCACATAATGTTTCTTTTCTATGTATTGCCCTAGAACGACACCCACCGCATAATCACTGGCATCACACATAATTTCAAAAGGATGGTCCCAATCGGGAGCTCTAATAATAGGGGTAGTTGTAAGGGCCTTTTTCAGAGTGTCGAAGCTTTTGACGCATTCTTCATTGAAATCGAAATCAACATCTTTTAGAAGCAGGTTGGTCATTGGCTTAGTTATCTTGGAAAAATCTCTTATGAATCTTCTATAGAATCCAACATGACCAAGGAAGGAGCGAACTTCTTTCACATTCGTGGGGAAAGCCAATTTAGATATCACTTCAATCTTGGCTTTATCAACTTCAATTTCTCTACTGCTAACCCTATGGCCCAGGACAATGCCTTCCCTTACCATGAAGTGGCATTTCTCCCAATTTAGCACCAGATGTGCTTCTTCGCAGCATTTGAGAACCATGGAGAGATGCTTAAGACAAGAATCAAATGAGTCTCCATATACAGAGAAATCATCCATGAAGACCTCCATAACAGGTTCGGTAAGCCCCACAAAAATTGCAGCCATGCAACGTTGAAAAGTTGCTGGAGCATTACAGAGACCAAACGACATTCTTTTAAAAGCGTACGTCTCGAAAGGGCAGGTGAAAGTTGTTTTTTATTGATCATCTGGATGTATGGGAATCTGATAAAATCCAGAGTACCCGTCAAGGTAACAATAATATTCTTGGTGTGCCAATCTCTCTAAGACTTGATCGAGGAATGGCATAGGAAAATGATCTTTTCGAGTAGCCTTGTTTAATTTTCTATAATCAATGCACATCCGCCACCCGGTGACTGTTCGAGTGGGGATGAGTTCATTGTTTTCATTCCTCATAACAGTTGTTCCACCTTTCTTTGGCACCACGTGAACTGGGCTCACCCATGGCGAGTCTGATATCTGATAGATTATTCCGGCTGTGAGAAGTTTGATGATCTCATGACGGACAACTTCTTTCATATTTGGGTTCAACTTCCTTTGATGCTCGATAGTTGGCTTGTGATCATCCATCATAGGGATCTTGTGCATGCACAGGGCTTGACTGACCCCTGTGAGGTCGCTCATTTTATATCCTATGGCTTTCTTTCTTTCCCTTAATTCCTCCAGGAGTTTCTTTTCTTATTCGTTTGTTATTCGGAATTTATGATGACAGGACATACTTTGAGATTGTCTAAAAACATGTACTTCAGTCCTTCAGGTAGGGGCTTCATTTCGGGAGCTTCAAGGTTTTCACTTCTTTCTTCTGTAGTTTCAGTAGCCTTGAGTTCTTCATAGGTTGTGTTAATATCTTCTCCAGCAGATTCGAGGGGTTCAATGCAATCCTCTGCTTGTTTGTCTATAGGTACATTGATCGGTAGGTCAGATAAAGCAATTTCCAAGGGGTCGTATGATTCATCATATTCTTGAGTCAGTTGTGACAATTGCTCAACGCAATCAATTAGATAGACTTCTTCCTGTATACTCAGTCTTCTCATACTTTCGAAAACCTTGAACTCCAGAGTCTCTTTTCCTAACCTGAGCACTAAGGTACCTGCTTCAACATCAATAAGGGCTCTAGTAGTGGCGAGGAATGGACGACCAAAGATAAGAGGATATCTGGTGTCTTCTTTTATATCCATAATGATGAAATCACACGGAACATATGCGTCCTTGCCCACTTTGACCGGGATATCTTCGAGGATTCCTAGTGGTCTCTTAATAGAATTGTCTGCAAGTTGAATAGTCATAGTAGTTGGAAGCAATTCTGCGAACCCTAATCTCTTGCACAAACTGAATGGCATAATTGAAATACTAGCCCCAAGATCTGCCAGTCCTTTCTTGCATGAAGAGTCACCAATGTGACATGAAATTCCAAAAGATCCTCGGTCTTTTTGTTTCTTTGGCATCTTGCTCAATATAATATCTGATGTGGTTGTAGCCAGTTTTACAGTTTCATATTCTTCAGTTATGTATTTCTTGGTGAGAAGTGACTTTAGATACTTAGTCCAGGCTGGTATCTCAGCAAGAGCGTCTAAGAAGGGTATATCAACATGGAGTTTCTTCATGGCTTCTTTGAACTTGATGAATCTCGTATCAAGCTTTGTTTGCCTTAGGCCGGATGGGAAGGGTATTCGAGGCTTATATACAGGAATATCCATCTCTATTTTTTCAGCTTCTTCACAAGCAGGCTCGTCAGAACTTTCCTCGTCAGTCTTATCTTCCTTTGGTGGTGATTCTGGGGTTGTCAAGTTTTAGACTATCATAGGTTCATCTTCATCAGTAATAACTACAGGTGTCTTTAGTGGGGGGTTCGAGTAATCTTTCCCTGAACTGGTGTTGACAACCTTTAACTATTCAGGATGTTTTGGATTGTTCTCAGGTTGGCCGGCGAAGACTCCGGCTGGTGGCTTTATGCTAGCCGCAAGTTGAGCTAGTTGAGTTTCAATAGCTTTCTGTTGGGCTTGTTGGTTGGCTATCATCATTTGTTGTGTTTGCAACATCTTTTCAATAGTAGATAGCTTGTCATCAGGGATGGCTCCTGTTTGTCCTTGCTGTTGGTTTAGGTTCTGATATTGAGAGTTGTTATGATAATTGTTGTAGTTTCTATTCTGAAAGTTTCCTTTGAAATTTCCTTGATTCCCGAAGTTTTGTTGTTGGTTAAACTGGAATCCTGATGGGCCTCTTGATTGATTGTTGGGACCAAATTGATGCGAGTTCATTGCTCCTGAAGGGTTTCCATATTGGAAACCTGGGTGATTCCTGTTTTGATTGGAATTGTAATAGTTCTGCCCAGGGATGGTGTTGATAGCATTTAGATTTTCCAACTGGCAATTATCTCCTTGCCCACAAGCATTGCTTAGAACAACGTCGTAGAGAACATTGCAAGATAGAGTGGAATGATCTGTGATTTTGCATGCTTCACAGAACAGAGAGGTGGACTTGACCTGTTCTTGTTTCCTAGTGGGTGAATGTCCTCTTCCAATCGCAGCTAGGGATGATTCTATAATATCTTGTTTTGCAACAAGGACCTTCAACGTTTCGGCGATAGACTTGTACTCTGGGATAGCTTCAGCCATAGCTACCTTCAAGACTCCCTTACCTACAGATCTACCCCAGTTGGCTTGATTTTCTGCTCCCAAGGTGACGACTCTCCATGCACTGTCGTAACTTTGATGCATGAAGTTTCCTCCAGATGAGGAATCTAGAAACATCTTAACATCATCCTCCACACCTCTACAGAAGATTTCTATTAGTTGATTCTTCGGGATTCCGTGGTGTGGGCATTTGCGTAGGAGCTCCTTGTACCTATCCCACGCTTCAGCGAGGGTTTCTCCAGGGACTTGAGTGAAATTTGTGATTCACCCCCTGATTTCATATGTAAGAGATGGGGGGTAGAACTTTTCCAGAAACGCGTTTTGGAGCTGTTCCCAGGTGGTGATGGGTACTTCACTCTGTAGTGAATTGTACCAACTAATGGCTCTATCAGAAAGAGAATACTTGAAGAGGCGGAGTCGAATGGCGTCCTCGGAGACCCCATTTTGCTTCGTCATAGCACATAAGTCGATGAATCTCAAAAGATGACCTTGGCTGTCTTCCACTTGTTTGCCATAGAAAGGGTTGTTTTGAAGCAATGTGATCCAATGGGCTCTAATCTCGAAGTTGGCAACCTCGATGGGAGGGGGCTGCACTAGGATATAGACATTCACAGGTTTCGGGATGGAGAACTCCCTAAGATATTTTTGTAGTTTGGCTGCCTGTGCTGCTGCTTGTGCTGCTAAGATTTCCCGTTGAACTGCAACTCTGGCTTTTTGCATGAGCCTCTCTCGTTGCGCATTGATGTCTTGAGCCACTCTTCGAGCTACTTATTCTTCTTGCGCCATCCTATCTTGATTCTCTCTAATATGACGATGGAAGGTTCTATCAATTTTGGGATCAAAGCTCGCAGTAAGTCCAGGACTATCTGAACGGTACATGCACTATGCGTTGAAGAGCACCTGAAAATTGAAAAGATTTGAGAATGAGATCCATAAAGTGAAATCAAATTCAAGTAGATCAGTGATAATTTCAAAAGAAAAGCAAAATCCTAGATTAGTCTTAGAAGAACTAGATTTAACTGACTGATTCCATTGTCCCCGACAACGGTGCCAAAATTTGACGTGGAGTTTTGAATGCACTAACAAATTCACCCGGGGCTGAAATCCCCGAGCTTTTACCTAAACCAAGTGCAACAATACCACCCGCAAGAGGACGAGTCTTATTGCAGTATAGTCGAGGATCGAACCCAAAGAACAATGTTTTTAAGAATCTTTGTCAGCTAGATCTAGCTCAAGTAAAACTAATATTTAGAACAATAGGTTGATTTTGGTTTGTTTAAACTAATTGCAGGAAAGTAAAAGCAGAATTAAAGATAGGTTTAGATCAGGGATGTAGAATCACTGGGATGGTACCGGGTTTGACCACTACTAAACACACAAACATACTCCTTTGCAAACGATCCAGGTAAGACATGACACTCCAAATAGAGATGCTGCGGAACCCCCCATACGGGCATTAGGTTCGCGTAAGCATCACCATAGGCATCAAATGTCTCGTCACCATCCGGATCACATGTCTTATGGCTCTAAAGATACAACATCCAACTAAGGCTGTGAACCCCCCATATGGGCGTTAGGCACACAGAAGCGTCACCGAAGGCTAGATGGCTCATCCCCTCGCGGATCATACACTTACGACCTCAAGGAATCCCATCAGAAGTTCTCATCAAGGAGTCAGCCGTGTCAACCGGTAAGCATATAAGCGATTATAGTTCGAGTTAAAACTGACAATTAACAAGAAGATACAAAATCCAACTAAGGTTGTGAACCCCCCATACGGGCATTAGGCGCACAGAAGCATCACCGAAGGCTAGATGGCTCGTCTCCTCATGGATCATACACTTACAACCTCAAGGAATACCATCAGAATTTCTCATCAAGGAGTCTAACTTTCTAAACGACGTTCCTACCCATGCGTAGAGGTTATCGCAACATAGGGAGCACAAAGATGAGAACAAGCACATAACCATCTTACGAGCTTAACGATAAACAACAAAATGAAGAGTTATAAACATTGCCATGGAAAGTTTAACAAAGGAACATGGTTTGCATGGGTAGCGTGGCTAGTCCCCGCACCCCAGTGAAAGTGCACTACTCGCTCATGATGCGAGGTACAAGAAGGAAGAGAGAGAAAGAAATATCCACCATCAGCTCGGTGCAGAGGGTGGATGCAGACCGGTGAAGTAGATGCACTCCTTGCTCCGTCTTCTTTCTCTTCTTGGCCTCCATGGATGTAACACTAGCAGTAGGTGGAGTGGAACTTGATCGGAGAGGTACTCTGGTAGCCTGTCGGCGTCCGGATCCGATGCCTCCAAATGAGGACCCTGGGGGTCTATTTATAGGTTTAGATCTGATCCCAAACTGTTTGGATAAGTTGCTGGAAATATCTTCTCCAAACAGCCTGGAGACCGTTTGGTGCCAAACGGTTTGGGGACCGTTTGGTGCCAAACGGTTTTGATTGATCGATCTTGAGGTTGGTCTCGATCTCGGCGTGAACCGCGCGACTTCCGTTCTTCAATCGGTCTTTGCGTTTGCGGCAAACGGTCTTGAGACCACATGGACCCAAACGGTCTTGAGACCACATGGACCCAAACGGTCTTGGGACCGCATGAACCCAAACGGTCTTGAGACCGCATGCACCCAAACGGTCTTGGGACCGCATGGACCCAAACGGTGTTGAGACCGCATGGACACAAACGGTCTTGAGACCGCATGGACCCAAACGGTCTTGAGACCGCATGGACCCAAACGGTCTTGGGACCGCATAATTTTCTTTGGCGCCCGATTGCGTCCTTCAATCTTCGTGTATTCCAGCAAACGGTCTTGGGACCGTATGGACCCAAATGGTCTTGAGATCGCATGGATTCAAACGGTCTTGGGACCGCGTAAGTTCAAATAGTCTTGGGACCGCATGAGCTCAAACGGTCTTGGGACCACATGCGTGGAATTGCTTGATTTACCTGCATTAAATGAATGATATTTAGTTAAAACTTTGATTATTGGATCAGCTAAGTAGTTTTGTACATTATGATTCATATTAGGGTAAAAAGGTGTGAAATAGAGTTGAAATTGTTCCAAAAAGGTGATTGAATTCCATGATGAGTATGCACTCATCAGTTATGCTGAAATTTTATATAGACAAATTATGCGCACAGATTTTAACGATAACGCCAAACTTGCTCCACGCCCTTAACTGAAATACTCTGTACATTTTATGCCGTTCCTTTTCTTTTATCACTATGTGCTCCTTGGCCTAAATATATGTTTATTTCTTCTTATATAAACTGACATTGGTGGAACAACTCAGGACATGAACTGCTAGCAAATAATCCATCTCAACTTTCCTGGATCCTTCGATTGTCTAGAGGGTTGCAGGCCTTAACTTCTTGTAGACTTGGACGCCACATGCAAGCTGAGCGTGCACTTGATTCTAACTCATTTCCAGTTCACCCTCCTAGTGTGCCATTTGGGCACCCAATTCTAACTAGCGGTGGGTGCTATTATGCTCTAGAAACCTATTGTGAGATGGTCAATTGGGTACGCTGCTACGATGGCAATTTTGTGAAGTTTGAGCATTATTAGTTTCAGTAATCCACATGGCACCAAAGTGAATGAAGAATAGATATTATAGAACAAGAGTTGAGGAAAATTGGAGCTGTGCATATATATGACAAAGCGCATCCGGTTGATCTACAATGAGGAAGAAACTTTCTCGACAGGTCGTTGTACTGTGAGGACGGAGGAAGTGAAAGGGAATGATGAGTCTTTCAGAGATAAAAGAAGCGGAGAAGTACACAGACTGTAAAGGAAAGGAGGACTGACGTTTACATGAATAGAGAGGGGAGTGTGGTCCGCACGGTCTGCAGTATGTAGAGGATCGACTCCATATATATATATATATATACATACACACATACACACACACATATATATATATATATATAGAGTTATATATATATATATATATATATATATATATATATATAGAGTTAGTATTAGTTGCCCGCATGGGTAACAAGTTTACGCTACCCGATAGCAGTTGCGGAGCGGAGAAAAGCGGAAAAAAAGAGACCGGCTACCCGACAGCAGTTGCGGAGCGGAGAAAAGCGGAAAAAAAGAGATCGGCACGCGGAGAGAGAAACTCGCGAACCCCAAATTGTCGCTGTCCCCACTGAATCAAAACCCCAGTTCACAGCGTCGTCCCCGCAGAAGCAAAACCCCAGTTCGTCGCGCCGTCCCCACAGAAGTAAAACCCCAGTTCGTCGCCCTCCCATTCTCGCGCACCTCCTCCTCTATCGTAAACTCCTCCAATCGCTCCTTCTTCCACTCGTGGAGATGACGAGGACGAAGAAAGCATCACGGAAATCATCGATTATGCCTTTGTGGATGAAGAACAGACAGAGAGTGGTGGAAATAGACGACGACGACTTTGAAACGCAATAGTTTCAAGCCGACGAGAAGATGGACAAACAGGGAGAAGAATCGGATAAATCAGCATCACCGGAGGAAAGAGAAATACACGACCAGACTACTCCGACAACTCTGAAAGAGGATAAGAAAGAGGCTACCAAGGTCACAGAAGCGGAAAAAGAGGGGAAAGAAGAAGCTGCGAAAATGGAGAAGGGGCTTGCTGCTGAGACTCCTCAGACAACTAAGACACATAAGAAAGGAAAAAAAAGAGGGGTTACAGCTCCCCCATGGATCAAACCTCCATCAAAAAGTGCAAAGCGCAGTAATGTTGCTACTGCTGGTCGTGGAGTCAACAGAGCAGCTGAGAAGAAAGAATTTGTGCACAGCAAAGCGGGAAAAGTTGAACAACAAGGTAATGCTCGAGTAACTATCACATAATGCTTGAGTAACCGAGATTAATGCTTGAGTAACCGAGATTAATGCTTGAGTAACTGATAGTAATGTTTGAGTAACTGAAATTAATGCTTGAGTAACTATTACAAAATGCTTGAGTAACCGACATTAATGTTGAGTAACCGAGATTAATGCTTGAGTAACTATTACAGAATGTTTGAGTAACTGAGAGTAATATTTGAGTAATCCAGATTTATGCTCAAGTAACTATCGCATAATGCTTGAGTAACCAAGATTAATGCTTGAGTAACTGAAATTTATGCTCGAGTAACTATTACATAATGCTTGAGTAACCAAGAGTAGTGCTTGAGTAACCGAGAGTAATGCTTGAGTAACTGAAATTTATGCTCGAGTAACTATCACATAATGCTTGAGTAACCGAGAGTAATGCTTGAGTAACTGAAATTTATGCTCGAGTAACTATCACATATTTCTTGAGTAACCGAGAGTAGTGCTTGCATAACCGAGAGTAATGCTTGAGTGGAGAGGATTGTTTAGTTACTCAACCATTACATTCATTGTTAATTCGAGTAACTGAAAAAAGCATGCGAGTAACTGGAAAAGGACTGCGAGTAACTGAACAATGCACATAATGGTTGAGTAACTGAACTGCGAGATTAATGCTTGAGTAACCGAGATTAATGTTTGAGTAACTAAAATTTATGCTTAAGTAACTATTACATAATGCTTGAGTAACTGAGAGTAATGTTTGAGTAACCGAGAATAAACTATAAAACAATATTGTTAAGCTAAATACTACATTCTTGGAATAACTTTATTCGTATGCAGGAGAAGAAAGCAAAGGGGATGAGGAGAGTACAAATGAAGATTGATTCTAACATGGATTGCTCTATTGTTGTTGACAGCACAAGATGTCAAACTTCATAGGTTTTGAACATTTCAAGACAAAACAAGCCAAAGAAATTGTCCATCACTTCATGGACAACATAGAAGAAATGTAAGAGAATTGGTTATTGTCAAGTGTAAAATGATAAAAGATTAATGTTTCAATATCCAACTCATATGTATAACATCTATAAAAATAATTGGCATGTCAAAACGAGAATGGAAATTCAGTGAACACACTTGGTGTACGAGGAAGGACCTCACCGCCCTCCTGTACAAGGATCAAATGACACAATCACCTATAAGAAACAAGAACGTAGTATAACTCTTTGAAATAGATAGTTTGGCTTGCTAAACTGATAAAGCTTTTGGTTTTATTCATGTTCTCGACTGCTTTGTACAGATGCTCAAGGAGAGCACAAGCAAGCGGAGGAAGAAGGGGTTGACGTGGCACTGCATGAGCACTTATGCTCCGGTAAGGCAAATAAATTTTGTATACAAATTTACATGAAATTACAATATAGAAACACAAACTGAAACTTATAGATGTGAATTTTAAACTCTATATTTGCAGCAAAAGCTATCATTTAATATTGAGGACATCACCTTGGAGCAGATAGACATGCTATATCCACAATTCAACGTTCTAATGAAAGATTGGGACACAATGGACTCGGTGTTCACAATACTAAGCAACGACAACCACTGGAACTTGTATGAAGCAAGTTTCAGGGATGGAGCACACTGGTCTTATAATTCAATGAGTTGGAGTAGCAACTCAAGAAAAGAATTCAATAGATGGGTAAGTGATCTATAAAAATTAAGTCTATTATAAGTGGATTGAAAGGATTAATGATCTTTAATTGATGATGAATAAATGTCTTTTTTTTTAATGCAGGTGGGTATATTGCACAAATTCTTTAGGGGTGCACCTGAAAAGGGAAGCCAATTGTCGCAGTGGGAACGGGATTACGACTCACTTGATTGTGGGATCTTCGTCATGAAGTACCTAGAGTGCCTAGTAAATTGTAAAACTATGGACTTCACCTGCAAAGACATACCGGCAATAAGGGCTGATATTTTTCAGCGAATGATGACAAGGGGGCAGCTCTAGCCTCTAAGAGATGATGAAAAAGCTGAAATCGAAGACATCAAAGAAGGTATATCTGCTGATAACAATGGAGGAGAAGCTGAAGCTGATAAACAACCAGAAACAAAAAAGAATGAAGAAACAACAAGTATATCATAGCTGTTGTATAAGCTGTGTATAGCTGAATGTACAACTGCTATTGAATGTAAAACTGTTAAAAGTCTGAATTTACAACTAATCTTAATGTATATTTGATCTTGATGTACATGTCATCTTGAACAATATTGATTTTGCCATTATATTTTGGCTAAATGTACATCTGATTAAAATGAATTATTTATTAGTGTGCTGCAAAAAGACTGAATGTACAACTGATCTTGAATGCTTCGATTACATTTATGGTGTGAATGCTTATGTTCTTGAATGCTTTAAATAACTTTATGCTTTGAATGTTGTAAGAGTAACTCTAAAACTACTACAAGTAACTGAGCTGAAAGTAACATAATGCTTGAGTAATGCTTGAGAAACCGACAGTAATGATTGAGTTCACTTCGAGTAACTGAAAAAACCCTGGGATTAGCTCTTGAGTAACTGAGAGTAGTACTTGGGTAACTGATAGTATTGGTTGAGTAACTGAACAATCGTTGCGGGTAACTATCACAACCCTGGAGTAACTGAAAAACACTACGAGTAACTAGAAAAGGACTGCGAGTAACTGAAAAAGGACTACGAGTAACTGAAAAAGGACTGCGAGTAACTCAAATAGCCTGCGAGTAACTGAACAATGCGAGTAACTGTCACAACCGCTCCAAGTAACTGGAAAAATAATGCGAGTAACTCAAAATAGCCTGCGAGTAACTGAACAACCCTCTGCGAGTAACTGACCAAACACTGTGAGTAACTGAATAACCCTCTGTGAGTAACTGAACAAACACTGCGAGTAACTAAACAACCCTCTCCGAGTAACTGAACAAACAATGCGAGTAACTGTCACAACCACTCAGAGTAACTGGAAAAACACTGCGAGTAACTGAAAAACCACTACGAGTAACTGTACAACCCTCTACGAGTAACTGAACAAACACTACGAGTAACTGAACAACCCTCTCCGAGTAACTGGAAAAACGCTGCGAGTAACTGAACAACCCTACGAGTAACTGAACAACCGCTCTGAGAAACTGAACAAACACTGCGAGTAACTGAACCAACATTGCGAGTAACTGAACCAACACTGCGAGTAACTGAACAACCCTGCGAGTAACTGAACAACCGCTCCGAGTAACTGAAAAAACACTGCGAGTAACTGAACCAACATTGCGAGTAACTGAACCAACGCTGTGAGTAACTATATCAACACTGTGAGTAACTATATCAACCGTGCGAGTAACTGAACAACCACTCCGATTAACTGAACCAACACTGCGAGTAACTGAACCAACGCAGCGAGTAACTGAACAACCCTGCGAGTAACTGAACAACTGCTCCGAGTAACTAAACCAACACTGCGAGTAACTGAACGAACGTTGCGAGTAACTGAACAAACGCTGCGAGTAACTGTATCAACACTGTGAGTAACTGAATAACCGTGCGAGTAACTGAACGACAAACAGGTACTGGCGACAACCATACGAGTAACTGAACCCTATGCGAGTAACTGGACAACCATGTGAGTTACTGATGCTCAAGGAGAGCACAAGCAAGATTGCAACATTCAAGATTACAACATTCAAAACACTACAACTAAACATTCAAGATTACAACATTCAAAGCATAAAACGTTATATATTATACAACCATATCAACTATAAAGAAGGTCCATCAACTAAACTTAAAAATACAGAAAAATACAGCCAGATCGGCTATAAAGAAGGTCCATCAACTGAACATAAAAATCAAATAGCTCAGGGGGTCGAATCCATCCCTGGCGATAGATATTATGCACACAATTTCCTCCATCGCAAAGCATAGACATCAAGCCAAAACACATGTTCGTATCTGAGAGGTTCATATTTCTTGTAAATGAGTGAACCTGCAAAGGATTTACCCATGAACCATAAATAGGTTTGGAGCCCAGTATAGTTGGGGGGCGGTATAGATAGTGATGGGGAAGATTATCGACCAAAAGGCTAAGAGAAAAGGGCGTCGATGCATACCTATTTGTGAAAGGAACGCCGGATAGACGAAGAAGTAGTGTCTAGCAGATGTTGAGGTGTCCGCTGTTGTGGATGAGTCAACCTGAACGGGATTTACAGCTGATCCCGATGCTGCTTGGTATTTGTCCCTAACAAAGAGGTGATCTGCAGAGTCCTCTGATCCAGAGTATACTTCGTCGCCAGGCATTCTAAAGAGAGGAATAAGCTCAGTTGGTGTTTCTAAGAACTGATCTGTGATCCATGTTGTGATGGTCTAGTGATCAGTTGGCTTGAGGAAGATGATCCAACCTTTGCGAAGACTGAGCTGTGCGATCATCCTTTTCTAGCCCTTAGCAGTTGAAAACGACCTGTTTTTATTCTGCATAAGGGTTATCTGGAAAGACTGGTTTCTGATTAGGAAGGTGGTCTTGCCTGGTTTGATGTGAAAATGGAGATGGTTCCATTCTATAGGAAGTAGAATGGATTCCACTGTCTTGTCGTCAATGGTGTAGTTGATGGGCTGGATGAACGGCTCCATGGTAGGCTGTGAAGAAATGTTAAAGGGGATCTGAGGAGATGGTCAAAGGGGGTGCTACTGAAATGTTAAGGGGGCTGTCAGTTTTTCTTCTGTAAAACTATCCCTTCTGTAAACCGTAGCAGTCGCGGATGAAGAAGAGGTGGATGTCGAGGGTGCCGTGGAGGATGGAGATGTTGAAGATCTGAAAGCCCCCCACTGTGTTGTAAACCGTAGTAGTCACAGATGAAGAAGAGGTGGACGTCGAGGATGCCGTGGAGGATGGAGATGTTGAAGATCTGAAAGCCCCCCGCTGTGTTGTATACCGTAGCAGTCACAGATGAAGAATAGATGGACGTCGAGGGTGTTGTGGAGGATGGAGATGTTGAAGATCTGAAAGCCCCCGCTGTATTGTTGGTGCTGCAAATATGTGCAATAGTGCTCTGTGCTGTTGGTGCTGCAAATATGGACAACAGTGCTCTGTCCTGTTGGGTTGCAAAGATGCCAGCAGTACTCAGTGCTGTTTTGACGACACAATAGTGCATTGTGCTATGTTTCTATGTATTTACATCGTACAACGGACTCTTGTACATATCTTTATAGCTCTGTGCTCTCTTTTCTTCACTTTTCTGGTTCCTTCTTTAATAAAGAATCTTGTACATCAGACTCATGTACATATCTTTATAGCTCTGTGCTCTCTCTTCTAGAGTTACTTTTTGTACATCAGACTCCTGTACTCATTTTGCTCCTACTATTACTGAACAACCCCTGCGAGTAACTGAAGAACCCCTGCGAGTAACTGAAGAAAGCACACGAGTAACTGAAAAAAACACTATGAGTAACTGAAAAACCACTGTGAGTAACTGAAGAAAGCACGCGAGTAACTGAAGAAACCCTTTCAAAGGTTGCTGAATAAACACTGTGAGTAACTGAAAAACCACCGCGAGTAACTGAAAAAAGCACGGGAGTAACTGAAAAACCCCTGCGAGTAACTGAAAAAACACTGTGAGTAACTGAAAAACCACTGCGAGTAATTGAAAAAAGCACGCGAGTAACTGAAAACCCCTGTGAGTAACTGAAAAACCCTGTGAGTAACTAAAAAACCCCTACGAGTAACTGAAGGAAGCATGCTAGTAACTGAAAAACCATTGCGAGTAACTGAAAAAAGCCTGTGAGTAACTGGAAAAGGACTACGAGTAACTGAAAAATCTTGTGAGTAACTGTGAAACACTACGAGTAACTATGAAAACAATGCGAGTAACTGAACGAGCACTACGAGTAACTAAAATAGCAGTTAGAGTAACTGTGAAAAAAATAGCCTGTGAGTAACTGGAAAAACACTACGAGTAACTGGGACAACCCTACGAGTAACTCTAACAACAATAAGAGTAACTGTGAAACACTACGAGTAACTATGACAGCAATAAGAGTAACTGTGACAACACTAATAGTATCCATTGTACACAAAGACAAACACATATTATTCAAAAAGAATAACAATTGATCAGAAAACATTCTTTGTAACATATTCAAAGTATACATACAACTGCTGGAGCACAAGGTAACACAAAGATAGATTACAAACACAAGTGAAGTACTTAGAAAGTTACACAATCACTTTCACAAAACTACACAAAAGAACAACCCCATTACAGATTTGAACATGACTCACTAACACACATGTCAACTACAAACTCCACTAAAAAAGATAGAACCACATATACATCAATAGCAGCAGCAACATCACCAGAACATGAGCAGTGGAAATAGTAGTAGCAAATCCCAATCATATAATGCACTACTTCTTAGGACAGTTCCTGCTGTCATGGTTAACACCAAACTCTAAAAAATTCTTGCACTGCCTCTCTCTTTTAGACTGGGCAATCTCAATTCCAGATTTAAACCTCACATCTGTGGATTTGGGTCTCCCCTTAGTTTTGCAAACATTGGGGATATGAACCTTGACAGCTGAAGAAGAAGCTGTATTTGAAGCAGTTACACCAGCACCTGTGTATGCACAACTATCAACGACATCCAATTCTAACAACTCCTTTCGCAATGCTAGCAGTTTTTCATGGCAAATATCTACAGCTTTGTTCCTACACGCTATGTTCACAATAGAATTGTAGGCAGAGACAAGCTTAAGAGTCCTCCCAGTGGATAGATGACTAACTGCCGCTTTGCCAAAAATCAAAGGATGTTCTCTGTAGCCTTTGGTCCACCTCTTATATATGTATGGCTCGGGAAGAGTGCAAAAGTCACGACTCTTCAAATAGGACAGGATGTGCCTGCAAGGTATACCTTTGAATTCCAACATGTAATAGTTGTAATAAACAATCTCACTCGACGGATTTTTCTTCAAGATGCGGGCAGATCCAAGGCCACTGACACGATACACTTCAAACACACCTTCTGAAGATTCCTTTACATTATATATCATGCTTTGATGAACCTCACTCTGAAAGATCTTAAAAATTGACTTTGTGTATATACCTCTCATCTGCTCCTCCAGACGCCAAAGTGATGACAAAGGGATATTACTATACTCGTCTTCAAAGTCTTTGAAATTTTCAATCTCTCATACATGAGAGTAAGCAGTCTCCAATGAGCATACAAGTTCAAATAAAGTCTTCTTACTGTTCACATGGCTTCTAATGAACGCATTCAAGCTCTCGCTCCTTTGCGTTGTCCTCATGCCCGCGAAGAAGGAAGACTGCATATAGCACGGGAACCAATCTGAACGCATAGCATACATGTCAGACAGCCAACTAATGGACGAAAGACCATACTCCTCAACAACAGAATGCCACCTCTCTTCAAAGGTACCAACATCATCCACATTCCACACACAATCATTCAAGGAGCTTATGATCTGCTCCTTGTTAGGAACACCACCAAGCTTAGGGGTAAGCTTTTGTAGGATGTGCCAGCTGCAGAACCGATGCTTGCAGTTCGGAAAAACAGTAAGGATAGCAACATTCATAGCCGGGTCTTGATCGGTTATGATGGACACTGACTCTTTGCCAAAACAAAGTAGATACTGCTTGAAAACCCATACAAATGACTCGTACTTCTCATCAATCGTAAGAGACAAGACCGTCTTACGATGGTGATCAACACCACCAAACATTTCAAAAACCATCGAATACTTGTTGGTGCTATAGGTGGTGTCAAAAACTATCGCATTGCCAAACAACCCACAGTCTTCAACGGAAAGAGGATCATCCCAAAACAGATGCGTCAAGCAACAATCAAGATCGTTTTGGTATGTATAGAAGAATTTCTGATCGAGTACCTTAAACTTGGGAAACCGATCCAAGAACATGTCGACGTCATACTTAGCTGACTCTTTCCTCTTGCTACTGATGTGTCCATGAGCTTGTCTTCTAGTAAATGTAAGATTTTCATAACCGCCAGACTCCGATGCCATCAATGCAATTTGTCTCGATACAGGTATGTTAGCTTGGCTCATGGAAGAAAGCATATCTTTTTGAGTTTCATCAAGAGATGAGTTACACTTCAGGTAACGAAGATGTGCATCATCAAAAAGATCGTGGTTGTGTTCCTCAACAAAGGCAGTCACAACCCACATGGGTGAGGACTTGTCTAGTGTGAATCGGATCATGGCTCCACAACCACACCTCTTCACAGATCGCTTGTGCTTCTTAGACAGATTTTCTTGCAACTTACCCACTTCATCACAAATGGGGCTCAGAAGCCCTCTTGACCTCTTAGAACGGCCCATTGTACCCTGCTTGTCACAAACCATATCTTTGGCAACGAGAATCTTAGTTCCCCCTTCATACCTATTGTCATCTTTCCTGATATTAAAACCAATCATGCCAGGGTAGCTAGAATAGAATGAGATAGCTTCATCTAAACTTCCAAAGTGGAGAACAATTTTAGGAACTGTAGCTGGCGACAGAGTGGAAGCACCAAAAGATGGATAAGAATTAGCATTATCATTATCAGGGCCAACATTTGAATTGGCAACATCTGTATCAAGGCTGGGATCCATTACAACATCTAGCAGTAACTCAGCAGTACAGAGGAGTAAACCTGAAACAACAGAGAGTAACTCTATCAGGCCGAAGAGTAACTCATCATAACAAATGAGTAACTAAAGGAATATTTGTATTCCAAATTACAAATCAGAATAAAATAGATTTCCAAGTTGAACCTAAACACTTAAATTGAAAAAGAAAATACAGATAGAAAACTTGTACAAATAAGTTTATATGTAGATTTTCAAGTGAGCTTCACAACAACAGAAAAAAGGACAAGGATTTGAAACTGATGACTATAAATATGTTCACCTGATAATCGGATGACCGCCAAATAAGGTTCAGATTAGTTCAAATACATCCGAGTAACTCAGCAGGACAGAGGAGTAACCCTGAAACAATAGAGAGTAACTTTGTCAGGTAGAAGAGTAACCCAGCATAACAAATGAGTAACTGCTTCAAAAATGAAAAATGCAAACACAAAATTGGGTTTATTTTAAAAATAAAAGTAAGAGAAATGTATACACATTGTGAATACAAAAGTCAGAGAGAAGAAAACACATTGGGGATACAATAGTCAGAGAGATGAATACACATTATTCTGGATTTTCTACTATAAGTCAATCAGTATAGATAGATTAGTATTCCAAAGTACAAATCAGAATAAAACGGATTTCAAGGTTGGAAAGACACACTTGAATAGAAAAATCAGTATACACATTACAAATCAACATTCTCTTGGAAAATCAGTATACACATTACAAATCACAGTGTCGTCGAAGGCATGAATTAAGAAAACAAGGCCAGGAGAGGTCCATAGAGGAGCAATTCTCAAACAAGTTGACAAATGTGTAATGACATAGTACCTTAATAGATAGAAGAATTGATCAAAACTACTGCTTGAGAAGTTCTGCAAGCATTCGCTTGACCTGTCCTGTAGCGTCGTCTCACCTTTGAGGTGCCTAGGGCGTCATTGCAGGCCGCTGGAGGTAGCCGGAGCAAAGCTGAGTAGGGGATGTTGTCGCGAACAGGCGAGAGAGAAAAAGGACAACAGATAATTGTTCCCTTCTAGGTCGGGTGCCACTTTTAGATTGGGGCACTGCTCTATAGGAAAGATGGGCAAGATGCAATAGTCGTGCCGTCAATGTAGCTTAGGAAGCAGTCACAATGCAGTTGGGGGAAATGCATGTTGATATGGCTTGATGGCGGAATAGCCTGTTGGGGGCGAAGCAGATATGGCTTGACGGTGGAATATCCTGAACGAAAGCATCATTCACGACAGATTGGTGATGAGAACGGGTGTCGCACAGACAGAGAATGAAGACCGCGTGTGGGGCGAAGTAGGGCAAAGCAACTGTGGCTTGACGACGGAATAGCCTGAGTGGAAGCGTCGTTCGCGTCGATTTGCGATGAGAATAGGCGCCACGCAGACGGAGAATCAATACCGTGCGTGGACGGGTAGCGAGGGTAAGTTACCCGCGCGGGTAACAAATATTTAGCCATATATATATACACACATATATATATATGTATAAATATATATATATATGTATATATATATGTATATATATGTATACAAACATACATATATATGTATACATACATACATACATATACATACATACATACATATATATATATATATATATATATATATATATATATATATATATATATATATATATATATATATATATATATATATATATATATATATATATATATAATTTACATGCATAGCCCTTAAAGTGAGTTTTTATGGTGGACGTGTTGCATGGTTATGACCAATAATCTAAATATCCATGTTTGGTTGAATGATTCATCTTATTCATATGTTATCTCAGTTTGCATACCTAGCCCCTACCTTCTTCTTCTCAATGGAAAAGTATTATTCTTTCCTAATTTTGCCCCCCTCTTAAATGTAACTCGAGGTTTCTCATTACCATGTGACAAGTTTAATAGCAATATGATTGTTTCTTTTCTTACAACAATGAAGAAGACAAACAACCTCAGACAAGTTGACCGTTTGACATGATGAACCCAGTGACTGGAGGACCGATGAGGGCGATATATATATGGGCGTTCATTCGTTGCCCGCACGGGTAGCCTGGATTTTCGCTACCCGGCAGCCAAAAAAGTAACTCTCCTGGCCAAAAAGTAACTCCGTTGTCAAAAAAGTAACTATGGTGAATAGAAAGTAACTACACGAATAAAAGAGTAACTCTGTACAAAATATACAACAAATATATATAAGAATGAGTTTTTTGATTTTGGAGGGGAAAATTATATTATTTTTGGCTAAAATTTTTTGGAGAGCTAGACAAAATAGTCCTCTACAATTGCAAATTTTTTTTTGAAAAAAAGTGGTCGGAAGGGTGGGCGGGTAGCGACCCGCTTGAAAAATAAAGATGGGCCCCATATATATATATATATATATGGCTAAAAGAATTGTGTACCCTAGTACATGTAGCTTACATGTACCCACCTTCATTTATGGGGATTGTAAAATTGTATTGAATAATCCAACCTTATGGATGTATAGTATACTCCTTGGATAAGATATGTACCAAAAATAATCACAAATTGATATTCATAAAGCATACAATAAAAGAAAATGACTATTTTCTAATCAATGGTAAGTTGCAGAAATTGCATAAACCATTGAATGATGTATGGTTATATCTCATGATCTACATAAGATATGGGTATGATTTTTTAAAGACATCTAATCTATATAGAGTTGAACCAATCCATATGGTTGGATTTTATCAGCATACTTTACATATGCTATTTTAATAGTCAGTACACGTAAGTTACATGTACCAGCCGGTACACACTTCCTAACACACACGTATATATATATATATATATATATATATATATATATATATATATATATATATATATATATATATATATATATATATATATATATATATATATAGTCAAGTTAGTGTACACTCGAGTGTACCAGAGGCACCATACACCTCAGTCATTTTTGAAGATGTAGTAAATTTTTGAAAAATCTAAATCATTGATCTTCTTAATTATCATAAGAACATACTATATACTAAATTTTAGCTCATTTGGACACTTATAGGTCGTGCATCTAAAGGAGCCAAAAATCATGTATTTTAAATTAGTTTTGTGTGTCGATTTTGTTGTCCTTGGATGAGTGACTTACACTCATCTAAATAAGTTCATTGTATGTGGCCTATTATCATTGTAACCATGAAGATCAATAGATTATATTGTAGAAAAACATGGTCTAGATAGGCAAATACCATTGGGGTGTACGACGTGATCTTTACACTCGAGTGTATTCTATCCTGACTCTATATATGTCTATATATGTGTTGCATATGTTTTTTTGGTCGGCTAAACACTCTGTTGCTATTGATTCCAAAAACTTTAGGTACAAACATAAGCGCACCCCAAACCCTCAAGAGAGGATTACCAGGGCAAACAAAAGAAACAAAGGTCTTGTATACAAGACCCAAAAGAAACAGAGATACAGAAAGAAGGACAACATAGGAGTCCTTATACAAAAAATGATACTCCACCCAAACATAAAAGGAGCTCCACTCTCAATATGCATACCCACAAATTGTGAAGACTTTATAGTTAGAGAGGAGGGCATCAACTAATTTTGAACTCCCATGCTGGCATCAGTCCAATCACTCAAACTTCTAATGCTAATGAAGAGATTAATCTTCAGCACCGTCCTACTTTACCAAACTAGATCATAAAAGCAACTATACCATCTGTACATCAGCATCAATAGATAGAAATAGGGACCTCACTCCCCTTCCTCTAGGCATTAAGCTCACTTTCTGAAAGTAGAAGAAGGAGGAACCCAGATTCACACCTCCAAACCATCAACCGACAACACATAGTCATAGAAACTCATACAAAATCAGAAGGAACAAAAGGAGCACACAGTTGCAACTGGCACAGGAAGGCCCAAACGAGAGGGCTGAGATGCATGAGTGAATCACCAGGGTCCATCCATGAGCTGACCATCGAGCCAGTTTCCTTGAGCCATATAACTCCCTATCCTCCACTGACGTAAACACTGAAGAAGTGACATCCAGGAAGAACCCAACTCCTCTCCAACAGACGACAGACAGTAGATTTCTGGGCTCGGCAAGTAAAAGCTACATGCATCAGACCTACAAACACCTATGTGGTGACTCGGCAACCAGAAACATCAAGAGCGGCAGACCGTCGGGGATGACCAAGCATCTCCTAGATGTAGCTCCAAGGGGCACAACCCCACGTACCCACCAACAACAACTGCACTGCAGAGGAGCCACACGAGAGCAACATCCAGCGGACCAGCCTCCTGAGGGGCAGACCTGTTGCCCCTGTTGCACGAAGGCAACCCGGTGAAACTTTGTGGGCGTCTGACGAAAGCGGAGGACCGCCTCCAGGAGACCGGAGCACCAGGGCATGACGCCCATATCCACTGAAGATCGGGTCACACGAACCAGAAACAATCCTCGCGGAGTCATCGACGCGAGCCACAACAAGCCAGATTGACGTCTGTCAACCTCACGAAGAAGCGCCTGTAGACCACATCAAGGTCAAAACTTTGAGGTCATCACCCCCCGGTCGAAGGAGAGAAGGCGTAAGTGAAAAAGGAGGCGAACCACCCCTTTGAACACCTGCTGTCGGAGCATTCTCTTTGGTCTCAGATCTGGATGGGTAAGGTCTTCTCCATCCATTACACATGAGCAGAAGTGTGTCGACTAAGTCGAGCGCCGAACCATGACATCCCCTTGACCAAACGATGCATCACGCCAACCTTCACCCCAGGCAAGCCGGAGGAGACACATGCGATTCAACCTCACCGACACCCTCATATCTAGAGAAGTGCTCGAGCTTCTTTCCACACTTTGCCACATGGAGCCGCCTCCAACAGAACGAAACCACCTTCACTAAGCACCATTGGAGACCAGGGGGAGGGACGCACAGAGGCGGCGTACCCTCCCCCCAGCGACGGCCGCTGGGCTAGAGAGAAGACAGAGCGATTACTAGAGAGAGAGCCCATACCAGGCCCTATATGTTTGCATATATATATATATATATATATATATATATATATATATATATATATATATATATATATATATATATATATAGTCAGGCTAGAATACACTCGAGTGTATAGATCATGCCGTCCCCAATAGTGTTTGCCTATGTAGACCATGTTTTTCGAAAATCTAATCCATTGATCTTCATGGTTACAATAATAATAGGTCACATATAAAATTTGAACTCATTTGGATGAGTGTAAGTCACTCATCCAAGGACAAAAAAATCGACGCACAAAACTAATTTGAAATACATGATTTTTGCATCCTTTAGATGCACGACCTATAAGTGTCCAAATGAGCTAAAATTTATTATATAGTATGTTCTTATGATAATTAATAAGATCAATGGTTTAGATTTTTTAAAAATTAGTTGCATCTTCAAAAATGACTAAGGTGTATGGTGCCTCCGGTACACTCGAGTGTACACCAGCTAACTATATATATATATATAAGTAAATAAATAAATATATATATATATATATATATATATATATATATATATATTTATAATGGGTTAATACTTACTACCCGTGTGGGTAACCAGCTAAACTACCCGCATCTAAGTAGCAGTGGCATCTTTCGTAAATAACAATGTGCCGTCTTTTTTGTGTAGGCTGAAGCAGTGGCATTCACTTGTAATTATGACAAATATTTCTTGTACAGGGAGGACAGAACGGTGGTGAATGGATATCGTGAGGGCTAAATAATTTTGGGCTTGGGCACCTTGAACGGCACCAGCCTGACGTCCAGGCGTGTCGCGTCCTCATCGTAGTCCAGCCACACCTGCATCCTATCTTCGCTACTGAGGCTGAGGTTTCGGAACCCTCTGCCGCTAGTGCTGTTAGTATAATCCGTGTAGTACCCCGCGGGAGTGGCATTGACGGAGACGAGGCCATTGGCGTCGATTCCGACATGGTTGTCGTTGACGTCATGGAGCTCGGGGTTGAGTATGGTGTCCAGCTTGACAGAGAAGATGCGGTTGGCCGGATCGTCATTGTTGGTGCAATTGAAGACGCCGAGGTACTCCCCGACGGTGGTGGTGTGATGAAGTAGAGGGTAGGGGTGAGGAGAAACATGATCCCGTGCCCGCTGATCTGTGTGTAGCGTATTGCAAAGACAAAGGTGGTGGAGAAAGAGGATCCTGAGGTGGAGTTGAGGTGGATCGGGGTGGAATAGAAGGCGTGGCCACTCTTGAGCTTAGTGGCATTGCTGAGATGCATGACACCTTCCGGCATCACCTCCGCCATGCCGTCCAGAGTGAGGTTGGAACCACATAACCCGTTGTTGAAGATGAATCCGGTGCCATCGACCGCAGCGGCCGGAATGGTACCGTGGCAGAGGATGAGGCACATTGGGAGAAGTGGTAACAGAAGGAAAGCGGAAGGAGGAGGAGGAGGTTTTGCAAACATGGTGGCGGTGGGTAGCATAGGTAGATAGCTGTTCCGTGACAACGGTCCATGGAGTAATGACTAGCTACGCAAAGCGGTACCAGGATCATCACCATCTTGACTAGCTAGCTCTCTGTTGTTGGAAATATTCTGTGTGTTGACAAATGCGACCCTCCCACTAGTCGAGTTGTGGTTTTGTATGACTTCTTTCAACCTAAAGATAGCGAGTGAGATTAACTTAGCATATATAGTTCTATATGGATAATAAGTTTATGCTACAGAACTATATTTGGGATTTATTCTTTGTTAGATAAAAGCATGTGTAGGTACAAAAAAAGCCACAAAATTAAAGTGAATTTCAATTAGTAATGCGTACAGTACAAATCCTCTGACCTATAATAACCAAGTGTAATCTGTAATATGGATAGTCACATTATAATAGGCAAGAGGCAACTATAATGTAAGTGATACTTTTGTAATATGGATAGTCATATTGTAATAAGCAAGTGTCATATATAATATAGACAATCATGTTTTAATAGGCAAGAGTCAACCATAATGCAGGTGACAATTTTGTAATATGGATACTCATATTGTAATAAGCAAGTGTCATATGTAATATGGACAGTCACATTGTAATAGGCAAGAACCAACCCTGATGTAGGTGACAGTTTGTAATATGGATAGTCATATTGTAATAAGAAAGTGTCATCGGTAATATGGACATTCACATTGTAATAGGCAATAACCAACTGTAATGTAGGTGACAGTTTTGTAGTATGGATACTGATATTGTAATAAACAAGTGTCATCTGTAATATAGACAGTCACATTATAATAGGCAAGAGCCAACCGTAATGTAGGTGACAGTTTTGTAATATGGATACTCATATTGTAATAAGCAAGTGTCATTTGTAATATAGACAGTCACATTGTAATAGGCAAGAGCCAACCGTAATGTAGGTGACAGTTTGTAATTTGGATAGTCATATTGTAATAAACAAGTGTCTATGTAATATGGACAATAACATTGTAATAGGTAAGAGACAAATGTAATGGACGTGACAGTTTTATAATATAGATACTCATATTGTAATAAGCGAGTGTCATATGTAATATGGACAATCACAATGTAATAGGCAAGAGCCAACTATAATATATGTGACCATTTTTAATATGGACAGTCATATTATAATAACCAAGTGTCATCTGTAATATGGACATTCACATTGTAATAGGCAAGAACCAATTGTAATGTAGTGAGTTTTATAATTTAGAATAATTATATAATATTATACTGCACAGTAGCTGCATTCTAATGAAAACCAATTTGGTCTAGATCCTACAATTTGCTCATAAAGTTATTATATATTAAAGTGAGGAGTTCAACTGGGGATGATGAACACATTTCAGCAATATACAATACATAAATTTTAAGTTTAATGGAAGTTTGATTTCTGGAACATTTACATATACAAGACACAGACAACAAACAACTTTACAACATAATAAGATACTATGCCAAGTTATCTATGCTGCATCTCATACACATTTCTATAAATAGGAGTACGATGGTATAATTCTCGATGTGATCAACTAGTTTGTCATAATTAACGTCTAACATATATTTAGTAATAAATATGTACATGGGAATCGATTGATTACTAACCACTTGCATTGGACTATCTATGTCTATAGAGGCACTGTCAAATGACAACAATGCTTATTGAGCTTGTGTTGTTTGATCCGTGAAGTTGGCACTGCGTAGTTGAACCCAGACAGGTGGATCTTACATATGACCTGGAGACATTGACACGATTTAACCGTGCGTAGAACACAAGTGCACGCATCAATATAGTATAGGCCCTTGTGAGGCCCGAGTCGAACTCAGGGACACTAAGTTATCAGTAGACTACTACTAACTGGTTACGATCAGCTAAACCGATTAAAAGAATTTGAGAGTTGTTGTAAAAATAAAATAAAATAAAATAAAATAAAATAAAGCAATCGATTAAGGGTTTAGTTTAATCAATTCAAGTGGAGATCTTTAGGATTGCGGTTTCACCGCGGGTTTTCATTGTATGAATTTGCATATAATAATTTAGGTTCATCTCTCGATCCGGGTAGTGTCCTGTAGTCAGAGTTTCCCACTGTTGTGGTACAATTCACTACCTATGTCTAGGTCGGTTCCACCGTCGTAGTAACCTATACCCTAAACTAGGTGCATTAAAATCGACCTCTGGGTTTCCACCATTAACCGTACACCACCTTGTTCAAGGGATTTGTTAATAATGTGAGTTTTGTCTCTTTTCAACCGTTAATTCTTCTTTCAAAATAATTAAAGGCATTAGATTATCATTATGGTGATCAAGAATAATAATATAATTGAGAAAATGAAATCATACCACGGATTTAAGAGATAAAATATGAATTACTATGGTAAAAATGTCATACAATGCTTCCCCGGGCTACTCCCGGTCCTAAAGATAAAGGAGATTAGCCCCGCATGTTCATCTCAGAGAAAAACATGGTTGAGAAAAGGGGAAACATGGAGAAAAACGTGAATAAGTAATGAAACCCCTGAACGGAGAAGATCCAAGTGTTCCTCGGCGTAGAATGCGCGATCTACAGCCTTTCGACGGTGGAAAACGTCTTCTTCGGCTTCCAAAATGGCTGGGGCGTGCTTCTGGGCTCCGTTCTTCTCTCCACACCTTCTCGGGACGTGTGCAGTGGCTAATGATGTGATACCCTACTCTTGGCCACCGTCATTAGGTATAATCAGCGAGATAGGTTCAAACATATCACAACCATCAGATTTAGATCGATCTGAAACAAACTTGCATCTGACGGTGTCGATACCATCGACGCGTGTTGATGGTATCGACACTGTACGATATTGGAAAGTCTTCTTTTCTTTTTGTCATTGCGCCTGATGCTGAATCGATACCATCGACACAGGTCGATGGTATCGACACCCTAAGGCGTCGATTTTATCCTTTTCCATCGTTGAAGCTCCACGTGTTGATAGTATCGACTATGAGGTCGATAGTATCGACTGTCTTCTCCCCAGAAACCTGAAGGTAAGTCGCTACCATCAACTTCCCTGTCGATGGTATCAACTCTTTTCTACTCCTTGCGACTGACTGCGTGTGGCCGTGTCGATAGTATCGACATCCGTCGATGGTATCGACAACTACAGATATGCATTTTTCCTGAAATTGCAAAGCGAAACCACATAAGCCGAGATAAAACTTATAATTGTAATCATTTATGTTCAAAACAATAAAATAAGGGAGATTTGATACTGAGAAGGGTCATAGACTAAAGTAAATGAATTATGCAATATTAACCACAAAAAAGACCAATAAATGCATAAAACACAATTAAAACAAGTCTATAAATGCGACTCAAAATCATCGCATCAAACTCCCCTAAGCTTGAACATTTCTCACCCTTGAGCAACTAAACTTTAGAATAGAATTGTGAGGGTCAACTAAAGAACATGTTATCACAACAAACATCACCATATGATCCCCGCCAGACATTCACATTCCGGCCCTCACTAACCACAGAATGATAATTACCCTAAAGGCGACAGTAATCATCCATAAAAGATATCTACCTCAAAATTTATGAACACTATCATATAAGGTAGTTAACATAATAAAATTCTCCGGTTCAGACTCAGTGCATCTTGTGATCTCCTATTCTATGTTGCTCACCCTAACTACCATCTACATGGAAGAAACTCTCCTGATCTTAATGAGTGAGAAAAAAAATCATAGTGGCCAACCAAATCGAGCAACGGGTGGATGGAATGGGTGGCTAGCAGAAGAAATGGAAGCATTATACAGTTTTAACATGCACAAAGCAAAAATGACCTTAAATGATGCATATGCAAATGAAAATGCCCTAATGCCTACATTTGGGTGGAATGATGCATGCACTAACATTCCGTCTCAAGCTGAGATGGAATATCTATAAGAACTACATCATGTACTTATTCATCTTAAAATACAGGTGACTATGTTCCTTTCTCCCTCTCAATCCTACTTGCTTCTCACTACTCTTTTTTTCTTTTTTTTTTTCAAAACTTTTTTTTTCATATTATTTTTTTCTTCAAGCCCTTATTTTCATAGATGACAACGAATTGTTTGTCGGGCTCACTTCTTGCTGCATAAGTTATACATTTGAAGCATTCTGAAGGTATGGAACAAGTTAATCACCCTTAATGTTCAGAAGATATAAGACGCATGATGTACTCTATGCACAAAAATGTGAATGCAGCTACAACATGATAATTATGCAACTAAATGACATGCACCTAAGGTATAATGTGCATGTATAACTAATCCATTTTTTCTTTTTCATGCAAAATATGTGAAAATAGTTGCAATGAAAGACCTATCTACATGGAATGCAATCAAAGAGATTAAAACCGTAATGTACTTCCAATTCTTATGGTGGAATATGAAAACAATGGGGTGGATAGATCACAAGACTAATTGACTGAACCTTTATAAATTATTATGTGTCCCTTCTTACTGACCTGTGTGGTAATTAAGAGGTTTCTCTCTCTTATTTCAAATTAAAGTCTCATTATCATTTGATCAGTTTAGGTTCAAACAACCAGTTCCGTCAACTTTTCATGAATCATAGGAATAGACAGTTGTAATTTCCTATTTTAGAGTTGACAAACCCAATCATTTCCTTAAGTTATGTGCTCAAAGTTGAACAACACAAACTTGCAAAACACTAATTTTTTTTTAATTTGCCCCTGATTCCCATGTACAAGAAACAAGATGACACATGACTTAAGACATACACAATAACACTAGATAGAGTGTGGATCCTACAAACAAACTAAAAACGAAGAGAAACAAATAACAAAAGACAAAACAATGAAAACTAAAAACTAAAGGATAGAGATAGAGCTGTTCCAACTCCCACCCTAAGCTTGAATTCGACTATGGCCTCATAGTAAAAAACAACCTTAAAAGGTGGAACAATGATACCGATCATTCTTCCGGTGGAGGTAGGTACTGCGGGGCTGTGGGGTTCCAAGATGGGTACTGCCCCTAGAAGCTCGGATCGTACTGGGGCATTGGCGGAGGTTGTGGATACCCCCCAAAATAATTCTGGCTCCAGTAATGATCGTAGAAGGGTTGCTGCTGCATCTCCATCCTATGCAACCTGTCGTGGATGTGCTGTTGGTATTCAAGGAGGAGGCGCTCATTCTCGAAAATAGCCCTCTGGTTATCAAGCAGTCGGTTTGTCGTATCATGAATACCGGCGTATGAAGTTGTATGCTGCAGCTGAGTGTGCTGGATCTCTTGCAACATCATATACATCCCCTCCACGAGGAGAGGTCTGCGGTGGCGGAGGCTGTGAAGATGAAGATGCACCCAGATGCATGCGAGGACGCTTCCTGGGTGCCACTCGTGCCCAAAGAGGAGTGAAAGCCTACTCTTCCTCTTCATGCTCGTCGTCGTCATTGTCATTGTCATCGTTGCCGCCGTCTTCATCAGAGTCATCAATGGCTATGATGGGCCATAAAAAATGTTACACACCCTCAATGTGGAAGATGGGGTCGGGAAGTGCTCATTCTTGATAAGCGTGATTAACGTGGCAATGTGCATATGCCAGGCCATCACGAAGCAAGATGAGGTTGGAGCGGTGCAGATGGTGGAGGTTGACCTTGCTCCTGTTAGAGAGGGGAGTGAGCTGGGAAATATCCAACCCAAGTTAAACGACCAATGGTGTGATTACCCTCCAAAATGGATATGAGCTTTCCTCGTACTCTGCTTCACGGCCACCACGTGCATCAAGAAGAACGCCTCCCAATTGCACTCCTCGCGCTTCAGCAATTTGTGCAGGAAGAACAAGTCTGTCTCTTGAAACTTGTTGAGAGATAGGTCGCCGCGTGCGAATAATGTGGTGCAGAGCATGCGGTGAAGAACCCGCACAAACGGATTCTCAAAATCTACAACAACCGCATTGTGGTAGCTCACGGATTTGCCGGGTGTCACAGTCACGAACTAGGCAAAGATAGCATCGTAATCCATCCTGTTGTCTGGTCGTCGGTGCTGGTAATTGTGATGAGCCCAGTTATATATAGAATTGAACTGGTCAAGGGTAATGGTGTAGTTGTTGTTGAAGAGTCTGAACGACACCCTCCCTTTCTTCCATTCTCGATCGGTGGCGACCAAGTCATTAGGCAACACATTGATGTCGAGAGATGCCATGAACTGTGCCACGAGTTCCTTGTAGGTCGGCCACTCGCCAAAAAATGGATGGCCCTCAATAGTAGTATTGGACTTCATCTGGCGTTCGGTTGGTTTGGTGCACTTGACCTTGGAGAACATATTGGAGATTAGCCTTGGACCCTAGGTAGCGAACCATATCCCGGTCGATGTAGCGGGTCGGCTCGATCTTGCTCTTCATCAATTCCTCGTAAACCTTCCGGACCTATGTGGAAGGATGGACTATCCTCGGATGAGGAATAGACGCAGGTGGTGGAGGAACAAACTCGGGGATCTCCATAGGATCTTCCCGTGAAGAAGAAGCACCGGCTGTATGCACCATCGTCGCAAAGGAACAAGGAATATAAGACGGAGCTCGGTGAAGGTTGGAGAAGACAATCTCCGCTCGGTGAAGGCTCGGGGAAGAACGTGCTCCTTGGATGCTCCTAGCCGGGCTTCGATTGCTCAACAAGATGCATGACACAAGTGGAGGAGGAAAGCTCTGAAGGTGTGATGTCATATGACAATAATCCATCCCTTTTATAGCTGTGGCCGTCGTTGCTGTGTGCCCGTCGATAAAGTTGACACAGGTCGATGGTATCGACACCTGTAGCACAATTCGGTCTTCCGCTTGTATCGACGGTCATCGATAGCCTGATGTGGGGGCCCAGATCGATGACGTGTCGATACCATCGACGGGTGTTGATGGTATCGACCCATCCCACGTATCGACTCTCTTGATGCGGCGATCGCCATTGATCTCCTCTCGCGGATCGGTGACATGTCACATCGATACCATCGACGCAAGTTGATAGTATCAACTCTGCTTAGGGCACACACCCTCACAAGGCCCGGTCACAACTTTCTACCTGTAACTGGGTCGATACCATCGACAGGACCGTCGATGATATCGACTTCACTGAGACAAATTCGTCTGAATATCTCCAGAGATATCGCGAGTATCGACGTTGATGTCGATACTATCAACCTCATTTTTGCGATCAACCTGATGGTGTGTCGATACCATCGACGAGGCCGTCGATAGTATCGACTCAGAGAAATTTTTGCAGCCGCCTAACTGTGCCCATCTCGATACCATCGACACAAGGGTCGATGATATCAACCCTGCCTCAGTCCTGCACACTGAAAAAATGATCAAGGTATCATTTTTACAGTAAAAACAAAATCAAATTAAACTAACTTACAAATGTGAAAGAAACTAAACAAAACTACCAATGGCTGGGTTGCCTCCCAACAAGCGCCCTTATTTAACGTCTTAGGCTAGATGAAATCAAGCTCCTCATGCATCCGGAAGCGCAATGAGTTTGACCTCATTCACTTTCCTTGTGTAATCCTCACCGAAATACAACTTCAATCACTGTCCATTAACCAAGAATGTTGTCTCTCCATCACGCACCATGATTGCGCCATGTGGCCTGACCTCCTCTACGGTGAACGGTCCACTCCATCAGGATTTCAATTTCTCAGGATGCATCTTCAACCTGGAGTTGAACAAGAGTACACGATCTCCTTTCTTGAAGACACACATCTGAATATGTCGATCGTGAATCAAATTTGTTCGCTCCTTGTAGATCCGCGAGCTTTCATATGCATTCATCCTCAGCTCGTCAAGTTCATTTAGCTCTAACATACGTTTCTTTCCTGCCTCATCATAGTTCAAATTCAGCTTTCTTAGCGCCCAGTGCACCTTATGCTCTAATTCCACCGGCAAATGGCAGGCTCGACCGTAAGCCAACCTAAAAGGCGTAGTGTCTATAGGTGTCTTAAATGCCGTCCTGTACGCCCACTAAGCGTCCGGTAGAAAGGTGCTCCAGTTCTTTCTCGTGGAAGCCACAGTGCACTCCAAGATCTTCTTAATCTCTCTATTGGAGACTTCCACTTGCCCCTATGTCTGCGGGTGGTATGGGGTACCATTTTTGTGCTTCACCCCATACTTTCGCAACAATTCCGCAAACTTTTGATTTCGGAAATGTGTACCTCCATCACTAGTAATCATTCTTGGTACACCAAACCTGTAGAAAATGTATTCTTTGACAAACCTGCACACTATGACAACATCATTAGTCCTAGTGGGTATTGCCTCTACCCACTTCGATACATAGTCAACAGCTAATAGAATGCACAAGTTAGAATTGGAGGACACAAAGGGTCCCATAAAATCAATACCCCACAGATCGAACACCTCGACTTCTTGAAATACATTAAGGGGCATCTCCTGTCTTTTTGAAATGTTACCTGCCCGTTGGCAAGAATCACATTGCCGCACATAGTCATAGGCATCCCTGAACAAAGTAGGCCAGTAAAGGCCACTCTAAAGTACCTTGGCTGCAGTTCTTGAACTAGCATGGTGGCCACCCGTTCGTAGAGTATGGCAATGACGAAGGACACTTTCGTATTCCACCTTCGGTACACACCTGCGCAACACACCATCCCTGCATTGCTTCAATAGAATAGGGTCATCCTAGAAATAATAACGCAAAGAATGGAAAAAATTCTTTTTCTCTTGGTATGTCCAATCATCTGGGATAATTTTGCAGGCAAGATAATTAACAATATAAGAAAACCAAGGATCGTTAGATTTCAAAGATAAAAGTTGTTCATCAGGAAACGTCTCGGTAATGGGTATATGCACGTCCTTCTCATCTACCCTTTCCAACCTAGACAGATGGTCCGCAACCACATTTTCTATTCCCGCCTTATCTTTGATCTCAATATCAAATTCTTGTAACAGTAAGATTGTCACGAAACCGGAATCCTAGGTCCATGAACCAAACGTATACCAAAGGAGGAATGCGGAAGCGTAAATCTTAGCACACATGCACAGATAATAAGATACAAGCACCAACATAATCTCAACAATCAACAAGATATATTAAGAAACATCATTATATTACATGATTTGAATTACATGTTCAAGAGTCACTTTGTACAAGTCTGCTCATGTATACTAAATCTGGATCTTACAATAAGTACACCTAGCATAGCTCACCAAGCCCATCAACCTTCTAGCCATCTCTGAACCTAAAAACAACATACGAGAAATGGGTCAACACACGAGGTGTTGAGTATGGGGCCAAAAGATACACATATATATAAACTTTGCAAAATTTTGAAAAGATTTTAAGACTAAATGAACAAGAATAAATAAGTTAATTGTTTAACAAATGCGAAACCATATTTTATGTCATTTCACTCCATTATACCAACAATATCAATATCAAACATGTTTAAGGCCTTTGACCATCTTCCCGTCGGAAGGGTCCGTAAGGGTGCTCAAGCTTAGCTAACCCTTTTATACGAGAGGGACCTCAAGGTCGTAACCAAGAGCCCTTTATTAACAATATTATAATGGAGTTTCATATATATATATATATGTGTTCAAGTTATAAAACCGAAGAAGCAAACATCGAGTATGACATAGCAATACTACATGGCAATATTTGATAAAATAGACAAACAAGCATACAATATATGTCTTTTCAAGCAAGAAAGCGGTAGTCATATAACTAGATAAGGCCCATACCTGATTCATAGATTTCACAACCTAACATATCCTTCACCATCTAGCCATATGCCAAACCTGATTAACAACAAGATTTCATATCTGCATTAGATTCTCATCATTAACCATAATTAGATGCATTTTAGGGTTTTGGCCAAGGTGGGTCCCAAGTTGCTTATTGGGTTATTATATGATATTATATTGATCTAGAGGTCAACATGATGGTGTGGTTCAAGTTTCATATCATTCTAAGGCTCCACATATTACATATGACCATTTCAAGGTTCAAGATCCTAAGTATATTAAAGGGTCAAAGACTCGTGATAGAGTAATCAAGGTCAAAGATGATAAATGAATAAGAGCCAAGCATAAGGGATGGTTTAGATTAGCAATAATAGACACATTCAAAGTAAGGGGATGTCTACTAGTGTTTAGGTGCCATAACCCAACATGGGGTAACAAAACTCAATTATACATGCAATTATGGGTCAAAAGAATCAACCATATCAAGGGGCATATTATGGATTGATATTAGAGTCAAAGAGAGACATATATTACTAATTTGAAGTTGATTAGACATTGTTCCATCATTAAGTAGCAAGATTAGCATCAAAAGGGCAATGCACATCATTATAGTCCACTATGGTCGAATATGTACAAAAGGAGTCATGTATGAGCGCTAGGGGGAGTATGAACTTCATTTAGTTCAAGGGTGCATAAAAGATACTGATTTCATGATTAGGAGAGTCAAAAGTCATTAAAGATGAAAGATTGATCATAATAGTGTGCTCAAACATGACTAATGTTAGAGTTTTCAAGAAATCAGATACAACCATTTGATTTAGGGTCTAGGACTAGGTCCATACTGTAGGTCTCATCGAGTTGATCGATTTGATATATTGGTTTGTATCATTTGGCCAAGGGGCTAGCAAGATATCATTTTTACAACTATTCCATTCAAACTATATGGATTGACATAGGGTGTTACCTTGCATTCATTGATTGATCTGGGCCACTAGCCGCTGATCCAACGGCAGAGGAGGCTTCTTCCTCACACGCCTCTCCCCAATCGCCGCTTCTGTTCACACCCCAGTGGACTCCTGCCCCAGATCACCTTCCTCTCTGTCCACGGTTGCAGACCGCTACCATGTTGTTGAGGGCGGCTCACGGTCGCCCGGAGTCGCCGCCTCGCACGATCACTGACCCTTGCTCACCGCCCGGCCGTCCTTCACTGCGCCTGCTGGCTCCATGCTTCCTCTGTTCTGCGCTCAGAACAGAGCACCTGCGGCTCCCATCCATGAGCAGCGTCGAGTCCACACCAGCCATGAAAGGTTGCGTCCGAGCGGCGGCAGGTCGAAGGTACGTCGGTCGTTCATCAAGGCCTTGATGCTCGGCACGATGGGCAAGGTTGCTTCCGGTGTCCTTGCCGCGTGCTGGAAAACTAGAAGGTTGGCGGAAGGCTGCTTTCAGCAGGTTGGCGGCCGGCCCTAGAGGAACGAAGGGAGAAGGGGGTGTCTAGGGTTAGACGAGGAGGGAGGTTTATAAATAGATCAAGAGCACTAGGGTTTAGATTCCAAGCCGTTAAGTTCTCCTGGTTTCCCGATTTGGCTAAAGGTGGCAGGTGTTCTTTCCCTGTTGTTCGTTGGTTTCTTGAAGAGGAAGAAGAGGGAAAGGCAATTGGGCCACAACGTTGATTTGGGCCTATGTAGGACAGCCCAACAGAGGAAAGGGCATATAAAAGAGCTAAAACAAATTATAAATAGCAGAATATCAAGGTGTCATAACTTGGACTCCGAAGGTCGAATCGATGTGCTTTTTGTTCCGCTGGATTTGTAATTGAATCATCTACAACATAGTATACAAATGAGAGCAGTATGATCATATCGATGGGGTTCAAAAAGGATTCAAGAGGATGATGTAATAAATGATAATACTAAGCTCAAAGTGTTGATTGATGTCACACATTGTGAAAATCATGCATATAGTGCTCAGAATGGGTCATCAATAAGACAAGTCATGAAATTGAACTCATACTGAGTGATGTGAGTCACGAATAGAGAGAGAAGACTGGTATAATAAAGGAAAGAGAAAAATTGAGGTTGTCACAAAGATCCACCTAATCAGTCTAGGTTTGACATTTTTCTTTTCCATCAAGTACTTTATGGCGGTGTGGTCCGTCCATACCATGACTTTAGATCCAACAAGATATTGCCAAAATTTTTCAAAAGCAAAAACGACGGCGAGAAGCTCTTTTTCAGTTGTTGTGTAATTCAGTTGCACTTCATTTATAGTTTTAGATGTATAGAAAATCACGGCAGGTTTATTGTCCACACGTTGTCCCAAAACAGCCCCTACTTCGAAATTTGATGCATCACACATTAGTTCGAACGACTTTGTCCAATCCGGTGTTTTCACAATCGGTGCGGAGATCAATTTTTCTTTAAGCACATTAAAAGCATGTAAACATTTTTTGTTAAAATCAAACACAACATCCTTCTCCAACAACTCAGATAATGGTTTGGCGATTTTTGAGAAATCTTTTATGAATCGGCAATAGAACCCGACGTGACCTAGAAAACTCCGTACACCTTTAACTGAGTTTGGTGGGGGTAATTTGGAAATAACTTCAATCTTCACCGGATCTACCTCCAATCCCTTGCTAGAAACTTTATGTCCAAGCACGATCCCTTCGCTAACCATCATATGACATTTTCCCAATTGAGAACCAAATGCGTGTCGTCACATCGTTGCAACACTTTGTCTAAATTGTATAAACATTCGTCGAACGACGCACCATAAATAGAGAAATCGTCCATAAAGACTTCCAAACAACGTTCAACCATATCGGAGAAAATGGCAAGCATGCAACGCTGAAAGGTTTCTGGCGCGTTACACAAACCAAAGGGCATACGACAGTATGCAATAGTTCCATAAGGATAAGTGAAGGTGGACTTCTCTTGGTCCTTAGGATCAATGGAAATCTGATTGTAGCCCGAATAACCATCGAGAAAACAAAAATGAGATCGACCTGACAATCACTCTAAAATATGATCAATGAATGGGAGAGGAAAGTGATCCTTAAGCATATCAACATTCAATCTACGATAGTCTATACATGCACGCCACCCGGTTACCAAACGGGTTGTGACTGGTTCATTAATTCCCCCCTTTTTAGGGACTACCTGTGTAGGACTCACCCATGTCAAGTCAGATATGGCATAGATGATACCTACAGAAAGGAGCTTGATCACCTCCTTCTTGACGACCTCCATCATGCTAGGATTTAGTCGACGCTGTGGCTGAATTACCGATTTGGCTCCCTCCTCGAGCCGAATCTTGTGCTGGAAAAATGTAGGGGAGATCCCCTTGATGTCTGTGACTGACCACCCGAATGCACCTCGGTGGTTCTTTAGCACGATCAACAATTGATCTTCCTCCTCGGTAGTCAGATATGTTGAAATAATTACTGGCAGCTTCTCACCCTCAGCTAGAAATGCATATTTCAAGTGCGGTGGCAATAGCTTCAATTCTAAATCTGGCGGGCTAATCAAGGATGACTGAAGCGGTGGTGGGAGTTCTCCAAGGTCTTCATAGTACCTAGCGTAGAAACACGGCAGCACCTAAAGCATCTTGGCACATTCTTTTAGTGACTTGCTTCTCATCCAATTATGTGTTATATTAACCAGGCAGGCTTCAAGAGGCAGTGCTGGATATGCATTGAACATAGAACTTGCTATGGCCTCTTCGTCAATAGAAGGAGGGATGTCCTCGTCTTCATCATTGTGAAAACCCACAACCTTGCTAAGAGACACAACCTTGGTCTGCTCCATGATGTCCACAGCCAGTGTCCCCTTCTCCACCTTAGTCATTACATGAGCCATATCTAAAAATGGCTTCCCTAGACAGAGAGAGATATTATGATCGAAATGCTTCACCATGCAGAATTGCTCCTTAGCTTTTGATTGCATTGTGTTGGAAGGCATGGCCATCTCAAACCGATCATCAGCGATACCCAAGGTCAAACGACCTCTCCCCATCTCAAGTATCATGTCAGCAGTGGCTTGGAAGGGTCCTCCAAGGAGTAACTCATTACCCTGTTCATCCTGCATTTCCATTACAACAAAGTCTACTGGGAATACAAACCGATCCACTTTCACTAACACATCTTCGCAAATACCATACAGTTTCACCACTGAATATTCCGCCAACTATATTGTCATATTGCTTGGCCTTGATTCTTTCAATCCCAATTTCTTGAACGTAGAGAGAGGCATCAGATTTATGCTTGCCCCTGAATCACACAGTGCTTCACCAAATTTCACCTTACCAATAAAGTATGAAATATTGAAGCAGCCCGGATCCTGCCTTTTTGGTGGTAATGTGCCCATGATGAAAGAACTCACCTGCTCCTTAAGAACCACAACCTCAGTATCAGGGATTTTCCTTTTCTTTGTGATGATGTCTTTCAAAAACTTCCCGTAGGAGGGTATCTACTCGATTGCTTCTAAAAGTGGAATGTTGACAGAAAGCTTTCTAAAGCTATCCATAAACTTCTTGAACTGAGCATCCACTTTCTTTGCTTCCACGCTATTTGGATACGGGACCGAGCCATCCTGTGCCCTTTGATGCGGCGACACATATGGCGTCCTCTTCTGTGTCTCCTCCTCAACAATAATGGGTTCTACTGTGATATCCTCTACTATTTCCTCAACCGACTCTGTGACTGGAATCAGAACCTCCTCTGTGGCCTCACCTGTGGATTCTGTCTAGGGTTTGCTTGGTTCATCGGCCCTGGGGTTTAAAATCTTCTTACCGCTCCGTAGCAAGATTGCCTTCGCATGTTGGTTTCCTCCTGGAATGTTTGTATTACCCGGAAAGCCTTGCCGTGCTGGCTTCTTTAAATTTACTATCTCAGCTGCCATTTGTGCCAAAGATGTTTATCTGAGCCCCATGTCTTTATAGGGTCTGCCCAAATTGATTCGTGAATTCCCCTTGTTGCTTGATCTGCTGGCCAAAAGTGCTCATTAGTTCTTGATTTTGCTTGATCACTTGTTTGAGCAACTCAGTGCTCTTATCCTCTACCACCGGTTGGGGTTTTGCGTCAGGGTCCTGCAAGAAATTATTTGGGTTCTTCCAGGAAAATTTCTTGTCCTTCCTCCATGAGTAATCGTTGTTTCTGTACCCCTGCTGCTGGTGCATGAATTTCACTTGAGCCTCATCATCTGATTCTGTGTCTTCTTTTGTGAGAAGTTTCTTTGCTAGAAGGTCCATCTTCTCATTCAGTTCTTTGATGGCCTTTGACTCCCCCGCAAACCGAACATGCTCTACGGCGTCTCTATCGCCCCAGGATTGCTTCTTGGCCATGTTTTTCAGAATTTCCCAACATCTTGTGCCAGTGTTGTTTAAGAAGAAACCTGAACCTGTGGAGTCTAAGTTACTTCTATCACGCTTGAAAAGAGCAAAATAGAAGATTTTCACCTGCTTCTCTTTGTCCAGCCCATGATGCGGGCACCTCCTGAGCATGATCTGAAACCGTTCCCAGGTCTCAGAGTAAGTCTCTCCTGCCTTCTGACTGAAATTATGGATTTTTCTGATCAGATCATTTGTTTTCTCAGGCAGAAAGAACCTTTCAAAGAATACTTCCACCATTTGGTTCCATGATTCCACATACTCATCATCAAGATTATGCAACCACTCTCGTGCATTTCCCTCTAGAGAGCTCAGAAACAACTTCAGGTAAAGTTTCTCCTGCGGGAACCTGTCTATTTTGATCATATTGCAGTTCTCCACGAACTGGCTAATGTGAGTCACCAGGTCTTCATATTTTATCCCATGAAATGCATTTGACTTGACCAAGTTGATTTATGTAGGATCAATATTATAAGTCGAAATTTTGATCGCCTGCTTCTTGATTGGCCCCTTTTAAGCGGATGAGGAAGAAGCATTTATCTTCTCCCATATCGTCTGCTCTTCTGCCATGTCTTCTTGTTCTGAGTCGGAATCTATCTCTTCAGAATGGTCTAGATTGTAATCCCCCTTGTCGTCGGGTCCCCGCAGTGGAACCTCTGGTGCTTGTTGCGTGTAGTTGGTGCTACGCGTCCACACCATGCACAATACCTACAAAATGATGATTTCAGGTCAGTACCATGCTAGACGATTAAAAAATGTGAAAAATAAACTATGAATTTCAAAAATAATTTTTGAATAAAAAAACAAAAGTAGCCTAGAATGGCCGCTTACAACACTCGTAGTGCCGACAATTGCCGTGTCCCCGGCAACGGTGCCAAAAACTTGACATGATTTAACCGTGCGTAGAATGCAAGTGCACGCATCAATGTAGTATAGGCCTTTGTGAGGCCCAAGTCGAACTCAGGGACACTAAATTATCGGTAGACTACTACTAACTGGTTGCGATCAGCTAAACCGATTAAAAGAATTTGAGAGTTGTTGTAAAAATAAAAGAAAATAAAATAAAACAAAGCAATCAATTAAGGGTTTAGTTTAATCAATTCAAGTGGAGATCTTTAGGATTGCGGTTTCACTGTGAGTTTTCATTGTATGAATTTCCATATAATAATTCAGATTCATATCTCTATCTGGGTAGTGGCCTATTGTCAGAATTTCCCACTGTCGTGGTACAGTTCACTACCAATGTCTAGGTCGGTTCCACCGTCATAGTAACCTATACCCTAAACTAGGTGCATTAAAATCGACCTCTGGGTTTCCACCATTAACTGTACATCACCTTGTTTAAGGGATTTGTTAATTAATGTGAGTTTTGTCTCATTTCAACCGTTAATTCTTCTTTCAAAGTAATTAAAGACATTATATTATCATTATGGTGATCAAGCATAATAATATAATTGAGAAAACGAAATCATACCACGAATTTCAGAGATAAAATGTGAATTACTATGATAAAAATGTCATACAGTGCTTCCCCGGGCTACTCCCGGTCCTAAAGATAAAGGAGATTAGCCCCGCATGTTCATCTTAGAGAAAAACATGGTTGAGAAAAGGGGAAACATGGAGAAAAACGTGAATAAGTAATGAAACCCCTGAACGGAGAAGATCCAAGCATTCCTCGGCATAGAATGCACGATCTACAATCTTTCAGCGGTGGAAAACGTCTTCTTCGGCTTCCGGAACAGCTGGGGCATGCTTATGGGCTCCGTTCTTCTCTCCACACCTTCTCGGGATGTGTGCAGTGGCGAATGACGTGATACCCTGCTCTTGGCCACTGTCATTAGGTATAATCACCGAGTTAGGTTGCAAAAATATCACAACTGTCGGATTTAGATCGATTTGAAACAAACTTGCATCTGACAATGTCGATACCATCGACGCGTGTCGATGGTATCGACACTACGTGATATCGGCAAGTCTTCTTTTCTTTTTGTCATTGCGCCTGATGCTGACTCGATAGCATCGATGCGGGTCGATGGTATCAACACCCTGAGGCATCAGTTGTATCCTTTTCTGTCGTTGAAGCTCCACGAGTCGATAGTATCGACAATGAGGTCGATAGTATCAACTGTCTTCTCGCCAGCAACTTGAAGGTAAGTTTCTACCATCGACTTCCTTGTCGATGGTATCGACTCTGTGCTACTCCTTGCTGCTGACTGCCTGTGGCCGTGTCGATAGTATCAACATCCGTCGATGGTATCGACAGCTGCAGATATGCATTTTTCCTAAAATTGTAAAACAAAACCACATAAGCCGAGATAAAACTTATAATTATAATCATTTATGTTCAAAACAATAAAATAAGGGATATTTGACACTGAGAAGGGTCATAGACTAAAGTAAATGAATTATGCAATATTAACAACAAAAATGACCAATAAATGCATAAAACACAAGTAAAACAAGTCTATAAATGTGACTCAAAATCATCGCATCAGACATCAAGGAAGGAACAACAAGAAGCAGATCGGACACATGTGTTAAAGGGGAATCCAGATATGTAATGGAAGAACTGACTCAACGGGAGAGACATCCATCCGGTGAACACTGTCTACAGTCCTAATCACTTACATCACCCTCACAGAGCAACCACTTATATATTGTAATAAGTGACTACCAAGACTTGTGATGTACTTATCCAAACGTAAGGTTAGTCACTGCCCCACCCACCACCGCATCCTCCACGGAATGCAACGGCAAAAGATTTGATAATTACAAATAAATGTCACCGCTTTCCAGCCAAATAACAAATGAGCCGACAACATAGTATTTATGGCATTTGCGACCGCTACTTAGCATGGGTAGTAAGATTTAGGCACGGGTAACTTTGCTTCGCTACCCGCACGGGAAGCAAGTGAATTCCCATATATAATTTACATGCATTTCCCTTAAAGTGAGTTTTGATGGTGGATGTGTTGCATGGTTATGACCAATAATACAAATATCTATGTGTGGTTGAATGATTTATTTTATTCCTATATTATCTCGGTTTGCATCCCTAGCCCCTACCTTCTTCTTCTCAATGGAAAAGTATTATTCTTTCCTAACTTTTCCCCTCTTAAATTTAGCTCAAGGTTTCTCATTACCATGTGATAAGTTTAATAACAATATGATAGTTTCTTTTCTTACAACGAAGAAGATGATGAACAACCTCATACAAGTGGACCATTTCACGTGATGACCTCAGTGACTGGAGGACTGAGGAGGGCAAACTGCAGGAGGTGCGAACCAACCGTCTGGTGAACCCAACCAACCTTTCGGAGGCATACAGACACTGGTTGGAAAGGAGGCCAACTGATATCATTTTAGGAGACCAACTGACTAGCCAACATGCGAGACAACCGGTTCAAGGGTTGAACCGATCAAGCTCTATTGGCAAAACACATATCTATACCAACATCAGGTTCATGCATGTGATGTGGTGTTGACCTAGGTGGTAGTAATTCATTGTGACTCCAAGTAATTACAATAGTATGACCATAATCACTGCTTTTGTTTTATATTATATGTTTATGTTGTGGGATATACCATGTATATAATATATACTATGTAAATGTGGTGATTGGATAATATATATATATATATATATATATATATATATATATTTGTATATATCTACTATTCTACCATTCTAATCACCACTACTCGTTTCCGTTCTCTCATATTACCTATAATATTTGGACTCTTTACGGTTGTGATATTAAAATAGAATGTTTTCTGATGTCCTCCCATATTCCCTAAACTATTTGAACTCTTTGCAGCTAAGAGGCTAAACATATTTCTGTGTTCCTTTACCATAAATTCCTAAAATATCTAGATTCTTTGCACTTTATTGCATCCATTTCTTATGTTCGCATCTTGCTCCCCTTCATTTCAATATCTGCTTGTGATGTAATTACTATCCCTGGACGATGGAAGTCTTTCTACACCTTCTTGGACAATGCCATGCAGATTGGAAACAACATCTGCATCTCAGAATTTACCAAGTTGACGATGAATCTCCCTTCTAGCTAGTGTACTTCTATAAGACATCACAACCGTTCAATACCAGCCTTCATTTCTAAATTTCCATCGCGCCGACCATTGAGATCTAACTCGGATCAGACAATTTCCAATGTCAAGAGATTTACGCTCGTGGCAAGGAGAAGCAGTCAACCAAGCATGATCGACACCAAAAGGGAAAAAAAATTGGAAACTAGCAATCAGTGTTCAGGTACGATGGAGAAGAAAGTTCCAGGTATCCATCTCCCTTATTTATATACAATCTCTGAATTACTGCAATTTGCATGTATATATTATCACTCTTACCCAAACACTACTCAACAAAATATGCATCACACAATAATGTTTCATACATGGCCTCTCAGTCATTATGACCAAGTTAATATCATATAGCACTGGGGTTTGACTCACAGTTTCAAGGGATGACCAAATTAGACATGTACATTTCTTTAATCTTTTAATTGTGCCTTGTAAGTAGCTTGTTGATTATCTAAAAATCATAACATCTGTATCTTCCTCTATGTGCCATTCATACATGAGAAGCAGAAGATTGATCCTCATATTATAACACAATTTCTTCAGGAACCATTGAATACATATGTGTAGTAGTGTAACCCAATTTTTTTCGAAACCATTGAACACGTGTGTAGCAACTGCCTCCTGATTACCTTGCTGCTATATTGATATGACTACTGAAAAGTGAAAAACAAAAACAAAGTTATCTCAATAATAAGGGAGGATCCTGTGTTACTGCTACGAGATCCATCCCAAGAGTCACTTCCATATAAACATCAGATTCACATTCCTATTTTGTCCTTCAACTTCAAGTAGAGTGTATTATTCCTATTTGTTATGAATCATAATCACATACATATATCACAATCCAATTTTTTCTTAGGAAATAATGTAATTATGATTAATTTGATGAAGTTATTTATGAACAATTTCTAATAATGTTTATTTCATTCAGTCATGTTTAATATCACATGCGACATCTTCTGGTGTTTTGTTCCAAATAGCCAATCAAAGACCTATAGGATTCTAAATAGTGATCTGAGTCGTGATCTGTAGCCTTGTAAAAGCATCATTACTAGACACTCAAAGCACCTGATTTCACCCGCAAGGTTATATCTACCTAATATCCATTAATTGTCATGCACTCCACCATTGAACTACAACAAACATGATCCAACTTAGCAACCAAAAACAAACATACATGAGATGGACTTTACTCGGTAAGTGTGGTCACAAAGTGGAGCACATGCTTGTTTCAGATCCTTGCTGTAGCAAGGAAGACATTGTCTTAACGTATAGAGCTTCAATATCAAAGGTAGTGGAGTCGAGATTCGATCTCACTATACTAGATATTGCTGATACTCTGGGTGGTAGTTACATAATACCCAACTCCTATGCATCATCTATCTTTGATCATTAGCTTCCTCTTATAGACACACTTCAATCCTTCATTATTATCATTGGGAGCTTTCACTGTGAGTTCCATCAATCAAGTGAAAAAACTGGTATACCTTTGCACAATAAACATCGTAAGACATACCCTCACCAGCATGCACTTAGCAATGAATTTCATAGTAGATTTGAACATTATTATTCTTTTAAAATAAGTATTTTAATCTTTATTACTTCGATATTGCCTTACTCAATCCATCTAGAACAAGGCTTTAACTACTTGGCCATTAGAGAAGAGATGTTGACATATCACTTCTGCTTTAGAATTATATAAAAATAGTGGTAGCGATTATGAATAAATCAATTATTACTTATATGATTTATGTAATTATGCTATAATTATCTAAAATTTCAAGTGAAGAAATAAGCAACATGTGGTTCAACAAAAAAATCATCACATCTTATCAGAATACAGTGCAATCTTAATCTAATTGAAGATTGAGATTTGGGGAAAAAGTTTATTCTATTTTTATTTTGTTAATGATATAATTTTAACATTGTGTATCCTTTTATATATTGGATGAAGTATGAATATTTGCAAGTTAAAGTCATTTGTGAGTAGTACCATCTAATTTTTTAACAGTAAACCCATGTCTATTGTGAAACATGGATCATCATTAATGAATATATATGAAATTTAGAGTTCATAAACGTAGGAAATAATATTATATTTTAATTGATTACATACTTCTCATGTAACTTACAATTAGAAATGCTATAAAAATTGGGTTTATAATATATATTTTGTTACCATTAACACGTATAAATAAACCATTCTAAGTTACTTGTTGGATTATATATCAGTTCATTACTAATTAAACCTATGCATATTGTATCACATGCTAATAGACATTGTGATGGTTCCGTTTAATATCTCTCTTTTTACTTCTAATGATTTTGGAATGCTTGCAAATGAAAGAAATGAATAATCATGTTGACCATGACATCTATTGGTTAGGGGTGACCCATAACTAATGATTTAGAATTTTATAGATAATTCTTGAAGCTTCTTCAAATAGTTCTTAGTGATTCCAATTTTTATTTTAGTTTCTTTGGATCAATCACACTTGCTATATGTAATTGTTTTGCATCATAGAAACATGACATCAGAATAGATATTGATAATAGAGTATCACTTGTGGAAGAACATTTGGAAATGTGATATAAAAAATTGTAGCAAACTAATAATTTGTTAGTCTTTCCAACATGTTTATGGTCACAACTAATATTATGTGTCAACTAATGTTGATCCCTACATAAATAGATAAGCTATTTTAAAGTATTGTTATAGGTGGTATATTTACCATCTAGAATTATTTGAAAAACTAAAACAAAGATAGGTTTTTTGTTGACCTAGAGGTTATACATTGTCAATATTTTGATAATGACTCAACCATTCCATTCTTATGTATCTAATATGTGTATTAAATATTGATCTCAAGTTTTAGGTACATGAAAGAATCAAATTACCCAAGCCCTAGCTTGTGAAAGTTCAAGTCAAATGCAATGCAAGTGTGCTAATAAGGAAATCCGTTTAAACGACCTTAGAAGAATTTTGTAATCACTTGTATTGATGATATGACTTGTAACTAAGATGAGAAAAATATATGGGACACTTAGTACCAAGTTGTAATCACTTTTTAATCAAATTAGAAAATTGATCACAGACTACTGATCGGTCGAGTTTCAATCTCGATCGATCCCTTGGATCAATTTTCTAATGAAGTGCATCGGTCGAGTTGTGCATTCACAGAACTTGACAGAACGGGTTACTGACCAAATGTGATTTTAGTTGATCGGTCAAGTTTCCCAGGACAAACTCGATCGATAGTTTGAAAATTGGGTTTGTCTTTTAGCTGATCGGTCGAGTTACCTTTATTGAAACTTGACCGAATGTACTATACGGAAAACACAGAAAAAGTTATTCTAACCATTGGTGACTTGTTTGGACAAAAATAGATCCGTTGTCTTGAGAAAAATGGCTATATTTTGGCCCTAAGTGTTTCCCAACGAGAGAACCCCTAGCTATAAATAGGACCCCTTGGAGTTCATTCTAAGTTTTCTCATTCACTACATACAAGGTCCTTGCTGTAATTGAGTGTGCTACTACTCCTTGTGCACCTTTGTCTCTCTATTTACACTTCATTTCGTGATTTGTGAGTGAGTTAGGGTTATTGTAACAGAGATCCACCTTTGTGCATGTAAAACTCTCAAATCTTCCACTACTTCCCTATCCCCTTATCTCATGAAGAAAAGTTGAAGCAAGCTCCATCGAGTGAAGAAGGAGTTGTAGTTGGTCCTCTTAAAGGATGTTGAAGAGGTGGTGATCTTCTCCAAGTGAAGGAGAAGGCAAAGGCTGAAGATCCAAGAGGAGAAGCAAAGTCCTTCAAGGCGGAAGACTTGAGCTTGAGTGGGTAAGACCTAGGTGAAGGCTGAAGACTCAAGCTAAGTGGGTAAATTCCTTGTTAAGGTCGAGATCTCCTTGTGATTGGATGGGTAACACTACTACAGAACCTACCTTTAGTGTCGGTTATTTAAGGCCTTTCGTGTCGGTTTCTAAGCGACACCTATGTGGGCGACACTAAAAGGTCACCCATTACGTGTCGGTTCTAGAACCGACACCCAAACTCTTCGTGCGCCACCGAAAACGTGCCATCAGGGGACTATAAGTGTCGGTTATTAGATAAGAAACCAACATCATAAACCTTCACGCCACAGAAAGGGCGCCATCTTGGGCACTATCAGTGTCGGTTATAAGTCAAAAACCGACAAAATATATCTTCGCACCAAAGGAATAGGCGCCGATTATTTATATAAAACTGACACTATAACTTTATGTGTCAGTTTTATACAAATACCGACGCCTGTTATTGGCGCCAACTTGGGCACTATCAGTGTCAGTTTGTAGTAAGAAACCAACACCATATATCTTCGCGCCACAGGAAATAGGCGCCGATTTTTTTATAAAACCGACACTATAACTTTGTGTGTCGGTTTTATACAAACAACCGACGCCTATTGTTTTTTTTGTCAGACTGCAGACCTGCAGTGGCTGGTCGCAGGATGAGAAACCTGCAGTTCAGTTAACTGAACTGCAGGTTTTACGACATCCATTGATATCAGCCAACAACAGGCCACAAACCTGCAAAATTAACAACAAAAATATATATATTCACACATGCATTTAGCAATGCAACCTGCAGTTCCATTTTATATCACACATTTAGAAACATTCATGTAGCTAGCAATCTGTAGTTCCATTCATTTCACATTCACACATGTAGAAACATGTAGAAACATTCATATAGCAACCAACACTTTCATTCATTTTCACTCAGACACATGTAGAAACATCCAGACATGTAGAAACATTCACATATATATTATAATTCAGAAATTCATTTACAAAATATCATTGTTTAGTCATTATTCGCTATCATCATCCCAATTATATTTTAAAACCCCACTATTTGTATGGCCGTTGCCCATTCTTCTCTTACTTCATTTAATTCTCCCATCGTATAGGGATCATGTACATCTGGTAAGTCCTCTCCTGTAGTGGGGTCAGTTTTAAACACCTACAAAGAGTGATGTATATATATAATTAATGAGCTATAAATAAGATTGATATATTTCGATCATATTATCTAATGAGACTATATAATACCGTAGAAATACACTCGATATCCAGTGCGGCATGTTTGATAATCATGTGCATATATTGCATGACATAGTATCCACATGCCCATCCGTTGTGTTGTGTAGCACACTATAAATTCAAACATACAAAATATTAAAAAATTCAACTAATTAAGCATTGTTCACATAAATAATATATACATATATTGCAGTCGGGAACTTACTTTCACGTTCTTCCAAATTATTGGCTGGTTCTTTTTCATGGGGACCTTTCCTCCAGCCTTTTTGAACTCATCAAAACCCCTACATTTTAATGTAACACAGAACATTGCAATTAAATAGTAATGTAATAACATATGTTAACGGATATGAAAATGAAATATTTCTCACCGGAATAATGCCATTTTCATTATGTGTCCAAATCTTGTATTCAATTTACTCCCCTTAGGATCTAGATAATAGACAGTGAACGTCTCGGGGAGAATAACCAATAACTCCATATGCTTACCACTAGAGGTAAAAAAGTTAAAAATTAATAACTCAAAATTCACAATAAAAATGTAATTTTCTTAAGTCCAAATTATAATAAGCAAAGTAAACTTACTTTACATTGAATGGAGCCATTATCACCGTCTTCTTATTTACAACAAAATTTGTAAAAGCCTCACAGCAGTATTGTTGAACTGACGTAGGGTCTTTAGCTACTAGACTAATCAAAGATGGAATAAAAAACCCTACATGTTCGAATCCAAAATCTGCACATATGTTGTCTAAGTAGCTGCAAAATATGTATTAATTACACATGCATTAATAAATAAGAAACCAGATCACCAGATCATACACAAGGTATATGGATGTATAAAGAAGATCTCACCTTATCCATAGCTCTATCACAAATGTATTTAGCCAAGCATATCTAAACAACTCCAAAATATCTTGTATAAATAGTTTGGTTTCGTATGCCTGACCTGTAGAATCTGAATCGGAAGAAACAGTTATAGGGCAGTTTATATCATGTTCGCCTAACCATATTGCCATACCCCTATAGTTAGGACCTAACGGGACAGGTAGGTCTTGTGGAACCCAACTAGGTAATGTAGGAGGTGGAAGTGGAGGCCTAGATGCTGTGGGTGTCTTCTTTTTAACATGTACATATATATATATATATAATTTTAGATCAACTGACATCATATACACACACTAACAATTTAACATAATGTAAATTTATCATACAGTTTCAGTAAAGAGGACATCCGCTTTTCGCCACAATATCACTCCGCCTTCTGCCTCGCCAAGCGTTTAACAATCTGGGTGGGAATATGGCAATGGATGATCCACCCATCCTTGCAATACATGTACCGGGCTCACACGAAGCCAACCAGATGGTAATGGAGACCCGTGAAACTGTTCCCCGGGTAGGGATGGGTAAGCCGACGCCTTTGCAACGACATATTCATTACTTTTTAGACGACATCGCTTCAACCCCTACAAATTTTTGTGTAAAGAATGTTATATATATACATATATACATATCATATTTTTTTGAAACGACTACAATTTCATATATACATATCATCTTGAATTAAAAAACTAGTTACTATGTCATAAAAATACTTACAGCGGACGTGCTAGGTGGTAGTTCTACAAGATTACTCCCAACCTCTGCAGTAGGAGTAGGAGTAGAGCCTGCAGTAGGAGCTATAGGTACTGTCTGCTGAGGTGCAATCTGAGATGACTGCCAGGTTTTCATTGCTTCTTGGAGTTTCCTCTCAAATATGTTATCGATCTATACATGGATAAAATAAATGTTAGCTTCTGATTATTGAATTATCTTTTACAGTAACATTATCAAGAAAGAATTTGTTACCTCTTCTTGTGACAGTCCCACTTTTTGGACATGTTTGCGCTGAGATGGCCCAAAAAAAGCTTTGATGCCCACACCTGCGCCTGCAGCCCTAACACATCCAGGATGCTCTGGGTTACCCAGAGCAACTGTCAATTCATCCCTTGTTCCCTCAGGGATGAACTTGCCTTGTTTCCTTAGCTCGTGCAGCTCCCGCTAATCGCCAAATTTTTTTTTTGTAATTAAGTAAATAGCACAAATAATCAACATTCGAATGATTGTTGTAAGAGTTGTATTTTACCATTTTTGCAGCAGCCTCGGCAGTTGCGGCCTTCGTTATTTCTCCCTTCTTATTTTGCCTCCCAGCTATCCAGACATCATGGCGAGGCAGAGGTGTGCTACCTATGGTAGATGACTCCTGAGTAGCAACAGACTGAGCAGTAGCCTCAGACTGTAGTCTTTGGCGAACACCTGCATATCCTCTTGGACCCATTGTGTGGTCGTGCACATTCATCGCACGCCTTGATCTTTGTGCATCACTGAGGGCCTAGTTAGTATGCACATTAATGATTTGGTTAGTAACACTAAATGTTAATATTGAATAGGTGAATACAACATATATTAATAATGAGATTGAGACTGACGCCTAATACCTTGAATTCTTCAGTTTGTCTTGAAGCGACGAACGCCTCCCATTCTTCTTTGTCGAGGAAGTTCCACTGTTCAGTGGCTGTCTTCTTCCTCTTGTCAGCTTCTTTTATGTATTCTCATGTGAGATTTGTCCTATAGTTCCTTAGGACTCTCCCACAGCATTGCATCACGTATTTATGATGCAACTTTTCATCCAATTCAAATATACTCTGCAAAATAGAATTTCTATTAACTAGTATCCAAAAATTTAGTAATCTACAAAATAGAATTGCAAATTAATAATAACTCACGCATAAATCCCTCCATATTGTGTCTTTCTTCTCCTTAGAAACGTTATGCCAAGAATCTAAGCGACAACCGCAATGGCTACGAGTAACAAACCCAAGATATGAAACAAATGAATTACGATTCACACCACATGCATTTCCTGCATTATCAAAATCTACAACAAGTTTGGGTCCATTGCCCTTTTGCGCAATTAACTTCTTCATCATAGTGATGCCCCTTCTCTTGTCAACTTTTTGGTGTTGCTGATCAAGTGCATCAAGTTCTTCAGGTGGTACCTGTGCATCATCAACCTAAAATTTGACAAAATAAACACATTTACAAGATATAACTATAAATGGACATATAGATATAAATATATGATATTTTTTTAAAACTTACATTGTGAGGCGGCGCATTGATGTCCTCACCCTCACGGTAATCATCAGCACGGTCATCAGAATGGTCAGCCATCTGCAAATTCACATTCAAATTGTAAAGTTCACATTGTAAAGTAATTCACATTATAAAGTAATTCACATTCAAATTGTAAAGCTCACATTATAAAGTAATTCACATTATAAAGTAATTCACATTCAAATTGTAAAGCTCACATTATAAAGTAATTCACATTCAAAGACAACAATGACGTGAAGCTTTTGTCGCTCCATCTATTGTTAGCTTTCAACTTATACAATCGCAACACATCGCTAAGCTTCGTAAACTTAGTACAACCAGTGTATAACGACATCTAAGCATCATGCACAATGTTTCTAAAAATGGGAGGTGGATCGGTGTGCTCAACCCCACAACTATCCAGCATCGCATCAACGATGTCTACTGGAACTGGTTCATTCACATCTACGTCATCGTAGGCAATTTCTTCTTCCACGCAAGCACTGCTATCAACATCCACTGGTTTCGGGTTTGAAATCTCTCCATGCCAGTGCCATTCTGTATAGCCTTGTAAAATCCCGTTGCACATGACATGAGTTTTGATTTCGTCACAAGTGTTGACTTTCAAGTTGTTACCGCAATGCCTACATGGACAGTAGAACCTATCTCCAGGTTGTTTCCTATGTTCCTCGACAAATCTAATGAACTAGTCAAGAATAGAAATAAACTCTGGCATGCAGCGATTGCGAATGGACATCCATGATCTATCCATTCTATGATCAAAGAGAAAACAAGTATATATTAGGACAAGATTAGGGTATACTATCCAAGATTGTTTACTTTATAGACCAACAAACACATGTGATGTCATTCTTATATATAATAAATGTGTACCACCTATCCCATCCTTGAACACCTAATCTCACTAGTAAGTGTATAATGTGTATTGGGTTTTCAAAAAAATTTCAGCAACATTTCCCCGCTGTTCTCTAAGTACATATGTACTTAGAGAACAAACGAGGAAATACTACCGAAATTTTCTCGAAAACCCAATACACATTATACACTTACATCCTAAGTGAGATTAGGTGTTCAAAGACAGTCCCAAACCGGGGACTATCCAAGATTTACTCCTAATGAGTAAATCTTGGACGAGTTTCTAGGCCAACAAACACAATAATAGATATGTACATGTTAGGGTTTAATCAAATCAAACCCTAGAATGGGTCAAGTTCAAATCAAACCCTAGAATGTTTACAGGCATTAGGTACATGAAAAGAATCTAAAATCCATACCCTAAAATGGGTCAAGTTCAAGTCAAAATGGCTACAAGTGTGCATTTTGGGTTTTCTATGTAAACGACCTTAGAACATCTATGTAATCACTTGTAATGATGAATTGACTTGAAACTTAGAAGAGAAAAAAGTATATATTAGGACTAGATTAGGGTCTAGGGTTAACAAATACATGTGATGTCATTATTATATATAATAAATCCTAATATTTAAGTTAGGGTGATTATTGATGTCTTTAAAAGCATGATTGGCAATTTAGGGAAAAGTTCATCATTTACATTCCAAGCATGTCACATGTGTGCATTACAGTTCATCATTAAGCAAGAAGGGTGATTAGGATTCTCACCAAGAATATAGCTAAACTATTAAACAATGATTATAGCTAAACTATTAAACAATAGACTTGCCACACATAAAACACCCTATACAACTATAAAAGAAAAAAGTATTAAGTATATATGCATGATACAATAACTATTTTGCATCACATTATAACAAACTTGTCATTGATACCTTACTAACTTATTGCTACATTTACATATCATCACTTGATCAAAAATTACAGCAGTAATTTAACCAAAGTATGCATTCTAAAATCTATGTCATGATTAGTTACATGTAATTTACTTGGATATACAGCAGTACCCGATTACTATGTCTTACATACAAACTATGCATATTAAATTAACTAAGGCTTATCATAGAACATGTATTTTATAGACAATTCAGCTCAGTAGAAGCACAAAATCAGTACCTAAACCCTAAAATCACACCTTTTTAGCATTTATTTTAACAGGTTTATGTACATCAATATGTGTATGAGCCCTAATTAAAACTGATTTTCATAGGAAGTAAATAAATAAATAAAAAAAACGGCCAGCAGCAGCCGCCGGAGCAGAGGAAGAAGGAAGGGCGAGCACCTTGAGGGAAGAGGAGCAGCGGCCGGAGCAAGACCTAGCAGCTGCCGACGGCGAGGAGAGGAGCGGTAGAGAGGGCGGCGAGGCTAGGAGAGCTAGCTGCTACCAGCGGAGAGGGCGGTGAGGCTAGGAGAGCTAGCTGCTACCGGCGGGCGGGCGGCGACGACGATGAGTAGAGGAGCGCCGACGAGCACGGAGCATAGAGGGCCGGTGAGCACGGCGGCGGCGGCGTGGAAGGAGCGGCGGCGACGAAGCACGGCGGCGGCGGTAGGGAGCAAGAAATCGCCGGACCTAATCGGGAAATCGGGAATGAAACAGGGAAAGGGGAAGAATCGGTCGCGCTGGTGAGCTATTAAGTTGACAATAAGTGTCGGTTTTAAAAAACCGACAACTAAATCAACAGTGTCGGTTCTTTGCCAAAAACCGACAACTATACTATATTATAGTCGTCGGTTTATAAATAAAAGACAACCGACAACTATTCCTGTCTCGTGCATACCCTTTAGTCGTCGGTTATTTATTAAAGAACTGAAAACATATGTCGAATTTTGGAGGTAATTTTTTCGCTGGAATTTTGGTTTTGGCGGTTGATTTTAAGTGTCGATTGTTTACTAAATAACTGACACTGAATAAAAGCGGTACCCGTGTCTGGTCGACCTTCACAGATTGGATGTCGGTTTCTGTTAAAAACCGACACTGTAGGGTTTATGTGTCGGTTTTTGTATACAACCGACACCTTAAAAAGTGACTTTATAAGCCATTTCTGTAGTAGTGTAAGTCCTTTGGTGGTCTATTCTTGTAAATCTCTATGGTGATATAATAGATAAAAGCACTTGCAAAGTCCTAGAGGTTGACCTCTCTAGGTAGTGGACTGACTCACTTCTAGTTTGAAGTGTGGAACCACTCTACATCCCTTTGTCAAGTGCTTACTATCAATCTCTATCATCCTTGCTATGCTTGTTAGATAGAACTTCAAATTACCATTAAGCTTTTGCTCCTAATTAATATAATTTTAAGGTCTAATCTGTTTTGTGAGAAATTTTGTAGCTCTATTCACCCGCCTCTAGAGACCTTAGATACAATATTTTTTACTTCAACACTAATTTTAAAACAAAAACATAATACTCGTTGAAATTTAATTTGTGAAAAAATGATATTGGAACATTATTGGACATATTGTTTGAGAGAGAAAAAGCAAAAAAGTTAGTAAGTTATGATGAGATCCTATCTCATTATAAGATATATTATGTTACATTTTTTTATCGTTAATGAGGAACCCCACTCAGAAAAGGCCACCATTGGACCCAATACAACCAAGAATAAACCATGGGACATTGAGGATGCCCAGAGTTGAACTCGCATCCCTTCATTGGGGATTGTTGAGCCACACCACTGGGCTATCCACCACTCCCCATGTTATAATTTTTGAAATATATAAATATCATTTATATCTGTATGCATAAGATGACTACTCTTTTCTGTATTTAGGATGAGAAAAACTACTATATTGTAAATTAACTATAGAAGAAACTCTTTAATGTGTTAAACAAAATAGTGAAAATAAAGAATCTTAAGGTCAAATAAAAAATAATAAACTAACGTGAAATTAGATAATATTGTTAAAGAGATCTATGCCAAAAAAAGTGACATATCATAAGAAATAGAATGCTTTTCCTGTACAAAATTAAAGAAAAAGGGATATGAGCAAGAACTATCAAAGAGAAAATAAGGATTTATTTATAATGTGCTCCTTTAATTTATAAGGATAAATTTAGATAACTTATTCTTAGAAAAAGTTATTTGATATAATGACAATTCAATCACCTCTTTTAGTTTAGTTATTGTATTCATAATATAGATGCAACGCCTACGGAGCACGAACACCCACTAGCATGTATGTTTATATATATTATATATATTATATATATATATTATATTATATATATATTATATTATATATATATATATATATATATATATATATATATAATCCCTCAACTTAAACATATTAAGTCTAAGATGCTTTCTATGAGAGACAGACCTGAAAAGCTTGATCGACTAAGTGTGGGTATCCCAAGGTGCACTATCTATCTCCTAGAAGTGTGATGGTAATATTGTGGGCCCGCCAAGCAGGGTACATTATTACAGTGTCGACTTTTGGATCTGTCTTAATCGTGTAGTCTTAATGAGATTAAGCACCATAAGCATACAGATAAATTTTATTTTTGATGACCAAGAGAACTCACCCTAGGAGAGCCCGACATGATAAACTCTTAAGACATGAGAGGGTGTGGTCCAGTCAACCCCCCTCACAGGCCAGATCAGCATGGATTGTCGTTCACAAAGTGCCTTCGCTGAGGCTCGAACTCGGTTCCTTCATTGGGACTTACCGCGCTCTTACCACCTGGGCTACTCTGGCAGGACCATAGATATAATTATGTCAAAGAGTTTAGCATATATTCTATCTAAGAATTATGTATGATGCAATTGGAAAATGTTGCCTACCCTTGTGATTAATTATGGATGCCGGCATTGGCCGGGTTAAAATTGAATCATTTTGGATCTTGGCTCATTAGAATATTGTTCACTAAAATATTACAAATTGATACTTGAGGGTTGCCAATTTGATCAAAACGATGAGAATGATATCTAATTAAAGACCTAATTAACATCATTAATTTTATTCAAATCAAATCAAACCAAAATGAGTTTTTTGACAAAATTGCAAATGCTTTTGTAGAATCAAATGGTAACACACAACAACACCTTTTCTTTTCCATCAATCCTTGAGAAGGACAAGTTAAATGGGAACAACTTCACAACTAGTACAAGGTACTAAGAATTTTTCAGACACATGAGTACAAACTCTATGTCCTAGAGACACCAGAGCCAGATGAACCTCTTCCTAATGTTCCTAAGGCTGACAAGGATGCTTACAAGAAGAATAGAAGATGTCCTGGCTGTCAAATGCCTAGTGTTGTGCTCAACGAACTATGAGTTGCAAAGATAACATGAGAACATGGAGGTTATTGAGATGGTCACACATATCAGAAATATGTTACAGGATCAGGCAAGATAGGAGAGATATGATATCTCAAAGACACTGTTCAAAATAACATGGCAGAAGGAGATCTAGTAGGTCCTCATGTGCTCAAGCTCATTGAGTATGTGGAGAACCGATCAAGACTAGGATTTATCTTTGGCTCAAAAGTTCGCCAGTGATGTGATTCTACACTCCATGTCAGAGTCATACAGTCAGTTTGTCATGAACTACAACATGAATGACCTCAAAAAATCATTGACACAATTATTGGGCATGTTGAAAACAACTAAGGTACAAATGAAGAAAGACAAACCTAAGTCTGTGATGATGATCAACAAGAAAAAGGGAAAGTCTATAGGAAAAGGCAAAGCTAAGAAGAGTTCTAAAGATATCCATAAGCCCAAGTCTTCAGACCTCAAGGCAAAAGGAGGAATAAAGAAGGGAGGCAAATGTTGCCACTATCATTAGGATAGTCACTATAAAAGGAATCACCCCCTCTGGTTGGAGGAAATAAAAAAGAAGAAGGAAGAGGAAATGAAATCTACTTCGTTTATAAACATTATAAGATAATTCTAATTTACTTCTCATCTTGGTATGTGATACCAGATATAGATCTGACATACATTGATGTGTATGTTCTGATCAGAAGTAAAGCCTTTCTAAAAGGACTTCATAATATTTTTTGATTATATGGTGATATGCACTCAGTGAAACATAGATATCTTGAAGTGTTCAAGGAGATTTTAAATGAAGTAAAACTTTGATAAAAGTATTAAGAAACTTTAATAAAAGTATTAAGAAACTTTGATATGATCAAATGTTGACATACTTCACATCAAAAGTTTGAAGTCCTTCTAGAAGGACTGTGATAGTCTATCACAAGACAAATCCATATAAATATGATAATGTGTTAGAAAAGAAGGAATTACATCCTAATGGGTCATGATGTGATTATCATATTAATTTCTTCCAAAATCTCATGAATATATTCTTTACACTAAAATGTACCATCGAAAATGGTTTAAAAGACGTCATATGTGATATGATATGGGAATGTCCTGATATGTCTTAAGGATTGAAACCTATATAAAGAAGTAGGGCTGTCAATGGGGAGAATATGGGGAGGGTAAGGTCTTACCCTTACCCTTACCCTCTTTAGGTAGTGGGTAAGGGTAAGGGTAATTATCCTTCTCAGTAATCCCCTTACCCTCCCCTTACCCTTACCCTCTTCTCCATAGGGTAAACGGGGAGGGTAAAGGGTAAGCGGGTAATTTTGACCAAAAAGAATTGTATACACATTGTGTGTTGATTTTTAATAATTTTAAAACTAATTTATTGATAACAACGTTTAAAATATTATATCCAATTCAAAATCTTATGTTTCTCTGTGTAAAGTTAAATCAATTCACACAATAACAATTTTTTATGCATAAATCATTTTTTTCCTTTGCATAAGTATGCATAACCTTTATATCATGTGCAGGTAAAAGGGTAAAAGGGTATGGATAATGTCTATACCTTATCCTCCCCTTATAGTATAGCGGGGAAACAGGGAACGGGTATACGGGTAAAGGGTAATGAAAATCTCTACCCTTACCCATACCCTCCAGGGTATGGGTAAGGGTAAACGGATAATACCCTCCCCATTGACAACCCTATATAGAAGGTGGTTTCTTAAAAGGTTTATATGAAAATCATGATTTTTGAATGCTTCTATTAATCCCAATCTGATAACAAAATATATTTTGTTGATATGATAACTGAGTTCCAAAAGAATCAGTGGAAGTAAAAGTAGAAATTGAAAAATATGAGATCAACGAGGAGGTGTGAAGGGAACTTGTGAGAATCACAAGTTGTTGTGGAATCTCAAGTTCCTTATGTAACACAACCTCATATTTCTAGTAGAACATATCTGAGATTGAAAGATTGTAAATCCAATAACTTAGATAGGTTAATCATAAGATCATGAGTCAACAAGTCAACTAGAAGCTATTGAGAACCCTAATATGAGTATTGACTTAAGGCAATTAGGGAGTCCATCTACACTAACAAGGTATGAGCTTGCTAGTATCACCCAAAGGGGTAAAATCCAAAGGATGCATGTAGGGTTTTGTTGCAAAGACCTACATGGATAACATAAAAGGGTAGATTGGTTGCAAAGGTTTTCAAATCAATTCAAATTGTTGAACATGAAGGAAATTCTTCACCAATTATCATGCTTGTTATTGCAGTTGGGATAGACTTTAAGAGGTGGAAAATGAAGATTACAACCAGATTTCTTAAAAGTAATATGTGTAGGATGTGTATGTGACACAACCTAATGATTCTATAACTTCATTAATGCAAATAAAATCTATAAGCTACGTGGTTCAATAAAAGATTTTACTAAGCATCTCAGAACTAAAATCTTTTGACTTGATAAGATAGTCAAAGAGTTTGACTTGAATCAAGATAAAAGATGAAATCTTTGATTACAAAAGATTTAGCATTAGCATATATATTCCACATATTGATGGAGAATAACATCTCAATTTATGGTCTGACATGTAAAAAAACCTTCAACAATGAAGGATTATGTGAAACATCCTATGAGACAGGGATAAAGATCTGTAGAGATATGTCTGGAAAGTTTCATGACCTATGTATGAGAACATATGATAGTAAAATGTTGAAAGAAACATGAAGGATTCAATGAGAGAGAATATGTCCATTTATATGGGATTAGTCTCTCATGAACCCAATGTTCCGATTCTTTCAAACAATGGAAAAACATGAGTAAGATGCCATATGCACTAGGAGTTGGATCTATCATGTATGCTATATAATATACTCATCCCGTAATATTGTATTACTGGACACAAGAAGATGATATATAAGATTCCAATGAGGCTCATTATTGTCATTAAAAGACATCCATTAGTACTTGATAAGTACTAAGGATGTGTTGCTAGAAGATTCCAATGAGGAAGAGTTGAGTGTAAAAAGTTACATCAATGCAAGCTTCTGATATGACAGTAAAAGGGATCACAATGTCAAAAGATGTGTGTTTAATCTTAAGATAAGAGTTATTAGTTGGAAAGAGTTCCAAACTATAAGACCATAAATTTATATTCTGCAACTGAAGCCGAGTATCCCAGTGTTATGGACACACAAATGGATATTATATGTATCTAGAAGTTCATATGGATGAACTTGAGGATGTTCCAAACATTGATGAAATAGTAGAAATATTGTGACAACAATGGAGCTACTTATTATGCAAGGAATATCAGATAGAATATTTTGGTAATTCCATCTCATACGAGAGATTGTACATCAAAGAGTCAAGGAACATGCAATATACCAACTAAAAGCCAAGTGTTGCTGACTCGGTGGATTAGCATTTACGCAGCTAAAACATGGTGGACATGTTTTGATCAAGAAGGATAAGATTCATGGGTGAATGGCTGTAAGTGAAAGTGGGAGTCTGTTGGTATGCATGCCCATAGAGCCATTCATATGATGATTGTGATGACATATTTCATTAAGATTTGATTTGTAATAATAAAGGCATGCTTCCAATTCATTCTCTTTCACTCAGTTATGAGATAATGAGGAATCATAAGGAATGCCTAAATAATGACAATCAATCAATGACATATGACTTCAAGTACTTGACTTTAACAATGAGGTCATACAAATGTAAAGAGTATGTACATTCTTGGTATGTCCCTAGTCGGATGTTATTGTGAAAGACATCTAAACATCAATAACACATAAGACTAGAGTGTGTGTTGGTTGATGAAAGAATCTCATTAGTAATGATATGGTATATCAAACTAAGCACATAGATACATATTGTAGAACAGTGTATTGTACAGACCCACTTTGAGTATGACACACAGAAACCAAACTTGTTATTCATAGTCATATCTCATAGTGAAGGCGGTGATTGTGATTTTTAGACCAAAAGTCACTACACTCATCACATGTCATTCAATATACTTTGACATCATCCAACGTAAACTTGAATAAGGATTTACATAAAGGTGATGATTGGGTAGCCATGACACATGGGGATAGATTGTGAATGATGTAGATGGGATTTTCCTATCCTATTAGAGTTTGATATCTTGGACACTTGGTAAGAAAGACTGAGAAACGCACGCGCATGCACATGTGAATCAATATATGATATTGAGGTCACATATATCTCATACAGTCTACTCTAGGTTAAAGAAACATGGATTGAACACTGAAAGGATGACAATTCCATGCCTCAAGTTCATTCTAGATATTATAGACAAAGGAAATATACAATCACTGCAACACCTTACATAGATTGTACGTTGAAGTTGTTGTCCAACTTTCTCTTCATTGGGGTAGCACTGAATTGTGACTAGGCACCACTCTTTGCTTGTGATGTCGTAAACCTATTATGTACATTCACAGCCAATGTAATATAGGACCTATGGAGGGTCACACATATAGGAACTCATCTAGAAGAGGAGTTTAATCATGAATGATAATTGGATTGATTACTAAAGTGTTTAGGTACTCAATTCAACCAATAAATCAACCGACTGATCTCCCAACCAATCGGCTCATGCGATGAGGCAACTATTTGGAGTGTCAAGTTGATTGGATATTAAATTTATTGAATTTTGCATGATTCAGGACACCAACTGATTAACTCACTGGGTGCACTGACCAGCTTAGGTTTGGTGAGTTGACCGACTCACCTAGTGAAATGATCAACTTGATCATGTCAACCAAAGCTTCTGGTGATTTTCCAAATTTGTGAGAATAGTTGATCGTTTCACTTGTTCAGTTGGACCGATATAAGGAATTAATGTTGAACATTAATTGGAAACAAATTGTCAATTTATATGCGAGTAGGAAACATGGGGAAACAACCAGTTTGGGGTGTGAACCGATCGGCTCACATATGAGCTGACTGGTTTGGTTGCCAACAAACTAATTCAGTTATCAATAGACTGGTTCGACACTTGCACATTGTAAAAATTCATGATCTTCTGGTCCCTTCCACTCCCACAGAGGTTGAGAACCTAAACCCTAACCCCTCCTATAAATAGAGGGGTGCTAGGGATTCCCAAAGAAACAACTCAATAGACTTTGACAATTGTAGTCATCTCTGGTTGTGGTAACAAATAGAGAGCTCGAGCAAGTCCTACCCACTAAAGAGAGGGATAGCAAGGGAGAACAATTGTGGGAGAGTAAATTGGTGACTAGTACACCAATAAGAGGGACATGTCCTTCCTATCTCTTCTACTAGAATGACATGAGTTATAGGTGGTCCACATGGACTTTCATAGAGGCGATGAGGCCTTTGCCCATCGCTAGGAGGACGTCATTAGCTCATAGTCTTTGGAGAGACTAGGAGCTACGAAAAGCATTGTTTGAGTCAGTTGTCTATAGAGGAGCTTCCTTAGATGAGTCCTAGTGCAACTAGGAGTACACGACTACTGCAAAAAGTTATAGTCACTTGACTTTCTCCAAGACCAGATATGAACTCATTAAACCATCCTTTCCATTGCATAATAGTTGACGGGATCTTGCTATTCTGGGGAATATGGATAGATAAATTTTTGTTTCTGCTACCTACTCTGTGCCCATATTTCCAAACATTGAGCTCTTCTGACATGGTGACTGGAATTTTGGGAGTCTTGGCCTAGTCCATGTAGGAAGTCTACACCCTAGTGGTGGTGTTTTTAGGCACCATTATGGCAGAGGAGATAACAGTGGTAATATCACATATTTCTCTAAAGAAGATGATATAGACAAGGAAGAAGAGCTACACCTCATCCAAGTAGATAAGGTCCTAACACAGATGCCTATTAATTTCAATACCTTTCAAAGAATGGTGAGTGCAATCTATAATTTCAAAAAGCAAGTAGTCTTCAAATAGATTGAACATGGAATCATTATAATCCACTTTAATGAGGCAAAGGAAAACGACAATGTAACCTCTGGACCCATTAAAAAAGGCTCTAGTAGAGTTGTAGGAATAATGATTGGCTCAATAGATCAACACCAGCCTTAACTTCGTGCTTTTTCCTCACTTGCCCATAAGCCATGATAAACTTGCTGACTGGTCACCCATCCTAGTACTATTCTAGACTGAACACACTTAACCACAAAGTTCTTTAGTGATGGGCTCTCTATAAAGGAGGTGCACCTTGATGATATGATTAGCCCAACCATTCCTTTTAAGATCATTTTATGCCTCAAATTCTGGGACATTACAATATCCCCTACTTAGACTCTTGATGTCCTCATCAAGGCTCAACTGTATGGCCTCCTAATACTTCCCCATTTCAATGTAGACCCAATATGCCCATGTACACCCAACTCCCTATCATGGCTACCAGCACAAGGTTGGATCCATCACCATGGATAACCCTTTCCAACATGCCTGGACCGCATGGCTCAAAGACTGGCATGCCACATGCCCATGTGGGCTCCACCTACTAGAGGGGAAGTGGCTCTGATACCATTTCCTTAAATTAATTACCCACACCACATGGAAAACCCTTTTTCTCTCAAATTCTGGGATTCTCTTCTTTTTGTTATTATCTTCAAGTATGCCAAAAGTCTGACTGAGATATTCTCATTTGATGCCTCAAATATGGTTTTTCCATTCATGCTTATATAATTACTCCATTAATTATCTAATATACTAGATATATTACTTTCTTTTGGAATCTTACCAATTATCTCATATTTCAGTTATCTAACAACCCCAAAATCCATTTTCTTTTATTTATGCACAAATTCCTTTTATTTCTTTAAATTATTCCCCAATGACCTATTTGCAAAGAAAATAGTCTCATGGGCCTCACTGGGGTCATGGGTTGAACCCATGCCACAAAGTGGATGCCTTTATTATTCTATCAGTAATATAATTAGAGAATTTACTTATCAATTCAAGCCTTATATCGATTTAACCAAATTTGGGGATATTACATTCACCCCTCCTTAAAAAGAATTTTGTCCCAAGAATTCAAACGTAGTAATGTTAAGGTGATAATAACTCAAATTAGTTTCAAAACTTAGGGTTAGAAACCCTACTTACATTTCTTTAACATCTTTTATTGATATGCTAATTCCTCACATCATTACTAAGATTGTTACCTGAATTCAATTCATGGTACATGCATATGATACCATCTCTTGGTAATTACATTATCATTTGTGATTTCAATTTTACTTGGGGATCACCTTTTCACATAAGTTTCCAACCTATTTTTCATTTATTTCTTCATAAGGGTGAAGTAACACCTCAAACCCTAGATCATGTCATTAAACTCAACTTAGGGTATGCATTCTCATATGCCAATTTTTATCATAACATGGGTCTACCCCAATCTTTGTCACTCATAATAAGATGAAATAAGCATTTGTCTATAGTCCAAATAAAAATTTCATTCCATCCTAAGGGCAGAGATGGTGTATTCACACCTTATCTTAAAAATTTTCATTTTAGATTAAATCACTTGGACAATGACTTTGACCATCAATCCTTTTTAATTCATCAATATTATTGTATTTCATGAAGTCAAGTTCCATTCCCACTCTTGGTTTGTGCACAACTCCTTTAAGATTTAATTATTACATATATTCTTGTATCTTTTATACTTATACCTCATGTCTCATTAGATTTAGTCATTTCCTCAAGGTCTCTAGGGGTACATGTACCTTTGGAGTGATCTTCTTCTAGCCTCATGGAACTTATGCACTTGGGGAGTGCCTCTCATGTGTACCCCTAGGGCCTCATGAACCCTTGAAAGTGGACAATTTCCTGACCCATGGGCCTCGTGCAACATGAATGGAAATCTCCTAACCCCATAGTCTTATGAATTTTAGGGCATGATCACCTCCTAATCTTATAGGTCTTATGCACCTTTCATCCTACTTACTTGACCTTAATATTGACTTAGGGCTCTACCTTACCTAGGGTTTATTAAGATATCACAACTTTAACAATTTTTTTTTGGATAAGGTAAAATATTACTAATCAAAGAAAAGTATAGGTGAGCCTATAATGTATAGAGGGAGGTTAACTACAAAACCCCACTGTAGTTAAACAACAAGGTCAAGACCAAGGGAGATTAACTACAAAAAACCCCATTGTAATCTGACAACTTGGTCAAGACCCTTATAAATCTCGAGTCTGACCTTACAAGCCATGGCTATCCTCTCATTGAGATCGTCAAAACAAGCCACTCTATCAACCTCATCACCCACATGAAGTCTTCTATTCCTTTCCTGCCAGATGAGATAGATGATGGTGGCCATCCCCGTTTCCCCAAATGCCAACATGTTCTTGTTCCTGGTAGTTAGGGACATGATCCAAGAAACCCCTTCGGCCAATGAAAGAGGCGACAACCCACCTCACCCGCATTTCAAAGACCAGTGAGTTCATACATATCTGGGGAAAGAATTCTTATGTAATTATTAACCCAGATTTCCTTCATTTCTTGGTGTACACATTTTTCATTTTATATCCCTTCATTTGGCTCATGGAGACCTTCCCTCATGGGCTTGGTATTTTATGGTGTCCTTCCTTTCTCGATTTGGCCTATTATTGACCTTCATTTCCCGGCTTGGTCACTACTCATTTAAATGAATTCCTCTCATATCGATCTTCCTTTCCTGACTTGGCCTATTGGTGATCTTCCTATCCCTACTTGAATACTTGTCATTGCAATGACTTCCTCTGATACCATACTTCCTTTCTTGTATTGGTCTCTTGGTGACCTTCCTATCCCATATTGATCAGTAGTCATTGCGATGACTTCCTTTCATATCGACCTTCCTTTCCCGGCTTGGCCTGTTGGTGACCTTCCTATCGCGACTTGATCACTAGTGATTGCAATGAATAGTTTTATATCAGCCTTCCTTTCCCAGCTTGGCCGATTAGTGACCTTCCTATACAACCTTGGTTGTAACCTTTCAACCATTCCTTAGTGACTTTCCTTGCGCCCCGAAGAGATGGCATACTTGGGTTCAAAGAAGGAATGTGCTTTCATAGTTTGTATACTTAAACATTCACACTTTAGGAGAGATTCAACGTTACCTCAATTCTTAAACAGATTGGTCACTCACCTTTCTAGGGAATTTCCTAAACTAGGGTGTCTTCTTGACTCCCATGAGGAGGTTAGGCTCTCTAGACATATCCTGACCCCACGAGTTTAGGGTTTTTCCTCCCTCATAGGTCCATTTTCCATTCTTGGGTTGACCCACCGTAGGTTATAGTACAAACCCTAAAAGTCGAGTTGAGGATTTCATATTTTCATTTTTTTGTAACCATTGATTTCTTATGTTTGTTAAAACCCTTCACATGAATCATACATGTCTTCCTCCACACACATGCATGCAATCACCTAAAATCATTTGGACTTTTCCTTTTAACTTAATTAGGGTTCATATGGGTAGGGTTACTATTCCCTCACACTACTCCCATTTCCAAGGATTAAGGTTTAGAGTCAGGTTAGGGATTACCCCTACAATTTTAGGGTCTTATGGTTCCCTTGACCCATGAAGGGTATTCTTAAAGAAATCCTATCTCCATCTAGGGTTTACCCTTGCAATGAAGAACCCATAAACTGTTGGGGTTTTTCAAGGCGACATGCACAATGGAAGCCATATAATTTTTCTCCAAACATACCGTACAAGAAGATCTCATTGATAACAACATACTAGGAAAGAGGATGTCTAGGATACACCTCATCAAGGAGAAAATCCAGTGATATCCCTTCGTGCGGTGATGTGCGTCACTCCTAGCAGGCACACATTCTCATTGTCTACGTCCTCCGAATGCAGGCTACTCAACGTCCGTGTATCTACCTTGTCCACATGGATGGATCAAGACTCCACATCACATTTTTCAAGCCGGTGGGAAGTAGTAGCCTTCTATTTTACAATGTTCTAGTGTCGTGTCGCTCCCCTTCTCTCTCTCTTAGGTACGATGATGACTAGGGTCCATGTAAAATAGCATTATCTAAATAGTCTAGCCACCATGTCTCTATAAATAGGATATGAATGGAAGTAGAGTTCCTAAAAACCATTGGGTACAAAAGGGTTGTGGCTACGTTTAGAACGGGAATCTTATGGATTATAAAAAGAATATTGTTGAATCAATTAATTAAAAAATTAATCATATTAATTTATTACCTAGCCTTCATCATCCAGTTCTACTCAATCACTCCAGATCAGCCACTCAACTTAACAATGGAATCTAATTAATTGGATAAAACACTTTAACCAATTAAATCCGATTATATTCCAAGATTATTCTAGTAGATTAGTTAAACATTTTAGTTATCATCTTGATTCATAACATTTACAATTACGTCCTCAATTATACTTCAATTCCAATACATCCTTTGCATATGACCCGGTAGGCTCCAAATTACATTGGCAGTGATATTCATAATCATATTATGATTTCACAAGCAATGATTGGTATCTAGCAAGACTCCATTACTGCCAAAGTAATTGAAGAAGTTGGAGAACAATATTCAACCTACAATATATGATTGGTGTTACAACAATTATATAGTTCCTTTGTCTCTGGTATCCAGATTGAACTCGAGGCATGAAATTGTCATCATCTTCAATGTTTAATCCATGTTCCTTGACCTAGAGTAGAATTTTTGAGATATCTATAAGCTCAATATCACATATTGACTCACACTAGCATGGCCATGCATTTCTCAGTCTTTCTTATCAAGAGGCCATGATATCAAATTCTTATAGGTAACAAATCCCATATACATCATTCACAATCATACTAATATGTCATTGTGCACCCAAGGACCATATTTATGGAAACCCTTATTTATAAACATAGTGGATGACGTTAAAGTACATCGACCAACATGTGATGGGTGAAGTGATTTTAGGTCTAGGAACCACAACCACCACCATCACTATGAGAGATGACTTTGACCACTAATTATGGTTTCCATGTGTCACTCTCAAGGTGGGTATGTCTGATACATTGTTCTCTAACAAGTATATATGTTCTTGGTTTTATATCACATATCATGACTAATGAGATTCTATCATCAATAAACACACACTCTAGACTTAAGTTTATTGTTGTCTATTATCCTTCCACAATAACATCTGAGTAGGGACATAATAAGAATACATATAGTCTTAACATCCGTATGATCTCATTATTCAAGACCTCAACCTGAAGACATACGTCATTTGAGTAATATCATTTGATATATATTTATTATGTTTCATAATTATCTCATAATAAAAAATAGAAGTAAGTTGGAAGATTGACTTTATTATTACTCAAATTGTTTACAAGATATGCCATTAAAATCATCATATGATTGGCTATGTGGGCATACATACCAAAAGACTCCCACTTGCACTTACGACTAATCACCCATGAACTTAATCCCAAGTGATCTGAGACAAACTTCATGCTTCTGCTATGAAAGTGCTTTCGTCAAGGGGTCAACCACATTACTCTTGGTTGGTACTCTACAAATATTTACATGTCCTCACTATATGATTTCTTGTATGAGATGGAACCACCTTTGTATATGCTAAAATGTTGATGCGATCTGGGTTCCTTAGCTCGTGCAAGCTCCATTTTCGTCACAATATAGATCAATTGCATCATTGATTCTTGGAACCACCCCAAGTTTTGAGATGAAATTTTTCATCCAAACAACCTCCTTTACTGCATTGGATGCAAAAATATACTCATCTTCCATTGTAAAATCCACAACTGTCTCTTGCTTGGAACTCCTCCAACTCACATCTCCATTATTGAGGCAAAGTACAAATCCAGACTATGACCTATAGTCATCTTTGTAAGTTTGCATCGATGTAACCTTTTACCACCAAGTCTTCTTATCCACCATAGATAAGGAACTAATCCGTAGTTCTTTCCAAGTACTTAACAATGTTATTTGCCATAGTGTAGTGACTTTCACTAGGATCTGACTAAAATCTGCTCATCATGGTCAAGGCATACAAGACATCTGACGGAGTACATAACATTACGTACATGATAGATCCAATTCCAAAACCATAAGGAGTCTCATTCATGCTCTCCCTTTCTTCAAAAGAATTTGGACATTGAGCTCTAGAGATAGTAACACCATGAGACATGGGCAGGTTGCCTCTCTTTGAGTTCTCCATGCCGAACCTCTTCAACACTTTGTCAATGTATGTGCTCTGACTTAGTTGAAGAAGCCTTTTAGGTCTATGTCTATTGATCCTGATTCCTAGAATATAGGATGCTTTTCCTATGTCTTTAATTGAGAATGTATTTCCTAGACAAGTCTTTACCATCTGTAAAGTAGGAATGCCATTTCCCATCAATAGTATGTCATTGACATACAATATAAGGAATATAATCATGTACCCACTAACCTTCTTGTAAACAAATGGTTCATCTTCATTTTAACTAAAGCCAAACTCTTTGACTATTTCTTCAGATCAAAGATTCCATCTCTGAGATGCTTGCTTCAATCCATAGATTGACGATTGTAGCTTGAATACTTTATTTTCATCCTTTAGATCACAAAACCCCTCAAGTTTTGTTATGTACACATACTCAAGAAGATTCCCATTAAGGAATGTGGTTTGGACATCCATCTGCTAAATCTCACAGTCATGATAAGATGCAATGGCAAGCATGATCCCGATGGACTTAACCACAGTAACTGGAGAAAAGGTTTCATCATAGTCAACACCTTGAACTTCTTTGAAACCCTTTGCAACCAATTGACATTTGTAAGTTTGTATCTTACCATCCGTGTCGGTCTTCTTCTTGAAGACCCACTTGCACCCTATGGGTTTTACCCCTTTAGGTGGATCTATCAAGATCCATAACTCATTGGTGTACATGGATTTATCTAAAATCTCATGGCCTCAAGCCATTTCTAAGACTCTGTTCTCTTAACAACTTCTAGGTAGATAGTTGGCTCATCATCAATGACCGACTCATTACCTTCTTGAGTCAGCAGATAACCAAATGTATCTCTAGGTGTGTCCTACTAGATCTGTGAGGTTCCTGTGTCACATGAGGAATTTGAGATTCCACAATGGTTTTTGATCCTCTATGTTCCTCTTGTACCTCTTTAGGCTCAATGCTTTCTTGTTGGTCTCAAACTTCATTGAGTTCTAATTCCCTCCCATTGATCCCTTTGGAAATGAATTTCTTTTGTAGGAATATGGCATCCCTGACAATAAACAATTTGTTGTCAGCTGGGTTATACAAGTAGTATCCCGTGGTTTCTTTTGAATAACAAAGAAAACATTTATCTGATCTAGGGCCAAGCTTTTCAGGAAAACTTTTCTTGACATAATCTTCACATCTCCAAACCCTCATAAAAGACATTTTGGGATGCTTCCCAATCCATAGCTCATATGGTGTCTTTTGAACCGATTTAGAAGGTACAAAGTTAAGTCTAAAAGTTGTAGTTTCTAGAGAATATCCCCATAAGGAAGTCAGAAGATCAGTAAAACTCATCATTGATCTCACCAGAGCTAGCAATGTGCGATGCCTTTTTTCTGATACACCATTGTGTTGCGGTATTCCAGGTGGAGTCCATTGTGATACGATACCATAGGGTCGTAGAAGGTACTCAAACTATTGGCTTAAGTATTCTCCACCTCGACTAAAATGAAGTGCCTTAATAATTTTGTCAAGTTGGTTCTGTACTTCATTCTTGAAATCCTTGAACTTTTCAAGGGTTTCTGACTTATGTTTCATTGAATGAACATAACCATACCTACTGAAGTCATCGATAAAGGTAATGAAGTACTAATTTGCACCTCTAGCATTTGTTCTAAAAGAGCCACATACAGTAATATGTATGAGTCCTAATAGATCACTTGCCCTCTCATTGTTTCCAGTGAAGGGAGTTTTGGTCACATGTCTCTATTGATTCAAAATCAAAAGAGTCTAGATAACCATCCTTATGGAGTCTAGGTATGTGTTTCTCATTGATGTGGCCTATATGACAATGCACAATACATTATGTTTGAGTGATTCAGTTTTAACCTTTTGTTATTTACATTATAAACATTTTCCTCAAGATCTAGTAAGTAAGGAGCATAGAACATCAGGGCACGACCATACAATATCTCATCTTTTGAAATAGAACATCGACCATTCTATATATGAAATTCATATCCATCCTTGTCCATATAAGATATATAAATAATTTTTCTATTTATGGAAGGTATGAAATAATAGTTCTTATACTCTATTGCAAGCCTTGTGGGAAGAGATAAATTATAGGTTCCAACTACAGTGGAAACAACTCTTGCTCCATTTGTAATGCCCTAGTTCAACCTCACCCTTTCTTAAAGGCTTACTTCTTTTTAGATCTTATATATTTGAGCATATGTGAGATCCACATCTAGTATCTAGTACCCAAGATGAAGACATAGATAAATTTATCTCAATAACGTATAAACCTGAAGTGGAGATCTATATCCCCTCCTTCTTGTTCCTTAGTTCCTACAGGTAGTGAGGGCAATTCCTCTTCCAATTTCAAGGATGGTGTCACTTGTGACAATTGTCTCCCTTGTTCACCCCTCCCTTTGCTTTGAGTGAAGAAGATTTGAGCTTCTGGATAGCTTTAAAACTCTTCTTAGATCTGCCTTTGCCCTTTGAATTCCCTTTTATGTTGTTCATCATCACAAAATTGGGATTCTCTTTCTTCATTTGCACTTCAACTATTCTAATAATGCTAGGAAATTCTAACAACGACTTGTCAAAATAGTTCATGTTGTAGTTCATGACCAACTGGCTATATGGCTCTGGAAGTGACTGTAGAATCACATATATTTCCAACTCTTGACCCAAGGGAAATCCAAGTCTAGCAAGCTTCTCCACATACCTAATTATCTTGAGCACATGAGAACCTATTGGATCTCCTTCTATCATGTTGCACTTGAACAACGCCTTGGAGACATCATACCTCTCTCGTCTTACCTGATCTTGGTACATGTTCTTAAGATGTGTGACCATCTCAATAACATCCATGTTCCCATGTTGTATCTGTATCTCATAGTTCATTGAGCACAACATTGTGCACTTACATCCATGACATGTTTAGAGTGCTTCTTGTAAGCATCCCTGTCAGCCTTATGCACATTGGGAGCAGGTTCATCTGGCTTTGGCATTTCTAGGACATAGAGCTTGGGCTCCTGTATGAGAAAAATTCTCAACATCTTGAACCAGTCATGGAAATTATTCCAATTCACTTGTCCTTCTTTGCAAGGACAACATGTTGTTTTTCGTCAATTGATTTTACAGAGTAATTTGCAATTTGTTAAAAAAAAATTTATTTGATTTGATAAAAATAAGATTTAATGATATTTAGTTAGGCCTTTAATTAATTAACATTCCCCTATTTTTTTCAAATTGATAACACACACTTATCAATTTGGAAGATCGAATCATACAATCTTAAAGTGAGCCAAGATCCGTATTTCATCAAATCATAATTCAGCTATGGCTGATCCCCCACAACCTGATTATTTAGGTAGGCAACATTTGCCAATTGCATCATATGCAACTCTTAATAGATGGTATGCACAACTATTTTCCATATTCCATCTCTATGCTTCTAGGTAGTAAATCTCATTAAGACGACCTAGTTAAGCCTGGCCCAAAAGACATGACGATAGGATTGGCACCCTTATTTGGCAGATTTACATATCTACCATCACACTTCCACAAGATGGATGGAACACCACAATTTGGCATAACTTATGCTTAGTCGTCTAACTTTTCATGTGTGTTTCTAACAAAAATGATCTAATACTTAATATTGTATTTGAGGGAATTTTTATATATACATATACGTATCCAAACACCACATACTTATAATATGTATCATATACATACTATCATAAACTAAAGACATGCAATCCACAATCATAGAAGCATTGTCTGTGGCCATACTACTGTAATCCTTTGGAGCCACAAAGGATTACTATCCACCTATGGTCTTTTGCATCTTATGAAATGACAACCTATGAATATCACATGAACTTGTATTTGATCAACATTAGGTGAGAAAATTCGTGGACTCCCTTTGGTGTTGTATATTCGAGTTGCCTCTCCACGGACACTCCTTGGAGTTGGATCTTCGAATTGCCTCTTCACGTCAAGTCTTCAAAAACTAAATCTATTCCTATCTCTATTACATTATGAGTATAAAGGAGAACCTTGAGTTACATTCAAGGGGAGTTTAGAGGAAATATAATTAATTACACTTGGAGATAACAAATGAGGCTCGACATGCAAGATAAATACTTAAACAAAGGATCCATGCACAACCTTTTACATACAAGCACAAGATATACAACCAAGCACATCATTAAAAAAAGGTGTCCTAGGCCATACCCATGCATGCAATCACCACACAAAACATTTTTAATGGTGACATATATGATATTATAGGTGTATCTATCTATATATATATATATCCCCATTAAATAATTTTTGAATCCCACATAGACTATGTAGTGTACATAATGGATGCACCCTTGTGCGGGGATCCTACTAAAAGGTCTATGAAATTTCACTTTTGTGGACTAGGAAAAATCATATTTTCCCATAGTCAACCCCATCTGTGATGTCAAAAAAAATAGTTTTATAATGTATGTGGAATTAGGTTTAGATATGCACATTTATAGTTTTAAGCTCACATTGGATGCAACCACAGAAAATGGTATACTAAAATTCAATCATATCAAAATAAATCCAAATACATCGTAGATCGATGTGGCTCTGATACCACTATTGGGTTTTGTGGAGGCGGCATGTGCATTAGAATCAATAAAAATTTTCGTCACACATACCCTACAAGCAGATCTCATCGATAAAAACATATTTAGAAATAGGGTGCATGGGATATGTCTCACCACAAAGCAAGTCCAAAAATGTCCCTTTGTGCGGTCATGTGCATCGCCCCTAGAAGGCATAGATGGTTGTTGTCTACGTCCTCTAAATGTAGGAAACTCAGCATTTGCGTATCTACTTTGTTCACATGAATGGACTAGAACTCCACATCACACTTCTCAAGCCAGAGGGAAGGAGTATCCTTCTGCTTGACGACATGCTAGTGTCGTGTCGCTGTCCTTCTCTCTCTCTTAGGAATGATGACGGCTAGGTTTCATGTACAAGAGTGTTAGCTTAATGGTCCAATCGGCATGCCTCTATAAATAGGAGACAAAAGGAAGTAGGGTTTCCCAATTCCATTGGGTAAATAAAAGGGTTGCAATTGTGTTTAAAACAAGCCGCTCATGGACTATTAAAAGAATATTCTAGAATCAATTAATTGACTAATTAATCATATTTAATGATTAACTAACCTTCATCATCTGACTCCACTCAATCGCTCCAGATTACCCAGCCAACTTAACAAAGGAATCTAAATAATTGGTTTAAACACTTTAACCAATTAACTAAAATTATATTCCAATACTATTCTACTAGATTACCTAAATGTTTTAGTAATCAACATGATTCAGAACATTTCCAATCATGTCCACAATTATACTCCTATTCCAATACATCCTATGCGTGGGACTTGGTAGGATCCAAATTATGTTGGCAGTGATATTCATAATCATATCATGATTTCACAAGAAATGCTTCGTATCTAGAAAGACTTCATTTCTACCCAAGTAATGGTAGAAATTGGAGTACAATCTTCAACCTACAATCTGTGATTGGTATTACAATGACTGTAGAGTTCCTTTTTCCTTGATATCCAAATTGACCTCAACATGGAATCATCATCCTCTTCAACAATCAATCCATGTTCCTTGACCTAGAGCAGACTGTCTGAGATGTTTGTAAGATCAATATGACATATTGACTCACACCAGCATGGCCATACATTTCTTACTCTCTCTTATCAAGTGGCCATGACATCAAACTCTTACAGGAGGGACAAATCCCATCTAGATCACTCACAATCATCCCCATGTGTCACAATGTACCTGATCACCACCTTTATGGCAACCTTTATTAACAATAACAATGGATGATGTCAAAGTACATCGAATGATATGTGATGAGTGTAGTAATTTTAGGTCTAAGAACCACAATCACCATCATCACCATGTTAAATGACTCTGACTACCAATCATGATTTCCACATGTCACTCTCAAGGTGGGTTTGTCCGATACACTATTGTCTAACAAGTATCTATGTGCTTGGTTTGAGATCACATATCATGATTAATGAGATTCTATCATCAACCAACAGACACTCTAGTCTTAAGTGTTATTGTTGTCTATTAGGCTTCCCCAATAACATCTGACTAGGGACATAATAAGAATGCATATACTCTTGAAATCCATATGATCTCATCGTTCAGGTCTTCAACCTAAAGACATAGTCCATTTGAGTAATATCATTCTTTAGACATTTAGTATGTTTTATCATTATCTCGTAACCGAATAAAACATAATAAGTTGGAAGATTATCATTATTATTAATCAATTCATTTAAAATATATGCATTACAATCATCATATGATTGACTCTCTGGGCATACATACCACCATAAACTATTTCTCTTTACCTTATCACTATTTATGCATTATATGTACATTAATTGGTGGAGGATGCCTTAATCCTACTTCTTCTCAAAAACCCTAACCTAAGATGAGGTGAGAAGTATCTTTTAGGGTATATCAAGCAAGAGGATGAGAAGTGGATTAAATTAGAGATGAGAACACATAGAGGAAACATTACTTTAGGCAAACCATTGGTTCTAGCCATACCGATATCACATTGGCTAAGGGAGTTCTTGTATACCAACTTAATGGTGTGGAGGGAAATATTTCTATCCCCCAAAACCATGATCCATTCTAGACACCATTACCATCAAGTCATGGCTTAGTAATTTTCCTTAGATTCTATGAATTCATTGAAATTCTAAACTATTAAATATTATTTGAAAAATCTGGGTCTCTGATACCACTTGTAGCACCCGAGCCCACTGCCGAATGCTCTAGTAGAGTTTCAAGAATGACGATTGACCCCACAAATAAACACTAGACTTAATGCGTGCTCTATCCTCACTCACGCACACTGGTCACCCATCCTAGTACTATTCTGGGTTGAGCATGCTTAACCACAAAATTGTCTAGTCATGAGCTCCCTGAAAATGATGTGCACCATTGCGATATGAGTAGTTCAATCATTCCTTTTAATATCATTTTATTTGAGGCCTCAAATCATAGGATGTTACATACAATGTGCTAGAAGGGGCACTATGGAGGTTTGACAGCAACCTGGTCATTCTGAAAGAAGTAAGGAGTATTGATCAACCATCTAAGCTATGCATCAAGAAAATGCCATGTTGATCAGACTCTACAACTTTCCCTTGGGGTATAGATTTGAAAAAGTAGTAGACATATTGGGTAGCAAGATTCAAACCTTTAATGAGACAGATAAAAATGCAATGGCATGGGATAGAGACAGAAGAGCCAAAATACTTATAAATGCTAATAGACCTCTCAAGACAAAGTAGAAAATGAGAGATTTATAAGGAAAGATCGAAGAGATTGATATGGGGTATGAGAGAATCCCTAACTACTGCTATGAACGTGGAAGGCTGGGACATGTTCAAAAGGAATGCATGAAAGAAAGCCAAGAGGAAGAAGGATCATGGAGTAGCTGGGTTAGAGCATCACCAAGGAAGTAGGCCAAAACAAGACATGAGGAAACAAACTATGAGAGGTGCAAGTAGAAGATAAATTTTGGAATAAAAAACAAGGAAGATCTATACCATCACACGCACAACAATAACGAGCCAAATAGAAGAAAAAAGAGTGATCAAAGTGCCAAAAAGGAGGGTACTAATAGAGCATAAATGGCAGGTGGCAAAGAGAAGGAAGGGGCAGAGGCGAGTAAAAGAGCGAAAAGATCTCATGATAGCCAAGGAACAAAAGGAGGATGGAAGTAATAAAGAACCAAAAAAGGATAATTATGAGACCATAGTTCAAGAGAAGATGCCAAACAAGGGTAAGATGCCCAGCAGACACACGAGAAAGTTGCTGGTGTAGTAAAAGCCCCCTAGTGACCCCATCCATTACCTCCATATTCAATGGATTGTTGGAATCTTTTTAGGTACCCTATGGTCCACTACTACCCAACCTGACAGAGCAGGTGAGAGGGATGAAACAAAATAGTTGACACCCACCATCCAAATGTGAAAATTCCAGTGATAGAAAACAATGTGGAAAAACCACTTAATGTGTCCACAAATGAGAATGGGAAGAAATATAAGAAAACAACCAGTAAGGTGACTACAAAAAATCAAGAAACTCAAATAAATGACATCATGGAGAATAAGAAAATAAGATTACATGGGGGAAAGGGCCAATAGATAAATTTAAATGAATGAAGAAGCACTAAACAACACAAGGAAGAAGGTGTGAATATGATGTGGGTGGTAAACCCTAACAAAATTGTAGACCTTATGAAGATCAAGCTCGTGAAGGGAAATGAAGATCCTCAGCTGGAACTACTTGGGTATGGGAAGCAGTGTCATGTTTGGCACTCTCCAATGTATGTGTTGGAGTGTACATCAATTTTGTTTCCTTATGAAAACAAAAATAAAAGATTTGAACCTTGACAAGAATATAAAGAAACACAATTTTAACAGTAGAGTGTGTCTAAGTAGAAATGGCAGATTGGGAGGAATATGGTTCTGGTGGAATGACTTTAGGGTCATTGTTGAGTCATACTCAAAGCACCATTTTTGTACAACCATTGATGGAAGAAACAAGGAAGGAAGGTGGGGATGTGGGTACCTATGGATGCCCAAAAACCCACCTGAAAGTGAAAACATGGGACATGCTAACCAAAATGTGTAACAACACTAATATTTTGATCATATACATCAAAAACTTCAATGAGAGCACCAACCATGTGGATAAGAGGGGAGGAGCAACTGGGGATGATAAATACATCAACAACTTTAAGGAATCAATTGAGAGGAGAAAGCTTATTTACCTAAACTACAAAGGCAATCCCTTCACCAGGATCAAAGGTAAGAGATCAAAAACTATGATCATGGTAAGATTGGACTGGACATTGATTAACCATACTTGGAGTGTCATATTCCCTACTTATACGGTGATCCACTTAATCCACCTCAACTTACACCATGCTCCCATCCTCCATAAAAGCAATATGAACTATAATTTTAGAATGGAACAACACTATCTCCAAGACCCCATGTGTATGGTGGTGGTCCAAGAGAGTTGGAGCGTTGGAAACTTGGTGAGTTTTTATAAATAAATTACACATTGATCTAAGGCAATGGGGATTTAGGCTGAACAGAAGTTTGGATACATTTACATGAAGCTTAAAAGGCTGAAAAACACCTCCTATGGGCCCAACAATAGTTAATGTATGCAAACAATATCCAAAGATACTACAACCTATGTGAAGAAATAAATGAACTCCAAAAAGAAAAGAAGCATACTTGTTTACTTGTGAAAATTCAATGGATATGAAGGATGGAGACCAAAACACGAAGTATTTCCATGATAAAGCCACACAAAGAAGGAGAACAAACTATATTAGGGCCTTCAAAATGACAACGGTCTATGGAAACACAAAGATGAGGACATTAAATAGATAGTGGTGGACTATTACAAAGATTTGTTTTCCTTAGTGGGCTGCGTGGAATGATTAAAGGCTACAGAAGGTCTTAAGAAGACAGTTAATGTTGAAATAATTGAAGAGCTTGAAAGGGAATGCAATACTGGGGAGATCAAACACACCCTTTTCTCTATGCACCTCAATAAAGCCCTGGGACCTGAAAAATTTCGTGTGGATTTTTTCTATGTCAATTGGGTTACTGCAGGGAATGATATTGCATCCTACATTAGGGGTTGGTGGAAGGGAGAGAAAAACCTAAAGAGCGTCGGTGTCACGAATATTGTCCTTATCCCAAAGCTTTGTGAATCGATAGATAAAGAGGATTTTAGACCCATAAGCATGTGCAACATTGTTTACAAGATTATATCCAATGTTTTTGCCAATAGAGTGAAGCCCCTCCTCAAAAAGATTAACACACCGCAATAGAGTGCCTTGATGCCTAGACATATCATCACCGACAACACCCTCATTTCCTTGGAGACAAACCATGCTATGAAAAGCAAGACAAAGGGCAAGAAGGGTGAAATGGCCATCAAACTAGATATGAGCAAGTCCTATGATCATGTGGAACGAGAGTTTATCAACAAGGTCCTTGTGACATTGGGCTCTGGAAAAGTATGGTGTAAGGAAATTGAAGATTGTATTACCAGTGTTACTTTTTCTTTCCCTGTAAATGTTGAAAAAGAGGGGCTCATCTCCCCTAAAAGATCACTCCACTAAGGAAACCCCATTTCCCCTTACCTCTTATTATTTTATGTGAATGACTTTTCAACTCTTGTTACCAGGGAAGATGCAAACATATCTACCACTCGATCCAAGGTTTTTCAAAGAGGACCAATAATTACACACCTTTTCTTCTATGAGAACAACATCATTTTGTCAAAGGAAAATCTTCATAAAGCTGAAATAATAGTTTCTTTGTTTAGAAACTACGAGCAGGCTTCAGGGCAAAAAATAAAATACAACAAGATGAAGAACTCCTCTAGCAAAAATGTTTCTAATCCAATGAGAAGACAAATCAGATCAACCATGATGGTACAAGAGATGAATGATCATGAGAAATACTTGGGTATTCCTACTATCATAGGAAGACTAAAGATAGTGGTGTTTGGTGACTTTAAGGAAAACAATGGGGAAGAAAATAAATGGTTAGAAGGAAAATATGCTCTGTCAGGGAGGGAAGAAGGTGCTCATCATATCAATGTTTTAGGACATAATAATATACATGATGTGAATTCTAAAGACCCCTTACACAATCATACATGACATAACTTGCATTACGACCAAAATCTGGTGGGGGCAGTAGTGGGAGGAAGAAAAAGACATAATGAATATAATGGCCTAAACAATGCAAACCAAAAAGAAATGGAAGCGTGGGGTTTGGGAATTTTAAGACTTTCAAGTCAGTTCTCATAGCAACGTAGATGTGGAGGCTATCATCAAAACCTGAGTCAATAGCAACTACTATTGTGAAAGCAAGATACTTCAATGGAGGTATAGTCCTCAATGCACAGAGAGCTTTTGACTGTAGCTACTCCTGTCTTAGCATATGGGGTACAAAAATCTCTCCTAACGGAAGAGATAATGTGGAACATTACATGTGCATATTAAATCAAAATATGGGATGATAAGTGGATGCCTGACAGAGTGGGAGCGAGACTTATGGTTGCTAACAATGTTGAGCACACTTAATTCTAAGTTAGAGCACTTATCAACATGGAAAATGCTGACTAGAACCTAAACTCCGTCAAAGAGCACATTTGCGAGACCAAGTGGACAAAATCATGATAGTCTAGATAGCTCAGAATGGAGAACATGTGAGATACATGTATACAGATGGGATCTTCACCACCCAATCAACCTACCATCTGAGGTTTTCCAGACATATAAGAGTCTGGATTCTCCAAAATGTATATCAACTCCAAGGACTGTGGAAAAGTGTCTGCCAGTCAAAGTGTCCTCACAAACTCAAATATTTCTTAAAGGCATGCATTAAACATCTGCTCACTAAGAAATTCTCTATGACCATCATGCCATTGATATGAGAAGGTGTGAAGTATGCAACAAAGAAGATAACACCACCATCCATGCTCTCATCATCTTTACACATGCAAAAACTTTATGGCACAAATATGTCTCAAAGGAAGTATTGTATGGTGCACCCAAATAAGAATTTAGTTCCTTGACCAACTGGATCAACATGAAGACAAATTATGAAATGCTAAGGACTTTTGAGGCCACCTGCTTGGCGACTTGAATTTTCTGGAACACACTCATTTTTACTGAAGATACCATCCACACTGATCACCCCTACATGATAAAGTGAATTGGTCCAGAGTTACATGGACAATGGACTATAACTTTCCATTAAAGCAACCCCCAAAAACAAAACAACTAGTTCATTCCATCTAAGGGATGATTTAAAATCAACACAAATGCAACTTTTGTTTAGATCTCAATCATTAGTGTGGCTGCAGTTTGCAGGGACGACAAAGGTATACCCATTCTCATGGCATATAGTTCATTGAATGTATGTTGGCCTACCTTCATAGTGGAGGCTATGGGTGTTCTATTTTGGCTTGCAACTTAAAAAAGAGAAGGGACTGGACAACATCAAGATGGATATGGTTGCCTTGAACATCTGCAACATGATCAAGACTCATATTCATGTTCTAGCCAAACAATTATGATCTTTTGAGAAATCAAAGAGTTATAAATGAGTTTCCAATAAGTGGTCTTTAATGATATTCATAGAGAGGATAATGAGACTGCTCATAGTATTTCTAAGATGGACCTTGGTAGAGATAAAAAGTTGACTACTTCCTATAATTTTCTTTTTGTACCAAATGAACCCCTTGTAATGTGTGTTTTAATAATACAAGTCATGGGTTATCAAAATAAAAGTTGGGTCTGTAGTCCCCTCTTTGTGATCTCATAATCCATTCATCTACAAAAGCAAGAAATTTAGTTATTGCTTGGAGGAGTTGAAAAAGGACTACAAGGGGATGAGGATGATCACAAAATTCATTATCACAAAGTCACATGGGATAACTACCTTCCAATCCTCTAAGGACATCTTTGCTAAATCCTATGGGTACCATGATAGATGTGTCATCTAGTTGGGTAGTCATGAAGGAGGGTTTCATGTGAATCAAGCTCATGCATCGATCAAAGTGGACACTCGTCAAGAAGTCACTCTAGGGCCTAATATAGAAGGGTTAGCTATAATTTCAGAGTTGCTTGAATCTTTACCTAAGAAGGGCATAGCTTGGGCACACAAACCAATACAATCATCATGATCCACCTAGGAATTTGGAAATCATATTGGATCTAATTAGTTGTGCTTATCCTAAAAAATTCAAACATGTCAAAACAAAGAAAAAAGTACTTAAAATAAGTAAAAAACCCACTATGTTTTTGACGAGTCCTGAAGTAGTGGAGCACTAGAACTAAGGGGTCAATGACTGAATGATCATGGTCATTATCATGAGGCCCAAATTTGTCCATAAACCTAATGTATCCATATAAATCACTCAATCAATAAAATTGGAAAGCCTCTAAAGCTAAAAATATAGAATGAAATTACACCATGAAATCAATAAATATCATCCTCTAGTCTACTTAAAATGAACACCACAAAGGTGACTTAGAACAGACCCACTGGTCACGAATCCTAGAAACTAACTCAAGAGTGATTGCATACATGAAACTTAATATTTAGACATGACACCAACCCTGGTCAAGGGGTGCAATAAAGATAGGTGGATTGTAGGATGAGGATATTTGGATGCAATGTGATATTGCTCATGTCTCAAAATCATCCATGATGATCTAGTATGTGGATAAAAAATGGGTACCCTCACTAGGAAACTCCAATTGATCTAGGATTCTAGTTCCCATACTAAGGCTCCAAGAATCAACACCCAAAATGCCATAATGATTAACTATATACACATCACTAGGAAACTCCAATTGATGTAGGATTCTAGTTCCCATACTAAGGCTCCAAGAATCAACACCCATGATGCCAAAATGATTACCTATATACACATTTTTTGAAGGGCAAAGGACACCCAAACTTGGACATATTCTTATGTTGAATTGCTTCCGAAATAAGTTTAGATGATAGAGACCATGGGGGTGTCTCTAATGCCTAGTGCCTTAACCCAACTGGGTGAGGTTCCACACAAAACAACTCATTTCAACAAGCATGACATCCAGGATCATTGGAGCACAAAAACCCTTTTAAGGATTGAAATCTTATAATGTAAGGTGTCGAGTATCAATGTCCATGAGTTTAAATGAAAAAATGATAAAAAATATTGATAGTGAAGTCCAAAGGACACTTGTTAATGTACATGCATGTTTGTGACAAATTACACACACCAAGAAGTGTTAAGAATATAGCCTACATGGGTGTCTCTGGTGCTTAGTGGCTTAGCCCAACTGTGTTGGGAATTTCTTCTTAAATACTTACTACATGTCGCAACTCAAGTCATACAAGAATGTAGTCCAGTCCCAACGAGCATCAATCCAACGTAAATGATACTTCCTCTAGTCATACATCTATCTATGATCATCCAGAAGGAAGAACCCACCTATTCATAGCAGATACTATAAAATCTTAAACATACTGGTGGGTCTCAAATCACCTTAAAATATAGTGCTAAAAAGTGGAAGATAGGATGAGTAGGGTATTTTTCATTCACCATATGATCAGAAAATATGATAACGGGACCACCTCTCACATATCAAAAGTCATGCCTTATGATTATCATGGGTTGCCTGCAACTCACAAAAGGGTCTTAATCAAGTAGACCTCAATATTGACCAACAAACTAAGAAAAAAACACTCCAAGGTCAGGATTCTAACATATTCCATCGTAAGTAACAATATTCAAAAAACATGTTTAATCAAAAATATAAAATTGGATGAAAAATCAAATCTAAACTACTTCTTCCTGACTAAAATGTTCACATTAATGTTGAAAGAAGAATTCCAAATTTCGAAATAAATCAATGGGAATAATTCTATTGCAATAATATTATTTTTGTTAATCCCTCACCCTAAAAAAAATTGAAGGAAGAAGGAATATCTCATATGATAGTGTCCCATTCTGTGTCAATATCATAGATAATTTCAACAATAAGAAGGCCTACTTCAAAAATCACATTATATTTTCATCAACAGAGTCCATCAGATTATATGTAAGAAAGGCAAGATGAACTGTTGAGCGATTCAATATAGAGACAATGTCTAACAAAATCTATCTCCAACGACACCTACATACATCTCCAGAGAAAGACTCCGACAAGGAACATTATCACCTGATATACGAGAGACCTTACAAGTATTACAAGATAGATATAGAAACCCATGAATGGATTTACCTCTTATCACTTATCGTGGTCTCACCTAGGATGGAGAAAAACACTTGTGATTACACAAATGGCATATTTCCACAACCAATACTAATCAACAAAGGACACTTGGTCTAAAGACCTTGAAATAAGGAAACTCAACTACAATGAGCTCATGTCACAACCGCATACTCCTCTTACAACAAGGTCAACATTATGCACAATCAAATGATAACAACCAAATAGAAACTTCAAGCCTCTACCCTCTGAGTAAGAAGCAATGATCGACTCCCATAAGGAAACTAGATACCTGTCAGAAGTTTAATGCTAGTACCACATCACTAAAGTAGAATGAATGATATACAATTCTAGACTGCTACAATGGTAACTACTTCACAATGAGATTCCTTACCTCAAAATAGTTAGAACCATTGAGTTAAAAAGCCAATAAAAATAAATTACATTTCCTCAATAAAGCATGACCTAGTGTCATCAAGCACATGATCATTGGGTTTACACCTATTTGGGATTTCTGGTCAATGTAAAGGTCCTACAATCTACTTGGCATCCTAAATTCAGACCTAATAAGTGAATGGGAGCTTCCAACCTTTATTGGTCATGGACTGTGTTAAGTTCAATTTCCATCTCTTTTTGGGTATTGAACTATGAGCTTAAACTACACCATTGCCAATCTTCAGTTTTTTTCTAAGTCATATCTTGAAAATGAACCACTTTGTCAAATCTTCAGGTCTTAGGCCAAGACTTTAAATGAAAACAGATTTTGAGACTATCTAAAGGTAGACACCCTATAGAAATCCCTACACAGAATAGGGGCTTCATGCTTTCAAAAGACTTGCTCGGAGTGGGCAGTAGGTATTTTTTAAGAACTATCATATATTTATGGAACTTCTTATTTGAAAGACCTATCTTGAGTAGGAAACTTTACTTCTAATCCCCCCCCACACACATAGTTAACACAATAGCATGTGGATGATTAGATTTCATAAAGCATGTATGCTTCTTTGGAAGATAGTTCACATAGCCATACCTACTGACGACAACATTGTTAGGTGTCATATCACGTTACCGTCTAGATGCTCATGTTGTGAATCTCCTTCCGTCGAGACTATGCATCATCTATTCTTCGAAGGGCAGACATCATCTTTCTTCTGGTAGAAGTTTGCGGCATGGAGGAGGGTTTCATGTGCGTCAAGCTCATGCATTGATTAAAGTTAAGCCACTTAAAGAAGTCACTCTATGACCTAATACTAAAGGGTTAACTATAATTATAGAGTTTCTTGAAACTCTTTCCAATCTAGAGAACAACCTTGGCACACAAAATGATACAATCATCATGAGCCACCCATGACTCTAAGGATCATATTGGGTCTTAAAAAATCCACTTAAATTCACTTAACAACACTTTATGTTTTCTAAGATGACTGAAGTAGTGGTATATTAGAACTAATAGGTTAGTGATAGAATGATCATGGTCATTATCTTGAGGCCCAAATGATTCATAAACCTAATGCCACCCATATAAATCACTTAATCAATATAATTAAAAAGCATCTAAAGCTAAACTTATGGAATGAACACCTCAAAATCAACAAATGTCCTCCTCTAGTCTGCTTAAATTGAGCACCCCAAAGGTGACTTGGAACAGACCCACATGGTCAAGACATCCAAAAAACTAACTCAAGTGTCACTACCTACATGAACCTTAATATTTAAACATGAGACCAACCCTACTCATGGGCGTGACAAAGATAGGTGGATTATAGGATGAGGATATTTGGATGCAACGTGATATTATTTATCTCTCATAATATTCCATGAGGATCTAGTCTGTGGATCACAAAAGGGAACCATCACTAGGAAACTACCATTGATCCACGACTTAAGTTCCCATACTAAGGCTCTGAGAATCAATACCCACCACATCAAAAGGATGAACTAAATACACATCATTGGTGATCACCAAAGGGACACACAAACTTGGTCATATTCTTATGATGAATTGCTTATTCTAATATGTGCTGAGGAAAGATCATGTGGGGGTGTCTTGTGCTCTTAGTGCCTAAGTCCAACTTGGTGAGGATTTTACGATTGAATACTCTATATATTACACAATTTAGCTCAACAAGCATGACATCTAGGACCACAACACCCTCTTTTAAGGATCAAAATATATGTCCATAAAGTTATGAGCATCAATGCCCATGAGTTTAATTGTAAAGGTGATTGAAAATGTGAATAATAAAGTACAAAGGACACCTGTCAATGTGGAAACATGCTTGTAACAATTTGCATACAACAAGAAGTGTCAAGAATAGAGCTTACATGGGTGTCTTTGGTGCCTAGTGCCATAAACCAACTCTATAAGAAATTTTTTCTTGAATATTCACTATGTGGCACAACTTGTTTCATACAAGCATGAAATCTAGATCCAACAAACTTCAATCCACCCAAGATAAATCTCCCTCTAGTTGTACATCTGTCTATGATCACCCAGAAGGAAGAACCAACCTATTCATAGAAGATACTAAAAAAATCTTAAACATGTTGGGAGGTGTTAAATCACCTAAAATTGTAGTATCATAAAGCAGAATATAGGGTGAGTAGGGTGTTTTTCCTTCACCACCTGATAATAAAATATGATTAGAATACCACCTCTCACATCACAATACATGCCTCTCGATTATCATGGGTTACCTCCAACTCACTAAAAGGGTCTCAACCAAGTAGACCTCAATATTGGAAAATAACCTAAGAAAAAATCCCTCCATTGTTAGAATCCTACCATATTCCATGGTAACTAACAACATAAAAAGTCACTAAAAATGTTAAATCAAATAAAATCTGGATTGAAAATCAATTTCAAACTACTTCTTGTTGACTGACATGATAACATTAATGTTATAATAAGAATTCAAAATTTTGAAATAAATAATGAGGAAAAAGTTCATACCAAAAAAATTTAAATCTTGATAATCCCTCACACTAACAAAAATTAAGGTAGAAACAATATCTCATATGATAGTGTCCCATTGTGTGTCAAAATCACATATAGTTTCAACAATAAGAAGGCCTTCTTCAACAATCACATTATATCTTCACCAGATGTGTCCATTAGATTTATGCAACAAAGACATGATGAATTATTGAATGATACAATATAAAGACAAAGTATAACCTAAAGATAGCTCCAAAAAAATCTACATACATCTTCAGAGAAAGAGTCCATCAAGGCACATCATTTCTTGATATACTACAAACCTTACCAACATTGCAAGATAGATCTAAAACCCCATGAATGGACTTACCTCTTATTAGTTAACATTGCCTCACCAAGAAAGTAGAACAACACTTGTGAGGACGCAAATGACATACTCTCCAAAACCAATGCAAAATCAAAAAAGGACAATTGGTATAAAGACCTTGCAATATGACAACTCACCTACAGTGAGATCATGTTAGCTCCACATACTCCTCTTACAACAAGGCCAACATGATGCACAATCCACAGATGACAACCAAATAGAAACTTCAATCCTCTACCCTTCCAGTAAGAAGCATTCATTGAACCCCATAAGGGAACTGGATACCTATAAACAAATTTAGTGCTAGTACCACATCACTAAAGTAGAATGAGTGATATACTATTCTAGACCCCTACCTACGTAGTATATCACTCATTATACTTTGGTGATGTTGTACTAGCACTAAATTTCTTATAGGTATCTAGTATATCCTCACAGTGAGATTGCCTACCTCCAAAATGTCTATAACTATGGATTTTAAAAGTCAATACAACCTAAATTAGATTTTTGAATAAAGCATGACCTAGAGCCATCAAGCACATGATAAGTGGGTTCATACATGATTAAGCTTTTTGTTTGATTTAAAAGTCCTACACACTACTAGGCATCCTTAGTTATGACCAAATATGTGGATGTGTCCAACCTTTATAGGTCCCGTACTATGATAAATTCAATTTCCATCTCTTTTATGTTACTAGACTATGATCTTAAACTAGACCATTTTCAATCTTCAATTTTCTTCTAAGCCATTATCTCAACATGCACCACCTTTTCAATATTTTGGGTCCTAGGATAAGAATCTAAATGAAAACATCTTTTTAGACCACCTCAGTAACTTCTTTAGGTCCTAGATTCAAACCTTAAACTGTACCAACCCACATTCAAGCCCTACCTTGAGTAAACACAGTTCTTTTCTAGAACACAAAATTTGAACTCCTCCTAGAGTAGGCATTTTTTTCCAAAATATCTACCCTTCATGGAAACATAGAATCATGGCATACTCTAGGTAGATACCCCATATTTTAATTCTTACACAAATTAGATGTCCAACATCTTCAAATCTTTATCCCCAATGAAGGAAACACTCTTTCTTTGAAAGCCCTACCATGAGTAGGAACTCAATATTTTCAAAGACCTATCTTGAATAGAAACTCCTCAATTCAAGCACTAGTGGAGTAGGAACCCTTCCCTTTTAAAGCCCGACCCTAAATAGGCACCTTACCTTTCTTACAAAATCACCACCCTAAAGACACCCTTTTTATTTCAAATGCTACTATGAGCAGAAACCTTCCTTTCTAGACACCTATCATGAGTAGGAACCATGTATTCATTCTAAAGCCCTACCATGAGTAGGAACCTTGCATTCCATAAACCTATCCTGAATATGGACTTTACCTTCTATAGCCCTACCCTAAATAAGCAATCTGCCTCAAAGCCTTATCCCGAATACACACCTCTTACTTCTAAGACCTATCTTGAATAGGTTACTTTAATTGTCTTTTCACTATTAAGCCCTATCTTGAGTATATACCTCTTCCTTAGTTTAAACCCTATCCCAAGTAGGCATCTTGATTGAAATCTCTACACCAAGGTAGGCACCCCTCTTGAAATCCGTATATAAATAGGCACTTTCCACTTTCAAAAGACCTTCCTGGAGTGGGCAATAGGCTTTTTTAAGCACTATTAACTCTTTATGGAACTTCTTGTTTGATTTTTCCCCATTCTTAGGTAGGAATCATTGTTGAAAGTCCAAAGCTCATGTAGACAATTTTCCTAAAAGACCTATCACCAAATAGGCACCCTAATTAAATCCCTACACTTGGTAGGTACCCAAAAACATGAACCTTATGCTTATGTAGGCACTTCCGCAAAACACCCATAACCAAATAGTCACCCTGATTAAAGTCCTACATCAAGTAGACATCCCTTTCATAAGCCCTACACTCAGACATGCCATTGATTTTATGCCCTATCTTCAATACACATCCCTCATATCAAAAGCCCTACATCCATGTAGGCATTCTATTTCTAAATGAAGTGTAACACTAGGACCCAGTGCCCAAGGCTCTAGTAGAGTTTCACCAATGATGACATGCCCCATAAATAACAACTAGGATCGGATGCACACGTTATCCTCACTCACACACATCACATAATTTGCTTCTTGACATGCCACCCATCTTAGTACTACTCTAGATAAGCACACATAAGCACATAGTTCTCAGTGATGAGATCCCCAAAAAGGAGGTGCATCTTGGTGATATGGGTAGTCTAAACATCCCTTTTAAGATCATTTTATTTGAGGTATCTAATCTTGGGATGTTACAATCTCCTTAGACTCTTGACATCCTCATTAAGGCTCAACTATATGGCCTCATAATTTCTTCCCCATTTTAGTGTAGACCTAGAATTGCTCATGTACAAATGACTCCCATTCACAACCACCAACATAAAGGTGGCTCAACAACTAGGATATTCCTTCCCAACATGCCAAGACTACACAACTCAAGACTGGCATGTACATGAACATTTTGGCCCACCTACTAGAGAGAGCTAGCTCTGAAACTATTTGTAACACGCTGGCCCATTGACTAAGGCTATAGTAAAGTTTCACAAATGACAATTGGCCCCAAAGATCAGCACTAGCCCTCGCTACGTGCTTTTTCCTCACTCATGCACAACATGCGATCAACTTCCTAATAGGTCACTCATCGTAGTACTACTCTTGGCTAAGCACATTTAACCAAAAAGTGAATTAGTGATGGGCTCCCTAAAAGGAGGTGTACCTTAGTGATATGGGTAGGCTAATCATTCCTTTTAATCTCATTTTATCCAAGGACTCAAATCCTGGGATGTTACATTAAGCCCTATGAACATATAGGCACCTCAATCAACATCATATATAGAGTAGGCATCGCTTGTGAAACCCTAACCTATTTAGGCACTCACTGGTCAAATTCATATCCTTAATAGGCATTTCATGTTTTTTGAAAGCAATATCTTGGATTAGTCATACTTTTTGGAAATGCCTATCCTTAATATGAATCTCATTCTTCAAGCCCTACCCTATGTAGGAACCTCCTTTCCAAAATATTCTCTAAGGAAGCTCTATGTTTTGAAACCCCCATCCTTAATAGGCATCAAATGCTCCTGAATATCTATCCTGAATATGCACCTACTCGTTTAAACCCTTTCAAGAGCATGCACCTATCTTCATTTCTGATTGCAGTCCCTGCCCTGTGTAGGCCACCCATATTTTAGCTTACTATAAGTCCTATCCTGAGTAGTCATACCTATTTTCAATCCTACATCTGTATCTAATGTTGGAAATTCTATTTGGTTCTATATACCAACCCTACTTGAACATATACTGCATATTTCAACCCCTAGATCTTGTAGGATCTTTTTAAGGATAACAAATGTTTTCACCTTTATATCTATTGGTGCTAGCCTAAGACCTGAAATGGACTTGTACACATTCATATCTATAGAAAGATAATCAATTGGAATAAGACACAACATCACTTTCAAAGTGAACCATAACACTTTTACCTAGTGGGGATGCAACTCATGAGAAGAATGATTGAATCAATTGAGAATTGGTGCAATGTTAGGAGACACTTTTGAATTCCTAAACTCATTGAATGGCTCATAAACACTCTTAATGACATTTGACTAACCAATTTCATGCTGAAAGGTTCATTGTTCAAGGAAATTATCTTCCACAAAAAGATAAATTTGAAGATACATGTACATGTTGTGGAAGCTAAAGTTATCACTAAATGATTGCCTGGTGCCCAATCTTACATTTCTTGAGCATTACTCCCATGTACACTTCCTTGTGGAAAAACGTAGGATCTAAGGAACAAATGATTAACCAATATAGGCACATGACTTGTCTACATGCAAAACTTATCACTAGATGACTTGCTAGTGCCAAATTTTAATAATGATATTTTATGTGTACTTCATTTTAGTATCATACTTAAAAACATTATCCTTAGTTTGTTCATGGACATGACAGTAAAATGTATGACATCCAAATTCCTATCCAGAGTAAGAAAACCTTAGATAAACTCAAGCCCTACACTATGTAGGCATAATCTTTACATTTTACCTTCTAATGGTTTTGATTCTATCCCTAAATTAAGCCTTAATGTATTTAGGCAACTCTTTACATTCTACTTGCATACATTTGTGATCTTATCCCTAAATTTGTCCATTTGTAAGGTATCACAATATATCTGACTCACTCAAACATCTAATAATTGGAGAAAGAGACAATGTAAAATACTAAATTTTGGTTGCTAAATTTATTTTGAGAAATAATTCATATTTGCCCCTAACATGAGATTATTTATAATCTTATCATTCACTCCTTATCCTTCTCAATATTTTTATGGAATTATCATGGTTCTTGATTTAGATTAGTATCAAATTGACTTCCCTTTGTCCCAAATATATGTATTCTTCTAAATTTTAAAATATTTATAATTTCATCCCTAAATTTAAATCCGTAAATAATTTTATCATCATTGTGCTCCAATACTTTAATTTGACCTAGTATTATAACACATATTATTTCAACTATTGGCGCTAGAATCACATTAAAATACATTTTTAAGCATTAATATTTGATGTGTTTATGATAAGTAATTAAGTTAGTCATACAAGTAGCATAAATATAGGAGCTATAATTTTATTATTTACTTAAGTACAGATTAAACTCATAGTCAAAGTCTCAAAACAAGTGGGATTTTCATTTAAATGTCATAAAGTCGTAACTGAATTAGGAAAGAGGGGAGTTATCACCAAATAAATAGCAACTAAGAAAATCAAATAGGAGAACACGTGTCTACTTCCTTATAGCCCTATCCTAGCCAGATGGTTAAAAAAGGAAGGGAATCTCCCTCTCCCAACGAGTGCAAGACCCTATAATGCGCTCCCCATCTCATGATTCCTTTATTTCCCACCTCGAGGATCTAAACCCTAGAAGCTCCATTACTTCCATCATTAGTAGTACAACTGCCAAAAAGAAACCAAAGTGAAGGTTTCATTGAAGACCAACACCACTCCAACCATTTCAAACCCTCCATTCACCTCTATCAAATCTCACCTCTCCTTACCATAATGTTGCTCAAGACTTAGAAAAACCCTTTACCCCATATAAGAGTGTCACATTGATCTAAAAGCACATAACAAACCTATCATCTACAGGTCTTTGATGTACTTGATTGTCTTCATCACATGCTATAACTCTTAGCAACCAACCACCAATAGCACCGCCAACACCACCACGTACTTCTCGCTAAACGATGTAGATATGAAAAACAATTGCTTCTCAAAACCTCCACAATGCCCCATCAACTATCGATCTACAACTCAAACCGACGTCGCCATCCTGCCTCGCCAGCAACGTAACCCGACATGAAACCTAGCATGGCCTCTGCTCACCTGGAACTATCAATATATCATCTTCTACCTCCACAAAGGAAGTGAAGTCTGGTGATCTAAATCCATATGGTGACAAATCTAAGAAGGCTATAGATGCTTTACTAAGCCTCATACCAATGAGTACTTCTCAAAACTACTACCTACTTCCACAACCACCATCCAACCTCCTAAACACCAGTTAACGTCCTGAGACCAATAATCTATCCTTCCTCATACTACCTAACACCCTTGGATCCTTAGTCTCGCTTCCCTACCCATTAAGGGTTCCATAAATGCAAGAAGACACTCCCGTTAGGGTCTATTAACCATCTTATAAATTGGAATCATGAATTTATCTATGCATGATGCATTTATTGTGGCCTGTGAACTATATTAATATATAAGGGATTGAAGGAGTCCATAAACAATCAGTAGGTTAGTTTCCTCTCTACATTACTTTTAGTTTAACCAAGAAATTAGTTTAGTTAGAAATAATGCAAGATAATAGTGATTTAGATTAACACAATTAGTATACAAAATCAATATATGTCTAACTTCATGATATATATCATGGTATGTATATGTATGCAACAATAGTCCAATGTGATTATTTTCATTAATAAAAAGGCATATATGTATATCTATATCTAATGACCTATAAAATACATAAGAATCGCGACAATCAATCTATGTAAATAGATCTATTTGAATTAAATGATATCTAAGAAAAAGAATAATTATGATTCTATAAGTATGGGTAAATTTATATTTGGAGAATTGTACTCACAAACATATAGTTTTAACTATATTATACCTTCTCATATAAGAAAAGGTGCTAGACTATATCTGTATACATATAGACAACTAAAACCTAAGTACAAGTGTATGTCTAGTATACATCGAGGTATGTTAGATTAAACCTAAGTGTTTCTAGTAAGGGTACCTTAGTAAATAATATCTCATGAAGTAAACATCTTAAACCCTAGTTGCTAAATGGATAGTATCATACTAGATACAATATAATATCTGATGTACTAACCTTGAAAAATATGATATATTGAATTTGTAACATTGATTTTATATGTAACCTAGCTAGAAACCCTAGACATGTATATCTTCATATATATGAGATATCATATAGAAAGAGAATATATATATATATATATATATACATATATATATGGTTTTGGTGAGAGAAAATATAAGTAGGATGGTTGAACTATAAGTGAATCTACTTACTCTCAATCATCTAAGCAAGTACTAAATATATTGATATACTTATATACATATTACAAATCTTGACTTGTATGGTTTCAGGAATTTCAAATATAAATCCCAAATACCCTTGTTAAGGTATATTGATTAATAAACATATTTGATCCTAGTGAATAAGTAGAATTATATATAAGAGAGAGAATAATATTTTCACATCTAATATATAAAAAATGTGATAAAACAATTAATTACGTGACTAGCTATATATATAACCTAGTCGAAGATCTAGAAAAGGTATTGATGGGTAAATACTGAGTAGAAATTCAATATGGAAAATCAAAGACTAAATAACTCAAAGGGAACAAAACTGAATCACAATCCATATAGTGATAGATATTCCTCTATATTTATATATCTCTCTCTTTATTGTCCCTTGGAGTTGATACTTGGAATTTTGCATTTTTGATACTTTTGATTCAAAGGTACCAAATTTCCATTTCCATTTGGAAGGTTATTTCCCTCATTGATTGCATGGATGATTATATAGGTTGCCTGGCCTAAAAATTTATTTTGAACCTTAGCCTTCCGATTTGAAAGACTGTGAACACTTATCCCTAGAAAATAGTAGCACAATGTTTAAACGTCAAAAAAGGGCAGGCTAGGATCCCTGGTTTGTGGAATTATGCTTCCACACATATGTGCAAAGTTAAAGAACATAGAGTAGAGTCCTATTTATACTGGGAACCTCAGGTGGAGTGTTTTCTTTCTCCTTAGGAGATAAAACATGGCTTCCCCAAAAACTAGACATTGGCATGCTCTATATTTTTTAAAAAAATCAATTACTAGTCTCAAAATTGTATATTGAATCTTATCAAATTCAAAAAACCATTGTTACCATTTGATGCTTTCCTACATTAGTTAACTCTTTGCACTTTGTTGTGAAAAAACTTTTTAAATAGGTCATGTTGTTTTACTTTTCAAATACCAATTTTTTACCAATCATTTGATTGACCAATGTTTCCCTTCTTGGAGTCCATGTGTGGTTTTCTTCCCTCTAGGAACTCATGGACTGGTGATTAAAGAAGACCTAGAAGATACGTGCAAGAGACGTCCCCTCTTGAAAAGTAGATAGGAAATCAATCTCTATTCTTGAATTTGTAATATTAAGTAAAGATTTTGTGACTCTGATGTAAAGCATGATTGTACAAAATATTTGTTTATAATTTTTGATACAATTTTGTAAATATTTGATTATAAGAATTAGATCTTTACAACATTGTATCAGATCCTATAAATAGTCAGGAATCATGAATGTCTTGGAAAACTAGGGCTATTTAAGAACACAAATAGAATAATTAGAACATAGAAAAATAGTTCACAACAAACCCTACTGTCATTGGCCTAATTATTGGGATATACCTAGAGGACAAGTATGATATACTAAGAGACAAGGATGTAAGGTATGTACCTTAGTTTATAAATTCATTATGCATACTTACCTCATGTACTAGCTTTTTGACTCCCCAAGGCATAGATTAATATGGGGATATTATTGAGGAAGAAGTATTTAAGATACATGTATTTATATTTAGTTATGTCCCTTAGAACATTTAAATCACCAATAAAAGTATAAAAATGGGAATAATATTGTAGAGTTCCTATTTAGTTAGGTATAACCACAAGAGATTGAAACATAATAATAATATAAGGATAAATAAATATAGTAAACCCTACAATTGGTAAGTTTCACATAATTAATAGCTTCCATTTGGAACCTTAAAGTATAAGTAATAGTGATGTAAAATAAATGATTGTCTTCAAAAGTTGTTAATTAATTGAGAATAATTCATCACCATGTAAGTGGAATTAGCCGAGGTGTCTAAGGAAGGATGTTTAGTGAAGCTTCTAGCACAATTATTCCTGGTCCACTTAGGTGGTGGTGGGGTTTCCTAACTTTTTTTACTGACCTAGACATAGTAATGTCTACTACTTGGGAAAACCCTAATCTAAACTTTAGTGACTAACTTGATTAAAAAATATGTGTATGTTTAACTACTTTAAATAGAGAGGAAATAAATGATAATATGTTGGGACTTCGATAAAAATCCTACTAATACAAAACTTATAAATAAATTTCCCTATGTCAACTTTGACGCAAAACCCCTAGAGATATGAGTTAGTGGAGAGTTAAATAATATGTTCTCCTTATATATATGTAATTGTGATATTTTCGAAACAAAACATTGAATTAAAATTGCATCCCAATCCATAATAAGATAATTAAATGGTAGAATGTGATAAGTAGGATCTCTATATTTCTGAAACTCCAAATATCGAGAGAGATATAAAACTTTAGATTTATGTGAGAAATAAGAATTATATTAAACCCTAACCAAAAATGAAGAAATAAAAATGAACCATATCTAAATTTTTGACACTATAAAAATAGTCACATGAAGTGACAATAATATTGGATAATATTTGATGCCATTTTAAGCTTGTCTATCATAACTATAGTCTATCTAATAATATTTGTTGTGTAAATAAAATTTTGATAAATTATATTATTGACTTAGAAATGTGCACATGACCTTAGAGGAAATATATTGATCAAGCATCACCAAGCACATAGATGACTCTTTATGTTTCATAGAAATATAAATTCTCCAATGTGTGAAGTAGTTGGTATGATGTAGTAGTAATAATTAGAATGTAAACATGAGGTGATTGTTAATTAGTTCTCACATTGATTCTGGCCTTTTTTAGTTTTGCATCATTAAGGTTTCCCGTCAAGAAAATATCATCCTTATAATACTAGATGTATTTCTATGGAATTTTTTTGATGATTTATTAAGCTAAGTCACAATCAAGGTGGTATAAGAAAACCTAGATGATAAACCTAGAGTTGGTGAAGGACACTACATTGTAGTTGAGATACCAATTTAGACTCCTAATTGAATCCCTTAAGGGTTGAAGAATAGTACATGAATAGACCATGAGGACAAAATGCAAGGGGTGGAGAGTTGTAACACATTGAATTTTGAGTGCTAAATTTATTTGACCAATAAATCATATTTTACCCCTAACTTCAGATTATTTACAATGTTGAACTTCATTCCATATCCTATCAATATTTTAATTAAATCATCATGATCCCTGATTTAGATTAGTCTCCAATTGACTTCCCTTTGTCTAAAAATAGTTATTCTCCTCAATTAGGAAATATTTATAATTTAATACCTAAATTTATATCCTTAAATAACTTTGTCATCCTGGTGCTCAAATACTTTGATTTGACCTAGTGTTACAATATTACACCTAATCCTTCAACCCTTGTCTTTGGAATCACATTAAAATACATTTTAAGAATGGAATATTAATATTTGATGTGTTTAGGATAACTAATTAAGTTATTCATCTATGTTGCATAAATATATGAATTAATATTTTTAACTTTAACTTGAATACAAATTAAACTCATAGACGAAGTCTAAAAATAAGAGGTATTTTCATTTAAATGCTATAAACTCATAATTTGACTAGGAAAGAGGGGAGTGATCACCACATAAATAGCTACTAAAAAAATCAAAGAGGAAAACCCATATCTCCTTCTTCATAACCCTATCCCAATGAGAGATAATAAAAACACGAGGGGTCTCCCTCTCCCAATGAGTGTGAGACCTTGTGATGCATTCCCCATTTCTTGCTTCATTTCACCCCACCTCGATGTTCTAAACCCTAGAAGCTCCATTACTACCATCATTAGTAGTGCAACTGTAGAAAGAAACTAAAGTGAAGGTTTCATTGAACACCAAGAGTAATCTAGCCATTTAAAACCCTCCATTCACCTCTATTAGATCACCTCACTCCTTAATGGAATGTTGCACAAGCCCCAGAAACACCCCTTACCCCATATTAGAATGCCACATCAATCTGAAAGCACTTCCATACTTATCATTTGTAGGTTGTTGATTTACTTGCATGTCTTCATCAAACACTACAACCTCCTAGTAACCAACCACCAATATCACTACCAACACCACCATATCCTCCCCGGTGAACCCTATAGATCTGAAACACAATCACCTCTCGAAACCTCCACAATGCCCCCATCAACCACTTGTATGCAACTCATACCCAACACCACCGTCCTGCCTCACCAATAAAAAACCTGACATGCAACCTAGCTCAAACTCTAGACACCTACAACTATCAACATATCACCTTCTACCTCCATGAAGGCAATGAATCCTAGTGATATGAATCCATGTGGAAGCAGATCTAAAAAGGTTATATATGTCTTGCTAAGCCTCTCACCATCAAGGATAGCTCGAACCTACAACCCGCTACCATCACTATCATCCAAACTCCTAAACACCAGTCAATGACCTAATCCCAATAACATGTCCTTGCTCCATACTCCCTGACACTCTCAGAGCCAAAACCTCACTTCGCAACTCACTAAGGGCTCAACAACTATAGGAAGAGACTTCGTTAGGGTCTGCTAGCCATCTTCTCAATTGGAATTAGGAATTTTTCCTCTTATGATGCATTTGTTGTGACATGTGCATTGGATTAATCTATAGGTGATTGAAGGAGTCCATTAGCAGTAAGTATCCTAGTCTCATCTATATTCCAGTTTTAGTTAACCAAGAAATCTATTTAGTAGGTAAGAATACAAGACAATTTAGATTAACACAATCAGTACATGACACTATAGAAGCCTAACTCGACAATATATGTAATGGAATGTATACATATGCACTAGTAGGGAAATGTGATTATTTTCATTAATCAAATGGCATATATGTATATCTATATCTAATGACCTATCACGACAAATAAGAATTTAGGCAATAAATGTATGTAGATTGACCTAATTGAATTAAATGATATTTGAGAAAAAGAGTAAGTATGATTCTATAAGTATGAGTAAATGTATACTTGGGAAATTGTACTTACAAGAACATGTAGATTCAAATATATTATCCTCTTTCATCTAAAGAAAGGTGCTAGACTATAATTTTATACATATAATAAATCAAAATCTAAGTACATCCATGATTGGTATACACTGAAGTATGTTAAATTAAATTCCAAAATTTTCTAGTAAGAGTATCTTGGTAAATAATATCTTATTAAGTAAACATCAAAAACCCTAGTTAATAAATGGATAGTGTATTAATAGAGACGAGATAATATTTGAGATACTAATCGTGGTAAATTTGATATAATTGAATATGTGACATTGATTATATATGTAACCTAGATAGAGACTGTACAAATATATATATCTTCACATATACAATATATTATAGACAAAGAGAGCATATATATGGTTCTTGAGAGAAAAAAATATAAGAAGGATTGTTTAACTATAAGGGAATCATCCTTCTCTTAATTATCTAAACAAGTACTAAATATCTTTATATACTTTTATATATTTGAAATCTCATCTTGTATGTATTCAATAATCTCAAATATAAAGCCTAGATATCCCTAATAAGGTCATATTAGTAAATAAACATCTCTAATTCTAGTGAGTATATGGAACTATATCTAAGAGAGAATACCATTTTAGGATCTAATCTATAAAAATTATGACAAACAATTAATTACATAAAATTATATATATATATATACAGAGAGAGAGAAAGAGAGATAGAGAGAGTCAGGCTAGAATACACTCAAGTGTATTCATAGTAGAATACACTCAATTGGTTTTTCATGACGCAATATTTTTTTTTAAATCTAATCTGTTGATCTTCTTAAACATCTTGTGAATAGATCATACACAAAATTTGAGCACATTTGGACATTTATAGGTCATGTTATAAAGACCATAAAAATTATGCATTTCAAACTAGTTTCATGTGTCGATTTTGTTGCCCTTCGATGAGTGACTTACACTCATCCAAATGAGCTCAAAATTTGTTTGTATCCTAGTTATAGTATGATGGTGAAGATCAATAGTTTACATCTTGCAAAAAATAGTCTTGATATGCAAACACACTTGAGTGTATTCATGCGACCCGTACACTCGAGTGTATTCTAGCCTGACTCTCTCTCTCTCTCTCTCTCTCTCTATATATATATATATATATATATATATATATATATATATATATGACGTAGTTGAAGATTTAGAAAAGGTACTGATGGGAACATATGGATTAGAAATTCAATATGGAAAATCTAAGCCTAATTAACTCAAATGGAACAATACTTGGTCCCAAGCTGTATAGTGTAAAAAATTCCTTTATTTATGTAGATCTCTCTCTTAATCGTCCCATGGAGTCAACACTTGGAATTTTGCATTTTGGATACTTTTGATTAACTAGTACAAAAATGATATTTATATTTGGAAGTTTATTTACCTCATTGATTGCATGCATGATTAGATAGGTTGGTTGGCCCAAAAATTGATTTTGAACCTTAACCTTCCTCTTTTAAAGGTTGTCAACACTTATTCCTAGAAAATAGTAGCAGAATGTTTAAGTGTCAAAAGAGGAAAAGCTAGTACCCCTAGTTTAGTGGAATTATGCTTCCACACCTATGTGCAGAGTTAAAGGACATAAGGTCACTCAATATATTGGGAATCTCAGTTAGTGTGTTGTCTTTCTTTATAGGAGAGAACGAATGGACTTCCCAACAACTAGACATTGACATGTGCTATCATTTTGAAAAATAGAATTACTAGTCTCAAAATTTGATATTGAATCTTATTGAATTTGAAAACTCATTTTACGATTTAATACATGCCAACAATATTTATCTCTTTGCACTTTGTCACGAAAATCCTTTATAGATAGGTACATATTTCTTTACTTTCTAAATATGATTTTGTATTGATCATTTGACTAACTTATGTTTTCCTTCTAGGGGTCCATATGTAGTTTTGTTCCCTTTAGGTACTCATGGACATGTGATTAAACAAGACCTAGAAGACACGTGTAAGAGATTTATCCTATTGAAGAGTAGATAGGAAATCAAGATCAATTCTTATTTTGCAATCTTTTGTAAAGCTTCCAATACTCTGATGTAAAGCATGATTGAAAAATATTTGTATATATTTTCTGATGCAATGTTGTAAATATTTGATCATAAGAATCAGATCTTCACAAATAAGAAATTTTAAAATCTTCCATGATTATAGACTCTTGATTTCGTACCTTCAGATAAATCTTGACCATTTAGAACACTACTTTCACTTCTAATTTTCTCGCTAAGGACATGAGTCAGTGAGAGAATATTACATGGATGAAGAACAAACTGAAGAGATGGTTGGAGACATTTCATGGTCGTAAACTCTTTGAATGTGTCATAAACAATGTAGGAGGGATGTATTAATAGTTAGGTGCATGCACACACCTTGTTATAGGCTACCCTCATCACTAGATGATCATTTCTACTTAACCATATTCCTTTCATGAATGGTTGTCCCACCTATCCATTCTTAGAAGGAAAAGGAACCACTTGTGATTTTCACCTCAACCATAAACTAATACCACTTTTGCTTCCACCTTTTTATCACCAATACAACAACCAATGAGAGAATCCTACATGGAATGAATAGGAACTAGAGTGATATTGGGAGACACTTCTGAAGTCTAAAAATCTTCAAATGGATTGCTAACACTGTAGGGGGGTAAATGAGTAGTCTAGTGTAGGCAGACATCTTCAATTTAAGATAAACTTATTTTGGATTGATCATATATACCAAATCTAATTCCTTTTATGAATCATTATCTCAGTAGTCCATCCTTGGAAGGAAAACAAATCATTTTCACTTTTTATGCCAACCCTTTTCCAATGATGACCTTCTATTTTGCCTTTCCATTGTCATAATCAAAATAAAACTAAATGAAAGCTAAAGTATTAGTAGGATGTCCTTAAGAATCATAAATAATAATAAATATCTTTAAACATCTCTTCACTCTAGTGGATAATGATCAACTAAATACATCTCTCCACTCTTATCCATGAATGAACAGTTCCCTAATGGGAAACGAGATCTCCTACTCTATTCAACCCCCATGAGGTTGACCATAACATCCTTGACGACTACAACATTTTTGGCCTTCATGGCCAAATATGGGAGTTCGACTTGGCTCAAGACTATGGTTCTCACTTACTTTTCAAGCCTTATCTAAAGAGGGTCAATTGACATCCCATTTTTAGCCACTCATTCAAAAATCGAGATCAGACCAACTCTTTGGCTAATAATGGAGTTCATTCCATTTATTCTACATTTTACATATGTACCACCTCTTTAATTCATCCATGTCCCTATTTGTCATAGTTTGAGGGTTTTTCCACAAAAAGAATTTTTCTCTAGACTTAAGCGTACTTTACCCTTTAATTAAGCTTTTGTATAATTATTTTCAATAAGTTGCCTAGTTGTATTATCTTCAATAAAATATTCATATTTAAATCCTTTTGATATTCAATTTCCATTATATTCATGAAGATCCATATCCTTTAGGGATAATAGGGAAGATTCATGTGAAAAAGTTATCTTCTTATCTTCTTTTATATTTTTGTCTTTTATTCCACAAAATATTCAATCTTACAATCCAAACAAATTTATCTTTCATATCCACAAAAGTTCATTATCTACAAACTCAGATTTTTTTTTGTTTTTTCTCTCTATTTGAGAGAACTCAAAGGATCCCAAACATATACCTTGTCATATGGAGCAACCAAATGATCCACCACGTGTCCCTTCAAGGAAGGTAAAAATTTTCCATTATTTTTAGAAACTTCTACTTGAGTCCCCAAACCCTAATTTCATCCTACAAATACTCCTTGTACCTGCCAATCATTTCACTTCTTTTGACTATATTGAATCTAGAAAGCTTACTATCTCCCCTTTATTTTCAATCATTTGAGTGTCTAGAGGTTCCTAACTCAAACATATTCATTTTCTAAATGCCATTAAGATGCATGATAGTAGTTATAACTACTCTAATCTTTATATCTACTTATACTACTATGATCTACATATCTTCTCATAATTTCTTAGTCAAACCACTTATTCTTGTTAATTGAATAACTCAGATCCACTATTATGTAATTGAAGCCAATACTTTGCTTCATTTAAATTAATCATTCAAATTGAATCTTGCTAATATATAATCACCTTTTTGATAGCCTCCTCTATATATATCACGCTTTGATCCCAATTTCTTGGGGTGGGTCTCTATCATAGGAGGTCTTGAGACAATTGGAACCCACTACCTAAACATTAGGATCTTTAGGTCAATGATGGGAGAGCCACAACTGTCTCTGGATCCAAAGATCCAAAAACTAAAAATATCTTTTCATCAGTTTCCTTGCTTTGCTTCCTTTATCCAACCTAAAATCTCCATTTTCATTCAAGAATATGAAAAGTGTCGATATTAAGTATTGGATATGTGGGGCAGCTGATGACTCACTCACTTGTAATAAGATCATTGAACCCAATATTTGGTTTCCTTATTTACTTTCCCTTATCTTCCCCTCAGGTGGACTCAAATTCTGATTTTCTCATGCTTGCCCATGATTTAAGCACATATCTCTATTTCCCCAAATTCTAATAACCAAACCTGATGGTTACTTTGAACTTTCATATTTTACCATTTTATTGTGCTTTATGCAAATGCTGAATTGGATTTTCCATAGAGTTTTTCAGAAGGGTAAAATACTCTCCTTTAGATAAACTCAGTTTAATTGAAAACTTAAGATTCATATCTTAGTGTTTCTCATCACATTTTTGTGCTGGTAATCACTTAAATATTAAGGCTATGTAACAAATTATTTTTCATATATAGAACAAAATGTATTTTTATCAAAGGAAAATATGTATCATTTCTCTAATAACCTTGTCTTTTTTGTGTAATGGTTAGATTATCCCCATTACCTACCATATTATATAGAATGCCTTTATACTGAACTACATGATTTTACATGATTGACAAATTCACATTTTATATGTATGTCAGTTACCTTATTCATGCTCTTTGTGCTTATTTGAGGCTAGAAATTTGGTTTTTGTCACGATAGGTCTTGGGGACATTATTGTGTTGGTAGTTGATGGAATACCTGTTTTTTAAGGACCCATTATGAGCAACCTTAATCCATAGTTTAATATGGATTGATGAGTTTTAGATTTTGTATTTCTTCAGTTATGTTGAATATTACTCAAAACTTATGATGACTTTTAGCTCGCTCTTGAGATGGTTAAGTTAGGAAGGGTTAGAGAAGAAATACAAGTTGATTAAAGTAAGTTCTTTGGGTTACACTAAATAAAATTGATTGAACAATTATTTATGATTATGATAGCCTAAACCAAATCCAATTAGGCAAGGGATGTAAGTTGACTTTATAATGGAAAACTATAAAACATATACTTAAAGTGTATACAAGTTTGGTGCCTTTAAAAGGATAAAATACCAAAATTTGATGATAAAATAGACTAGATTTTTTTAGAAGAATTAACATGTTCACTTCATTTGTTTAAAATAATTCTAGATGAACATAGGTCATGTAAACCCACTTAATCATGTCAAATGAAGAATATAATTATTGGATGACAATGTCTTTATGGACGAGAATCTAAATGGTGTATATGTAACAAAAATGACCAAATCACTTGTACTCCTTGGTATGTGATTTCATCTCTTTGTAATGTTAGAGAGAGGGAGAGTAAGAAATTAGGGTATTGAAAGAGAATTGTTTGGGAATCCAGCCTAATGTTTTACTTTCTTGAAAGTTAGTAGAATCAAGTAAGATTTTCAACTCTGGCTAGGATTATTTGATGTTTCTTCTATATAATATCTATATTTCGTCTTGACTTTGATTTGGATCAAAAGGATCTCAAATTAATCTAATTCTGATTATTTTTATCCATCATTTTTCTAGTGTTCTTATGTTGAAAGTAGAAAGAAAAAATGAGATGTTTGATGATAGATTTGAGACTAAGAAATTCAATTCTTAAGCTAATAAATTGAGGTGTTGAACCCCAAAGATGAGTGGTATGGGATCCTTTGAATACTCAACCTGAACATTAACCCTAATTTCACTCAACTTACTCATATTGGTGGAAATTTAATGGGATTAAAATTTTTTATGAAGTTATGTTTACTAGTTCTTTCCCTAATATTTTGTAACATGAATTCAATTATTATTATATTTTTATAGTTGTAAGTACTTTGATTGTCTTGGATATACTTTAGTCATTTAGAGGTATATGCATTAACATTGCTAATATTTGAATAATTATGAAACATAAGTGTGAAATACTTTTTCCTGAGATACAAAATGAGGAACACAAGTTAATACAATGGAAACACAAATGTTAAGTAATTATAATCTAGATTAGGAACATTGTATGTTTGAAGCTATAATTCAATCATTATAGGCTTAGATATATCCAAATGGAATAACTAAAAATATAAATTTGTAAATTTTTTTTAAAGTGAGTAGATGTACCAAGTAACTGTTACAATTCTAAATTTGTCTATACATGAGCCCTAAATGCTACAAATTTCTGTTAAGTGTGTATATATAAATTTAAGTAAACTTTCTTGTAGTATTCTTTGGATTGGGAAAAGAAATGCTACAGTGTGATTCTAGACCTTGAAGGATACTTGACCATTATTTATGAGCGTTTCCAGGTCCGATCATATCCTAAATTCTCTATTGTAAAATAAGTAAACCTAAATGCACAAAAGAAAATGGTAAGGTAGTTGTGTTTCATTATGTGAGTGAAGGGGACCTATAAGGATAGCCTTCATGAATATCATGTACATGATGCTAATTGACTTTAATGTTGTATAACTATTTCATTTAGTTTAGTTGAGGTTCAAAATGTATAGAATATTATTGATTTCTCTTATCTTTGGTAACTCTGAGGCAAACCATGATATGTATATATTATCTTATGTTATATGGTAAACCCTAATACATGGCAATTAATTATTGATATGAGGATTTAGTGTGGTGATTTTTACTTGATAGGTACATATCAAGTACCTTATGGAAATACTTGATAAAAATGTCAAAATGAGATTGAAAAATTGATGTATCTTCATTTTAATATATGCTGTCTAATGTGTATTTATTTTCCTACTCATGACAAAACTTTTCATATATGATTTTTATTAAAATAGTTATATTACAATTTGATCTAATATGAGACCTACTTGTGCTAGAATTCTTCAAGGAATCAATGGTAGTTTTCTCTTGATCATGTTGAACTCACTCAAACATTGTAAATAAGTAGTAGTTAAAAACCTTTTTACCCTAAACAATTCTACTTCAGTCCACCTAACAACTACTCATCCACAACGATCTAATTCTTTGCTAGCTAAGGTTCAAAGTTCTTTTGTTATATGTTACTATTTATAGGGTCGTTGTACCTATATTAGGAAGTCATAGGAGGGTGATTGTATGAATTTATATTTTATATTTTCTTTCTATTTTTGCACGTATAAGAGTGTGTTAGAATAACTTTGTACTCTTTCCATACAAATTTTTGACAAAGCTTGTGAAGGGATGTTTTGATATCTAGATCATGAGGAATTAGTTTGATATCTTATTTTCTTATTCTAAATATAAAAATGGAAGCATATTTTATTTTCATATCTATAATTTTATGTTTTTTATTTAATAGTTTGAGAATAATTGTGATCTAGTTCTCTTAATCCCTTGTGGTCCCATAGTTGGGGTTTGACAATTTTTTGGATACTATGTTTCATTAACGCCTATGTACATGGACATAAGATAAGTTTATGAATTTTGTCAAGTCCATTTCATAACTTGTTATATGCCATATACTATTTTGTTTAATATTATGACAACAAGAGGTGAAGAACAAGCACATATTCTCTATGTCAAATATTTTTGAGGTTCTAGTGAAGTCATGTCTAAGAATAACCTCATCAAGGAGTATTGGGTCAACATCTTGAGGTGACAACCATATTTACTACTAATTCCCTTCTATGAAGTGGCATAAAGATTGGCGTAATTAATGGCACACACAACAATGTTGTTAGTCTTTTTGTCACCATCTATCATAGCCGATCCACTACATGATTGAGTAGGTCATATGAGAGATTGAGAAATATGGGTGTGTATGACTTCTATGTCACCACTTATCCTCCAAAGGAAGATTCTTTGAATATATGAAACTAAAAATGTATTTAAAATAGACAATGCCACTAAGGGAGAAACTAATATTTTGAAGCACAAGACATTGGTAAAGCATAGAAGAGACACATGTAACTGAAAAAAGTCTTGACTTGGGTTAAAGTTACATAAATATTTGAGTTGTACTATTATCGAACTACATATTTGTAGGTCAAGATCTGTTAGTTTGAGACCTTGAGACATAACCATATGACAATGAATGAATATGATATCATTTTTGTAGACTTGCTTAGGTTTTATCCTAAATTATGTGTTACATATGAGGATAAGGTCAACCAATTCAAAGAAAGTCTCAATAGTGAGATAAATATGAAGATAGATCAACATAGTTCATGACAATGTTTCATGTGTTTGTTGATGTGACCAGGAGACTATAGCATGTCGTATAGAAAATACAAGAGATACTTGCAAAATGTTTAGTTGGTTATTTGAGAAACCAATTCTTGGTCTGCAACTGAGAATGACTAGTCCACATATTTGTCAATTTAGGAATCTAGTTGAATTTTTTTGTGGACCTACCTTAGTTCTATATGGTATAGGTATTCCTATTTTCATAGAAAGAGGACCAACACTGTAAAGGATACTCACCGCAAAATTTATATCAATAAGAGGACCATAGACACTAAGATTTTCACCCAACATCACCTTAGTGCACTATTTGTGGAAGATTCCATATATGTCCATGTTGAGAACCAACATTCAAGTATTTTTTGTTTATGTAAACCAAGACATCATTAGAGGGATGGTCTATAGAGGGTTCAACCATAACCCCTGATATGGGTTAGAGACCATTGGTAGCATTTCAGCTTAGGTAGATGATATGCTTGACAAGTAGGAACTACTCACTGAGGTACAATAAAATAGGGAGTAGGATGAGGTTGAGGTAAACAAAAGGATATATTCCATATTAATGCATTGCATCCTTTAGAGAATTAATTTTCCCACATATTTTGATAAGTTAGGTATTCTTATTTACATCTATTCTTATACAATTAATGATTGACTCGAGTTCTACATCTTCCTTTTCAGGCATGACATGATGGCCAAATTTTAACTTTTTGTTGTGGGGATACCTTTTGATTTCTTTTTTGAGATACCTAATTTACATCCTATAATTTTGATATAATTTTTTTCTATCTATCTTCTCAGATTTAATGGAAAATTCATCCAAGTGAACTGTTACCCCTCAAAGAAAATATCTTCACTATTATTCTAAACATGTATTTCTTAGAGAAACATTGAGGCTCAATTGCTTTACTAAGAAATATATATTTACATATGGAGATCTTTCTTTGATATATAAAGGGGATAGAAAAGGTAATACCTACATGTTGATATCTGCAAACTTCTGAGAGGACAACGAGAAAGGAATGTAAAATATTTCTTGCATAGTGATGGATACTATGGTACACAACGCCACCATCTCTGATGTACCTATAGTTCAGGAGCAAAATGATGTTTTTCTTGATGAATTGTTGGTTTCGTTCTAGTTATAGAGATTGATTTTGAGATGAATCTAGGTCCAAGTACTTAGTCTATCCCACATCATCTTACCACATGGCTATGACAAAGTTGGGAAAATCAAATAAGAAATTATATGAATATTTGGACAAAGGCTTTAGACATCTTAGATCATCTCCAATGAGAGCTTTAATGTTATGTTTGAACAAGAATGACATGACGATGCTGCCATGTATAGATTATAAGAAAACCAACCTAGTCATTGTAGATTAAAATATACTTTGCATAGGATTGATGATCCTTTTGATTAGTTGAGAGGATTGAATATCTCTTTTGAGATTGATCTATGATCAACTTATAACTGACTTAGGATCAAGGTTGATGCTTCCTAAGATAGTGATAAGAAGAGATACAAATACTATAACTTTTTGGTTATTCCAATTTGGTTCAACAAATACACCAACTACTTTTTTGGATGTAAGGAACAAATTATTTCATCATTTCATTATCAATTTTCCATTGTTTCCTTTGATATTATATTGATATATTTTACAGATACAAAACAATATGAAGAACATTTATACTTGACTTCACACAAAACGAGACAAAATGAGTTTTATGCCAAGTTTAGTAAATACAAATTTTGGTTATCTACAATGGCATTTTCGGTTACATAATTTCTACTGAAGGATTTGTGTAGATTCCAAGAAAGTAATGTCTGCAATCCATAGGAAAATCTGAGCTTCCCAAAATGACAACTAAAGTAAGAAGTTTTCTTTTCCTAGAAGGTTATTATAGGATATTAATATAGGTATTTAGTATTATTTCTATGCTTTTAAATCATTTGATGAGGAAATAATCCCAATTCAGATTGACACATCAATATGAGCAATATTTTCAACAATTTAAAATCTATTGATAAATGACCCATTCCATACTCTTATTGACATAGAGTAAGGGTATGCTCCAAGGAATACTTCTATTGTCTATATGTTGTATTGATTCCCAATAGGGTTTGGTCTATTTCTTATGCAAGATAATATTGTGTTCGCCCATTCTTCTATGAAACTGAAGATGCACAACAAGAACTACTATACACAACATATATATCTTGTTGTTGTGGTCTCAGAATTGAACAATTAGTGAAATCACCTAATGCGCAGTCTTTCTGGTTGTGCACTAATCATAATAGTTTGAAATATGTACACTAATTATAGAAATTTGATATGTATCATAACATAGAAAGAACTTAATATGAGACAATGTATATGGGCAAAGTTGTTTTATGACTAAGATTACACCATTTATGATCATCCTGGAAAAGCAAGCATGGTGGAAGATACATTGAGTTGAATGTCATAATCTTCTACGCCTTTATATATAAATTTTTCATTGCATGCATGGGAAGATACTTGTTTTTGTCTCTCAGTGACCTAAATGTACACATGGACTTGACATCTTCTTGTGGCATATTGGCACAACTATAGGTAAAACCTATGTTGGGATTGTAGGTCAATCACAGTCAAGGCACATGTCCATATATTCAGACTTTGATCAAGGAGATTCAAGAAGGGAATAGAGGCTTTCCACTTTATGGATGAAGGTCTCTTAAATTTCCATGAAAGATTATGTGTTCTAGATAAAGTATAGTTAAGGAGATTACACTAAAAGAGGAACACTCTTCTATGTATGTTGTGCATCTAGGTAGCACCAAAATATACAAAAACCTCACAACACTATATTGGTGGCACAATATGAAGAAAGATTAGTTGATTTTTTGGCAAGTGTGATGTATGGTAGTAGGTAAAGGAACCAGAGACCTACTGGGTTATTGTAGAATTCGCCTATGCCATTGTGGAAGTGGGATCATGTTAGAATGGACTTTTTAGCCAGTCTACCAAATTCTTATAAGGTCATGCATCAAAAAAGTTATTGTGGATAGATAGACAAAGATAACTCACTTTTATCCTATTAATATGACTTTTTATACTAAATGACTAGATCATATTTATGCATATGAAATAGATGGAAAGAACGAGGTTTCATTGTATCATATCTAACAGAGGTCCACAATTTTCATCTAGATTTTAGAATAAACTACATGATATGATTATAACATAGTTGAAGTTCAGTAACCTTCCATCCCTAGACAGGAAAACAATCACATAATAATACAAACATTAGAAGATATGTGCAAGGCATGTTCTCTACAATTTTATAATAGTTGACACACCACATGTGGGTTTTATAGAACTTTCATATAACAATGGTATCATTACCAGATGGTAATTTCACTTTATAAATTTATACACATCATGAGATGTTAGTCTCTAGTTTGTCAGTATGAAATCAATAAAGGAAATATGTTGATATGAGAGATAGTTCATCAAACATATGAAAAAACTTATGTGATATGCCAACAACTCAAATACACACATGATAGACATGAGTTTATGTGGATACCATGCAAATACATCTTGACTCCTAGGTAAGATATCTTTCCTTTATAGATATCTCTCATGGGAAAGGTGTTTTGAGATTTAGATAGTAGGGAAGTCAACTATGAGGAGGACCAGAGTTTCTGTATGTTATCTTATAGTATCCGGTAAACCCTAGGACTTGGACAAGCCTTGACTTGGTTATATTGTAGTGGAAAATTTTATTCAATTAGGTATGTAAAAAATAACCTAAGGGTAAATATAATAAATAAACTATATTAATTAGATACATAAAACATATTTATCTACTTCTAATTATCTTTTAACTTTTCTTTTTAATTTTTTTGTTCATTGTAAACAATTTAGAGTCAATACTACTTCAAAAAAATATATCATTAGTTGACCATATAAGAGATTAGTTGTTTTATGAATCTTTATAATGATACTTTACTAGTACTTTTCTCTTTCACATGTTACAATCATTCAAAATTCTGATAGATGGTGGTTCAAACTTCTATAGGCTCGAATTTTGCTCCAGTCCACCCATAGTCTACTCATTAGTGATAATGTTCTCAACGATTTGAGGTGAATATTTTTTTTATTGTCAGTTTCTATACATTGTTTGTCCATTTTTTTAAGGAGTCTTGGGACGGTGTGTGAGGATATTTATGTTTCTCATTATCTTATTGTTGGTCATGTATAAAAGTTTGTAAATTTACATTTCTTATTGCTTATGCTAAATGCAAAAATGGAACAATTAATTTGTAATTTTCATATCTATGTCGATTATAGTTTCTATATTAACCATTTATGTGATGATAATTTTGGTTTAAATCTTGTTATATCACATGAGGTTCCACATATTTTGTCAACTTTAAGCTTTGTATCCTCTCTTGTTATAAATCTAACATGGAATTTTTGTCTTCCTTGTTTCTTGCAATTATGGCTAAGTAAATCCATGAATATGAGAAGAAAATTGTTTACAATTTCAAGAGGTACCCCAATTACTCTGTGACAACCCTCCAAGTTTACACATGACTGCCAAAGAAATTTCCCATATTCTCATACATAGAGTTGGAAGAACATCAACAAATATAATAAACATTGCAAACAAATATCATAGATTTGAAAAAGATTCGAACAATGTTCATGGATAGAGTCTACAATTCATTATTCTTCATGTCAAAATTCTATTGAGGAACAGTTGCCTAAATATAACCACACATGAAATGAAATATATCTAAAGTATAGGATATTGGTAGATGGAACCCAACCAAGTTAATATTCAAAGTCTCCAAGTACTTGTCCTTCTATTCTTCACTTTCTCCAAAACCAGAGATGTAACGACCCCACCTCCCAGTAACCCCCGCTTAAGGGAGACCAAGAGGCCAATGTCGTTATCCCAATAAACCAGATCAAAGGTTCGACAATTAATCAATAATAATTAAGAAATTTCACCAACTAAATTGAAAATGGGTATAGAATAAATTTTTTGCATACCTTTTTAAAACTTTGGAAATCTATCTATCCACAACTTGAATTATTCTACATAATCCTCCTTGCACTTTATTTCTTATTTTCACAATGTGTCACTTTACTGTTTGTTCATTTCAGGGTTGTACCTAAAATGTCGAAAACAAAACAATGGTCAGCATATAAGAATATCCCGGTATGTGGGGACAACCAAAAGTTTAAAAATATGGCTAACAAACTAATTTTCACAACCAAGGTAATTAATAAGTCAATTTACATTTTCAATGTGTCAATCTCCACCGCTTTTGCCCTAACCCTGGAATACCCTCTTTAGGGTTTGACTTAAGGACACCTTCTCAATCCCGAGCTTGGTGCCTAGGGTCACCTCTCATGGTGCCCTTTAGTCATGCAACATAGACCACCTTCTCATTCCCGAGCTTGGTGTCTGGGGTCACCTCTCATGGTGCCCATTGGTCTTCCCTCCTGGGCTTGACCTTCGTGCATCATCCATCAGGGTGGCATGTAGGTGCAAGAATACACACTTTTATTTATAATTGTGATAATCATAGTGACTTTTATTATGAACACCCAAACTGGTTAATTGCAATCAATGTGATCAATTCATCTGGGAAACCTTCGGGAAACTAAAACGATTAACCATAATTAACCACATACCTATCAAGTTGTCTTGAATGCAGAATAAATCCAAACAAGCAAGTAATCCAAAATCAAGCAAGCAAGCACACAATTTGGCCCTGAAATATACATCCAATATTCTCTATCATGGATCATGGTATCCAAGTCTAACAGCCCTAATCGTGTCCTAGGGTTACTAGCCCTTTTAGGGTTACTACCATAATTAGGGTTTCACTTCCTTTTTACTACTTTTACCTTACTTTTATCAAAATATCCATCAAACCCTAATTATCTCATCTCATTTTCCTTTAAGATTCTAAGATCAGGTTTGGATAAAAAAACCCTAATTTTTCGGATTAACTGTATCTTTTCTTCCCCTTTTCCTCACTTACGGTTTCTAAGGGTATTAATTACAACATTAGGTTTAAAACCCTAATTCTTGCAATTTCCTTTTCAAAATAGGTTAATATCCATCTATATCATTAAACAAGTTAATAATGCTAGATTTTATTCACTTGCAAGATTAAATCCATCCTTTATCAACAATTTAGGGTTTCTAACCATAATTTAATACTTTTCCCATCCAAATTATACACTTTTACAAAAGTATACTGATTTAGGCTTCCAAACCATTTTAATTTACTCCTCGTATTTTTCTGATCAATTTTCATGTATCAACTTTCCTCATCCCAGGTTTCTAGCTCAAGATATCATTTTTGTAAGAAAAACCCTTTCTATTGATTTATTAGCAATTTTCAGAAAAGTAAGGATCGTCTGATCTGTGGTCCACTGGTCCACTTAGGATCCAACGACCACGAACGCACATGCCTATTTGTGATAAAAAAACAAACGAAGGACCAAACTAAGCTCGACGCGCTAGAAGAAGGCGAGGGGTATTTTGGTAATTCTGTCGGATCCCTTCTTCTTCAACCTCCCGATCTCACTGTTGTTGCGAGGGTCAACTATAAGGTTGACTTCATGATTCTGTAGAGTTGTGAGCCTGCCAATGAGCCAGAAAGCTTCACCTTCCTCCGCCGAACCTGTCCAGGGGTTCAATTGCTCTCCCGGAGCTCGCTAAGATCTCCCCCTACTCCCCGGACTCCGATGAGGTTGGTTGTGGTGACAGGAGGGAAGGCCCGGAGGAAAGGTCCAATTGATGGCACTAAAACACTCCACGCGCTCTTCCGCACAAATTAGGGTAGCAAAAGGAGGTGCCGATCCTTTTTTTCACCCTCCCCTATATATAGGGTCGGGGTAGGTTCCTGTTAGATTGGGAATTATCCCAATACACGGCCAATCCCCTACAAAGTAGGGTTGATTTTGATCGTTTTCCACTTCTGAGTCTAAAGCCATCATCAGCAGGCATGCACACTCCCTGGATTGTGAGGAAACCAGAGAGGAAAGACCCTCTGTAATTCACAAACTCCCAGTCCCAGTGGGACTTAGACGATGAGCGTCCAATGTTGGATCAAGATCCAACAGTTCCCATTGCTCGCGATCAGCCCAAAAGGAAATACCTTTTTTCAATTGCCAAATTAAAGCCTTATTTTGGAGATAACTTGAGAAATTGATATCTCCCAAACCATAACTCTTTTTTGTCTCAAAATTTAAGGGAACGTTTGTCTTTACATTATCTAGCTTTGTAAGAAAATTTGGGAAACAAATCACAATGGATGAGAAGGATTCCTTCTCTCCTAAGTTATCCTTTAATTAATCCAAAATTAATTGGTATTTCTTTTCCGGCCCTTTGCTATTTTCTTGTTGTTTTGGGTCCCTTGTACCTCAAGGAAACCTAAAGGCACGAATTCCCATATTGGAGAATATTTACTTGCCTTTAATCTCTTATCTATTTCTAGTTCACATATTCTCCTTTTATTTAATCAAATATTTTTCCTTTTTATTTCTCTTTTTTTTTCAATTGGGCTCAATGGCCAACAAGGCCCATTATCAATCAATCAAGGTCATTTCACATGAAATCCATCACAAGTCAAAGAAATAGATTTCATTTATTCTTTAAAAGAGAATTACATCTTTTATTACATTCTTAAGAAATTGAGGTTATAACAAGGGATATCACACCCCCAACAATGCAAACGAAAACATAAAAATAGTAAGCAATACTGTGAATGTTATAAGCAAATACAATAAGTATACTTGACATAAAGAGAACATGACATCATATTTAACCTATGTGTTCTTAAAACATTTTCTTAACGTAGATAAATGAATAAGAATTGTATGCATCTCTATATAATCACGCACTTAAGGGCACATAATGCTAGGAAATCTCATGATGTGTAGGACACCCATAACGACCTCTTGAGGTCCAGAAATGTGAGATCATATAAAACTTGATCATTTCTCTTAACATGATTCTTAATCTCAATACTAACATGACCTTAAATTTTAATATTAATTATGATTGGATTTCTCCCTATTAGTACATTATGTGATTTATCCCTCTCAAGCATGAGTACACTAAACATTTTCTCTTGCATTGTAATAAAAAAATTAGTGAATGTGATATTTTATTTCAAAAGTATAGCAACCATCCAAACATGAAATGTATATAACATAAATTGGAATGCCTTAAATGATCATGATCGTATAATCTTGTTCTTAATGTGTACTAATCAAGAAAATAAAACAAGATATATATGCTCAGTTACATGCCCCCTTTACCTTATAAAAAACTCCTAAGTCAAAACATCATTGACTTGATTGGGCTCTAAAACACATGTAATTTTATCATTCATAAGATGTATATATTAGTTAATAGTCATTAAACCAAACTTTTATTATTGAAAACATGGTTTCATAAAGTATACATCGTTAGTTCATAGGAAAACCTATCCAACACATAATCTTCCATATTTTTTTGAGGTCTTTTGTAATTTCCATGAATTTAACAATATTTACCAATAAAAAAAGAGGAAATGACGTGTATTTTACTACACGCTTAAACGCAAGTATACGCATCGAGTAATATAGGCCTTTGTGAGGCCCGAGTCGAACACAGGGATACGTGAATTATTGGAGACTCCTACTAACTAATTGCAATCAGCTAGGCCGGATAACAAAGTAGGGTTTGCTGTCGAAATTAAAAGAAAATAAAAATCAAAACAAAGAAAACAATCGATTAAAGGTTAATTTAATCAATTCAAAAGGATATCTTTAGGATTGCGGTTTCACCGCGGGTCAACATTGTATTAGGTTTTATATAATTCCTCACTCTTCTCTCTCTATCCGGGTAGTGGCCTGAAAACAGAATTACCCACTGTCGTGGTGCAATTCACTACTTAGGTTTAGGTTGATTCCACCGTCATAGTAATCATTCCCCTAAACTAAGCGCATTACGAACGATCTCTCAGTTCCCACCATTAATTTTACAACTCCTTTGTCAAGGGTTTTATCGATTAATGTAGGTTTCGTTTCTTTTCAACTGTTAATCCTTCTGTCGAAGTGATTAAGGGCATTAGGTTATTATTATGGTGATCAGACATAACAATATATATGGAGAAAACGAAGCTATACCACGGACTTAAGAGAGAAAATATGAATTATCAATATAAAATTGTCATACAATGCATTCCCGGGCTACTCCCGGTCCTAAAGATGGAGGGTTTTAGCCTCTCATGTTCATCTCACACGAATACATGGTAGAAATAGGGGAATTCATAAGAAAAACGTGAAATAAGTGGGAAAACCCCTGAACGGAGAAGAACCGGTGGATCCTTGGCGTAGAACACGAGCTTCCCCGCCTGTCGGTGGTGGAATCCGTCTTCGGCAGCGTCCGAATCGACCGAGATGAGCTTCTGGCCTCCGTTCTCCTTTCTCTCCCTCCTCGACACTCGTGCAATGCAAAAATGAGATGATGATCTCGTGTGGGCGGCCGTCATTAGGTATAAGTCCCTAATTAGGTTGTAAAATAACTCCAGCCGTCCGATCGAGATCAAAATGAATCCAACGCATATCTGCCGGCGTCGATACCATCGACGCGGGTCGATGGTATCGACCAAGCGTATTAGCGGCAACCTTCTTTTCTTTTCGTCTGAGCGCCTGTGGTCATCTCGATACCATCGACTTGGATGTCGATGGTATCGACTCTCTGTAGCGTCGAGTTTGTCTTTTAGCGACGCTGTAGCTCTCCATGCGTCGATGGCATCGACTTTCGTCGATGGTATCGACAGCTTCCTCGCCAGCAACCTAAATGGATCTCGATGCCATCGACTTGGGTGTCGATGGTATCGACTCTGTGCTGCTCCTCTCGGCTGGCAACCTGTGGCTTGGTCGATGGTATCGACTTCCGTCGATGGTATCGACGGAAGCATATACTTGTTTTTCCTGAAATTCCAAAACAAGACCAAGTAAATCCACACAAATTATGATAATATGATAGATAATGCTCAAAATGATGAAACTAAGGGGATTTGACATAATATGATGGCAAAGACCGAAATGAGTGAATTATGCAATATTATCTTTAAAAATGAGTAATTAGAGCACACAACACATATGAAAAAGGTCCACAAATGCGACTCAAAATCATCGCATCAAACTCCCCTAAGCTTAAACATTGCTCGCCCACGAGCAACTAATCCTTAGAATAGAATTGCAGATGTCAACTAAAAATCAACACACCAACCCACATCCCATGTGACTCCCACTGAACGTTCTCAAACCGGCCTTCTCTAACCACAGAACAGTAATTACCCTAAAGGCGACAATAATCATCAATAAGAGAAATTATCCTTCAAACCGATGAACACTATCACATAAGGCAGTTAACATAATAAACTTCACCGATTCAGCATTGGTGCATCTTGTGATCGCCTACACTACGTTGCTCACCCTAACTACCATCTACATGGAAGCAGTTCTCCTTATAACCGTTAGTGAGGAGAAATTCACGGTGGCCTACCAATCCGAGCAACGGGTGGATGGAATGGGTGGTTCATGGAAGAACTTGGAAGTATTGCACAGTTTCAATATGCATAAAACAAAATGTCCTAAATGATGCAAATGCACATTAGAAATGCCTTAATGCCTAAAATTGGGTGAAATGATGTATGCACTAACCTTCCACCTCAAAATGAGATGGAAATCTAATTAAGCCACATTCTGTACTCAATTGTCATGTAATACGAGTGATATCATGTTCCTTTCTCCCTCTTATTCCACTTCCTTCTAAATTCTCTTTTTTTTTCTTTTGTTAGCCCACATATCCATAATTGCTTAGAGATACGTGTGTTGGGATATTTTCTTCATGCTTGGAAATCTTTGCGATATTTTGAAGGTATGGAACAGTTTAGATCACTTTTGAGGAAAAATCAAGATACATGGTGTGCTTTATGCATGAAAATCATGAGTGCAACTACATGGCATGCACCTAAAGGTAATGTGCATGAATCCCTATATAATTTTTTCTTTTATGCAGAAGAACAGAAAATATCAATGCAATTCCTATCTAAATGCTATGCACACAAGAAGGAATTAAAACTGCACTTTACTTCCAATTCTTAGGTGGATTATGGAAAAATGAAGTGGAATGATCACAAGATTAGATGAATGAACCTTAGAAAAATATTATGTGTCCCTCCTTACTGACATGTGTAGTAGTTTAGAGGGTTCTCTCTCTTACATCCAATTAAGGTCTCATTACCATTTGGTTAGGTTAGGCTCAAACAACCGTTACTATCCACTTTTCATGAGTCAATAGGAGTATAGGTGTGCAATGTTGTTTTAAAGTTGACATAATCAATCATTTTCATAGGATAAGTTCCCCAAGGACAACCAAGTCAAGCTATCCAAAAGACACAAAAAATTTAAAATTCCCTTAAATTTCCCATGAATTAACAGCGAGATGACAAACTTTTACGACATCCACAGTTACACTAGATAGATGTGGATCCTAAAAAAAACTAAAAATGCACGAAACAAATAGCAAAGCAAAAACTAAAAACAACAAAAGAAAAGATAGAGTTGTTCCAGCTACCCCCCTAAGCTTGAATTCGACTATGGCCTCATAGTAAAAAACAAACTTAAGAGTGGAACAGAGATACCCTGATCAATCTTGTGGAGGCGGAGGCGGGTACTGTGTGGCCATAGGATCCCAAGAAGGATACTCCCCCTGGAAGCTCGAATCATATTGGGTCCTCGGCGGAGGCTGTGGATAGCCTCCAAAGTAGCTCTGACTCCAGTAATGGTCGTAAAAGGTCTCCTGTTGCGCCTCCATCCGCTGCAATTGGTTGTGTATCTATTCTTGGTTGGCGAGGATGAGATGCTCATTCTCGAACATAGCCCGTTGATTGTCAAGTAACCGGTTCGTAGTCTCATGAATACCGGTATACATAGCCAGATGCTGCTGCTGAGTCTGCTGTATATCCTACAACATCGTGTACATTCCCTGCATCGAGTAGGGATCCTCGGCTGGTTGCGAGGGCTGTGGTGATGGCGGCGGGGGCTGTGATGATGAAGACGCATCCGAATGCATCCTAGGACGCTTCCGTGGTGCTACGCGTGCACGAAGAGGTGTGAACGCCTCCTCTTCCTCCTCAGCCTCACCTTCTTCTTCGTCGTTGCCGCCTTCTTCTTCAGAGGATTCGATGGCTATGATCGGCCACCGGAAATGCTGTGCGCCCTCAATGTTGAAGACGTCGTCCGGCAGTGCGCACTCCTAGTACGCATGGTTGACGTGGCAGTGTGCGTACGCCAACCCATCCCGGAGAAGGATAAGGTTTGAACGGTGCAAGTGGTGCACGTTCACCTTACTCTTCATGGAAATCGGAGTCATGGACTGAAAATTCAGCCCCAAGTATGACGCCAATTTGGTGATGAGCCCACCAAAATGGATCGGAGCCTTCCTTGTACTCCTCTTCACCGCCAGGACGCGCTGCAGGAAGAACGCACCCCAGTTGCACTCTTGTCGTTTCAGGAGCATGTACAAAAAGAAGAGGTCGCTCTCCTGAAACTTGCTCAATGCCAGATCACTCCGTGCAAAGAACGTCAAACTCAACATCCGATGTAGGACCCGGACGAACGGATGCTCAAAATCTGCTACCGCTGCATTATGGTAGCTCACAGTCTTTCCCGCCGGCACTGTGACTAGCTCGGAGAAGATCTTGACGTAGTCGGTGCGGGCATCTGGGCATCGGTGATCATTGCGACCGTGGTTCCCATGGAAGATGTCATTGAAATGCTCCAACGTGATGTTGTAGTTGTTGTTGAACAGCTGGAAGGACACCCTGCCCTTGATCCACTCACGGTCTGACGCCACCACGTCGTTGGGTACGACGCAGACGTCGAGGGACGCCATAAACTCCGCCACCAATTCTGTGTAGGTGGGCCATTCGCCGAAAAACGACTGCCCATCCGCATGGTACTCCAGTTGATCGTGACGTCGGCCGGTGTGCCGTGCTTGCCCGACCAGCACATAGGCCAAGTTGGCCTCGAATCCCAGCTCCTGGAGCATACCCCGGTCCACATACCGGGTCGGCTCAAACTTCCGCTTCATGATCTCTTCATAGACCTTCCTCGCCTCCGCGGAAGGATGAACCAGGCGCGGACGAGGGACGAAAGCAGTAGGGGGTGGAACAAACTCCACAATCTCCATGGGATTCACACGCGAGGACGATGCTCCGGCGACATGCACCATGGTTGCAAGAAAGATGGGATTAGAAGAAGAGAGCTCAGGGAAGATGGAGAAGTGATTCTCCGCTCGGTGAAGATCCTTGCTCGATGTCGCTGCTCTTCAGTCTTGGAGGTCTCGGGGGAGTGCTCGGCGCAAAGGAGGATGTTTGCTCTGAAGGTGTGACGTCAAATGACGTTGCAATTCTCCTTAAATAGACTTGGCCGGCGCCACTGTTGACCCGTCGATACCATCGACGCGGGTCGACGGTATCGACACGTCTCGCTGGTATCCGCCTCCCTCGCGAGTATCGACGGATGACGTTTGCTGGATCGGGAAACCCGGATTGCTGACCTGTCGATACCATCGACGCAAGTCGATAGTATCGACACAACACCCGGATCGCTGACGTGGACTCACGATCGCCGTTGATGTCTTTGCACGGATCGGTGACATGGATGTCGATACCATCGACGAGGGTCAATGGTATCGACTTGCCTTCATTGCGACACCGCCACTTTTTTCATTTCAACATGTGATCATGTCGATACCATCAACGAGGCCGTCGATGGTATCGAGTTGACTGAGAAAAATCGTTCTGAACTTCTCCAGAGATCTCGATGGTATCGACTGGTGTGTCGATACTATCGACAATTTTGTTGCGACCTGCCTGTAGGTATGTCAATACCATCGACGGGACCGTCGATAGTATCGACTCAGTGCGATTTTTGCAGCTGTTAACCTGAACCCATGTCGATACCATCGACCAGTGTGTCGATGGTATCGACCCTGCCTGTGCCTGCACATTGAACAAACGGATCAAGGTATCTTCTTTACACTAAAATTTAAACGAAATGAAAACAATCTGTGACTATAATTAAACTATCCTAATGTACCAATGGTTGGGTTGCCTCCCAACAAGCGCCCTTCTTTAACGTCTTAGGCTAGACGTCTTCCCAACATCTCAGTCATCCATAAGTGTAATGAGTTTGACCTCATTCACTTTTCTCTTGTAATTTTCACCAAAATACAACTTTAACCTCTGCCCATTCACCAAGAACGTGGCGTCTCCATCACGCACAAGAATCGCACCGTGCGGTCTCACCTCTTCCACTACGAATGGTCCACTCCACCGGGACTTCAGCTTCCCGGGATGCAACTTGAGACGGGAGTTAAACAATAGAACACTATCTCCCTTCTTGAACGTGCGCAGCTCAATATGGCGATCGTGGATCAGCTTTGTGCTCTCCTTGTAGATGCGGGCATTCTCATATGCCATCATGCGTAACTCGTCTAGTTCATTCAACTCGAACATCCTCTTTCTCCCGGCTTCATCATAACTCAAATTCAGCCTTCTTAGCACCCAATGGGCCTTGTGCTCCAACTCCACCGGAAGGTGGCAAGCCCGGCCATATGCCAACCTAAAAGGCGTGGTGCCTATAGGTGTTTTGTACGTCGTTCTATATGCCCAAAGTGCGTCCGGTAATAATGCACTCCAATTTTTCCTTGTGGATGCCACTGTCCGTTCTAGAATCTTCTTGATTTCCCGATTTGAGACCTCCACTTGTCCTTGCGTCTGTGGATGATATGGGGTGCCGATGTTGTGCTTGACCCCATATTTCTTCAAAAGTGTCGAAAATTTCTGATTCCGGAAGTGTGTGCCCCCATCACTTATGATCATTCGGGGTATCCCGAACCTGCAGAATATATTTTCCTTGACAAACCTGCACACTACATTAGAATCATTAGTCCTTGTGGGGATTGCTTCCACCCACTTCGAAACGTAGTCAATAGCAAGCAAGATATACAAATTTGAATTCGAGGACACAAAGGGTCCCATGAAGTCTATGCCCCACAAGTCAAATACCTCAACTTCCTGAAATACATTCAGGGGCATTTCTTGTCTCCTTGAAATGTTACCTGCTCGTTGACATGGGTCACATTGCCTTACAAAATCGTAGGCATCCCGAAACAAAGTTGGCCAATAAAGGCCGCTTTCCAACACTTTGGCTGCTGTCCGTGAACTAGCATGGTGTCCTCCCGTAGGCGACGCATGGCAATGGTGGAGAACACTCTCGTACTCCACCTCCGGCACACACCTGCATAGAATACCATCTCTGCACTGCTTCAAAAGAATTGGGTCATCCCAAAAATAGTATCTCAAAGAATGAAAGAATTTCTTTCTTTCTTGATAAGACCAGTCTTCCGGGATGATCCCGCAAGCCAAATAGTTAACAATTTCAGCAAACCACGGTTCCTTAGAATTAATTTTCAAAAGTTGTTCATCGGGAAACGTTTTGATTATGGGTATGTGTAAATCTTTCTCATCTACCCTGTCTAACCTAGACAAGTGATCAACCACCACATTTTCAATTCCCGACTTGTCCTTGATTTCTATATCAAATTCTTGTAAAAGCAAAATCCACCTAATGAGTCTAGGCTTTGCATCCTTTTTCTCCATCAAATATTTTATCGCAGCATGATCGGTCCATACAACTACTTTGGATCCCACTAAGTACTGCCGAAATTTTTCAAAAGCAAACACGACGGCAAGTAACTCTTTTTCTGTAGTTGTATAGTTCAATTGAGCATCATTAAGCGTTTTGGAGGCGTAGAAAATCACAGCGGGCTTATTATCTACCCTTTTCCCCAAGACGGCTCCTACTGCATAATCTGAAGCGTCGCACATCAATTCGAATGGTTTTGTCCAATCCGGCGTTTGAACAACCGGAGCCGAAATCAATTTTTCTTTCAAAACTTCGAATGCGTGAAGACACTTATCGTTGAAATCAAAAACTGCCTCTTTTTCCAACAATTCGGATAAAGGTTTTGCAATTTTAGAAAAATCCTTAATGAATAACCGATAGAAACCGGCGTGTCCCAAAAAGCTTCTCACCCCTTTTACAAAATTTGGTGGGGGTAGCTTAGAAATCACTTCAATTTTCACAGGGTCTACCTCAAGACCCTTGCTAGACACCTTGTGTCCTAGCACTATTCCTTCCGTCACCATCATGTGACATTTCTCCCAATTAAGGACCAAGTGTGTGTCCTCACAACGCTGCATCACCTTTTCCAAGTTATATAGACACTCATCAAAAGACGCCCCATAAACCGAGAAGTCGTCCATGAAAAGCTCAAGACAACGCTCCACCATGTCAGAGAATATGGCGAGCATGCAGCGTTGAAACGTCGCCGGTGCATTACATAATCCAAACGGCATCTGTCGGTAAGCAAAAGTCCCATAGGGACATGTGAACGTAGACTTCTCTTGATCCAAAGGATCAATAGAGATCTGGTTATACCCCGAATACCCATCCAGAAAACAAAAATGCGACCGACCGGCAAGACGTTCCAAAATTTGATCGATAAATGGCAAAGGAAAATGATCTTTAAGAGTGGCGGCATTTAGTCGGTGATAGTCAATGCAAACACGCCACCCGGTTACCAATCGGGTGGTGACAGGTTCATTCAACAGATTTTTAGTAACAGTAATTCCCCCCTTCTTAGGGACTACCTGTGTGGGACTCACCCACGTCGAATCTGATATGGCATATATGATCCCTGCAGCAAGAAGTTTTATGACTTCCTTCTTCACAACCTCCATCATGCTCGGATTTAGACGTCTTTGAGGCTGAATGACTGGCTTGGTTCCCTCCTCGAGCCAAATCTTGTGCTGGCAAAGTGTAGGGGAGATCCCCTTGATGTCCGCAACAGACCACCCAAAAGCTCCATGGTGGTTCTTGAGCACTATCAGTAGTTGCTCCTCCTCATCCGCACTCAAGTGAGCAGATACAATCACTGGTAACTTCTCCTTCTCAGCTAGAAAGACGTACTTAAGATGCGGGGGCAGTGGCTTCAGTTCCAACTCTGGCGGGCAGATAAGAGATGACTGCAGCGGTGGGGGAAGTGTACCTAAATCTTCATAGTGCCTCGTGTAGAAACATGGAAGCATCTGAAGCATTTTGGCACACTCCTTGAGTGATTTACTCTGCATCCAATCATAGGTGACATTCACCAAACACGCCTCCAACGGCAATTTCGGATATGCATCAAAAAATGAAGTAGTAATAGCATCGTCCTCCCAAGAAGGTGGAATGTCCTCATTCTCATCATTCGGAAACCCAACAGCTTTGCATAGAGAGACAACTTTAGTTTGCTCCATGATGTCCACGGCTAAGGTTCCATTATCCATCTTGCTCATCACATGAGCCATGTCCAAGAATGGTTTCCCAAGGCAAAGTGAGATATTGTGATCCACATGTTTCACCATGTTACAATGTTCTTTTGCTTTAGCAGATGCAGTGCTAGTGGGCATGACCATATCAAAGCGATCATCCGCTATGCCCAAGGTCAAGCGACCTCTACCCATCTCCAAGATCATATCGGCTGTAGCTTGGAATGGGCGTCCAAGTAGCAGCTCATTTCCATGCTCGTCCTGCATTTCCATAACCACGAAATCAGCTGGAAAAACAAACCGATCCACCTTTACCAAGACATCCTCGCAGATTCCATAAGGCTTCACCACAGAATTATCGGCCAATTGGATAGTCATATTGCTTGGCCTTGACTCCTTTAATCCCAGCTTTTTAAATGTAGAAAGGGGCATCAAATTGATGCTTGCCCCAGAATCACATAATGCCTCTCCGAATTTGAACTTCCCGATAAAGCAAGAAATATTAAAACATCCGGGATCCTGTCTCTTCGGCGGCAAAGTGCCCATAATGAAATCACTCACTTGCTCCTTCAACACCACGACCTCAGTGTCTGGTATTTTCCTCTTCTTGGTGATGACATCTTTTAGAAACTTCCCGTAAGACGGGATTTGCTCAATCGCCTCCAACAACGAAATATTTACCAATAACTTCCTAAAGCTGTCCAGAAATTTCTTGAATTGTGCATCCACCTTCCTTGCCTTTGCACTATTCGGATAGGGGACCGGAACGGTATGTGCCCTTTGATGAGGTGGCACATAAGGCGTCAATTTCTGTGGTTCCTCCTCAACAGTTTGTTCTTCATTACCATCCACAGCTATATCTTCAGCTTGCCCTGTGACAGGTGTGGGCTGCTCCTTAGTGGTTGCATCTTCAACTTTATCCTGCGGTGTGCTTGTGTCATCCGCCCTTGGATTCAACACCTTCTTGCCACTCCTCAGTAAGATGGCCTTGGCCTGCTGGTTTCCCCCGGGAACATTGGTGTTCCCCGGAAAACCCTGATGCGCTGGCTTCTTCAAACTTGCAATTTCTGCTGCCATTTGCGCCATGGAAGTCTCTATAGTCCTCATTTGAGCCCCGTGGCTCTGCAAAGTCTGCCCAAATTGGTTCATATATTCACCCTGTTGCTTGATTTGCTGCCCAAATGTGTTCATTAACTCCTGGTTTTGCTTGATGACCTGATTGAGCAACTCCGTGCTCTTGTCCTCTGTGGCTGGTGCAGGCTTGGCGTCCGGATCCTGCAGAAAATTGTTCGGATCCTTCCATGAGAATTTCTTGTCCTTTCTCCATGAGTAATCATTATTCCTGTACCCTTACTGTTGCCTGATGTACTTGACTTGAGCCTCATCCTCGGACTCATTGTCTTCCTTCTGCAGTAACTTCTTTGCGAGAAGATCCATCTTCTCATTTAGCTCTCTCATTGCCTTTGATTCACTGGCAACTCTTGCTTACTCAACTGGACCTCTCTCTCTTTCTCCCCAGGATTGCTTTCTTGCCATGTTCTTCAGTATCTCCCAGCATCTAGTATCAGTATTGTTCAGGAAAAATCCTGACCCGGCTGAGTCCATGTTACTCCTATCATGCTCGGAGAGAGCAAAATAGAAGATCTTCACCTGTGTCTCCTTGTCCAATCCATGATGCGGACATCTCCTCAACATGACCTGGAATCGCTCCCAGGTCTCTATATATGTTTCACCCGCCTGTTGGGTGAAATTGTGAATCTTCCTAATCATTTCGTTGGTCTTCTCAGGAGGGAAAAACCTCTCGAAGAAAACCTCCACCATATGATCCCATGATTCAACAAACTCATCGTCGAGGTTATGTAGCCACTCTCTCGCTACTCCTGCCAGGGAACTTGGGAACAACTTAAGGTACAAAACATCCTGTGGAAATCTGTCTATCTTCACCATATCACAGTTTTCAACGAACTGACTGATGTGTGCCACTGGATCCTCATTCTTCAGCCCGTGAAATGCGTTTGATTTTACCAAGTTAATCAATGCTGGATCGATCTTATATGTTGGTATGTTGACCGCCTTCTTCTTTATAGGCCCCTTTGAAGCTGATGAAGAAGACGCTTTGATCTTCTCCCATATCGTCTGTGGTTCGGCCATTTCTTCTGCTTCAGATTCAGAATCTATTTCCTCTTGGTGCTCTTGCTCGTAGTGCTCTTCGTCCTCAAATGGTCCCGGAGGTGGAACCTCAGGTGTGTGATTCGCGTAGTCTGTACTACGTGTATGCACCATGCAAAGTACCTGAAATAAGAAAATTGGGTTTCAGTACTATGCTTGAACGAGTAAACACAATTATAGAGAAATTTAGGAATATTTAAAGTTGTTTCAAAAATAAAAAAAATGTGGCCTAGAGTGGCCGCTCTTAGCACTCAAAGTGCCAACAATTCGCCGTATCCCCGGCAACGGCGCCAAAAACTTGATGTGTATTTTACTACGCGCTTAAACGCAAGTATACGCGTCGAGTAATATAGGCCTTTGTGAGGCCCGAGTCGAACACAGGGATACATGAATTATTGGAGACTCCTACTAACTAATTGCAATCAGCTAGGCCGGATAACAAAGTAGGGTTTGTTGTCGAAATTAAAAGAAAATAACAATCAAAACAAAGAAAACAATCAATTAAAGGTTAATTTAATCAATTCAAAAGGATATCTTTAGGATTGCGGTTTCACCGCGGGTCAACATTGTATTAGGTTTTATATAATTCCTCACTCTTCTCTCTCTATCCGGGTAGTGGCCTGAAAACAGAATTACCCACTGTCGTGGTGCAATTCACTACTTAGGTTTAGGTTGATTCCACCGTCGTAGTAATCATTCCCCTAAACTAAGCGCATTACAAACGATCTCTCAGTTCCCACCATTAATTTTACAACTCCTTTGTCAAGGGTTTTATCGATTAATGTAGGTTTCGTTTCTTTTCAACCGTTAATCCTTCTGTTGAAGTGATTAAGGGCATTAGGTTATTATTATGGTGATCAGGCATAACAATATATATGGAGAAAACGAAGCTATACCACGGACTTAAGAGAGAAAATATGAATTATCAATATAAAATTGTCATACAATGCATTCCCGGGCTACTCCCGGTCCTAAAGATGGAGGGTTTTAGCCTCTCATGTTCATCTCGCACGAATACATGGTAGAAATAGGGGAATTCATAAGAAAAACGTGAAATAAGTGGGAAAACCCTTGAACGGAGAAGAACCGGTGGATCATTGGCGTAGGACACGAGCTTCCCCTCCTATCGGTGGTGGAATCCGTCTTCGGCAGCGTCCGAATCGACCAGGATGAGCTTCTGGCCTCCGTTCTCCTTTCTCTCCCTCCTCGGCACTCGTGCAATGCAAAAATGAGATGATGATCTCGTGTGGGCGGCCGTCATTAGGTATAAGTCCCTAATTAGGTCGTCAAATAACTCCAGCCGTCCGATCGAGATCAAAACGAATCCAACGCATATCTGCCGGCGTCGATACCATCGACGCGGGTCGATGGTATCGACCAAGCGTATTAGCGGCAGCCTTCTTTTCTTTTCGTCTGAGCACCTGTGGTCATCACGATACCATCGACTTGGATGTCGATGGTATCGACTCTCTGTAGCGTCGGGTTTGTCTTTTAGCGACGCTGTAGCTCTCCATGCGTCGATGGCATCGACTTTCGTCGATGGTATCGACAGCTTCCTCGCCAGCAACCTAAATGGATCTCGATGCCATCGACTTGGGTGTCGATGGTATCGACTCTGTGCTGCTCCTCTCGGCTGGCAACCTGTGGCTTGGTCGATGGTATCGACTTCCGTCGATGGTATCGACGGAAGCATATACTTGTTTTTCCTGAAATTCCAAAACAAGACCAAGTAAATCCACACAAATTATGATAATATGATAGATAATGCTCAAAATGATGAAACTAAGGGGATTTGACATAATATGATGGCAAAGACCGAAATGAGTGAATTATGCAATATTATCCTTAAAAATGAGTAATTAGAGCACAAAACACATATGAAAAAGGTCCACAAATGCGACTCAAAATCATCGCATCAGGAAACTATAGGGGTGACATTCATTTCAGTGAAATGGAATCAATCTAAATGAAAGAAAAAAATGGAGAAGATTACGATGCATGTTACATTCAATTAAGCATGAGGGGGTGAAAAAGTAATTTTGGTACAACTAAATCTCACATGGTAGAAAATCAAAGAAAATGCCAAAATCTCAATATGGCCCATGTGATGTACATCTAGGGATTAAACTTCCAAGTGAAATAGGATAAAATTCATGCATGTGATCTTCTCTTATGCCATGGCCTCGAGATTTATCTCTATGAGCATGAAGCTTTGATTAAAACATGAGGCACACAAGAGTTCTCAAACACATACCTTGATATCCTCTTCCTCAAGTTGTTTCATAGTCAAAGAGCGTAGATTCAGGCCACCTAGAGTTCATAGCATACCAGTCCATCACTACCATCATGGTTGGAAATACAGACAAAGGTCCAAACATCAAAACTCTCTAAGCCTGATAAGAGAAATGAGATAATCACATTCGTGAGAAACAGCGAGGCTAGCACACCATACACGCCAAAAAGGACTCTCTATCCCTCGATTTGTTAAGGTGTATATGCTTCATCATATGAGGTATGTGAAGCTTCAATATATAAGCATAGAAATAATCTTACTTAGACCCATTTAGGTGATTTGTTAAGGTGTAAATCTTATCACATTCACTTACTATCTTTTAGACCAATCAAAATTTAGTTCTGCTTTTGTGAATATAAATCTAATGTACATTTTCCTTGTGTGTATAGCGTTGTTCATATTATCTACACTTCTTTGATTTAGTAAAACATCTGATGATAACTTACCAAACTTCTTGTGAAGTTATTAAGCAAATGAACCAATCACCTAGCCATTCTTCTTTAAGAGGTCCCTTCAACCATGCTCTTAAAAGTCAATCATTTTGATGTTGTGATCAGAACTTAAAATTTCATATCACTCCACTATCCTTGTTAGCAATGTTGTTAGATGGAGGAACTTCATTGCCGTTGAGGTTAAATCCTACAAACAATTCCTCTCAACCAATGCCCTAATTTCTACTTCCCAACAGAGTAAGGAGTTTAGTCTACCAGATAGGACTCTGGAAACACTCACCCCAACAGGATAGGGATAGACTATTAGAATGGAATTTTCATATGTTTTGGAGGTTTGAGATGATAATAGAGACATGGGTGAAGTTGAAGATGATGTAGTCTTCATTGGAGAAAGTAGATAAAGGGATGAAACAATAGATTGTAGGGTATGTGTTAGCTAGGTGATGAAGAATATGTCAGATGACAAAGACTTTGGCAGCTTGATAATGGGGAATTAATCAACTTGATGATGAAGCTACAACAATAGATCGATGAAGAATAAAAGAGATTGAAGATGATCTACTAGTGATAACTGGAAATCAAATAACCTTGAGTAGGGAATCATGATCTTGTACAATGCTCTCCCCTGAAGCTCAAATTATGCCATGTGGGAAATGACAAGTGATCAAGATAGGCATAATGGGAGAAAAATTCCCTCCTTCGTTACTATTATTGAGAGTGTTTCAATGTTCAAATACATTCACAATATAGTAGTGAGCGGTAGATCTCACCAAGTACTTAGACAAGAGAACTAAATCAGTCATAACAAGGGCGATTTAAATCTAACAACCTTAGTATCATTAGCTTTAACAAATGTGGAGTTAAAGTTGAACCATGCATCTTGAACAAACCATGCATCTTCAACCCGCTTCCCACGTCAGTTGATGCTCACATTGTGGACCTAATCGACTGCTGACATTGCACCTTGCTGCTCATTAGTGACCAGTTCGACAAGTGCAGCTAACTGTTAAACAACAAGTGTAGCATCCATCCGTGTTTCTAATGTGGGCCTACCTAAGAGAGGTTCCTCCTACTAAACGCCTATCTGCCAATGTTTATCGCTTTTACTGATTAATTGTCAGGAGGAGCATGTATCTTCCGTACCTATAGAGAATCGATGTAATTTATCTCTTTGTTGAAGAAGCCCGTAGTAATCTACAGTTGTGTAGAAATAACGTTATTGTGGAAAACATCAGTGCCCACGTCTTGACGAATACAAACGTGCATTTCCAACAATTATATATAGATTATAAGGATTAGACGTAAGAAGGATAAGCTAAAACCGGACTAACTGCACAAGGAAGAGTCGATCAAGAAAAGGGCAAGAAGCTGTATGTATAACAAGTGACTATATATGTTGCATATCGCTAATTCAATATGTTCCTTTATTTAGTAAGTTACTAGAAGTGATTTGATAACATATGACTGGGATTCATATATACATTCACAAGCGCTTAGCACGTACGTCTAGAGAATCAACAAAGAAACAGACGTGATAATGATGTTAATAATCACAACTAAATATGCTTACATTGGCTATTGAGATGCTGCATGTACAATGAGCCATGATTGTTCTTCTTGTGCTTGCTTGCTGCATATGTCTGTCTGCCTTTGGGGGTGTCGGTCGCCATGCCCATGCTTGTCAAGTACACAGTCCTCGCGCGCTCTCCTCACATTCGTTGCCTACTCGACCTTGAAGAACTTTTGTTCTTGTGCCTTCATGTCGCATCCCTGACTAGATGATCAATCAAGGTCGAACAGACAACGAAGGTGATCCAGACCGGCTAGCTGGGGGCCGTATACTGTACAAGCATAGCATGGCGACCACTCACCCTGAGAAACAATAACCTGCAGTAAGAGACCAGCTGACCATCTTTCTTCTTCTTCTTCTTCCCTTCCCTTCCTTCTCGGCTGCCGCTAGTAGATCATCGGAACGCAAGCTATCATCGGGTTGGGCTTTGCTCAGCTAAATGGATGCAATGCTGATTGGGGGATGGGTGGCGAAAGTTGTATGTAGGCTTGGTACGAATCGACGGTGGGAATGAAGGAGAGGGCACCGACTCCTCTGGTTCCCACATAGCATCGATTCCCCCCCATCCCTGTCCACTCTTTTCCAGATTCTCGTACATGATACCATCGAGGCGCTTTTCCTCCCACTCGAAGCCTCAAACCAACCCACCCCAACCAAAACTCTCTACAAACCACAGCCCAAACCTACCCACCTACCCACACTGACTCCCACACCGCAACGGTAGAAACCAGAATAAACATGCATTACTGCTGTCGACACTATACTACTACCACCCAAAGAGGTAAGTAAACACATGCATGCTGTGGTCTGTGGAGAGGAGGTAACTAGCTCTTCCTTTTGAATAAACCGTATCCTAGCCAAATATGATACTCGTCTATACACGAGTTAAGGCACACAACATTACAGCTTTCTGACTGGCTAGTTCAACACATGTAACTATATATGGTCCCCTGATACAAAGCGAGACAAGTTAACATTGTCCTGTTCTTTTTCTTTTCCTTTTTTAAAATCCTCAGCTCGTGAGTCCCAACAACGATCCAGTAAAACAGGTGCGTGGTAGGTAGGACGGGTTTCCAGCTGTATTGGAGATATTTTGCGTGGTAGTTAGGGCTTACGGGTTCCAGAGGTAGGTACCAACTGACCCAGACTAGTTAAACTGGCAGTACTGACGGGATCAAGCTGAACTGCCCTGTTTGCACTAGTTAAACACAACATACTTTACATCTACTGTAGCATATTCGCTGTGCTATGTGGTATATACGTTTCAACTCAATGTCGTGTGATATGCCTACTGTGCTTTATACGTCTGGGGATAGAAGATGACACGGTTATCAACGGTTAATTGAACGGACTATTTGTCCATCTCGATCAAATCCCTGTAATAATTACTTCTTATCTAGTAACTGTCCATCTCGTACACATTCTCTTGTTTCTTGTATGACCAAAATCTGAATGCTTACTGCCATGGCTCATTATTCATCCTCACAATCCACCAAGTAGATATTTATACTACGTTCTTGCATGGTGAACATCTTGAGGAAGTATACCTGGATCAACCAGTTGAGTTTCTGGAATGCAAGGATGATCCCAAAGTGGATAAAATTGTTAAATCACTAAATAGTTTGAAAGATGCCGCTAAACATTGGCATGGAATTTTCTTATCTAATATTCTTCATCAACTTTAGTCAAAATTAATAACAATGTCTACTTCAAAAATTCAACAACGATTTCCATTCATTGCCTATATGTAAATGATATTCATCTTTCTGGTTCCAATGTCAAATTCATTAACGAGATATAACCATTATTATGTACTAATTTTATATGCAGGATATGAAAGTCACATGTGTTATTCTTGGACTTTAAATCATTAGGTCTACATAAGGCACACTACTCTCACTCTCACTATGTTGAGAAAGTAGATGAGAGATTTATTATACATTATACAAACCAATCAAAATTGGAGATGATCCTTACAGAGCTTTGTTCAAGAATGAGTGTGGCAATCATGTAGCTAAAGTAATATACACTTCCATTATTGGTAGTTTGATGTATCTTGTGAACTTACATGACCATGTGTTATGTTTGTTGTGTGCTAGATAAATAGTTATTGAATTTTCCCAAATACAATCCATTGAAAAGCTGAAGAAAGATTACTTCGATCTATCAAGAGAATTTCTTCTCCTGGTCTGCATTATGGATAATTTCTCTTCATTCATGAAGAATTGAGTAATGCAAAATAGATTACTAATAACTCTAGTAGTAATGGGGTATCTGGATATATGTTTCTTTTGGACATTAGTGATGTCACTTGGAACTCCAAGAAATAATCTTTGCTAGGTCTACATTTGCGTTTGAGTTGTGTTCTATTGATTTAATATTGGATGGGAAGTTAACAAATAAAAGGAACTAGGTCTAGCTTCCCCATGGCAAAACAAATACTTCCTATGATCTAAATTGACTGTGATATCATGAAAACTATTGCCAAATCCAAGATTTCTAAGTACATTTGAAACATAGGTGACATATTTCAGCAAACTAAAGTTTGTAAGGTTATCTGTGTCCGATGGGGTTGTAGGTGTTGATTATATTGCAATGGAAGACAATCCATTTATTAAAACACATCTTATATATCTAGTGTGCAAATTCAAGTTGGGAATGGGACTGAAACTCATGACATATTCATAGATGGCAAACAATCAACCTAGCTGAGTGGATTCTCCACAAATCAGATTCGATGTAGTAATTACAAGTTATATGGTTTGCAGATGACAATTGATCAAAATTTTAATGTAAGGAATCTATTTTTATCCCATGAAGCCTAAAAGTGTCATGGAAAATGAGGTGCAAAGAATATCTTTCTCCAACCAGGATCAAGTTATATGATATGATTTCAATATACATCACTTGAGATATCTACGTGAGTTGTTGATGTTGTAATACCACAGTAAGGGAATTGGGTTACTCCCTGGAATCAATTATCATATAAAATAATGGTGGATTGATATTATAGTATCAACACTAAACCTATTTTCTATAGGCTTTTATTATGTTGTTACCAATAAACACTTATTTGACGAAGTTTAAGGTTTAATATGTATGTTCACCTAGTTCTTATATGAATATTGGATAATTTGTGTATTGGTTTAAACCAGAAGGTACCATCTGTGTAACATAATGTAATACAAATATTTTGTTAATCGTCTTACAACTACACTATGAGAGTAATGGTTAGATTTGGATTGTAAAATTAGTCTGATAGTTGTAGCACTATAGTCTTAGAGGTGTGTAGTGTGATAAAGGGACTCTTGTGTCCCATATAACATAACTCAATGTTTGGCACATCCCTTATATGTAGTATGTATAGTGAGTAAAAATTCATAAGGACTAGAGTACAAAATGAGATCAAACATGAATATGCATGTGATATTGTTTCAAAATCAGACATTAAAACTCAATTTGACGAATGATATTATATTTTCTTTTACACTACATACTTTAAATTAATTTATTTTTTCCAAAATACATGGAGTATATGAGTAGAATATATTATGTACCAAATAGATGAGAATTCACCTTCTCTAGTATAATATATTTTGTTAAATGGTTGGATATACTATGCATTCAGTAAAATATGTGGTTAGTTACATATATTACTTGGATATACATGGGATAAATATTTGGTTGTATACAATCTAGTAATATACCACTAATAATATAAAGTTACAAACTTATAAGCATGTATTTGAGACAACCAATTTGAACATACTGTATAAATATACCTTCACGCTTATTAGGGTGTAAAGTTTTTTAAGTAACCCTAATAACAGTGTGGAGGAAGATCATATATGAGCTATCCTTTCTCTTCTTACTCTTTCTTATGCTTTCTATGCCTACTATTCCTTGTCATAAATCTAATCTAGACTGATGTATGGTCAATAGAATGTGTGTATCATAAATGTATGAACATCCTAACTTGTGAAGAAAGCCTAGGAACCTTGCACCCACATGTGGAAAAGTTTTTCTCTAAGGCACACAATTTTAGATAACTCATTTGGATAAGTTTTTGGTCTTGTTTTTTTCATCTTTGATTCTTATACTATTTGACACTATCTTTTTAGTTGGATCTTACTTTGGATAAACCTACATGTTTACTTTTATCATTTCAATGTTACTATTTTTTATGTAATACTAACAATATTTCTGTTGACATCCTATTTTTTCACACTCAATAGAAATTCACGATTACTTGTCGATCCTCTAGCTAATGATGGAACTCATTTCACGTCCTACCCAATTTCCACATATACCTTTTCCCCATAAATTTCCATATTTTTTTCCTATTTAAATCACCCTTTTTCCCACTTTCACGCAGACCATACTCTTCTGCAAAAAAACCTTCTTTCAGACTGGAAGTGCAATTATTCTTCAGTTTTGCCTTAAATAGGCTATTCTTCACAAATTTCCTAGCTAAATTATCTGAAATAAAATATTTTTGCATTTCATCTATTCTTCTAGAAAATTCTGAGAGATAACTCCAGCTTATCCTTCTATGCAAATTTTCACTGATTCTCGTCAGGACATTCTTGAAATTACTAGGAAAATGAGATTTCCTCTTTTTTGCTACACTGGGATACTAGACGGATCCTAGCCATACCTCATGTGTCACATGGAGGATCACCTTGATTTGCATGTCGCCCATGGCATATCAGTGTGATCCGCCCCCTCTTCCCAAAGGCTCTCACCAGAATCCCACATCCTATAATTCACCTATGAAATGACCCCCATACCCATCGTATTCCAGGCCCCTCTCATCTCTCCTAAGTTTAGAGTGATGACTACCTCTCTCTTTACTTTTTTATGTTGCCTATGATTAGAAGATCCTTCTTCTTACACCACTTGCTCTACTAGATCTATAGAACGATAAACTACTCTAACTGCTACACCTAACTACTAAATATGCTATCTATTTCTATCTAATCTATAATTGTTGCACCTAATCTGGTCTACTGTTGCATATGATCTATAATCTACTATAACTACTTTATTTCTATTATAGTTGTCATTCTTCTAATACTTCTGAAAAATCAGATTTAGTTCTCTGAACATGCCTCTACTAGTCACCCTCTAACATCCTATGCATTGGTCCTAATCACCAATGATGGAGCTCCATCATGGGAGGTCCTGAGGTGATTAGGACCACAACACACCTAAGAATTAGGATTTATGGGGCCATGATAGGAAGCCAACGAACATATTTATCCCAAAACCTTCCCCACAATAAAACTATTTTTTGTCTTGTTTTCATATTTTTTTAACCATCCTAAATTTCTTGATTTCCTTGCAACACAATAGTGTCTTGATATTGGTTTGTCGGGCCAAACGAGGGTTTAATCCTTCCCTTCTTGTAACTAGATCTTCAGGTCCAATTTGTAGTTTTGCTTTTATTTTTGGTTTTTATCCAACATGCATAATCACTCAATTTAGGCCATGGCTTCACAATCTATCATTTTTCCTTTTTTGTATACAAAATATGGTGGCAAATCGGAGACTTTTTTACATGTGAAGTTTCACTAGAGAAAAGGGTAGAGATTTATTCCCTGAATATCTCTATTTTTCATCCCCCTTTTGGCTAGGGTGTGATAGGCTAGCAACTCTGTCAGGGAAGCCAAGTCGATCTGAGTCAAACTCCAACTATTCTGTTTTGAGGATTCCACATCTCCCGTATTGTTCACTTTTTTTCTTCTGGTCTATCACTTTTTTCTTTCCCATTGGGAATAGGGTGGAGGATCACACTGATCCGCCCACTTATAGGTGCACAAATCAAGGGGATCCGCCATCCTTGGCCCCTTACCTTTTCTTTCAGGTTTTTTTTTATCCTGATCCTATTTTACCATTTTGGACACCTTTGTCCTTATAGAATAGGGTTTCAGCTGCACTTCTTGTCTTGGGTTTCAGTTTCACTTCCCTTGTTTTTTAATATAAAAATAAAGGATGAATTACAGGTGTAAGTTAGAAATATGATCTGATCTTTTCTAGAAACATGTTGTTATTATTTCTATATCTACATGTCCGTGACTATCATGAATCATGGTCTTTCTCCCAAAATTACTAAAACTGATCAAATACACTTCACACTCCTACAAAATCACACATCAAAGAATGGGTGCCCACCTCACGTTGAATCCTTGGAAGTGATGTAGGATGCCAGTAAGGTATCACCACAATGTTAAGATTGATGTCCAAAGGTCTTGAAAACAACCCACTCTCCTAACACCCACGACTGATTGCGTCCACTATAGTCAGGAGGTGTATTGGGAGCGATACCATTATCAGATGAACTCAAGATACCCCTCGATGAGTGCCATATACCCATAAAGGAGATAAGGACCAACCCCTCCTATATAGGTCATGCTTGAGTGAAGATGTAATGTAGATCTAAACTCACATGATAAAAGGGGGATCCCTGCTTCCTATATATGTCATGTCTTCTCTGCCAAAATATTATTAAAATTGTTGTTTACCCTTTTCTTGTATTAATTTCAAACAATCTTTTTAAAAGATTAAAGACCTTCATCTCAGATTTCAAACATTCTTTTTCAATGGTTAACAATATCAAATGTGGATTTCAAACAATCTTTATTAAAGATTAACAATTTGAACTCAGATCATAAACAATCTTTAACAAATACTAACAATCTCAAACTGAAATTCAAAACAACAATTTTCAAATATCAACAATCTCAAACTCAAATTCTAAATAATCTTTTGAAAAAGTCTAACATATTTCAGACTATCTTTTTCAAAGACTAACAATCTCCAATTCAAATCGCAATTTTTTTTTCAAATGTCAACATTCCCAAATTTAAATTCCAAACAATCTTTTTAAAAAAATATACATATTTGAACAATTTTTTTCCAAGATAAAAATCTCAAGCTCAAATTTTTTATAATCTTTTTCAAAGATTAACATCTCAAACAATCTTTTTTAGCAAACTCAAAAAGGGGATGTATCCCTGAAACTCAGGCAAATTAGGGCGGGGGGGTGTTTCCCACATCGTGTAAGACATTATTTGCCAATGTCGAGACCGCATCATGATCTCGGATTATGAACTGAAAATAATTCCACTTTGATTTTCAAATCCTTTTGGTTCATGGACTAGGACCTAAAACTGGCCCAATGATACACTTCCTAAAGAAGGTCATGGACTACAAACTAAACATAGACCATAACCTTTTGCTAACACCATGAAAAGGAGAGGCCAAGATGAGTGTTCCTCTTTTCCAACCATTCATTACAAGAATTCTCCTGAGAAACCCCTCAAGCTAGGTAGAAACCATGGTGCCATGGATGCATCCAAAGGTTTCAGTTTGTAACCCCACTAGATGGGGACACCTTGGGGAAGAAAATCAATTGATTAAGCATAATCATGGGCTTAGTAAGGGTCACCTTAATCTTAATGAACCACTCTAATGCCGCATTCCATACTACTTCAATTGATTCTTTTTGAGAATTTCTCAAAGGAACAACACACACACACACATCTTTTCTTTCTACTATGTGATAAATACATATTTATTCATTTTACTTGCATGTTTTAGATCTCTATTTAGGAGAACTTCGTCATTATTCTCTAGTTTTAGAGTTAATTGTCTTAGTTTTGCTTTTTTGTAGTCAACTTGAGTTTTTACTTGATTCCTTGTGGCTTTTGTAAGAAAACAACAAAGTCACTCCAAAGACCAAAAGGCCCAAGAATTAAAGGCCTCAAATCCTATCTTCAACATCCTAGTTGATCAACTGATGATCTGTCGTGATGAACACACATGTTTCACTAGAGAAAAACTATCCCTGGAGTTTAACCTTAGATAACTAACCAATCAAATTGAAAATAAATGTATTGATGTAGCAGATTAGTTATCGATCCAAAAGGGAAACATGTCAAGAATTAAATTGAATCAAACATCCAAATAACAATATTTAAAACAAAGCTTGGGAGAATTATTAAATTAGAGTAAGGAAGTAAAATTGCTGAATTTCTTGCAGGTAGGTTAATCTTATTAAGTAGTGTGTCACCATGATGTCTTTCTCTGTTCTGTTGAACGGTGGTCCTGTGGGCATGTTTAGGGTGGCTAATGGCCTCAGGCAAGGGGACCCCCTTTCACCCCTCCTCTTCACCCTCGTGATAGAGGGGCTAACCTCTATGATCAGGAGAATAGAGCAAAGGAACATTATCAGACCTTTCAAGATCAGAAGCACAAGTATAAATCCACCTTATTTTTGTCGACGATATTATGCTCTTCTCAATAGGTCATGTGAATAGGATAACTGAGTACAAGAAGCTGCTCGAGCGCTTTGGCAGAGCAACAAGCCTTTACATCAGTGACATTATGTCACACGTTTACCTATCAAAGTTGTGTGACAGTATAAGAGGTAGGCTTAGAAGAGCAACATGGCAGCAGAGGGGGAGGCTACCCACCAGATATCTTGGTGCCCAGATTGCAGGAGGAAGGGTTTACTCAGGTGACTATACCATGTTCTTGGATAGGTTCAAGCTCAAAATTGCAAGATGGACTGGCATTCAAATGTCTATGGCGGGGAGGCTAATGTTCACTAGATTGGTTATACAGATGATGACCAGGTTTTGGAGTGAGATGTGTATCCTCCAAAATCCCATGATCAATAGCCTCACAAGGCTGATAACTAACTCCATATGGGGTGGCAAGACCCATTGTGTTTCCTGGGAGATTATTTCAAGAAGATATGAACAGGGAGGTCCAAACGTTAACAGAGTGGATGATATAATAAAAAAAAGAAATCTACACAAGATGGATAGATTCCTTACTGAGAGGGAAGGAGTTTGGGACAAGTGGATGTGTAGAGGCTATGGTAGCACACCCCAGGCCAATGCCTCTGCATCCAGAATATGGGATGCTATTTTCTTAGATTGGTGACAACATGACTCTTTTGATTATGATGGTCTCTATAGGTCCTCAGGACATCAGAAACCATGGATCCACAGTGATACATGGGAGCATGTCTCGTGGTCAAAATTTCTTTGGGGAAAGTGGCTATGTCCCTAAATGGAGCACGACAACTTTCAAAGCTATTTTAGGCAAGTTGGTCACCAAGGATAGATTCGCTTGTTGGGGCATCAATGTTAACCCTAGTTGTTGCTTCTGTCAAGAGGATGGGATTCATGACCACTTGTTCCTAGAATGCAGCAAAGTTAAATATGTGTGGTCTCTTGTTTGGCTAAAGAATGGAGGGGGCCCTTACACATCCACTAGCTTGTTGGATACCATAGAAAAAATCAAGAGGAAGTGTACCAACCAAAAGGAACTGGCTTTTGGCGGTCTGTGCCTAACCAGTATATGCTTTAATGTTTGGAAGGTCAGAAACATGGTGCTGCACGGGAGATCAAATGACCTTGATATCTTCCACCTAGTTGCTAGGGATATAGGTGTCGTGTTAAAGGCCAAAAAAGGCCTGGACAAAGGGGTCAGCCCTCTAGCTAGGTTACACTGGGGCTTTTTGTATAGTCTGCCCATGTATTCATTTGTCTTTGATGTACAATATAGCTTTGCTATACCCCTCTTTTGTCAATATATTTACCTATTTCCAAAAAAAATTACTAAAAATGAAAGTTGCTGAATTGAAGGTGCCTAAATTAAAAGTGCTAGAATTGTATTGCAGGAATTGAAACTAAGTTAACAAAAAAATATAAAATGAAGAGTGTATAAAGTAGAAGTCATCAACCGATTAAGACTAATTCATATTTGATGAGTTATCGGAAGTGTGGGTTTCACTGCCATGAACTCCATATTTAAATTAGCCAATTTTAGGTTCCTTTTTTATATTTAGAGGTTATGACCATGGAGTTTTGTCCTCTTCAGAATCACATCCCATGGATCAAACTTTCCATGGTTCTGTGGTCATAGGTGATAATTAGGTCCTTATTTGATCGTCCAATGTGTTCCCAGAAAGAGTCTCTTCTGAAATCACATATGACTCTTCCAATGTCTACAAGTCCATGACTATTCATCGCAGATGACTATCATGAAACACGACTGATTAGATCACGTTCCAAGGTATTGAATGGATAACAAGCACCTCTTTTATATTTTAAAGGAGTTTTGTAAGTTTCCAAGTTAATTTATGGAGGTCATGGGGCCACCCTCCATGTCTAGACAATAGGGGACCACTCAAACATAATGAAAGTAAATGTAGGCTAAAGGATGAAAGATTGGATCCTCTTATCACTAGATTCCCCCCTCCTTTTATAGGAGGGGGAGGAAACCCTTGAAATAAGGCATGTTGGTAGCAACAACTGCTTGTGGTGGGGTCTGAGTCGATCAACTCAGGGGCGTGAGATTCCTGACTGGAGTACTTATTTGGCCTCATCAATTTGCTTCATGTTTGAGTTAGCGGCACGGGCTGAGTGACTAGAAGATGTGAGTCTCTCTATTGACTTTAATACTGGGATTTAGGTCAAATTTCCGTGACTGCATTAACAAACTTTCTTAACCGTGTTAGGGCGTAGGTTGGGCGACTGGCGGGCGTGATTCACTCGACTGGCACTGATCAAGTGCCCTAATTTTACCTACCCATCTTTAGAGATGAATTTAATTTGGGTTTCAAATATCCATGATTTGTGTGACTAGGTAAGTGAGTTGCTTGACTAGCATCCTGAGAGCAAAATCACACCATAGCTCAAATGACCAACTAGGAGATGGAAGCCTGCAATTTGGAGGTTTTTGAGTCTGGGCTTTTGGGATTTGAGTGAGTTGATGGAAACCCTTATATAATCCAGACATCTTGGTCTTGGACCAAAATGCATAAAGTTCTACAAAAATGATACAAAATTAATGAGAATTTAATAAAAGGACCAACATAAAGAGAATTGCAATCAAATCATGAAAAAGAATGGAAAAGAGATTGAAAATCCTAAATAATGTGATAAGAGGTGATGAATATGCATTCATAAAAATAACCCAAAATTATTTTTTGCTAGTCATTAGAAACACAAAATCATAAATTGTTCACTTTGTTCGCATAGAACAATATTGGTCTCACCAGCTTTCTAAGACCAAGCACCCTAATTTTTGGAACCACAAAACACAATTTTCTATCATTCCTTACTCAAATTTTCTTCACAACCTGCTTCTATTTCAAAGGTTTGCAAAGAATCATAAGTTATATCCCTTCAGTCACTGGTACTTCCACATATTCCTATTTAAATATTGCAAAAGATCAGGTTTCAAGGATTTGATGGGGTTATGTATATGTCCCTGGGCATAAAAGTGGAGTGAACGGAGGTATGGAAGGAAGTAGTCACTCTGGTATTTGACTTAGGACCTTTAATTTCTTTGGTTGCATTTATTTTGATCGCATGTTTTGATGTTCTCTTTGGTATCTTTTCTTGGTGGTATACCTCTATTAAATTTATGAGGGGTATGGAAGAAGCAAAAGATTGAGGATAAGGTGGTGTACCTCCCTAAGATTCGAGTTTGACACATTTAATTGGCTTTTTGATCTTTTCTTTTGAAAGATGGAGAGATAAGAAGGTGGAGGAAGAAGTGTAGAAGAGACCAGTCTTGTGATTTCTTCATTTTTCATAATTTTAGTGCCTTGGGAGTATTATATCATCAGTTCAGACCATTCTAAAACCCACAAAAAGTCATAACTTTAAAAGTCAATTCCATAGTTCTAATAAAGACACATTGTAGTTTTGTTCCTATCTATCCTCTCTAGGATTTCCAACTTTACAGAGAATAGTGCTAATTGAGGTCTTAGATGATATATTCTTTTTAACAAAATTGATGTTATGATATAGTTGCAAAGGATTCATTTCAATTAAGAGGATATATTGACTACAAGCATATCAACTAAGTGGCCAACTAGATAACATATCACATACAAGAGAAAAGAGAAAAGAAGAAATAAAACAAAAGCAACTAACTAGTGTAAGCAACATGGAGAAAAAAACAAATGTTGGTAAAGGGAAGATAGAGAGGGTGCTGACGGAACGTGCCATCTACCTAGACCCCAAACTTAAATTTTTTATCACCCAAGCTAATCTCAAGCCTGAGATGGTGGGAAGAAAATCATTTGGGTGGTGGGGGCGATAGGAAGAAAAATCACTCTCATAATAGTCACACCCCAAATACGGGGAATCACAATCAAAATAGGTCTGATGGGCCCCGTATTTCTAATAAAGAGATTGTGTGGGAGCATAGTGGCCACTCCCAATATGCCACTGCTCCCAAGAGTACTGCATAAGGTAATAGTTCAGCTAGTGGCCTTGGCTTTGTTTCTCATACTCCATGCAATGTTGCGAAATTTAAATATGGTCTTGCTATTGCTAGATCTCCTAAAAACCATAAGGCCATTTAGGATTGTCAAAATTCGCAGTATGCTGTCTAGTACATCATGGGGGAGGGGGAAGGGGAGGAGGAGGGCTGATGGCCTCATCATTTTCCTCTAAGGAGACACTCTATGAGTGGTTTTTAGGCTTAGGGAAAACACCCTTAGGAATGAGGTTATGATGTAGGAGCCTCAGGGATCTAGGTAGGTAGATTCTCTTGCACGTAGGAGAGAGTAGATGTTGCAAATATGGCATTGTGGGGTATCTCCAACTAGACGGTGGTGTCCTTAAAGATGAGGGCACATTAACATCCTACACGCCCTAACAGATGATATGACTCCACTAGAGGTAGGTAAGGTCAAGCAAATGTTGTGTTCCCTTTTGCTAAACTACTGTGGAGGAGATGTGGGTATAGCCCAAGAATACAATGATGACTATGATGAAGTATCCCAGACTGAATGTTGAGTTGGTGGATCTGCTGGCCTAGGTCTACATATGCTCTAATATGGCACAACCCCATTTGAAGGGATTACTATGAAGTAGGAACCAAAAAGTTTAGAGGTCAGTCTGAGTGATTGTACCTTGGGTGCCAAACCTGCTGAAGATGGTGTAGGTGAGTATCTTATGAAGAGACCACCAGGTTGTGGATGCTAGAGGCTTTGGGACCAGATGGAAGAAAGGGAGGGTGGACAATGAGATCACCTAGAATTTTCAGGGTCGTACCGACTATGGAGAGCAGTACGGAAATGTTCCATTAGTGCGAGAGGCAAGATGGATCTTCTCTATCAAGAAGGATAGAGGTGAATACCCTAGAGTCAATCTAGTAGTCACTTTTGAAGATGTGGATCTTGGAAGAGGTATTTCATTAGTAGTTTTGGATCCACCAAAATGTAGTCATAAACACCAAGGTGAGCTTTGGGTAGACTGGTCAGACTTGGTAGACAAAGAGGAGGATATGGCTCCAACACAAGAGAGAATTTTTGGCATCTTAGATCCCCGAGGCTATGAGAGTGGTATTGCATGCCCAAAGAGGAAAGGTGACTCTGATTTCACCCAAATCAAAGAATATGTCATACAATATGTATTGGACAAACTGGATGTAGCTTCCAGGGTAGGGGGCGATGCGGGGCGACCGAGGGATGGTGGAATCTAGATCATGGCAATGGGCTTGGTCGGCCTCAATATGTCAGATGTAGTCAACATGATCTTCCAATTCGACCATCATATCTTCATGGATGTGAGTATTTGTCGGTGGATGTGCGACGGGGATCACAAAGTTATGGTCTCTAAACCACCATATTCCCTTTCCAGAGTTTGTTGAAAAATCCACACCGGGGTCCATCCGAAGCCATAGTGGAGTGGTTGGAGAAGTCAAATCACTTGAATCTGGTGGTGGGTCGATCGACTTGGGGGTTGGTCAGTGGCGGAGGTGGTGCTAGTTGCTCAACTCAAACTGTGAATCACTCAACTCATGCAATCAAGACGTCGTTGTCCTAAAGTTTGAGTCACTCGACTTGTCTGTGAATCGTCTGACTCGCGTTGGAGGAAGGACACACTACATATGTCAAAAATGGGGGAAAGTAAGAAGAGTGAGGTGATGTAGTGGGGGATACCATTTGATCTTGTATGGAGGTTGGTGGTAGATAAGGAGAGATGCTTGGCATCAAGGAGGAGAATACCAACAATGGTGTTGTGACATTGTCGTTGAGCTAGTTAACTTATGTGTTGCTTGACTTAAGAGGTGAGTCACTTGACTCACTTGAGAAGGAGGTTGTGTCACAAAGCTTTGAGTGGAGAGTCTCTTTTGTGATTTGTGGGTTGACCCTCTCTGAGTGTTTCCTTGGCTCGTGAATCCCTCGACTCATCATTCATGGGCTATTCGAAGCATTTTGAATTCCCCATTTCCCGCTTGCTGTTTGTATTCAATTGGCTCATTATTTTGAAAAAATCATAAACCTATGGAGAAAGAAAAAAGGTGGTGAGACAAAGTGACAAAACAGAGATAACATAAAATTAAGTAGAGAGAAAATTTATGAAAAGATAAAAAGGATTGGTTTTCCTTGCAATAAGCGCCTTGCTTTAACTTCAAATGGTTGATGCTTGTGTTCAAGTAGTGGCTGAGTGGACAGTGGAGGTGTGAAGAGAAGCAAGCTGTGTGTTGGTGGGCGTCACACAACATGTGGTAGAAAATCAATGATGGCGAGGTAGTGCTTTAGCCTATGGCCATTCATAGTGAATTCTCCTTCAAATTTGTCCCATAGGATAAATGTTGCATTAAGGTGATCACATTTCACGAGGTATGGTCCATACCATTTGGATCATAGCTTGCCATGGAAAAGTCACTGGTGAGAATTGTATACAAGGACTTGGTCACCGACTCAAATTTCTTTTCATCGCAAGTGGCTATCATGCCACATCTTGGTGTGATCTTTGTAAATTTGGGCACTCTCATAGGTTGTATTGCGGTGTTCATCTAACTCCTGGAGTTAGAGAGAGCATTGTTTGCCATCCACTGATATGTCAAAGTTAAGTGCCTGAATGGGCCAACTGGATTTATGTTCCATTTCCATGGGTAAGTGGAAAGACTTCTTGTAAATGAGATGAAAGGGGGTAGTCCTCAAAGGTGTTTCAAAGGAGGTACAGTATACCCACAAGGCATCATTGAGCTTCAAGCCCCACTCCTTCTCTTTAGGATTCATGGTTTTCTCTAAGATAGACTTGATTTGGCAGTTGGAGACTTCAATTTGACTACATGTTTGAGGTTGGTAAGGAGGGTGACTTAATGAGAGACCCCATATTTATGTAGTAAGACCTCAAAGTTCCTTACTATGAAATGTGAACCCCTATCTGAGACGATGGTGTGGGGAACTCAAAAATGAGGGAAGATGGTATCCGTAAAGAGTTTGATCACATGTTTGGAATCACATGTCTTTGTGCAGATAACATCTACCCATTTAGACACATAGTCTACAACAACAAGGATGTATTCAAGTCCACAAGAAGAGAGGAAGGGGGCCATGTAATATATTCCTCAAACATCAAAGATCTCAAGTTCATGTCATGTATTCATCGACATTTGGCCTCTTTTAGAAATGTTTCTAGATCTTTGACATTGATCACAAGCAAGGACAAATTCATATGCATCCTTAAACATGGTGGTCCAATAGAAAATACATTGGAGTACTTTCTGGCTGTGTTTTGAGAACTCATGTGCCCTCACGTGGGGCCATAATGGCATTGTGCAGGAATGTGGTGGGCTTCTTCCTCTGTAACACATTTTCCGAAGAGGATGTCAGTACAATGTTTGAAGATATATGGGTCTTCCCTGTAGAAGTTTCTTATGTTATGAAAGAATTTCATTTTTGTATGTCCCTTATATTCTGGATGCAAGATGCTAGCCACCAAATAGTTCATATAATCGACAAACCAAGGGAATTGTGCCTCAAATTTGAGAACGTAGTCATCGAGCAAGGAATTGTCGATGGGAAAATAATTATCAAAATAGTGACTAAGGCAACTGAGATGATCCTCAATGACATTTTGACCCCTTTTTGTCTCAGATTTATAGGTCAAACTCTTGAAGTAACAATACCCATCAAATGAGTCTAGGTTTGAAATACTTCTTGGACATTAAGTATGAGATGTCTACATGGTTAAATTTATCAAACACATAAACTATTGCCAACATTTCTTTTTCTGCAGTATCACGTTGAGCGTCATTCGAGGGTCTTTGAATAATTATAGATGACATGATTTTTTGTCGATCCTTTGGACAAGGATGGATTCGACCACATAGTCACTATAATCACACATGACTTTGAAGGGAAGTGGCCGTGAGGCACATGGATAGTAGGGGCAGAAGTAAGAGCTGACTTCAAGCCATTGAAACTTGTGATCAAGCCTTGTATAATGTTAAGACTGCATCTTTTTGGAGAAGATTTGTGAGGGGTTTTGTAATTTTGAAGAAATCAGGAATGAAACTACGATAGAATCCAACTTTCCCTAAGAAGGCATGAATTTCTTGGTGATGATTTCAATTTTTGCACAATCTACTTCAATACCTCTGTTACTCACCCTATAGTCTCTTTGTCTTGTTGTTTTGTGTCTTTTGTGTGGTTTGCTGTTGTATGTCCTGTATGGGCCTAGCCGAGGTGGGCCTAGCTGGGGTTTGTGTTTGAGGGTCATAGCCTTTTTAGATGTTTTTGAGGCCCTACCTGCGTTAATATGAGCAGGAGATGTATTGTGATGATGTTATTTGCCCACAAGAGAGGGGTGGGATGAATAGAACACCCTCTGGCTTAATTTTAAAAAAAAGTACATTTCCTTTTTTGACCATAAAGTGGCATTTTTCCAAATTCAAAATCAAGTGCGACTCTTCAAACTTTTCATGGACTAAGGAAAGATGGTGCAATAATGCATCAAAATATTACCCGTAGACAGAGAAATCATTTATGAACACCTCTATGATGGTTTTGGTCTAGCTTGTGAAGATTGCAGCCATGCACGTTTGGCAGGAGGTAGGGATGTCGTGGAGACCAAACAACATTCTTTTGAAGTTGTAGGTGCCGAAGTGAGAAATGACAATTGTTTTCTCTTGGTCATTGGGATATGTGGGAATTTAGTAAAATCCCCAGTAACCATCCAAATAGCAGAAGTTCTCTTGGTGGGCAAGGCATTCCAAAATGGATTTAGGAAGGGAAGGGGAAATAAGTTTTTTGGTGAGTTTCTTTTGCTTGCGATACACAATACCCATCCTCCACCCAGTGATATTATGAGTGGGAATGAGATCGTCATTGTCTTTCTTTATCACTATAGTGTCACCTTACTTAGGTACCACCTGAACTGGTCTTACCATGGTAAATAAGAAATAGGGTAAATAATCCCAACAATAATAAGTTTGGTTAATTCTAGGCGGATGAATTCTTTCATATCACAGTTCAACTTTTGTTGGGGATCACGTAAAGGCTTGTGTTCTTCAACCATCATGATTTTTTTGCATTCAAATTATCTAGATAACCCCTGTCAGATCAGCCATCTTGTATCCCAAAGCAGCTCACCTCTTTTTTAGTGTAGTCGAGAATTTAATTTCTTGAGTGGAAAGAGGCCAGAATTTATGATGACGAGGTAGTTCCCTTTGTCGTGAAGAAACACATATTTGAAACCTTCCAAGTGAGGTTTCATTTCAGGGGCCTTTGGAGGATCAACTATTTCTTCCACGATTGAGATCAATTTAAGGTCCTCAAATTCAATAGTGGAATCTTCCTTGAAAGTATCAAGATGAGCTTTGTAGTGGCAAACTTGCTCATGATCAAAATCGGATACAATTGGATTTGTGAGATAAGTATGAGGAGAATATTTGAAGGCTTCCCACTCCTGCCTGAAGTGGGGAAGTTTGTCCATGCGTTCGAGTAGATAAAATTCTTCTTGAAAACTTGGTTTTCTCATGCTTTAAAAGACTCCAAATTCTAAAGTTTTCCTTCTAAGGTGTAGGTATGGTACCCATTTGGTCATCTATTAAATCTTGGTTTGTTTCCAAGAATGGTTGTCCAAGGGTAAAAGGATAGAGAAGATCATCCTTAATTCCATAATGACAAAATCACAAGGAACATACTTTTCTTTTCTAGATTTGACAGGGACATCTTCAATAATGCCCATTGGCTTATTCATTGAATAAATCTGCCAATTGGATGGTCATCACTGTAGGCAAGATGTCAACAAACCCCAATCTCTTACATAGGCTATAAGGAATAATTAAACTACTGGAACCCAATTTAGCCCGTCCCTTAAGACATGCATTATCATCCAGATAACACCTGATTACAAAAGAGGAACTTCAGATTCCACAATAATTTGTGATTCACTTTGTTCCTGTTGTACCTATTTAGGTTCAATTTTTTCTTGTTTATCACAAAACTTTTCAAGTTCTACTTATATCCCACTAATTTCTTTGGAACTAAGTTCCCTTTAGGAATACAACCATATTGGAAACAAAAAACGTTTTTTTCAGATTGGAATATAAAATTAGTATTAAAAAATATAACATTCATATGATTTATTGACAAAGCTTCACAAGAAATAATTTTCTTGTACAAGCTTACAATCCCAAACTTTATAAAGAAATATTAGGACACTTTCCATGGCATAACTTGTATGGTGTCTTTTGGACCATTTTAGATGGTACTTTTTTTTTTGAAACCCTGGGACTAATTATTATTCATCCCGTTCCCCAGTACAGGCATAAAAATTCTTGTGTACAATGTGGCCCAATGTAGCTTCCTCTTTGAACATCTCCGAGAGGAAGTCAGGGCATTGCTGCCACCGACCATGAGATTCTCCCCTAGCTCGTCCCCATTTAGCACATAGATCCGCTATCTTATTACATGAACGCCTTATAAAGTTGAACTCCACCGACTGGAAAGAGTTTGCAAGTCTCTTAATGAGCATGCACTCCTGCTTGTAGTATACTGGGGTGTCCATCCGGCCTTGTATCATACAGATCACTGTCTTGCTATCCGATTCGACCAGTAGGTCGTTGAATCTACCAACACACTCCTGCATGCCATGGGCAATAGCTCTTATTTCTGCTTTTAGAATGTCTGTCGTAGCTCCCTGGTCATATCCTCCTCCCAACCAGCTTCCTGCATAGTCTCTAATAACAAAGGCTGACGCCATTTTCTTCTTCTTCACTGTTGCATCGACGTTCAGTTTAACCTGTCCCTCTCTCGGCGGTTTCCATTTTGGCTTTTCTGTGGATGCTCTCACCATGTTTCCTCTAGATAACGCCTTCCTACAGATCTTCACCTCCTGGTTAATCGAAGCGTATAACCCTTCTGTGCTTGTAGTTGAATTCTGAAACACCAGATTGCAGCGATTGTTCCAAATCTTCCACAGCGTAAAAGTAATCCAGGTGTTCCAATCTGTTGTGTCCCTCGTCTTCCTCAGGTTGACTCTTAACCAGTGCTGAAAGGTCTGGCCTGGTTGCAATTTGATTTGAGTATTGTCTTGGATAAGCTTCCACAACTCCCTACTTTTCGAGCAAGTGACGAAAAGGTGCAAAAGAGACTCACTTCCATTCCTGCACCGAGGACATTAGGTATCTTCAGTGAACCCTCTTCGTGCTCTGGCCTCATTAGTCATGATCCCACCATGCATCCCTAACCAAAGCAAAGTTTTTACCCTTTGTGGTACCTTTAACGTCCATAAGGTTTTCCATCTCCCTGGTGTCTTCGTCGAGTATTCTTTTTGTAGGTCTCTGTAAATCCGTTTTGCAGTGATCATTCCGGATCTATCTTTTAGATACCAGGCTTCATCAGCTCCTGCATCAGGATCTGGTGGGGGCATGGATAGGATAGAATGTGTTGTGTCGTTAGTGAACCAATGGTGAATGAAATCCTCATCCCACTTGCCTTGCAAGTCCACCATTGAATCGACTGTGAGATCCATAAGTTCATCTGGAATAATTTTGTTTTGCCTCAAATCTGGACTTCGACCGCCCTCGAGCCATCTGTTAGTCCACACCTTAGTTTCTGCTCCTGACAGTACCATCTTCCCAGTAACGCTGCTCAGATCACTGTAAATTCTGGTTATCGATCTCCAAGTGCCTGACGCACTTTCCAGTCCCTTATTAGCTCTGTGCCAGTATTTCTCCTTCATCACTTGCTTCCATATCGCTTTCCTGTTCGACATGAAATCCCAACAAGTTTTGTGTAGCAAAGCTTCATTCTGAAGTCTTGCTCTCTTGATGTCCAGGCCGCCCTCACTTCTGCAGGCTGTGACTTTGTCCCAAGCGACCAGATGGATACCGCTCTGTCGTGATGCTCCTTTCCACAGGAAATTTCTCACCACTTGATCGATGCTATCACACACTGCCATAGGTAAAGCCGTCGATTGCATAATGTATATCGGAATAGTGTTGAGGACTGACTTGATCAGAGTTGTCCTTCCTGCTAAAGACAGTGATTTATTTGCCCACGATGATATCCGATTTTCAATCTTGTGGATGATTCCCAGGTATAGATCCTTCCTTGGTCTCTCATGAATAATAGGGACTCCCAAATGTTTCCCAATATTCTCCGTCTGCCGCATACCCGTGATCCTGGTGATTGCCTTCCTCACCGGATTGGGTGTGTTCTTTGAAAAATAGATGGTGGATTTCTCCTTGGCTAGCATCTGTCCTGATACTAGTTCAAAGGATTTCAAAACCTTCATCATTGTTCGAGCCTGTTGTTGTGTCGCCTCCCCAAAAAGGATGAGATCGTCCGCAAAGTAGACGTGAGATATGCCAACTCCCCGTCTAGTTGGTCGAAAAGGTCTCCATCTCCCCTCCTTTCTTCTTTAGCAATTGCTTGGCTCAGCCTATCTAGGCATAAAACAAAGATATAAGGAGATAACGGGTCTCCTTGTCTCACTCCTCGAGATTTTTTGAATGGTTTGAGATTCTCTCCATTCCAACTAATCGTAATTTCCCCTGCCGTAATGATCTGCAAGATAACAGTGATGATTTCCCTCGGTATAGCAGTCCTTCTCAGCGTGTCTTCAATGAACTCCCACTCCATTCTATCGTATGCCTTTGATAAGTCCACCTTCATTGCCATTGCTGCTTGCTTCCCCGTCCTAGTTCTCATGGAGTGAACTAGTTCTTGGGTTAGTATGATGTTGTCCGTTATACGACATCCAGGAACAAAGCTGCTTTGTGCAGGTGAGATCCAGTCAGGCAGGTAAGGTTTAATATGCTCCACCAAGAGCTTGGAGAGCAGTTTAAGTCCCACATTATTTAGAGCTATAGGTCTCAGTTGGCTACAATTCTCCGGTGTAGGGTTTTTGGGAATCAAAACTAATATTGCATTTGCAAGGCTGTCTGCAATCGAGTTCCCTGCAAAACAATGGAGAATCATTAGTGTAATGGAATCCCCCATCAGATCCCAGTTCCGTTGTAAGAAACCGGCATCCACTCCGTCAGGTCCTGGAGCTTTGACGGGATTCATCTTCAGCAAAACTTCCTTGATTTCCTCCTTTGTTGGCGTGCATTTCATGAACGATCTGTCCGAATCCTGCATCTGTGGAAAGTCCCCCACGTATGCAGCAATGGCCTCCGTTCTTGTCTTCCTATCCTGTCTCGTGAACAGCACGAGAAAGTAATTCCTCACAGCTTCTTTAATAGCTTCTTCGTCGTCCACCCACGATCCTTCTTCGTTTTTCATCCTAGTGATCCTGTTTCTCTGTCTCTTGGCTTTCACCAGTGATTGGAAATAACTGGTGTTAGCATCTCCTACAGCCATCCAATCACATCTCGCCTTTTGCCGCCATTCTTCTTCCTCTCCATGTAGTATCTCATTGTATTCTACCTATAGGTGCGCCATCTGTTCATCGTATTCCTCATTCCCCCTAACCAGTTTGACATCCTGGAGTTTATTAATCTCGTTCAGCAGTGATCGTCTCCTTGCTGTAAGTTGTCAGCGCTCCTGTTTGTCCCATTCAATAGAACCCCTCATCATCTTGGCCACCGCCTCGTGATAGGGTCTGTTATTGTCCCAGTTCAGCTTCATAAATTCGGGGAAAGAGGTCATGGCTTGCCATATCGTGCTCGTCTTAGGGTGGTACACCTGCCGCTTTGATCTTTCGTTTGTTGTAATAAGGATTGGAGAATGGTCCGAATTTATTCTTGGTAGCACTTCAACTTTGGTAGAAGGGAAAGCTTCTAGCCATTCATGATTGGCCACCGCTCTGTCAAGCCTTTCCGTCAGCCACCCCCGTCTGAAGGTCATCCTTGGGCCAGACGTCCCCAGTTCCTCCAGGTTGGCGGTCGCCAGACCCATTGCGAACTCCCTACAACTGCTCATATTGATGGGCTCACCCCCCACTTTTTCCTCAGCCCTTAGTACCGCATTAAAATCACATGCAACCAACCATGGTGAAGGTGAAGCTTCTGCAAGTGTTTGTAGGTGATCCCACAGTAATCTCTGGCCAGTCTGCTTCGTGCTCACATATACGAACGTCAATCTCATCCGTTGGTTGATACTGCAGTGAATGAATTGTCTATGCCCGGCTATTATCTCCAGCACCCCTATTCTGCTCTTCCACAATACCCAAATGCCACCGGAGAAACCCATCGCCTCAACTCAGTAGGATCTGTCGAAACCCAATGTTTTCACGATCCTATCCGCATTAGTTCCACTCGTCCTGGTCTCCAGGACTGCTAGCACATCAATATTGTGTAGTTTAGTTAAATCCCGTATAGTGTTTTGGGTATCCTCCCCGCAGATACCCTGTACGTTCCAGGTTGCCACCTTCATTGGGAAACAATTACAGGCGATCTCGGGTCCTTCTTGCCCGGTTCTTTATCCTCCAATTCCTCCTCGTTCCTTCTGTTCTTTTTCCTTGGTCCATTTCTTGTCAAGTCTTTTGAGTTGATCACTTTCCTATTCCTGAGGTGAATTCCTACTGAAGCCCCAAACATCATCGTCTTGCTTGGGCTGCCCACTGTAGTCCTCCTCGCCTGTGTGGTACACATGACGAATTTGAACCCCTCCCCCTGACCTGACTCGTTTTCTGGTAGGACCACCGTGTTCTCGCCCTCTAAACGAACAGCCCTGTGGCTCTGCTCCTTCCCGACTTTGCTGACCTGTTCGCCCCTATGCTATGTCATGTTGGTGCTAGTTCTGTTGGCTTCTTCAACCGTCCTTTTCTTCTTGTTCATCGTCTTCCATTGGCACCATTCATAACCTTGTTTCGGCCCGACGTCCCCTGCCGGCGGCGGTCCCTCCTGATGTTCCGCCTCAGCGTCCAAGTCAATGTACCTATTGTGTGTTGGAATACTTGTTTTCCTCCCCTGAGCGTCCTCCTTCCTTGGTCGCCTCATAATGGGTTGTGCATATAGGTTTTCCGAGAATTTCCCCAGAGGTTTCACCGATACTTCTAATCTGTCAGTTTGCTTCCCTGCTTTCAATTGAATTTCGATTGCCGCTTTCCGCTCCGTGCAATCTTCATCCAGGTGACCGATTTTCCCACAGAAGCTACAGATGCTGGTTAAATTCTCATATTCAATGTTGTATCTCACACCTTGTACCATAATTTCTGGTACCAATGGCTTGCTGGTATCCAACTTGACTGCGATCCTTGCAAATTTCCCCCTCCTTTTTTGGTCGGTATTCGAATCCACCTTAATAGTTTTCCCTATTGTGTCGCCGACTTCCTCCAGAAACTGGGTTTGGTAGAGGAATATAGGCAATCTTGGAATTCTGATCCAGATAACCAGATGTTTAGGGTTGGCCGAGGTTGGTGAGAAGGACCGATCCCATGGTTGCACGCTGAGATAGGACCCCATTAATGGCCATGGTCCTCCTGTTAGGGCCGTCAAGTAGTCATCTTCATGCGTAAGTTGCACGATAAAATAGTTGTTCTCCAGATCTATGAGCTTGAATGCTCCCCCCGGTCTCCACATAGATTTGATCCTATCCAGCAGCGTGAGGAACCCTACGTTCCTGGCTATTGCTTTCACTACAACAACATACATCCATGGTCTCATTAGCTCATCGAATCTGCTCTCTTCTATCTCAAACGTCGGAGTTCCCTCTATCATACTTGTTCGTATATCCTGCTTATTTAATTTGGAGTTAGGATAATCAAATCCAAGGAACGGAAGCCTGCCGACACCATCGCCGTCATTGACTATGTCTTTATAGGACAGGACTGTCCTGGGTACTGCACCTTCTGCGTGCGTCTCTCCGACCCCTCCGCCCCTAAGCGTCGGGAATTCCTCTAGGTTTGGCGGGCCAGATCCACTTCTATCTCCGGGGTCGCTGGAACGGTCTTCATTGGTTCTGCGATCTCCGAAGTTCAAGGATATACCCAGACGACGGAGAATCTCTTGTTGGTTTTGCTTCTTGTTAGTCCTGACCAGCAAGTTGCGTGGTTCTAGTTTGTTCGGTTCGCCTTCTTCAGTAGGCTTTACCGGATCTGCCGTCTCCTCCCCTGGTTTACTAGTCATCGTCGCTTCCTTATCTGTGATCTTGCATGTCTCACCCTCTTCTCTTCCTATGACATCCTCCACTCCCTCCATTGCGTCAAACACGTTTCCTTCCTCCCTGAATTCATCATCCGGTGGCCGAGTGCCGCCAAAACATCCTCTTCCGCCGCGGCCTCGCCGGCCGCCATTTCCACCTCCACGCATGAAAACCCTAGCAGAGCGTCAAGATCCAGAACTCTCTGGCTCTATTTTTGTATTATTTTAGATGGTACTTTGTTTTAGTGTAAAACATGTGCCCAAAAGGAAATTAGAAGAATAGCTAGATTTGTTGATAATCACACCACAACTTAACAATGTGTGATTCCTTCTTTTTGATACATTACTATGTTTCAGGTGGAGTTCATTGTGATACACTACCAAAGTCTTTTAGAAGGTCCTCAAACTCTTGGTTAAAATATTTCAATATTGTACCATATCGAAGTGTCTTGATATTTTTACCAAGCTAGTTACGTACTTCATGTGCAATCTCCCTGAACACTTCAAAAGTTTCATACTTGTGTTATATTAAATACAAATTACCATATATACTGAGATCATTAGTAAATATAATGAGGTACTAGTAACCACTTTTAGAATTTATTCTAAAAGGTCTACATACATCATTATGTATGAGGACTAATATATTACTCGATCACCCACTACATCTAGTAAACATGATTTTGTCATATTTCTCAATAAATAAGATTCACATGTTTCTATTGGTTCAATAACCAAAAGAGTCCAGACAAGCAAAATTATGTATTCTAGAAATCCAATTCTCATTTATTCTCTCTAGATGACAATGCTATAGGTATTCATTTTTTCTGAGTCATCGAGTCATTTAGTATGCATAAAATTATCTCTAGAATGATCACTATAAACTATGAGACATTAAGGCCACTTCCATAAAAGATCTTATCTTTGGAATCAAATATATTCATAATATTCTTGTCCATATAAGTCTCATGATAATTTTGATAAATGGATGGTACATAATATTAATTCATTAATTATATTACATGCCCTTTAGGCTTTGATGAATGATGGACAACAACTCTTGCTTTGCACAATTGTAGATTTCTTCTTCTCAAATCCTAAAATGGAGATCTCTATCTCCTCCTTCTTCATCCTTAGTTCCTACAAATAGAGAGGGAAATCCCTCTTCCAATGTCTAGGTTGGTGACAGTAGTGACAATTGCCTCCCTTGGTCACCCCTCCCTTTGCTTTGAGTGTAGAAGACTTGGGCTTCTAGCTAGATTTAGAACTCTTCTTAGCTTTTCCTTTACCCTTAGAGTTTCCTTTGCCTCTATTGAGCATGATCATAGACTTGGGCTTGTCCTTCTTTATCCACTCTTCAACTATTCTCAACATTCCAAGTAATTTTGACAATGAATTATCAAAATCATTCATGTTGTAGTTCATGAAAACTGGTTGTATGACTCTAGCACTGATTGCAGAATCACATATATGGCCAACTCTTGAGCCAAGGGAAATCCTAGTCTAGCAAGGTTCTCCACATACCCAATAAGCTTGATCACATGGGGACCTACTAAATCTCCTTCATCCACGCTGCATTTGAACAATGCCTTGGAGGAATAATATCTCTTTTTCCTTTCCTAATCTTGATACATGTTACTAAGTGTTACCATCTCAATAACATCCATGTTCTCATGCTGTCTTTGCAACTCATAGTTCATTTAGCACAACATCAGGCACTTGACAGCTACAACATCTTCAGAATGCTTCTTGTAAGCATCCTTGTCAACCTTAGGAGCAGTGGGAGTAGGTTCATCTAGCTTCGGTGTTTCAAGGACATAGAGCTTGCAATCTTGAGTCAGAACAATTCTCAATATCCTGAACTAGTTGTGAAAGCTATTCCAATTCATGTTGTCTGTCTCAAGGACCGATCACAAAGAAAATGTGTTTGTGTTTGACATTATATTCTACAAAAGAAATTTGATTTGATTTTGTCAAAACACTTTTGATTTGATTTGATTTGATAATATTAATAAGGTATTCAATTATTTATCACTCGCACTATTTTTTTCAAATTGATATCCCTCATATATCAATTTGGAAGATTGCAATGTATATCCTTATAGTGAGCCAAGACCCAAAACAATTGAGTTATTACCCAGCCAATGCCAACATCCATAATCAATCATTAAGGTAGGCAACATTTGCTAATTCTAACTTATGCAATTCTTGGGTAGATAGTATGTGCAACTATTTGCCATAGCCATCTACACGCTTCTAGGTACTTAACCTCATTAAGATCACACATTTAAGTCTAAACTAAAATCCAACACAATAGTAATGCACCCTTCTTGGAACGCCCACACGACTACCATGACACTTCTATGAGATGAACAATGCACCATGCTTGTCGTGACCATGCATATTTGATTAAGCTTTTCATGTGTGTTATTGATGGAAAGCATATAAGATTGAATATGTCTATATGAGGGATTATATATATATATATATATATATATAGAGAGAGAGAGAGAGAGAGAGAGAGAGAGAGAGTGAAGCTAGATGGAATACACTCAAGTGTAGTACAGACCAAATACACTCAAGTCATTTTCCATCTGGTTTGATATTGTCATATCATGACTAATGAGATTTTGTCATCAACCAACCTACACTCTAGTCTTTAGTTTTACTGGTGTCTATCTACCTTCCATAGTAACAACTGACTAGGGTCATAATATGAATTTACATACTCTTAACATTCGTATGATCTCATCCTCCAAGTCACGTACGTGAAGACATATGTCATTGAGTATTATCATTCTTTGGACATTCATAATATTTCCTCATTATCTCATAATTTAGTGAAATGGAATGAATTGAATGCTTTCCTTTATAAGTATTAATCAAATCCTTTATGGTTTAGCCATGTCAATCATCACATGATTGTCTCTATGGTCATACCTTACCAATAGTGGAAACATTCAATTTCTAGTAGTCAGTACACATACGCCAGCATATGACGGTTCGGGTTGCCACTTCATCTCCATTCTTCCCCTTAACAATCGTAATCCCTCCTTTCTTGTGTACTACATGGATAGGGTTGGCCCCAATTTCTATCACTAATAGGGTGGATAATTCTGACATCACGTAGTTTTATGACCTCCTTCTTGATCACCTCTTTGAGCATTTGGTCCAGCTTCCACTGTGGTTGAACTAATGACTTAGTTGCATCCTCCAGGTTTATCCTATGCACACAAAGAGTCAAGCTTTGACCCTTGATATCTTTAGTAGAGTATCCTATCACATTTCTATGTAGTTTGAGCTCATTTATCAACTTCTCTTTCTGGTCTTCCGTCAAAGTGGAATTTATAATGACATGATTTCTGTCCTCATCATCTAGAAATTCATACTTTGTGAAACAAGTAACTTGTTTGGGCAGAGTGTCTTCTTTTCCATAACAAGAATTAAAACTGGATCTTCAACTTGACAAGATAGTCAAAGAGTTTGACTTGAGTCAGAATGAAGATTTAATGTGTAATTACAAGAATTTAGTGGGATCATATATACATTTCACATATTAATGGGGAATATCATCCTTATACTACAAAATCTAGCAATAAAGTGCATTCTAAAGTTTTAAAGAAGTGTCCTATGTGATAGGAATCAAGATCTATGGAGATAGATCAAGAGGCTTCTAGTCCTTGGAAAGATAACATACTTTGGCTAGATGTTGAATGAGTTTAGCATGATGAGAGAAAACTTGTCCATGTTCCATGGAGTTAGTCTCTCAATAGACAAGTGTCCCAATTCCTATGAAGAATAAGGAACACATGGATATATGTCATATGCATTCACAATTGGATCTATCACGTACGAACTCATCTCATTATCTTGTATGTATTGGCCATGATAAGGCAATATGAAGTACTTATCTTGTATGTAATGGACATGACAAGAATAAATGAACTCATCATCTTGTATGTATTGGACATGACAAGAAGATATGAAATCATCATCTTGTATGACAAGATGATATAAATATCCAGTTATCTCGTATGTATTGGACATGACAAATGGATATCTGTCAAACTCCAGTAAGAGTTAATAGAGTACCATGAAGGACATCTTTGTGTACTTGTGAAGTACTAAAAGGATTAGTTCTTTAGTTATAGTAATAAGGAAGAGTTGGGTGTAATGAGTTACACTGATGCAAGCTTCCGAAATGACAAAATTGTGTTTTGACCTTGGAATAAGAATTGTTAGAACATAAAATAATTGATTAATTCTACAATAATAAGTCGAGTACCTTAGTGTTACAAACACTATAAAGTATATTATATGCATCTAGAAGTTCATATGGATGAACTTATGGGAGGTTCTAACCATTTGTGACTCGGTAGTAATATTATGACAATAATGGAGCTACTGGTTAGGCAAATGAATTTTACATAGAATACTACGTCACTTCCATCTCATACGAGTTGTCGTACAATGAAGGGATGTGAAACATGCAATATACCGACTTGAAACAAATGTTGCTTTCCCCCTATAAAAGCACTTGTGCAGTAGAAACATGATGGACATGTTTAGATCACTTGGAATATGATTTGTGTGTGATTGGCTCTAAGTGCAAATGGGAGTCTGTTGGTATAGTATGCTTAGAGAGCCAATCATAAGTTGATTGCAATGAGGCATATGATACTTGATTTGATAATGATAAAGGTAATTCCATATATTATGTTTGTCTCACTCATGAGATGATGACACATATAAGATAGATGTCTAAAGAATGATGTGACTCAATGTCATATGTCTTCATGTTAAGGACCTGAATAATGAGACCATATGTATGTTAAGAGTACATACAATCTTGTTATGTCCCTAGTCAAATATTATTGTAGAAGCAAAATAGACAACAATAATACAAAAACTAGAGTGTGTGTTGACTGATGATAGAGTCTCATTGGTCATGATATATGACATCAAGTCAAGAACACAGATATATATATTAGTGAACAGTATATCGGACAGACCCACCGTGAGAGTGATACATTGATACCATGGAATGATAGTCACAATCGTCTCTCATAGTGATGGTGGTGATTGTGGTTCTTAGACCTAAAATTACTGCACTCATCACATGTTATTAGGTACACTGTGACATCATCAAATGTAGTCCTAAAACATGGGTTGTTATAACGATGATGATTGGGTGACTTTGACACATGGGGACTTGACCGTGAGTGATAGATATGGGATTTGTCCCTCCTACAAGGAGTATGATATGCAGGGTCCTTGATAAGTGAGATAGAGAATTGTATGGTCATGCTCATATGATTCAATATATGATATGTGAATTCACATGCATCTCAGACAGTCTTCTCTAGGTCATGGAACAAGGATTGAATGTTGAAGAGGATGACATTCCATGCCTCGAGCTCAATCTGAATGTTAGTGACAAAGGAACTATACGATCACGGTAATACTAATCACAGATTGTAGGTTGAAGTTGTTCTCCAACTTTTTGAGTTACTTGGGTAGCAATGATTAGTTACTAGATTCCTCTCATTACTTGTGATGTCATAAGTTGTTATGAACATTCACTGCCTACGTAAATTGGAACCTACAGGGTCACACACATAGGATACCCCTAGAAGAGGAGATTGTCCATGAATGAAGTTTAGATTGAGACTAAATGTGTTTAGGTACTCAATTAACCATACAATTGACTGACTGGACTCAGATCTAACAAGTTCAAGTGTTGAACTAGCTGGTTAGAGTGTCTGGTCGATTGGAGACTACATTGGCAATGTCAGGACTACCAACCGACTGGTACACCCTTATGAGCCGATCGGCTGGTGTGAGTCAACCAACCGGTTCACTTGGTGAACCGGGTGGCTCACAATCCTGCCAACTAAGGAATTAAGGATTTTACTAGTTGGAAGACTAATTTCACATTTCACTTGTTCAATTCGATTGGAATAAGGATTAATCTTTGCATTAATTAGAAATGATTGAGGAAAGTCAATTACATGCAAGTTTGGGAAGTGAAATGACCATTTCACTAGGTGAACCGATCAGCCCACACTCCCAACCGACTAGTTCACTAGTGAATCGATCGGCTCACCTTTCCAAACAATCGTTTCAGTAATGAAATGATTGGTTCACCTACCGCAGTACAAACTATTCATGGAATTTCTAGATCCTTCTGCTCCCGAGTAGACTGGGAACCCTGACCCTACCCTCTACTATAAATAGAGGAGTATTGGGGGGCTTCCTAGAACATACAACTTAAAACATCAGTTGCTCTACAAAGTTGTTGTCCTCTCTAGTTCTGGTAATAGAGAGAGCCCGAGCAAGTGCTACCTGACTAGGGGAGGCACAGTGAGGGAAAGACAACTGTAGAAATGCAGTCTGAGTTTGGGAGAGCAGGTTGGTGCTAGTACACCAATAGGAGGGTCGTCTCCTTCCTGCTACTTCTTCTAGAATGACAAGAGTTCTAGGTGGTCCCTGTGGACTATCTACAGAGGTGGGAGATGTCTTCCGCTCAGGAGGACACGTCAGCCACAGTTTGTAGTGGAAGACAAAGTCCATGGCGAAGACCAAGAGCTTCACAGACACTGTCCAAGAAATGGCGTTGAAGACCTCACATGGATGTGAGGTATTGCCGATGGGCAAGCCCCACGACTAGGTATATCTCACTAAAGCCATCCTTCCCATTACATAGTCATTGATGTGATCTCCTGTTATCGATTAATGACAAGTCAAATTTGTATTTCTGATGCCTTCTCTGAGGCCATAAAACCCAACAGTGGTATCAGAGCCACATCAATGTATTTTATTTTAGGATAAATCGATATGATCAGATTTTGGTTTTATCGTCATTTATTTTTTGCATATGATGCAAATATTTAAAATGGCTAATGTGCATATCCGACTAAATACCACATGCAACTACAAATGAATATACATATATGATATGGTATATATGCAATTGATACACGTCTCCCTAAATGGTTTTGATGGTGGATTTGTAGCATGGATATGGCCTATAAACCCTATGTGTTGTTGGTTGGTTATGGTTGCTTGCATCTCAATTTGCATACTGAGCCTCTACCTTCTATTCCACATGTAACTTGAGATAACTTGAGATCCTTTCTCTTCTACCTTTACTCCCCTCGAATGTAACTCGAGGTTTCCCAAAGATTATGTAAAAGTAGGATAGTTTATTTTCTATTACATCGAAGAAGAAGATGCTCAACACCATATGAGTTGACTGCCTAAAGGACTGAGGAGGATTGTGATGGAGCTGGATCGACCGACTGATTGCCCAACCTCTTGTTGGAGGTGTCCAGACATTGGAGGCTAGACTGACCAACCAACCAGGAGGCAAGCCGATTGTGTCATAGGACGAGCCGATCAACTTGGAATGGTTCAAGCACAAAGATCTTCATCATCAAAAGGTTACATATGATGTAGACCTTAGATGACCTTAATTCCTTATGGCTCCAAGGAATTACAATAGGATGGCCATAATCATCACTTTTATCGATATTGCATGTTTCTCATTGTGGTTATACCATGTATATGATATGTACTATAATAATGTGGTGATTGGATATGTATATGTATATAAATACCAAACCTCTCAATATAAATATTAAGTTTAAGATGCCTTACAAAAGTAGCTCACATGAAAAACTTGATCGACTAAGTGTGGGCATGCCCTAGGGTGGTGCACTGTCTATCTCGTGGAAGTGTGATGGTGAATATGTGGATCTGCCCTAGCTGGGTGCATATTCATTGCGTTGGTATTTGGGTTGGACTTAACTAGGTGCCCTTGATCAGATCAAGCACCTTGAGGAATGGATATGTACATGACAAATAGTTGTGCATGACATCTATCAAGAGTTGCATAAGATGCAATTGGCAAAAGTTTCCTACTTGAAAGAATATAGTTGTGGGTGACAACCCTAGCTGGTCCATAACTTAGAAGAAATTAGGATCTTGCCCACTAGAAGGTTGTACGCTGCAATCTTCCAAATTGATACACGTGGGTTATCAATTTGAACAAAATATTGGGGGTGATAATTAATTAAAGGCCTAATTAATATCCTCAAATTTATCAAATTAAACAAATCAAAAATTATTTTGAAAAGTTGCAAAAATCTTTTGTAGAATTCAAATGACAAACACAAATATATTATCATTGTGATTAGTTCATAAACGGGATAAACTTCAAATCTAGTTTGGGACCTTTGAGAAGTGTTCTCATTGGTGAGTGTAAACTCTAAAGTCCTTGAAAGACCAAAGCTAGTTGAACCACTCCAAATGCGCCTAAGGCTAAAATTAGATGCTTACCTAAAGTATGACAATGATGCCTAAGACATCAAGAACCTATCTTCTATATGAACTATGACTTGCATAAATATCTTGAAGCATGGGCATTCTTGAGATGGTTATACATCTTAAGAATCATGTAAAGCATGAAAGGTATAATATCTTCAAAGTGATGTTTGAGTATAATTAGACAGATGGAGATCCAGTATAATCTCATATGCTCAATATGATTATGCATATAGATTAACTATGATTTTTGATAGGTCAAGATTTGACCAAACATATGATTCTACAAATCGTTGTGTGAATCATGTAGCCAATTTATCAAATGTTGAGAAACTTGGCCAAACCACTATTTGAAGTGATTGGCATGTTGATGCCAAAGCATGAATGAAAAAAGGACAAAACCTATGATAATGATTAGCAGAGTGAAGTCCATTGACCAAAGCAAGGTAAAGAAGTGTTCTGAAGCCAGGCTTAGGTCCAAGTCTTCATCACTCAAGATATGGAGATGGGTAAGTAGGAAAGGGAAATAACCTCTTTATAAAGGATCTCGGGAAGATGATAGAGATAGAGATCTCTACTTCAGGACTTGAGAGGAAGTAAGCTAAAAATTGTGTGGAGCAAGAGTATCTACCATTACAGTTACATTATGAAATTCATGGGCATGTAATAGAATTAGTGAATGGCTATTATATTCCTGCCATCAATGAAAACGTCATACATCTTGTATGGGAAAAAGTGTTGAGGATTGATGTTTCATTTTAAAGATATGATCTTTGATGACAATGCCTATGTCTCACTAACTATACTTGATAGTTAAAGAGACAAATGTGTGTGACACATGTAATGAATGACATGATAACTCAAACTTGAATGCCTATAGCGATGCCATATAGAGTGCATAAATGGGATTGGATTTCTGGAATCCATATGATGGATATCTAGACTCTTTTGGTTGTTGAACCAATAGAGACATGCTAATCTCATTCATTGTTCAATATGATAGAGGTTCTTCACTAGATGTAGTGGGAGAATGATTATTCTATTAAGGATTATACATATTGATGTATATAGACCTTTTAGAATAAATGCTAAAGGTAATCAATAGTACTTTAATATATTTACTGATGACCTCAATAGATAAGGTAGTTTGTATCTAATAAAATACAAACATAAATATCTTGAAGTGTTCAAGGAGATCATAAATGAAGTACATAACAAACTTGGTATAAGTATTAAATTTTGATATGATCGATATGGAAATACTATGAACCAAGTGTTTGAGAACCTTCTGGAAGATCATGATAATATATCATGATGGACTCCACCTGAAACACAGTGATAGTGTATCAGAAAGAAGGAATCAGACCTTGATAAGTCAGAGTGTGAATACCAGCTAAAACTTCAAATTTCCTTTTGGGCACATGCTTAACACTGGGAATAATGAGAATCACTAAATGTTGTTGAATCTCAAAGTTCTTTAAGTAATACACAGAACTCATGGTTCTGGTAGAACAATCCTAGAGTTTGAATGATATATGATATCTTATGGACAAGAAGGCGGTGAGTAGATCATATGATGATTCAACAATCTACCTAGAAGCTAATGAGAGCCATAAACTTAGATATGGCTTAAAACCATGAAATCCAAGATGGACTCCATGTACATCAACAAAGTATGACTTTGGTTGATCCACCTGAAGGGGTAAAACCCATAGGGTAATTTTGGGTCTTCCAGAAGAAGACTGACATGGAGGGTAATTTGGATGTAAAGAGTTTTTAACAAGTTCAAGGTGTTCAACATGATGAAACCTTTTTAGCACTTACCAAGGATAAATCAATCAGGATAATGCTTTCTATTGTAGCTTAATGTGACTATGATATTTGGCATATGGATGTTAAAATCACACTCCTTAAATGGAATATCATGCAGGATGTGTATGTAACACACCCTAAAATGTTTTATGAATCCAATAATGCAAATAAAGTCTATAAAGTTGCATAGATCAATCTTTGGATTGAAGCAAGCACCTCGGAATTGGATCTTCAACTTGACAAGACAGTCAAAGAGTTTGACTTGATTCAGAATGAAGATGTAATGTGTAATTTATAAGAATTTAGAGGGAGCATATATATATTCCACATATTGATGGGGAATATCATCCTTATACTACAAAATCTGGCAACAAAGTGCATTCTAAAGTTTTAAAGAATCATCCTATGTGATAGGAATTAAGATCTATAGATATAGATCAAGAGGCTTCTAGTCTAAGGAAAGAGAACATACTTTAGCTAGATGCTGAATGAGTTCATCATAATGAGAGAAAACTTGTCCATGTTCCATGGAGTTAGTCTCTCAAGAGCCAAGTGTTCCAATTCATATGAAGAATAAGGAACACATGGATAGATGCCATATGCATTCGCAATTGGATCTATCATGTATGAAGTCATCTTGTTATCTTGTATGTATTGGACATGACAACAAAATATGAACTAATTATCTTGTATGTAATGGACATGACAAGAATAAACGAACCCATCATCATGTATGTATTGGACATGACAAGAAGATATAAAATCATCATCTTATATGATAAGATGATATAAATATCTAGTTATCTTGTATGTATTGGATATGATGAAAGGATATATGTCGAACTCCAGTAAGAGTTACTAGAATTCCATGAAGGACATCTTTGTGTACTTGTGAAGTACTAAAAGGACTAGTTCTTTAGTTATGGTACTAATGAAGAGTTGGGTGTAAAGATTTTCATAGATGAAAGCTTCTGAAATGACAAAATTGTGTTTTAACCTTGGAATAAGAATTGTTAGTTGGAAATATTCCAACATAAAATAATTGATTAATTCTACAATAAGAAGCTGAGTACCTTAGTGTTACGAACTCTATGAAGAATATTGTATGCATATAGAAGTTCATATGGATAAACTTATGGGAGGTTCCGACCATTGGTGACTCAGTAGTAATATTTTGACAACAATGGAGCTACTGGTTAGGCAAAGGAATTTTAGATAGCGTACTACGACACTTACATCTCATATGAGTTGTCGTACAGTGAGGGGATGTGAAACATGCAATATACCGACTTGAAGCAAATGTTTCTTGCCTACTATAAAAGCATGTGTACAGCAGAAACATGATGGACATGCTAAGATTACTTGAAATATGATTCGTGGGTGATTGGTTGTAAGTACAAGTGGGATTCTATTGGTATGTACCCCTAGAGAGCCAATCATAAGATAATTGCAATGAGGCATATGATACTTGATTTGATAATGATAAAGGTAATTATGTCTATTATGTTTGTCTCACTCATGAGAGGATGACACATACATGATAGATGCCTAAAGAATGATATGACTCGATGACATATGTATTCAAGTTAAGGACCTAAACAATGAGACAATATGTATTTGAAGAGTACATACATTCTTGTTATGTCCCTAGTTAGATATTACTATGGAAGGAAAATAGACAATAGTAATACATAAGACAAGAGTGTGTGTTGACTGATGACAGAGTCTAATTAGTCATGATATATGATATCAAGTCAAGCGCACAGATATATGTTAGAGAACAGTATATCAGACAGACCCACTGTTACAACCCTAATTTTTGGGTTCTTTTGTTGAGAAATGTAATTTCTCTTATTAAAGATATTTGAACAAATAATGATATGATTTGTTTTGAATAAATGGATTTCATTTACAATAGCCTTGTTGATTGTTTTGTGGGCTTTATTGGCTATTGGGCCCAATAACAAGGAAAAGACAAAAGGAACTCCGTTATTAATAAGAAATGGAGAAAAGAAAGATGTAGAAACCTCTAGAAGCCAAGAGTGTTTAATCTAAAGGTGGATTTCATGCCTCTTGGGTTCCTTGGGTTCCGAGGAGTCCAAAGTTGCAAAGATAATGCAAAAAGAAAAGAAAAGATCAATTAAATATTTCTTTATTAAGAAAGAAATTGGAAACAATGATAAAATGTGGGAAATAAGTGAAAGGAGGTATAATCGAGTTACCCTATGTGGATTTTCGTATCCAAAGGATTCCTAATGTTAAATGGAATGCCAATGAGGAAAATAAAAAGAAAGATAAAGAGAAATCCTCAAAAAGAGATATTTTAATAAGAAATAAACAAGATAATGAGAAATAATGAATATAGATGCATCTAGAAGGATAATAAGTATCCTTAAAAAGGAATTTCAAAATATTAGAGTTTCTTGGGGTCCAAGGAGCGCCAATGGAGAAAATGAAAGAGAAAATACCAATAATAGAAAATAAGATGATAATATGATGCATAATGAATGAATTTTGTGGTTTTGTTAAAGAGGTGGTATTTTCTATTAAAAGAACATATAATTTCATGGCCAATACATTAAAAGGCAAGGTTAGAAATAATGAACGAGATAATTTTTGTATTTCTAAGTATCCATGAAATAAGGAATATCAAGGAAATAAATAGGAGAGAGAAGAATTACTTCTCCATGAAGGAATAAGGATCCTATTGGGAAAAGGACTAGTTGACTCATAGATGGTCATCTTAGGGCGTGGATAGCCACCCCTATATAAAGGGGTAGAGACTCTGGATTGAGTTCTAGAGAAATCCCATGAAACTCTCTCTTCCTTCTTCACCATCTTCTTCTTATTTTGTACAAACCCTAACCAAGAGGGTAGAGAAACCCTGATGCAAACGAAGGGCCAAGGAGTGGTCTGGATGGTGGCTTGACATTCCCACAATGAATGAGGATGATTAACCATCATCCCTGGACTCTCACGAAGGAGTTACACCCGTGAGAGGGATGCACTTAGACAGCGAGTTGCAGATCATCCCAGCTCAGACCAGTCATGCTAGTTGTGATCTGAGTGGTGCCCCAAGGGCGGCGGAGGGCAACAGAGATAGGGTAGGGGTCGGCGGCAGCCATCGAGGCCCTGGAGGAGAGAGAGCACGCCCGCAACCTACTACAGATCGCGGCTCTACTAGGTTACGTGAGGAGGAAGACGACCCTTTGGGTCATTGGATGGGTTTGCCCCTCCACGGGCTGAAGAAGCTATCACTTAACTGAGGCTGTTTTCGTCATTTCAAAAAAAATTCACGATAGCCGAGTCACGTTGCATGGAAGGGACACATGGGGCCCTCTGATTGGCTCTGGTAAGTAATATCTTGCAAAAATTGTTTTTAAATATCGGTAGCTTGGATGGATACACATAAAATATGAAAATTGCTCAGAAAAATGAGAGGAATTCATTAAAAATGGTTTTAGAGGTTAATTCCTCTTGGTATTCGAAAAGTAGTGTAAGTTGTCAACTTTAATGAATTAAAGATTAAGAACCCCTATTTTGAGATGATTGATGTGTTTACTAGGGTTTAATGGATGATTAAAGTTGATATTAGCCTATTAATCATGAAAAGATACATTAAGATAAAAAAGGATGAACTTTGCACATAATTGGTTTAATTTAGAAGTTCATGTGCATAAATATGCTTTAATCGGCCATCAAACTCTAATATTAGTAAATGTGACTCATAATGGTTTTAATTATTCAAAATCATGAATAAAGTTGAGATATGATAATTCCAAGCTATTTCAAGTATAAAAGTTCCTAATTGTGGATAAATACCCTTAATGTAGTAATTACAATTTTCTAATGGATAAATGTAGAATTAATGACAAATAGAGTTCATATGTGAATTAGACCATAATGAACTATGAATTGATGATAAATGAGCATAATGATCTTGTCATGGATTAAAAGGATAAAAATGGTAGCTTCAATGTAAAAGAGGCTTAATGGACTTAATTGATGGTTAATTATGCTTTTTCTGATATCAGGGTTATATGTTGTTAAAAGATAACCTTAGTATCTTTCATGATGAATAGATGAGATAATTAGGGTTTGTGAGTAATTGTATAAAATTAGGGTTTAAAATAGTAAGAGATGAAGGGAAACCCTAATTGTAATGGAAACCCTAAAAGTGGATTAGAAACCCTAGGAAGCAAGCTAAGTTTAATAGATCTTGATGGTAAGATTAATAATAGGAAATTGTATGCATATTTCAAGATCTCATATTGTGCTTGCTTGCCTATTTGGAATTCTTGATTGATGGAATTATTCTGTCTCAAATCAGCCTGACAGGTATGTGGTTATGCTTATGAATAATCACTTTAGTTTCACGATGATTCCCAATTGTTTTATCGGTTGCTTGAAAATAACTGCATGGATGACTTTTATTTCATGCAATTATAAAGTGACTATGAATATCACCATAAGTATGCATACATGACTGGCTCAGATCCTGGTCCTCCTCTGTGTCTTTGCAAATGCTAAAAAGGGTAACCTAGAGAAAGGTCTAGGCTATCAAGAGTTAGGGATTGGGCTACCTACGTGTAGTGCCATGCAACTCTGTAGCACACCATGAGTTAAGGAGTGGGCTACCTATGGGTAGTTCCATGTGACTCAACCCTAGAAACTGATTCACCTATTAGGTAGGATCATGAGGGGTTAAATGGGGATCTACCATAAGGAAGGTAGCATCTAGGTCCACTGCAGGAACAACACAGAGGTTAGGGTATGTATGGATTGAGCAGTTATGTTGAAAATGTAAAGTTGTTTGTTAAATCATATTTGACTCAATATATTGTTACAAGTTAATTGCACGATTATTATTTCCCCTACATACCAACATAATTCATTTATGCTGACTGACATTTTGTTTGTCGGCATTTTAGGTACAAGTGAAAAGAACAAACAGTAAAGTGGCATATGTGGAATTAAATGAGAATTAAAGTGCAAAGGAGGATTAGTTAGAATAGACTGTGGATGTGGATAGAAGTAGATGTCCAAGTTTTTGAAAAAGGTGTGCGAAGTTAATTTTTATTACAGCCTTTCAGTTTAGTATAGCAGAATTTGATAATTATTATAGATTATTTGTCGAACCTTTGATCCAGAAATTGAGATAACAGCTTTGACCTCTTGGTCTCCCTTAATTGGGGGTTACTTGGAGGCGGGGTCGTTACACCCACTGTGAGAGTGATACATGGATACCATGGAATGGTAGTCACAATTGTCTCACGTAATGATGGTGGTGATTGTGGTTCTTTGACCTGAAATTACTACACTCATCACATGTGATTGGGTACACTTTGACATCATCAAATGCGGTCCTAAAACATGGGTTGTTATAACGGTGATGATTGGGTGACTTTGACACATGGGGACTTGACTGTGAGTGATAGATATGGGTTTTTCCCTCCTACAAGGATTATGATATCCAAAGCCTCTTGATAAGTGAGACTAAGAATCGTATGGCCATACTCATGTGATTCAATGTATGATATGTGAATTCACATGCATTTTAGACACTCTGCTCTAGGTCAAGGAACATGGATTGAATGTTATCGAGTTCAATCCTGATGTCAATGACCAAGGAACTGTACTATCACGGTAACACTAATCACAAATTATAGGTTGAAGTTTTTCTCCAACTTTCGGAGTTACTTGGGTACCAATGATGAGTTTCTAGATTTAGCTTAGTGCTTGTGATGTCATAAGTTGTTATGAACATTCACTGCTAATGTATATTGGAACCTATAGGGTCACACACATAGGATACCCCTAGAAGAGGAGATTGTCCATGAATGATGTTTAGATTGAGACTAAAGGTGTTTAGGTACTCAATTAAACATACAATTGAGTGACTGGACCAGAACTATCAAGTTCAAGTGTTGAACTAGCTGGTTAGAGTGTCAAGGTGATTGGAGATTGCATTGGCCATGTCAGGACTGCCAATCGACCGGTTCACCCTTATGAGGCAATCAGCTGGTGTGAGCCAACCGACTAGCTCATTTGGTGAATTGGGTGGCTCACAGTCCTACCAATTGAGGAAATAAGGATTTTCCCGATTGGAAGAAAACTTTCACATTTAACTTTTTCAATTCGATTGGAATAAAGATTAATCTTTGCATTAATTAGAAACAATTAAGGAAAGTCAATTGTAGGCAAGTCTGGGAAGTGAAATGACTGGTTCACTGGGTGAACCAATCAGATCACACTCCCAACCGACCGGTTCACTATTGAATCGATCGGCTCACCTTGCCAAACAACCATTTCAGTTAAATGATCAGTTTGCCTATCGCAGTACAAACTATTCATGGAATTTTTGGATCCTTCTACTCCCGAACAGATTGGGAACCCTGACCCTGACCTTTACTATAAATAGAGGGGTATTCGGGGCTTCTCAGAACATCAGTTGCTCTGCAAATTTGTTGTCCTCTCTGGTTCTGGTAACCGAGAGAGCTCGAGCAATTTTCTACCCGACTAGGGGAGGCACAATGAGGGAAAGACAACTACAGAAAAGCAGTTTGAGTTCGTGTGAGCAGGTTGGTGCTAGTACACTAATAGGAGAGAGAGTTCCAGGTGGTCTATGTGAACTATCTACAGAGGCAGCAGATGTCTGCCGCTCAGGAGGACACGTCAGCCACAGTCCATGGTGGAAGCCAGAGTCCATGGCGAAGACCAGAAGCTGCACAGAAACCGTCCAAGACATGGCATTTAAGACTACACATGGATGTGAGATATTATCACTGAGCAAGCCCTAGGACCAGGCATATTTCGCTAAAACCATCATTCCCATTACATAGACATTGATGTGATCTTCTGTTATGGGTTAATGCCTAGTAAATTTTTTGTTTCTGATGCCTTCTCTGAGGGGATAAAACCCAACAATGGTATTGATAACCTCCCATTTTGTGATGTTATCTTAGTAATTTTCCTCAGTTTTCCATACTCTTTCTCAGATAAATTAGATAGAATCCTTAACTTTTCTCCTTTACTGCAAATATACCATTAGATTAACTTTTCTCCTTTTTATTCTTATAGAAAAATACAAAAAAATTCACAAAAGTTCCAAACGGTCCCGAGACCGTTTGGAGACCAAACGGTCCCAAGACTATTTGGAGACTACCCGGTCCCGAGACCGCATGAAGTCACACAGTTCCGATACCGCATGAAGTCACACGGTCTCGAGACAGCATGAAGCCAAACGGTCCCGAGACCGCACAAAGCCAAAAGGTCCCGAGACCGCATGAATTCACACGGTCCCGAGACCGCATGGAGTCACACGGTCCCGAGACCACATGAAGCTACATGGTCCCGAGACCGCATAAAACCAAATGGTCCCAAGCTCGCACAAAACCAAATGGTCCCGAGACCGTGCAAGTCCAAACGGTCTCAGAACCCAAATGGTTTCCAAGACCGTTTGGGCCTAAAACTGCCCAAACCGTTTGGACTTCACTTAAAGCCTATAAATAAGACCCAAAGGGTCCTGACAATGGAGGAAGTTTTCAGACATTCAAAGGCTGCCTCTACTACTCCAGAGCTATTCCATCCTTCATCTACCACCCCGAGGCTTCCGGTCTGAGATCCACACCCCATCCAGAAGTTGCTTTCTCTCTTCTCGCCTCCTTCTTTGTCCTTGTCATGAGCGAGTAGTCTTATACACTAGGGTGTGGGGAGTAGCCCCGCTACCCATGTTTTCATTTCATGCAATGTAATCCATAGTTTGCAATAGAGATATACTTTCTTTTCAGTTCAACATCAATCGTTTAATGAATGCTTGTTGCTTGATCACCAACATGTGTTACCTTTTATCTTTTAGTATGAATTGTCTACATTTGTACTATTATATTCGAATCCCGATTGAATGTTGGTTCTTGACACATGTATCCACCATGCGTCTGTTTCGGTATCTAGGAGTGTTTCTCAAGAAGTGGAGTAAACTCACTTCCATCATTGTACTTTCATACTATGAAATGGAATTAGTTGACATATGAAAGTACAACCTTGATAAGTCGAGGAACACACTTTACGAAGGGAATGATGTAAAGTAAGTGACCATTCAGTCAGGGATGGCTAGCATTGCAACATTCCCACACTTCTCGTAGTTAGTTCTCTAAAAGGAAACTAAATCTAAAAAGATACTAACTATTTAGACTCTTATTGCAGGTTATGTTTCTATGTTGCATGTTTTGATCCATGTGTAGTGGTGGTGAAAGCCGATCCCATCCTAGTGGTTTCTTATCATTGTTTACAACCTTAAATTTACTTTCTTGCTTTGTTTTACTTGCACTTAGTTGAAACAACCAAACCAACTATTTGATCTAGATACCAACTGTTAGGAGATTAGGTGAAATTCTAACATTTTTCTATCTTGTGGCTCCCAACAAGACCGTTGTCCAGTGGATTTGACCCTTAACTGTACTACGATAAGACTTCCATGTATCCTAGCATACGTGGGTGGAGTTCTTAATCTAGTATAAGCAAGGCTAAACCTAAAGACTTACTATCTTTAGGATTTTTAGTGGTGCATGCAAATTCCACACGAGTGGAAGCTCCATCAAAAATTGGCATCGTTGCTGGGGACAACTGAACATTTTAATTTCATTTATCATCTTGCTAATTGGTTAAGGTTTTACACTTTTCTTTAAACATTACTCCATATCTTCTTGAATTCATCATATCTCCTGCATCATCTAAAAAGTGTGTTTCTTCCTCTACTCAGGTAGAAGACGTGTATGCAACCATCGCATAATCTCATATTCTCCCCTGATCCAGAGTACGACTCTGAGGTAGAGAGAAGCTTCCACCGCCGCATCAGACTTAACTGCCAAAGAGCTAGGCAAATGGCTGAAGATCAATGCCAAGCTGCATTAGTAATGGAAAGGGTCAATGCCGCCATACCCGCTCAGAGAGCACAACTCATTGCTGACACCCGTGCTTAGATCCAAGCAGAGATCTGAGCTGAAGAATAGACCCGTATCCGATCCGAAAATGAAGCAGCTAACCAAGCTACCCAGTTAGAGCTAAGAAACAAGCAATTGAGGGACTATGCCGTCCCCAAGAACTATGAAGATAATCATCCAGTCTGACCACCAATCATGAACATACCCAATTTTGAAATCTGAACACAATGGATTCAAATCATGCAGGGCATCTCATTCTCTGGTGGTTCTGGAGATGACTGCATGGATCACTTGAAGAGATTCAAGGCACTTTGCCGACTTGTCCCACAAGCCGGAGTTGCCTTTGACGCAATAATGCTACATTTTTTCCACTTCACTCTATCCAGAAGGGCTTTGAGTTGGTACAACTCGCTTGATAGGGAGCCAATCATCACCACCTGGGCTCCCTCAGAAGAAAAGTTCCTGGAAAAGTTTTTCCCTCCTTCATTAACCTACGAAATTAGGGGGCAAATCAACCACTTCGCCCAACTTCCTGGAGAATCACTCGCAGAAGCATGCGAAAGATTCAAAGAGTTTCTAAGGAAATGCCCTCACCACGGTATCTCCCAAAATCAATTAATAGAAATGTTCTATAGGGGGGTGAGTGATGATATCAAGTAATTTCTGGATTCCTCATCTGGAGGAAATTTTATGAGGAAGAACTATGAGGATGCTTGGAAAATCATTACACTTGGATCTGAGAACCAATCCAATTGGGGATGATCATCCGCTAAGGGAGTCCTCAAAGTTTAAAAGGTTGAGGAATCAATGGAAATGAAGGCTATTGCTCAAGCTTTAAAGACCATAGCTCACAAACAACAGGAACTTGAAACTTCATTTGGAGAATATGATAAGAACAAAAACTCCCAAGTCCAACAAGTTAAAGCTCCTATAGGTACTTGTGAAGACTGTCATGCATCTGATCACCCTACACTGTCATGTTGTTTACTTTATAATGTGATGATGGATATGAAACCACAACAACAACAGTACGAACCAATCATCGAACACCCTGAAGATCAGATGCCCGAACAAGTTAATTACATTCATTCCATATCGGGACAAGCTTACTATAATCCAAATCAACCAAGAAACCACCCTGATTTTCAATATGGGAATCCTGCAGGGACTGCTAACCCGCAACATCAAACACAAGGCGGATCCTCCAACAGGTTTCCACCTGGATTTCAAAGTAACTTTAACCAAAATCAAGGGAACCTCAGAAATAATTTCCCAAGACCCAACTACCCTAGAAATCCCTCCGCCTACTATCAATATACCCATCCCCCTCTGCACCCACAATTGCACCCTCAGCTACAGCAACCACAGCAACCTCAGTTAACACCACCTCCGCAACAAACACATCAAGGACAACAACAACTCACTCAGAAAAATACCCTTTCCCAGCCAACAGACGAGATGACTATGATCAGGCAGATGTTACAGTCACAACAAACCATGCTTGCCAATCAGCAAGCTCAGAAGAAGGCTATGGAGGCTCAACTAGCACAAATTACTGTCCAACTGAAGCCACCAGCAGGTACTTTTTTTGGTCAACCAGAGTCAAACCCTAGACACGATCAAAATAGACCAGAGCAATTGAATGCCGTCACTACAAGATCTGGTCATGTCTTTCATTAAACTACAAGAATCTCTCATGGTGATGATGATACACCTGTCTTTACTCCGAATGCAAGCCCGAATCTAGGAATTGAGAAATATGCAGAGACCGCAAAAGGCAAAGAAAAGGAAAAAGCTCCCAAAGAGCCAGAAGTTCCACAATATAAACCTAGGATACCATATCCAGGAAGATTGAGAGAGACTAAAATGGACACTAGGTTCCAAAAATTCAAGGAGGCGATGAAGAAACTTTATATCGATATCCTGCTCCTCGATGCTCTCTCTGAAGTACCCGCTTGGGCTAAATACCTGAAAACCTTGCTATCAAGGAAATATATTACTGAAGAGCAAGAGACAGTCAAACTGACTCATACCACCTCTGATATCATTCTTAATAAGATGCCAAAGAAAAAGAAGGACCCTGGTTCTTTCGATATTCAATGTTGCATTGGAAATGCTTCGAGCAAAAGGGGATTAGCTGACCTAGGGGCTAGCATATCTATTATTCCCTACTCCATGTGTAAAAGATTGGGCTTTACTGACTTTCTACCCACAACGATGACAATTCAGTTAGCTGATTCCACTATCACTGCACCCCTAGGAATTATTGAAGACATTCCAGTCAGGATAGGTAAGGATTCTTATGTCCCATGTGATTTTGTCATTATGGATATTAAGGAAGATCTCAGATACCCAATAATATTTGGTAGACCCTTCCTCGCCACAACTAGGGTGCTCATTGATGTCGAAGCTGGCACGATCATTCTGAGACTGGGAAAAGAAGCAATTTAGTTCCGGGTCCTCAACAACATGAAAGGTCCCAACATTCAAGAGGAGGTTTTTCTCTTAGACACAATACATCAAATGTCCCAATTGGAAATATCTGAACCATCTGATGAGTTAGAAAATTTCCTAATAAACCCAGAGGTCAAATTCTCAGCCAATGAATTAATTCAACAATGCTTGCAACACTTAGAGAAAGCTGAAGAAGCACCAACAACCACTTTTGAGGGGCTCAAATATGTCACTATTTTAGAAACAACAGAAGCATCTAAGGCTCCCGAGATGAAAACCCTACCAACGGGACTTAAGCATATTTTCCTAGACGAAGAAAAACTATGTCCAGTAATCATCAGCTCCACTCTAATGAAAGACCAGGAAGAAAGGTTTCTTATTGAGTTAAAGAAACATAAGAAAGACATTGGGTATAAAATAACTGACCTGACAGGTATAAACCCAGCCTTATGCATGCATACACTGCCCATGGTAGAAGAATTCAAGCCTTCAAGAGAACACCAGAGAAAGCTGAACCCCAATCTTAAAGAGGTGGTTCACCTTGAGGTCCTCAAACTGCTAAAAGCCGGTATTATCTACCCAATTTCAGATTCTCAATGGGTCAGTCCTGTCCAAGTGGTCCCCAAAAAGGGAGGAACCACTGTCGTGCTAAATGATAAAAATGAGCTAGTGCCCTCAAGGACTGTCACAGGGTGGAGAATGTGTATCGACTACAGGAAACTAAACAAAGCAACACGAAAAGATCACTACCCTCTACCTTTTCTTGACGAAGTCCTCGAACGCCTAGCCCATCAAAAGTTCTTATGTTATCTTGATGGTTATTCCGGGTTCTATCAAATTCCTATACACCCAGAAGACCAAGAAAAAACAACTTTTACTTGTCCCTTTGGGACCTACGCTTTCAGAAGAATGTCATTCGGGTTGTGCAACGCACCTGCTACCTTCCAAAGGTGCATGTCTGCTATTTTTGCAGGGCTAACTGAGTCCATAATGGAAGTATTCATGGATAACTTTTTAGTTTATAGAGATTCCTTTGACAATTGTCTGCTCAACCTTGGACAAGTCTTGCAAAGATTTGAGGAAACAAACCTTATTCTAAATTGGGAAAAATGCCAGTTTATGGTAACTGAAGGTGTCGTCCTTGGACATAGAGTGAGTGATAGAGGGATTGAGGTTGACAAGACAAAAATTGATGTCATCTCAAAACTGTCGCCACTAAAAGACGTAAAAGGAGTACGGGCATTCTTGGGTCATGTTGGGTTTTATCGAAGATTCATTAAAGATTTCTCAAAATTAGCAAAATCCATGACCCAATTATTAACCAAGGACGTTGAGTTCAATTTTGACCAAGAATGTCTCCAAATATTCACAACCTTAAAGAATGCTCTAGTCTCTGTGCCTATTCTGAGAGAACCTGACTGGTCGCAACCATTCGAAATAATGTGTGATGCCAGTGACTATGCTATAGGAGCAGTGTTAGGATAGAGAATTGACAAAAAGCCTTATGTAATATACTATGCATCTAAGACCCTTGATGAAGCACAAAAGAACTACACCACTACAGAGAAGGAGTTCTTAGCTATCATCTATGTGTTCGAGAAATTCCGCTCCTACCTGATCGAATCAAAGGTCATAGTCTACACTGACCACTCCGCCATACGATATCTAATTCAGAAGCAAGACACAAAACCCATACTTATCCGCTGGGTGTTGATGCTTTAGGAATTTGATTTGGAAATCAGAGACAAAAGTGGAGTGGAAAACGTCGTCGCTGATCATCTCAGCCGCATTGAAGTCGAAGATTATGATAAAGTACTTATCTGAGACTCCCTCCCTGATGACCAGCTAATGAAAATTTCCACCGGATTCCCCTGGTATGCTGACATAGTGAACTATCTGGCTACAGGAATCATACACCCTTCCGCCTCTCACCATGACAAAAAGAAATTCATCCACAATGTTAAACAATACTACTGGGATGAACCTTATCTCTTTCACCTATGTGAAGAGACTTTTATGTCATTGCCTACCGGAAGAAGAGATTACTCTTGTCTTAGAACATTCTCATTTTGGCCCCACTGGGGGACACATGAGTTCGAAAAAGACCGCTATGAAAGTTCTACAATCGGGTTTCTTTTGGCCAACGATAGTAAGAGATTCCCATGATTTTGTAAAATCATGCACTAAATGTCAACTTTCTGGCGGCATAACTAAAAGGAATGAAATGCCCCTCACTATGTGGCAAGAGATCGAACTTTTGGATGAATGGGGGATAGACTACATGGGTCCCTTCCCCTCTTCATACAGATTTTCTTACATATTGGTTGTTGTGGATTATGTCTCGAAATGGGTAGAAGCTATACCCACAGTTTCCAGTGATTCCAAACCAGTCATTAAGATGTTTAAAGATATCATTTTTCCCAGATTTGGAGTCCCCCAAACTATCATATCCGACGGAGGTACCCATTTTCTAGAACGAAGCTTCAAAGCCCTCTTAAAGAAATATGGAGTCAACCATAAAGTTGCCACGCCTTACCATCCACAAACTAATGGCCAGGTCGAAGTTTCGAATAGACAACTGAAGGCAATCTTACAGAAAACCGTCAATAGACACTGTACCGACTGGTCCACCAAGCTTCCCGATGCCCTTTGGGCTTACCGCACAGCTTATAAAACACTGATTGGAACAACCCCGTTCCGTATGGTATATGGGAAATCATGTCATCTTCCAGTTGAAATGGAACATAAGGCTTGGTGGGCCATTAAACAACTGAATTTTGATTTTAAAAGTGCCGGAGAAAACAGACAACTCCAGCTACAAGAAATAGAGGAGCTCAGAATGACCGCATACCAAAGTGCCAGGATTTACAAAGAACAAACCAAGTTGTGGCATGATGGTCATCTAAAAAGAAAAGACATCACCATTGGAGACAAAGTCCTTCTTTTCAACTCCAGACTCAAAATGTTCTTCGGGAAACTTCGTACAAAGTGGTCTGGGCCTTTTACCATCAAGCACATATACCCGACTGGAGCCATCATAATTGTTGACGACAATGGAGGAGAAAGGATAGTCAATGGCCATAGATTGAAAAAATACTATACTCCAACCGACAAAATTCTGAGACAGACTATTGAGATCAGAGACCCCATAGCATCACCATAACAAAATCAAAACTTTGTCGAGCCAGCGACATAAAACCCAGACGCTACTTGGGAGGCAACCCAAGATATGAGTATCACCGTTTATCTTTGTTTTTTTGTTTCCTTTGTTTAACTTAGGTTTATCATCTTTAATCTAAAAATATAAAATTCACATAAACAACCAAAACAAACATAAAAATATAAAAATAAAAAATGTAAACCATCTTAAACGGTTTCGAAACTGTTTCGAGCCAAACGGTCCTAAAACCGTTTGGAGCCAAATGGTCTTGAAACCGTTTGGAGCCAAACGGTCCTGAAACCGTTTGGAGACCAAACAGTCTCAAACCATTTGACCCTGGGAATTTGTGAAGTCAACCCCTGAATCTTATAAATATAACCCTACCCCCTCTCCTTCTTCTTTCTTTTGATTCTCGAACCCTCTAAACCCTCGTGAGCATTGTTTCATCTCCTCCATTCTCGCTCCCGCGCAACTCACGACGCTGGTTCTCTTTGCCACCATCATTGACGCTTCTGTGCATCTTCACGACCTCTGCACCATCATTTCCGGCGTATGTTGCCTCGTCGTCGTCATCATCACCTGCACAGCAAGGTAGACCTACGCCACTGCCACCGCCGGCACCTCCGTCATCACGTAGCTCTCCGTTTTTACCGTCGTCGATGCCTACGACACCGACGCGCTTCCCTTTTATGACGATGCACGCGTCGTCACTTTCTTCCACCTTTTCCACCGATTCTACCACCATCCACTGCGCCCCCGACGTTCCACCTTCCAAACGGTCTTGAAACCATTTGGAGCCAAATGGTCCTGAAACCGTTTGGAGCTAAACGGTCCAGAAACCATTTGGCGCCAAACTGCCATGAAACCACTTGGATCCAAACGGTCTTAAAACCGTTTGGTCTTACAAATCATTTGAATTCTATTAAAACCTAAAAACATTAACACTTACATAACGTAAACTTCTCTTTTAATATACTTGATATCTTTGCAAATCCAAACCATCTTAACACAAGATTTTATGCAAAATTTCCAGATATGGTCAGAACCTCCGACGAACCGCACTGGACAACAGAGCAACTGATGGAAAACCGCGCCAGGCTCTAGAAGATCATAGATACTTATGAAAAGACTGGACAGATCCCACCAAAGGTCAACATGATAGCGGTCATGTGTGAAATTGACCGCATCAACAAATTTCTAGCCGAGGAGCCTGAAGAAGAAGTGGAAGAAATCTCTTCCGGTGATGAAGGCTCTGAATACGAGCCAAACTCCAAGGAAGAATCCCCAACCAAAAGGTCCAAGGGGAAACGAAAGGTCCAGGAAACTGCAACCGAACAACCCATAAAAAATGGGTAAGGAAGCAGGTCCACCCCGCTACTACTAGGGAACAAACCCTGGCAGGATATATCCCGTCAACTGCTACCACCACCCCCACTACCACTCCTGCCACCACCATTACTCCTGTCTTCTCTGTCATCACCACCACCGCACTACCACCAGAAAACCTTTTCATCCACACCATCCCATCCATCGACAAAACTTTAAAACCAACAAAATACGTTTGCTTAAACGTACTAATTAAGATGGGGATATATGGCTGAATCCTCACCCTGCTCGATAACACAAATCTCTCAAGAATTTTCTTTGTCCCTGAGATCTCATACATCGAGCCCACAACAGAATTCTTTACACATCTCAACAAATAAGTTGTGGACATTATGGACAAAGCACGGGACGGAGGTGACTGCAGGCTGGTCACCAAACTTTTCGATCACAAGGTTGTCATAACAGAAAACTTATTGAACGAAATCTTCATAGACAGACATGAGCAGCTAAAAAAGGCCAAAGTTGTTAGTACGGAGAGCTCCCAGTTCAATAGACACAACTTTTGGAAATCCCTAACAGGGATCCCAAATGATGAGGCGAACACCTGCAAGGCCTCCAATATTCATTCTGGGTTAGTGCGCACGCTTCACAAAATCCTCACCAGTGCGCTCTAACCCAAAACAGAGGGAGGGAATGTTATCACCGCTGATCTTTTTATTTTGTGGTCCATCCTACATGGGAAATCGATAAACATTGAGTGCCACATGATATAAAAGTTTTCAGCATACACCTTAGGAAAAGAAATCTGAAGGGGCAGACACATAACTTCCATTCTTAAATATCTCAAGATGGAAAGATTACTCCCTCGGTGCACACAAATCAAGGGCGACATCCTTACCAACGAGCAAACTTTGAAGAACTCTTACATTATCAAAGAAAAGGATGTGAAATTACACTACATTTTCTACCCTACAGTAAGATCCTCCAGAACTCTGCTACCACTTCTGGAGCCAGTAGATTACGACAAGGAAAAATTACTCTTTACTGACGAAGAGCTTACCAAAATCTTAACTTCGGTCAAAGTACAACAGAAGAAGACCAAAGCGGGCCAGACAGAGCTTAGTATCACCGCCCCAACAACTAGGGTAACAAAAATACCAATAAAATGACCATCTAAGGCACGTTTACAACCACAACAGCTGTCAGGGATGCCAACATCAAAGCTAAATCCTGAGACAGAACACCCCCACCCCGATGACCTCATCAATACCTCATCATTAGACTCATTCATCATAAGCCTAAATGATGAGCTCGCCCCCACCACTACTCCTACAACACTACCATCCACTACTATCCAACCATCTACCACCCTCCCACCTTTCTCCACAACAATCCCAACAATAATTCTTTTCCCCACATCCACACCTCCACCCACATCTTCCACCTCAACCTTTTTCCCTTCGGGTATCCCATTCTCCACTCCAACACCCGAATTCCCCTCCTCCGCCCCCATCTCCACCCTATTCCCCTCAACATTTTCGGTCCCACCATTCTCACCGGGAATGTCACCATTTTTTTCTGCCACCACCCGACACCGCTGGTGACTCCATCTACAGTCACCACGCAGGTTGTGGGACCATCAACAGTGTCTCATTCGCAAGACACTTCCACCTTGACCCCAACCACCCCACCCTTCCGCATCTGGGGTCCCTTTTACAAATGTCGGTGAGGAATTCAGACATCAATTCGACGCTATTTGAAACCTCCTCACCGACCCTTCTAATATTTTACAATCTATTTTTTCTTGTGTGTAGGGTATAACTACACAGGTCGCCAAGATTGATGAGCAAAACTGTGCCCTTCCAGGCATCCTCTCAAGCATCCACCAATAGCAGAAAGCAGCATCCATGAAAGTTGAACGCAGCGACAACCGCCTGCACCAACTTCCACAGTTGGTGCTTGAAGTGAAACGCTAGCAGGGCGATTTGGTCAAGCAAGTCAACAGGATTTCTACGCAAATCAACCATTGCCAGAAACTTTGCATGAGCTTAAGGAGCAACAAACTGCTCTAAGCACGTGCTTGGATGACATCAACACCACCCTCACACAACTCAATAACCGCCAAGAGGAGTCATCCAACAATGAAATCAACCAACTGATAACTCAAGTTATAGACCTCTCTGCACGACTCCTCTCCGCCGAGGCTTATTATTCAGATCTCAAAGAAACTCACGACGCACTACTTCAAACACACGAGCATGTGCAAGTGGCTTTCGACAAACTATAAGCACTCCACAAGCAGTGCAAGAAGCCTCCACAAAAGAAGACAACAGATAAGGTGGCAGATGAAGAAGATGATGAAGAAGAAAATGAAGATTAGGATTCTGACTCCTCGGCTGACTCCAACAATAGCACCTCCTCAGACGATAAATCTGACGACCCAGAAAATTCTGGGGAGGGCCCCAGCCAAGGAGCTGCACCAAAACAATAGAAAGATCACCACGAAGGTGATAAAGATCCCAAATCCCCTACTCACAATGAAAACGTTAATATGTCATATGGGGATCAATTTCTTGACTATTCTGTAATGGGATCTCTGGGGGAAACTGCCAAAGAAGTAGCTTTTGTTGAGTTCCAACAATGTTTATTCGGAACCAGCACGAGTCAACAACAAGCAACACCAGCTCAACATTTCTCTGCACCAGAACAATCGGTGCCTTTTCCCCCAGAACAGGCAGAATTAGAAAGAGTCAATTTAGATACAGATGAAGATCTCGAATCTGCTTCTGATTCAGATAAAGATGAAGATCTGCAACACTACATCAATGATTTGGAGTAGACTTCTCCCCACCATCCACAAGAGCTGCCCCCGCCACCACCGCTACCTCACAAGATGCACGATCTAGATATGGCGGCCATCTCTACTCTAGATGCTCGAGATATCTTCATCCTAAACACTATAGTAGATGATGCTAAAGAAGGGGGCGATGTTATCTACCATAATACAAAGACCCGCTACCCATGTTTTCATTTCATGAAATGTAATCCATAGTTTTCAATAGAGATATACTTTCTTTTCAGTTCAACATCAATCGTTTAATGAATGATTGATCACCAACTTGTGTTACCTTTTATCTTTTAGTATGAATTGTTTACGTTTGTACTATTAGATTCGAATCTCGATTGAATGTTGGTTCTTGATGCATGTATCCACCATGCATCTGTTTCGGTATCTAGGAGTGTTTCTCAAGAAGTGGAGTAAACTCACTTCCATCGTTGTACTTTCATACTATGAAATGGAATCAGTTGACGTATGAAAGTACAACCTTGATAAGTTGAGGAACACACTTTGCGAAGGGAATGATGTAAAGTAAGTGACCATTCGTTCGGGGATGGTTGTCATTGCAACATTCCCACACTTCTCGTAGTTAGTTCTTCGAAAGGAAACTAAATCTACAAAGATACTAACTGTTTAGACTCTTATTGCAGGTTATGTTTCTATGTTGCATGTTTTGATCCATGTGTAGTGGTGGTGAAAGTCGATCACATCCTAGTGGTTTCTTGTCATTGTTTACAACCTTAAATTTACTTTCTTGCTTTGTTTTACTTGCACTTAGTTGAAACAACCAAACCAACTTTTTGATCTAGATACCAAGTTTTAAGAGATTAACTGAAATTCTAACATTTTCTATCTTGTTGCTCCCAACAAGACCGTTGTCCTGTGGATTCGACCCTTAACTATACTATAATAAGACTTCCACATATCCTAGCATACGTGGGTGGAGTTCTCAATATATAAGCAAGGATAAACCTAAAGGCTTACTATCTTTAGGATTTTTATTGGTGCATGCAAATTCCACGCGAGTGGAAGCTCCATCAGGTATCAAAGGCACATCAACGTACTATATTTTAGGATAAATTGATATGATCAGATTTTGGTTTTATCGTCATTTATTTATTGCATATGATGAGCATATTTAAAATGACTAATGTGGATATCTGACTAAATACCACATGCGACCACAAACTAATATACATATATGATATGGTATATATGCAATTGATACGCGTCACCCTAAAATGGTTTTGATGGTGGACGTGTAGCATGGTTATGGCCTATAAACCCTATGTGTGCTTGGTTTGTTATGGTTGTTTGCATACCAATTCTCTACCTTCTATTCGACATGTAACTCAAGATAACTTGAGATCCTTTCTCTTCTACCTTTGATCCCCTTGAATGCAACTTGAGGTTTCCCAAGGATTATGTAAAAGTAGGATAGTTTATTTTATGTTACATCAAAGAAGAAGATGCTCAACACCATATGAGCCAACTACCTGGAGGACCAAGGAGGATTGCGATGGAGCTGGATCGACCAGCTGATGGCCCAACCTCTTATTGGAGGTGTCCAGACATCGGAGGCCAGACCGAGCAATCAACTAGCCACGAGGCAAGCCGATCGTGTCATAGGATAAGCCAATCAACCCGGAATGGTTCAAGCATAAAGATATTCATCAAAAATAGGTTGCAAATGATGTAGACCTTAGATCACTTTAATTCCTTGTGGCTCCAAGGAATTACAATAGGATGGCCATAATCATCACTTTTATCGATATTGCATGTTTTTCGTTGTGGTTATAACATGTATATGATACATACTATAATAATGTGGTGATTGGATATGTATATGTATATAAATACCAAACCCATCAATATAAATATTAAGTTTAAGATGTCTTCCAAAAGCATCACACATGAAAAACTTGATCAACTAAGTCTTGGCACACCCTAGTGTGGTGCACCGTCTATCTCGTGGAAGTGTGATGGTGAATATGTGGGTCTGCCCTAGCAGGGTGCATATTCATTGTGTTGGTGTTTGGGTTGAACTTAACTAGGTGACCTTGATCGGATCAAGCACCTTCAGGCATGGATATGTACATGACAAAGAGTTGTGCATGACATCTATCAAGAGGTTCATAAGATGCAATTGGATAAAGTTGCCTACTTGAAAGAATCTAGTTGTGAGTGACAGCCCTAGCTAGTCCATGACTTAGAGGAAATCAGGATCTTGCCCACTAGAAGGTTGTACGCTGCAATCTTCCAAATTGATACACGAGGGTTATCAATTTGAACAAAATAGTGGGAGCGATAATTAATTAAAGGCCTAATTAATATCGTCAAATTTATCAAATGAAACAAATAAAAAATTATTTTGTAAAGTTGCAAAATTCTTTTATAGAATCCAAATGACAAACACAAATACATTATTGTTGTGATTAGTTCATAAACGGGATAAACTTCAAATCTAGTTTCGGACCTTTCAGAAGTATTCTCAATGGTGAGTGTAAACACTAAAGTCCTTGAAAGACCAGAGCCAGTGGAAGCACTCCAAATGCGCCTAAGGCTAACATTGGATGCTTACTTCAAGTATGCCAATGATGCCAAAGACATCAAGAACCTTATGCTGAGCTATATGAACTATGAGTTGCATAAATATCTTGAAGCATGGCCATTCTTGAGATGGTTATACATCTTAAAAATCATGTAAAGCATGAAAGGTATAATGTCTTCAAAGTGATTTTTCGATATAATCAGACATATGGAGATCTAGTATAATCTCATATGCTCAATATGATTGTGCAAATAGATTAACTATGATTTCTGATAGGTCAAGAGTTGACCAAACATGTGATTCTACAATCGTTGTGTGAATCATATAGCCAGTTTATCAAATGTTGAGAAACTTGGCCAAACCACTGTCTAAAGTGATTGGAATGTTGATGCCAAAGCATGAATGAAGAAAGGGAAAAACCAATGATAATGATCAGCAAAGTGAAATCCATAGAATAAAGTAAGGTAAAGAAGTAATCTAAAATCCAATCTTAGGTCCAAGTCTTCATCACTCAAGATATGGAGAGAGGTAAGTAGGAAAGGGAAATAACCTCTTTATAGAGGATCTCAGGAAGATGGTAGAGATAGAGATCTCTATTTCAGGACCTGAGAGGAAGTAAGATTGATACTATGCAGAGAAAGAGTTTCTACCATTATAGTTACATTAAGACATTCATGGACATGTAATAGAATTAGTGAATTTCTATTATATACCTGCCATCAATAAAATTGTCATACATCTTGTATGGACAAGAGTGTTATGGACTGATGTTTCATTTGAAAGATATGATCTTTGATGGAAATGCCTATGTCTCACTAACTATACTTGATAGTTAAAGAGACAAATATGTGTGACACATGTAATGAATGACATGATAACTCAAACTTGAATTCCTATAGCGATGTCATCTAGAGCGCATAAATGGGATTGAATTTCTGGAATCCATATGATGACTCCTTTGGTTGTTCAACCAATAGAGACATATGAATCTCATTCATTTTGCAATATGACAAAGGTTCTTCACTAGATGTATAGGGGGAACAATGATTCTATTAAGGATTATACATATTGATGTATATAGACATTTTAGAATAAATGCTAAAGGTATTCAATAGTACTTCAATATATTTAATGATGACCTCAGTAAATATGGTAGTTTGTATCTAATAAAATACAAACATGAATCTCTTGAAGTGTTCAAGGAGATCATAAATGAAGTACATAACAAACTTGGTATAAGTATTAAATTTCGATATGAACGATATGGAAATACTTTGAACGAAGAGTTTGAGAACCTTTTGGAAGATCATGATAATATATCATGATGGACTCCACAAGAAACACAATGATAGTGTATCATGAGAAGAGTATCAGAAAGAAGGAATCACACCTTGATAAGTTAGAGTGTGAATACCAGTCAAAACTTCAAATTTCCTTTTGGGCACATGCTTAACATTGGGAATAAAGAGAATCACAAAATGTTGTGGAATCTCAAAGTTCCTTAAGTAACACACAGAACTAATGGTTCTGGTATAACATGCCTAGAGCTTGAATGATATATGATATCTTATGGACAAGAAGGTGGTGAGTAGATCATATGATGAGTCAACAGTCTACCTAGAAACTAATGAGAGCCATAAATTGAGATATGGCTTGAAACCATGAAATCCAAGATGAACTCCATGTACATCAATCAAGTATGACTTTGGTTGATCCACCTAAAGGGGTAAAACCCATAGGGTACTTTTGGGTCTTTCAGAAGAAGACTGACATGGCGGGTAATTTGGTTGTAAAGAGTTGCTAACAAGTTCAAGGTGTTGAACATGATGATATCTTTTCAGCAGTTACCAAGGATAAATCCATCAGGATAATGTTTTCTATTGTAGCTTAATGTGACTATGATATTTGGCATATGGATGTTAAAATTGCATTATTTAAATGAAATATTGTGTAAGATGTGTATGTAACATAGCCTAAAAGGTTTTATAAATCCAATAATGCAAATAAAGTCTATAAAGCTGCATAGATCAATCTTTGGATCGAAGCAAGCACCTTAGAACTGGATCTTCAACTTGACAAGATAGTCAAAGAGTTTGACTTGAGTCAAAATGAAGATGCATTGCGTAATTACAAGAATTTAGTGGGAGCATATATATTCTAGATATTGATGGGGAATATCATCCTTATACTACAAAATCTAGAAACAAAGTGAATTCTAAAGTTTTAAAGAAGCGACCTATGTGATAGGAATCAAGAAATATAGTGATATATCAAGCGGGCTTCTTGTCCTAGGAAAGAGAACATACCTTGGCTAGATGTTGAATGAGTTCATCATGATGATAGAAAACTTGTCCATGTTCCATGGATTTAGTCTCTCAAAAGCCAAGTGTCCCAATTCTTATGAAGAATAAGGAACACATCAATAGATGCCATATGCATTCACAATTTGATCTATCATATATGAACTCATCTCATTGTCTTGTATGTATTGGACATGACAAATAAAATATGAACTAATTATCTTGTATGTAATGGACATGACAAGAACAAATGAACTCATCATCTTGTATGTATTGGACATGACATGAAGATATGAAATCATCATCTTGTATGACAAGATGATATAAATTTCTAGTTTTCTCATATGTATTGGACATGACGAATGGATATCTGTCGAACTCTAGTAAGAGTTACTGGAATACCATGAAGGACATATTTGTGTACTTGTGAAGTACTAAAAGGATTAGTTCTTTAGTTATGGTAATAAGGAAGAGTTGGGTGTAAAGAGTTACAACGATGCAAGCTTCCAAAATGACAAAATTGTGTTTTGACCGTAGAATAAGAATTGTTAGTTGGAAATGTTCCAACATAAAACAATTGATTAAATCTACAATAAGAAGCTGAGTACCTTAGTGTTACGAACAGTGTAAAGGATATTATATGCACCTAGAACTTCATATGGATGAACTTATGGGAGGTTCCAACCATTGGTGACTCAGTAGTAATATTGTGACAACAATGAAGCTATTGGTTAGGCAAAGGAATTTTAGATAACATACTACAACACTTCCATCCCATACGAGTTGTCGTACTGTGAGGGGATGTGAAACATGCAATATACTGACTTGAAGCAAATGTTGCTTTCCTTCTATAAAAGCACTTGTGCAGGAGAAACATGATGGACATGTTAAGATCACTTAGAATATAATTTGTGGGTGACTGGCTCGAAGTGCAAGTGTGAGTCTATTGATATAGTATGCCCAGAGAGGCAATCATAAGATGATTGCAATGAGGCATATGATACTTAATTTGATAATGATATAGGTAATTCTGCCTATTATATTTGTCTCTCTCATGAGATGATGACACATACATGATAGATGTCTAAAGAATTACGTGACTTGATGACATATGTCTTTAGGTTAAGGACATGAATAATGACCCCATATGTATTTTAAGAGTACATACATTCTTGTTATGCCCCTTTTTGGATATTATTGTGGAAGAAAAATAGACAATAGTAATACATAAGACTAGAGTGTGTGTTGACTGATGACAGAGTCTCATTAGTCATGATATATGATATCAAGTCAAGCACACAAGTATATGTTAGAGAACCGTATATCAAACAAACCCACCATGAGAGTGATACATGGATACCATGGAATGGTAGTCACAATCATCTCTCGTAGTGATGGTGGTGGTTGTGGTTCTTAGACCTAAAATCACTGGACTCATCACATGTGATTGGGTACACTTTGAAATCATCAAATGCAGTCTTGAAACATGGGTTGTTATAACGGTGATGATTGGTTGACTTTGACACATGGGGACTTGACTGTGAGTGATATATATGGGATTTGTCCCTCCTATAAGGAGTATGATATCAGGGCCCCTTGATAAGTGAGACTGAGAATTTTATGGCCACACTCATGTGATTCAACACCTGATATGTGAATTCACATGCAACTCAGACAGTCTGCTCTAGGTCAAGGAACATAGATTGAATATTGACGAGGATGACATTCCATGCCTCGAGTTCAATCCGAATGTCAGTGACAAAGGAACTATACGATCGTTGTAACACTAATCACAGATTGTAGGTTGAAGTTGTTCTCCAACTTTATGAGTTACTTGGGTAGAAATGATGAATTACTACATTCCACTCATTGCTTGTGATGTCATAAGTTGTTATGAACATTCACTGCTAACATAAATTGGGACATGCACGGTCACACACATATGATACCTCTAGAAGAGGAGATTATCCATTAATGATGTTTAGATTGAGACTAAAGGTGTTTAGGCACTCAATTAAACACACCATTGGATGAATGGACTCAGAACTATCAAGTTAAAGTGTTGAACTAGCTGGTAAGAGTGACAGGTCGATTGGAGACTGCATTGGCAATGTCAGGACTGCCAAGCAACCGGTTCACCCTTATGAGCTGATCGGCTGGTGTGAGCCAACTGATCGGTTCACTTGGTGAACTGGGAGGCTTACAGTCCTGCCAACTAAGGAAATAAGGATTTGCCCAGTTGGAAGAAAACTTTCATGTTTCACTTGTTCAATTCGATTGGAATACAAATTAATCTTTGCATTAATTAGAAATGATTACGGAGAGTCAATTGCATCCAAGTCTGGAAAGTGAAACGATCGGTTCACTGGGTGAACTGATCGGCTCTCACTCCCAGCCAATCCGATCACTAGTGAACTGATTGGCTCACCTTGCCAAATGACCGTTTCAGTTATGAAACGATCAGTTCGTCTATCACAGTACAAACAATTCATGGAATATTTGGATCCTTCTACTCCCGAACCGACTAGGAACCCTGACCCTGCCCTCTACTATAAATAGAGGGGTATTGGGGGCTTCTCAGAACACACAACTCAAAACATCATTTGATCTAAAAAGTTTTTGTCCTCTCTAGTTTTGGTAACCGAGAGAGCCCGAGCAAGTGCTACCCGACTAGGGGAGGTACAATGAGGGAAAGACAACTATAGAAAAGCAGTCCAAGTTTGAGAGAGCATGTTGGTGCTAGTACACTAATAGGATGGTTGTCTCCTTCGTGTCAGTTCTTCTAGAATGGCAGGTGTTCCAGGTGGTCTGTGTCAACTATCTATAGAGGCAGGAGATTTCTGTCACTCAGGAGGACTCATCATCCGTAGTCCATGGTGGAAGCCAGAGTTTGTGGTGAAGACTAGGAGCTACATAGACACCATACAAGACATGGCATTGAAGACCGTACATGGATGTGAGGTATTACCGCTAGGAAAGCCCCAGGACCAGGTATATCTCTCTAAAACCATCTTTCCCATTACATAGTCATTGATGCGATCTCCTGTTATGGGTTAATGGCCAGTAAAATTTTTGTTTTCACTTCCTTCTTTGAGGCCATAAAACCCAACATTCTCCACTTACAATTTTGGAGGAACCTATAATGCCATGGTTTTGTTCCTTGGCCACCATATCCTCCTGAATGCAGTTCTCTTTCTCTGATCCTTTGACGTATGTGGTTTGATGTAGAAAACTAGTCTTCTATTTATACAACTGTCACCATAGATCTCCTCGCTCACCTCCATTCTCACCCTTCTCGGCAATGCTTTGAGCCATGAACCTGTTGGCTTTTTGTTCATTGTCTTCTCCGTTTGACGGGTAGTCTTTTCCATCATGCCCAAATAGTCCATAGAGATAATAGAAGTTCATGAGCCTCTCAAATTTGATTTTCAATTCAGAAATGTTATTATTCTTTCCTTTTATGTGTAGAACTCTCTTTTGTATCTTTGATACATCTAGTTGGATCCAGACTCTCATGGATGATTCCCATCCCAACTTGTCCATGTCTATTTGGAGTACTTCTTCGAGTCTTCTTGCTATCTCCTTAGTTGCCTTCTCAGATCGGTAACCCATTGGAAGACCATAGATTCTAGCCTAGAAAGGGCTGAAGTTTACAGAGATCTTCTGTGCTTGTTCTTATTCATCTACCTCCTTGAAAAGAAATAGATTGTTGTCTAAGTTCCATGGAGCTCCCTCCATCACTTTAGGAAGACATCTCCTTCAAATTGTTTGAATGACACCTTATTTGCAAGAGCCTAGGCGTGAAGGTCTTATTATCACCCAAAAATTGGAAAATCTATTAGTAAGAAGTCTCACCACTAGTGCAAGAACAATATGTTTTTCCATGACTTCTTTATTGTATATATGTATCTCGATCACATCTTCTTCCTCTTCTATCAACTAAATCCTTGCACATATGTCACCCAACTCTAACGCCATAGATGGAGACTGGACCATGAACTACAGTTACACCCTTGAACCTACAAGAGAGAGACCACGAGAGAGAGTGTGATAAAGTGGTTTTTCTCTTTCCTTTATTACCTTGATTTCTTCACTTGAATCTAATTTAAAACCCTAATTCTCCTAAAGATTAACTGACCACTCAAAGATTGGAATCTCAAGCACAAACTTTACCAACATGTGGGGTATGCTATGGTGAATCTATGGTCCAAATTTCATGTCATTTGGACATTCCTAGCTCCCTCTATAAATTTTTACAAGTTTTGGCTAGAGTTTGATCAAATAATGTCACAATTTCGATTATTTACGCTATGTTTTCAATTTTGATCTCTGGTCACGCGGCGCTGACGTCAGTGATCCATGGACCCTTCTTCCTGAGCCACAATGACCAATTGGGCATTTGTGATTCACTCACCCCCACTCCTATTCAAGAAAACTAACACCTTCCTCGACCTCCCTTTGACATTCCTCGATCTTCAATTCACCTCGAGAAAGTGCCACTCACCCCTGAGCATGAGTTTTTCACCTCACCGCTTCCCGCCACTGCCGAGCTACTGGGTAGGCTATTCCCGACCACCTCTCCACCAATTTAATGCTCCCCAAGCTTTGATGGACATCCACCCACCTCAACGGTCCCTCAAACTAAATCCCAATCACCTGCTACTCCCCCTCCAATCTCCCTCTGCCGCGAGTTGTGCAGCTCGCCGGTCATCTAGTCAACCCGACATCTCAGGAGGAGCCACTCCCTAGCGACCGGTCATCCAGCTAGAGGAAGCTTGCACAAAGCTAGCTCAACCTCCATATGTGCATAAGAGATCCCCCTCCTCCGACATGAGCTCGCCAGAGTTTAACTCCCTTGTCTGTTGTGAACGTTGAGTAAGGAGAAGAGAGGGACCCGCTCGAGTCCAGTTGGACCAGTGAGGTAAATCCACCTCAGCTGACTATTCTTCCTTCTTAGATTGGGCGATAAAATCCTAACCATTGGATCTAAGCATCCAACGGCCCACCTTTATTCCCTTCTCATTATTAATCTTCGATTTTCAAGATTTGTCAGAAAATACCTATATCTTAGGAAAATCATAATAAATCGTAGGAGTGTTAGAAAAATATGAACACATACTCCATTTTTATCAGAACAATACAAGGATCATTAATCTGACATATGTTGACCCTAAATATGACTCGAATAATTTTTCATGCTCAAATATGATTATATCTTGTTTAATTGTTTAGGAAATACTCGAACCTGTCTACATCACCAAAAACCTGTGATCATCATATTTTTGCATCTATATAATTATGGAATGATTAGATCCAAATATTGTGACTCAATTATCAATCAAACCTAATTATCACTCTTTTCCCTATTTTGATCTACTAAAATGTGCATAATTAGTCAATATGATCTAAAGACCATGACTTTGACCTTATAGACCTACTCTGATGTGAAATTACTAATCTTGGACTCAAATCCATACTCTGAGACTTGTACTCAACTCTCATGACTCAAAAACTATAAAAGGGCCTTTTATATACTCTTTAGAATAATGGTGATTTGAACAATATAACTAATAAATACCAAATCTCCTATAATTTCAAGAAATCAAAGGTACCAGTGAGGAGCATCTTTGGACTCCCCACTTCTAAGTAGAAGGTACGCCATTACCTCCCACTTTGCCATATTACTTGTGCTTGTATTATATGTGTAGTAATGTATCTAGCATGTAATGATGAATGGTTGGTGGTACTTGAATAATATGTTGCTTGATTTTCATACCTATATATATATATACACCTGAAAACATAATATATTTGTTCCATTATATTTAAGCACTTCAACTCTTTGGTAGTCAAGTGATGGAAAATAAAGTACTTCAACTCGTCGGTAGTCAAGTACTTAAAGGTGATCCAACTCTATGGTAGTTTGATCACAATGAGATATGATCCAAATCGTTGGTAGTAGATCGTAAAGGCCTTAATGCATTCAACCTGTGGTGGTCAATGCATGGATGATATAATGGAAAATATGTTTAAAATGTGCTTTTTGTAAACAAACATTCTTGTTTAGGTATATGAGTTTTTGATATATTGTTATTTTTCTGTCAAGAGATAGTCTTATTCTTTTGCCAAGTTTAATTGAGAGGTATGATTTGAAGACATGTAGGCATACTCAGTACAATATATTTATATATTGTGTTGACGTGTACCGCTTGCAAATGTTTTATAGGTACCTTTTGCTTATGATGACGATGATGCAACTCAATATGCTGGCTCACAAAAATTAGATCTATCATGGGGAAGCTAAAGCTAAATGGGACTCTTATATTATGTTCTTTTTCTTTTGTAATTAGTTTCTCATGTATTAAGTTTTCTTCTGTAGAACTCTTATGCCTTTGGGGCCCTATGTAATGAACATTTTGGTTTATGTATGGAAGCTTTTTATTCGGTGTATTTATATATTCATGTGTTTGATCCACTCAGGGACGTGCAACTTTAACTCTATTGTACACCTTCTGTTGGCGCCTGAGGTGTAGAGTGGAGTTAGGTTGTTAACCCGTGACAGATGGTATCAGAGCAGGCACATGAATCAATATAGGTGTACCAAATAATTAGTAACCTTACCTAGACCTGGGGTAACCACATTTACCTGTAAATTTCCGAGGTGTCTAGAAGGGTACCTTGCGGAAGGTTTTGACATAATGACTCTCCCTATCCATTTTCACGGAGTGAGGGTTCCCTCCGCAAGCTATCTACCTGGCTGATGCAATTATTGTTAAAGAGGGCACCCTTACCTTAGAAAAATCTTTCCTCTCATCTTTTCTCAATTAAGGACTACCCCCAGCCAACCTATCTAGTAAATGGTAAACATTATATTTCTCATCTACTTTCTCTCTCATGACCATGATCAGTGATATACTCTCCCTATTATGTGGGTAGATTAGGAGAAATGGGAATAACTAAAAGACATTAAAAATATTTGGAAAAATATATGTCTTGATTGCTAAATCTTTATCTCTTGCTTTATGACCTATCTCGAATAAATCTCTAAATTATCTTTTATTCAAACTTGCATATGCCTCCAAAAACAAGGTCCAAGAGAACAATATCTAATGATGGCTCTGGTGATGAATCTCAATCATGCCCTAGTAAGACCATGGTTGTAGGAAATTGGGAAGAACAAAAGAAGGTGATGTTGGAATGCATGCATGCCCTAGACCTAAAAGAAACAAACAATAGTGCCTCATCCTCTAGGACCAACCCTAAAATCACCATTAGTGACTTCCTTAAGCTTAAAACTGAAGCCTTTCATGGAGAAGACTTAGGTGAAGTCCTAGATAAAGCTGATGCATGGATCCTATCTGTTGAAAATGCCTTTAGAACCCTTAAGTGTCCTGAGGAAAATAAGGTCACCTTTGCTACCTACCGACTTAGGGGGTCCGTGAAGTTGTGGTGGGAAAATTGTTACCATACACGAGCACTTCTAGATGCCGCCATAGGCTGGGAGGAGTTTTGTAACATCCCTGACCTGGGTTAAGGCCTAAACCTAGAAGTTTTGCTTAAGTAAGTCATTTAAATTCTTGTGTTTATATTTTGAAAAGTAATTAAGACTAAAGGAGAGCTTATGTTTCAATTTTGGTCCTATTTGAATAATGTTGAAATAATATTTTACCTGTTTGGATTAAAGTGCAATTTACCCAATTCAAGGGGTTACCTTGCAAATGTTACATGATAAATGTTTCTCAAGTGTTATAGAATCATAAGAATGAGAATGATGCTGAGGTATGGCTTCCACAAGCCTAAGTCCCAAGAAGGAGCTTGTTTGAGTAATGCTTGGGTATTGAATGCTAGTTTTGGTGTAATTTGCATATTACTCAAAATCTAGGGTTGAATATGTAAAAAACCACCTATATTATGTCCCTACTATTTCTTGGTAATATTTAGGGATAATAAAAAGAAATGGGCGCCTTGTTTTAATTACTTTTGAGGAGAGATAATCTTGATAATAAAATAATCAAGATTTAAGTAGAATTGAAAACCTAATTTATTTTGTAGCAAAACTAAATATATTAATTGAAGTGGCCATCAACTAAAAAGACTGTGGTTGTAATACTATAGGGGAAGGACGTCCAAATTCTTTGAGTTTCACCGAAATATCCTAAGTAGGTGAAGAAATCCACTCACATTTGTTAATTAAAAAGTAATGTCCACTAAAAATGGATAATAGTATTATAATGATTAAGATGCTTAAAGTGGTTGCTTTTAATTCAAGGATAAACTAGCGGATATTGAGGAAGAAAGAAAGATGTCTTTGAAGGCAAGGAAGGGAGGGGGCATGTGGCAAGAAAGTGGATGAATTTTCTCCTACTTTCTCTCTCCTAGAAAATCAATTATATGTACTCGATTTTCTCCTTACTTGAAAGGCTATTTTTGCAAACCACTTTCTTCCCTTGCTTTGGCCGATGACCAAGGAGCTTAGGAGTAGGAGGAAAACATTCCCCAAGCTGAAGGTAAGCTCCATGATCATCTTCAACCTTGAATTGATGGTTGAAATCAGATTTCAACACTCATTTTCTTCTTTCTTCCATCCAATACTCAACCTTGGCTATCTTTTGCATCCAAAGAGTTGGAAACGAACCTTGGATAGTTGAAGGAGTTTCTTTCACCATTAGAGACCAGAAGCATGAAGCTTTAAAGCTACTTTGAAGGTGGGTTATATAACTTGAACCCATCAATGTTATTATTGATTTCAATTTCTCATCATATGTTGATCCTTTATGTTCTTCTTGAATAATTGTTGAATTTATCATATGTATGACAATAGAAATCAGAGGTATGAAGCTTGATGATGATGACATTATCTTAGCACACACCTCTAGAAAATAAAGAGCAAACAGTTTCATTGTTGTTGGTCAAACAGTTTCAAATCGTTAGAGACCAAACAGTTTCAAACTGTTTGGTGACTAAACGGTTTCAAAACCGTTAGAGGTCAAATGGTTTCAAACCATTAGAGACCAAATGTTTTCAATGGATTCAAAGATCAATTGGTCTCATGACCTAATAATTTCAAACAATAAAACTCAATTAATTTTAGAACCCTAGCTCAATTGGTTTCAAAACCCGAGATCAATTGATGTCAAAACCTTAATTTAGGTTTAAATGGTTTCATCTCTGAATTGACCAAACAGTCTCAAAACGTTTGAGGGATTAGGGTTAAATGATCTTCAAGACCGTTTAAGGTATAACGGTCTTCAGACCATTTAAGGATATAGACACCAATACCGTTTGAAGGTCTAAACAGTCTCAAACCATTTGGAGTTTTAGACCAAGACCATTTGAAGTTCTAAATGGTCTCAAACCGTTTGGAGTTTTAGACCAAGACCGCTTCAAGGTCTAAATGGTCTCAAACCGTTTGGAGTTTTAGACCAAGACTGTTTGAAGGTCTAAACGGTCTCAAATCGTTTGGAGTTTTAGACCAAGACCGTTTGAAGGTCTAAACGGTCTCAAACCGTTTGGAGTTTTAGACCAAGACCGTTTGAAGGTCTAAACGGTCCCAAACTGTTTGGAATTATAGACCAAGACCATTTGAAGGTCTAAATGGTCTCAAACCATTTGGAGTTTTAGACCAAGACCATTTGAAGGTCTAAATGGTCTCAAATCGTTTGGTGTTTAGACCAAGACCGTTTGAAGGTCTAAACGGTCTCAAACTATTTGGAGTTTTAGATCAAGACTATTTGAAGGTCTAAACGGTCTTAAACCGTTTGAAGTTTTCGACCAAGACGTTTGAAGGTGTAAATGGTCTCAAACTGTTTGAAGGTTTAGGGTCAAACCGTTTGAAGGTTCAATTGGTCAAAACCGTTTGAAGGTCCAATTGATTCAAACCATGTAAATACTAATAACCTTATAAGTGGTTGAAGAGTATCTCAAAGTTTATTTCAACGGAAGTACTTCTAAAGCACTTAGGTGATTAGTATAATTAAAGTGATTATCACTTGGTGCCTATGAAGGTAATAAATTCAATATACTATGATAAGCATTGGTGCATGTTCTTAGTGAAAGGTTAAATCAACTCTATAAGGTATGATGGTGATGTGTGTTCCTAATTCATGGAACAATGATAAGTATGATTAAATACTTAAATAATGCTATGTGCTCCAAAGATATGTGGAAGCACTGTCTTAGGGTTTGGATTAATGAGGTAATCATGAAACCCTAATTAATAAAGATGTGAAACCCTAATATAGGGTGATGTTATGTGAAACCCTAATATAGGGTGATGTTATGTGAAACCCTAAAAATAGGGTGATGTTATGAGAAACCCTAATATAGGGTGATGTTATGTGAAACCCATATATCGGGTGATGTTATGCGAAACCCTAATGTAGGGTGATGTTATGTGAAACCCTAATATAGGGTGATGTTATGTAAAACCCTAATTGATAAAGATGGGAAACCTTAACCCTAATGAGGGAATAGTGATGTTATCTTTGTATTGCATAATGTTGATATGTATTTATCAAGTATACTATCCATGCAGGTATCATGAGATGATGAGCATAACCAGGTATGAGCTATGATGTTAATGGGCCTTGTGAGCCATTATTTTATTTGTTGCCTAGTGAGAGGTGACAAGAAGTTGAATATGCCTGGTGAACTATGTGAGATGCTTGTGTATCAAGTATTATGAATACATGGGTCAGATGACCTGGAGGTAATAGTTACCTGACAAGGTTAACCATGTTTAGTGATGAACTAAGGGTTTGAATAACCAAATCCAATAAACATGATGATGGTATTGTTGAGGGATGAGAATTCCCAGTAATGAGATAAGGGATTGAGATCCCAATGTTTTATAATGTTTTGAAAAGCACTTGATAGAAGTATTACATGTTTCTTGTAGCATTGGTCATAATAATTCTTGTTTGAAAACTTGACTGATGCTAAACGAATATGGTAATGTACTTAAATAATCAAGTGGAATCTTATCATGTAGATCTCTGGCCATAGATCCATCATCGTCAGTAGTTGGCGATGGTGAAATAGGTTTTCCTATGGGAACTCCTGGAATGCATATTTTTTAATATGTGGGGGTAATGGGCGAATATATCCTTACGCCTCATAGGAATGACTACGGGCCATATCCTATGCACAGGAATGGTTATGGACCATATCCCAAAAAGAGTATGGCTATGGGCCATGACTCCATTATACTAGGCATTGGTTATGGGCCATATCCTGAAGAGAGTATATGCTATGAGCTATAACTCTATACCGAAGTTGCCAGTATACCCTGGAAAGCTATTTTAGCAAGAGACACGAGATGTCCTGCATGTGGTCTCGCAGTGATCGAGACAGATGAGGTGATGGAGTTTGGCTCTTCCCTTGACCTTGTATGGCACCGATGCTTACATAATCGTGGTCGGTTGGAGCATGAATGGTATACTTCATCTCCTTAGGGCATAAGTGTGAATGAAAAATGTAATCAGCCGTGTAGCATATTTGCTTAAGGATGAAACATGGAAATCATTGGTTGATGTTACACTGCTTATTGTATCCTAAATGGATAGATATTATACATGTTCTTCATATTCCTTAGTAACTAGATGATTTACTGCTTTATCATACATAGTTGTAATGCTTTAAAAGATGAAATTGCTCTATTTTTCTTAAATGGTGATTTATCTTGTTTATAGATAATAAAGAGTCCTCTGCTCAGTTTATCACTATTTATCTACAATAATAACATTTTTGGAGGAGATTTATATCTCTCGCTGGGACAATTTCAATTGTCTCACCCCCGTGGGATCCAACCTTTTTAGGTGGATGAGGACGAGGAGGTAGAAACCATACAGTAGGGGAAGGACAACAGCATCAGGGACAACAATAACATCTCAGGTAGAGATACTGACTGTCGTGTCTTGTAGATAAGAGTCCTATGTGTCATCTCTGTACTCTCAGGTCCTTAGAGTCAGTAGTTAGTACATTAATGATTGATCTGAGATTTTGGCATTGTAATGCCTTGAGGTTTTATGTTGATTATGTGTAGATTTAATAGAGCAACTGTTGTATGTAATCCTTGAGAAGAGAATGTACATGGTATGTACTTTGTGTACCAGAATGTATATAGTATTTTGGTTCTTGTTATAAGAGTTTCTAGGAAATGGATCTCTTTGTAAATGGTTTTAATTTTTAGTGATTTTTAGTAATCTGCTGCTAAGGTTTTCTTCCGCAATTAATTATGCAGTGACAGCCTGATTTATTGTCAGGTCATCACAAGTTAAGTGGTATCAGATCATAAGGTTCGCTGAGTCTATAGAGACATAGGATTAAGGTTGTTGAGTCTGTTCTAGTGTCTTCCAGTTTATCTGATAGTGACTTCTGCTCTCAGGAGAAGAAATAAAGCTTGAAGATGGCTGGATCACACGAAGAACATGCTGTTGAAAGCAGTGTTGCTGCACCTGGAGGAGGTACAAGGGATCAGGCTAGAGAAGAACTAGTACTTGAACATCCCCAGCTTGACCAAGCTACACTAGAAGACCCAGCTTTCCATGCTCTGTTTGGGCAGTTCATGGCGACTATGACACATATGGCAGATAGGATGCCACCACCTGCACCTAGGGTACCATCTCACAATGAGGGACATGGAGCTGGCAAGACTTTTGAATGGCTTCGCCGGGTAGGAGCCACAGAATATGCTGGTACATCTGACCCAACAGACGTGGACTTGTGGCTAAATGAGCTAGAAAAGGCCTTCAGAATTCTTAATATCCCAAAAGCTAAGAAGGTTAGGCATGCAGTGTACCTGTTGAAGGGGAGTGCTGGCCATTGGTGGGCCATAGAAGAAGGCAAAAGGCCAGGTGTTGAAGTCGGATGGGAAGATTTCTGATGTGAATATGTTAGTAGATATTTTCCTAAGACTTACCTGGATGAGAAAATCTCTCAGTTTGAGCAGATAAGGCAATGAACAATGAACATTAGTGAGTATGAAGCTAAGTTTATGGAGCTTCTACGGTTTTGTCCACACATGGCTAATTTAACCACATGTCTACAGATGAGGAGAGGATTTGGCATTTTGAGAAGGGTTTAAATGTTAATTTAACCACACCAATATCTACTCTAGAGAATAGAGAGAGGTTTGCCACCTTTGTGGAGTCCGTTAGGCAGATAGAAAGGTTTGTGACTGAGAAGCGTCAGGCCAACAGTAAGAAAGTATATACCCAGTTCCAGGGACAGAGGTCCGAAATTTTTAAGAAACCAAGGTTTTCAGCACCAACAGAACCACCAAGGTTCAATACCCACCAGTAAGAGGACTGTCTAGACCACAACGGGAGAACAAAGTCTGTTATAAATGTGGGAAGATGGGATGTAACGCCCGAGCCCACTGCCCAAGGCTCTAGTAGAGTTTTAGGAATGACGACTGGCCCCACAGACCACCACTAGCCTTAACTGTGCACTTTGTCCACACTGACGCGCAAGCCAGGATCAACTTCCCGACTGGTCACCCATCCTAGTACTACTCCAAGTTGAGCACACTTAACTATGGAGTTCTTTAGAGATGGGCTCCCTGAAAAGGAGGTGCACCTTGGTGATATGGGTAGTTGAATCATTCCTTATAAGATCTTTTTATCCAAGGCCTCAAATCCTCGGATGTTACAATCTCCCCCACTTAGACTCTTGACGTCCTCGTCAATGCTCAACTATATGGCCTCATAATCTGACCCCATTTCAGCACAGACCCACAATGGCCCATGGACACCCAACTCCTGATCATAGAATACCAGCGCAAGGGTGGCTACGTCAACCATGGACAACCCTTTCCTACATGCCTAGACCGCACGACTCAAGACTAGCATGTCACATGCCCATGTGGGCCCCACCTACTGGAGGGGTTATGGCTCTGATACCATTTGTAACGCCCGAGCCCACTGCCCAAGGCTCTAGTAGAGTTTCAGGAATGATGACTGGCCCCACAGACCACCACTAGCCTTAACTGCACACTTTGTCCACACTGACGTGCAAGCCAGGATCAACTTCCCGACTAGTCACCCATCCTAGTACTACTCCAAGCTGAGCACGCTTAACTATGGAGTTCTTTAGAGATGGGCTCCCTAAAAAGGAGGTGCACCTTGGTGATATGGGTAGTTCAATCATTCCTTATAAAATCTTTTCATCCAAGGCCTCAAATCCTCGGATGTTACAATATTCGCCTATCTAATTAGAAAATCTAGAAAATGTCTTTTCTTGCAAAAAACGTAGTAATTAGTAGGAAGGTCAGATGAAGAAACTTAATACATGAAAGTTGATCAAAAAAACATGAAGAACCCAATAAAAATATAATGGGAGCCTGATTTTGCTTGCAATTCAAAAAGTATATAGAGATGCTATCTTTAATAGTTTAATCAATGAGAAACCCTAACCTTTGATGATTAACAAATTACAAAGGGTTAAATGAGTGTTTAAAGGTGATATTAGACTGTTAATCGAAAAGAGATACATAAGATTGAAAAAGATAAATCTTGCACGTAATTAGTTTAATTGAAAGTCCATGTGCATGAATATGTTGTAATGGGCCTTGAAACCTTAATGTTGGTAAGTAGAACTACTAATGGCTTTAATTATTTGATTTCATGTAAAGAACTGAGTTTTCATGGTTATAAGCTATTTCAAGCATTAAAGTTCCTAATTTGTGGATAAATACCCTAAATGTAGTAATTAGGGTTTTCCCATGAATAAAAGGTGGAGTTAATAGCAAATCGAGTTCATATGTGAATTGGACCATAATTGATGATAAATACATATAATGATCTTGTTATATATTAAAAGGATGAAAATTGTAGATTTAATGTAAAAGAGGCTTAATGGATTTATTTAATGGTTAATTATGCCTTTAATCTGAAATTGAGGATTAGATGTTGAGATAATTAGGGTTTGTGATCAATTGCATTAAATTAGGGTTTAAAATAGTAAAATATGAAAGGAAACCCTACTTTCTATGGAAACCCTAAAAAGTGGACTAGAAACCCTAGGAAGCAAGCTAGGTTTAATGGATCTTGATGACATGAGTAATAAAAGGAAATTTTATAATTGTTTCAGGATCTTATTGAATGCTTGCTTGCCTATTGTTGTTTGGATTATTCCTGCACCTGAATCTACATGTACAGGTATGTGGTTACGCTTATGACTACCCGAATTAGTTTTCTGGGATTTTATCGATGTTTCCATCGTGGCTAGAATTAAATTGTTGGATGTATTTAATTCATGCAAAGTCTAATGTGAATATGACTATCACATAAGAAATATCCCTACTAGCTCAGATCCTAGTCCCCTCTGTAGCTTAATGGGTTGACCTAGTAAATGGCTACCAATGGGGTAGTCCCATCAGGTCATTGGATGACTTAGTAAATGGATACCAATGGGGTAGGTCCATCAAGTCACATTGAGTTAGAGATTGGACTACGTATGGGTAGTGCCATGCGACTCAACCCTAGATATTGATCTACCTGTTAGGTAGGATCATGCGGGGTTTAATAAGGATCTACCTAGAGAGAGGTAGTATCTCAGTCCGCTGCAGGGACAACACAGAGATAGGGGATAGGAAAGGATTGAGTAGTATGGTTTAAAATGTAATCTTGGCTGTTAAATGATAATTGGTTGATTACTTTGTTACTATAGTTGCACGATTATTGTTTCCCCCACATACCAGCTTCTTGCTGACCGACGTTTTGTTTGTCGGTGTTTTAGGTACAAATAGTAAAGTGGCAGATGTGGAATTAAATGAGAAATAACGTGCACAGGAGGATTAGTTAGTTTAGCATCTTCATGGATAGAAGTTTAGAAATCCCAGTTTTTCCAAGGTAAGAAAAGTTTTATTTTATACCAGTTTTTAGTGTAGTTGGTAAAGTTTATTAATTGTTATTGATTATTTTTCGAACCTTTGATCATGTTAGTTGAAATACGGCTCTGACCTTCGGGTCTCCCTTAATTGGGGGTTATCGGGAGGCGGGGTCGTTACATGGGACATCTGATGAAAGATTGTCTAGTTAGAGACGTGACTGTAATCCAACCACCGAGGCAGAGTCAACAAGGCTATCAGAAGTGACAGTTTAGCAGTGGCACTTGAGGACGTGGACAGGCGTCCCAAGTTGGCTCATCTACATCCAATAACAGAGCACAAAGTCAACATCAGGCAACGGCAAGATTCTATGCTATGAATCAGTCGGAGGCAGTGGTCAACCCATGAGTTGTGGCAGGTCAGATGAAATTATTTCATTTTAATATGTCTTCATCCTGCTTTTTATCTATTTTGATTGATCTGGGTGCTATGCATTCCTTTATCACTCGAGAAGTGATTCATGACCGCAATATGACTATCAGTCATAGAGCAGATAACTTGTTATTAGAAACTCCATTAGTTGGATCTGTAGTGTTGTGGGAGGTATGTTCTCCCTGTGTTCTTTCTTTTTTAGAACATAGCATTCAGGTGGATCTTATACCACTTGAGATGCATGGTTTTGACATAATCCTTGGGATGGACACTCTAGAAAAGTATAAGGTTGTCTTGGATTGTGGTTCCAAGCAGGCTATGTTCACAGACAATGGTGATACATGGGTTTTTCAGGGGGACACAAAGATTCTTCCAACCTGTCTAATGTTAGAAATGGTAGATGAGAAGTTTATGAGACAAGCATGCTTTGCATTCTTGGCACATGTGGTAGATACCAGAGCAGAGAGTCCTAGTCTTCCTGAAGTTCTGATTGTTAGGGAGTTTGAGTATGTGTTTCCTGAGGAACTTCCAAGTGTTCCTCCACCTCGAGAGATTGATTTCGAGATTAATCTAATTCCAGATATGTAACCTATATCTCAAACACCTTATAGAATGGCACCTGCTGAGATGGCAGAACTCAAGAAACAATTACAGGAGTTGCTTGAAAAGGGTTTTATTCGACCGAGTACTTCACCATGGGGTGCTCCGGTTCTTTTCGTTAAAAAGAAAGATGAGTCTATGAGATTATGCATTGACTATAGACATCTAAGCAAAGTATCCATAAAGAACAAATATCCTATGCCAAGGATAGTGACCTGTTTGACCAGTTGTGTGGTGCAACTATCTTTTATAAAATAGATCTGAGGCCAGGATACCATCAGTTACGCATCAAGGAGAGTGACATACCTAAGTCAGCCTTTAGGACAAGGTATGGTCATTATGAGTTCATATTTATGTCTTTTGGACTAACTAATGCACCATTTGCATTCATGGAACTCATGAACAGAATCTTCCATCCATTCCTTGATAAATTCATAGTAGTCTTTATAGATGACATCCTGATTTACAGTAAAGATGCTTGACAGCATGAGCAACACCTTCGTCAGGCCCTGACTTTACTGAGAGAGCACAAGCTATACGCTAAGTTTAGCAAGTGTGAATTTTGGTTATCAGAAGTATCTTTCCTAGGACACATAATATCTAACTCAGGTATCTGTGTTGATCCTCAAAAGGTAGAATCTATCTGTGAATGGGAACAACCAAAGACCCCAACGGAGATACGCAGTTTTCTAGGACTGGCAGGCTAGTATAGGAGGTTCATTAAGAAATTCAGTTCTGTAGAATTACCCCTAACCAAGTTTGTAACATCCCTGACCTGGGTTATAAGTTAACCCTATGTGTTTTTACTTAAATCATGTAATTAAGATACTTGTGATTAACTTCTGGCATGTAATTAAGTTCATGAGGAACATACAATTTCATTTCTATCCTTTTAAAACAATGAATGTAGTATTGTTTTGTTATGCAGGGACCTATGTGCAAATTACCCAATTAGAAGGGTTAACTTGCAATATTAACATGATATAATGTTCCTTTGATGATGAGACATCATATGAATGAATATGATAAGGTATGATGGATTCTCCAAGCTTGGGAGCTTGTGGAGTGGTCCTTCTGCTTAAAAATCTTGATTTTGGTGTAAAGTGCAATTTACCCAAAATATGGAGTGCAACCTGTAAAATATACCTTCTAGTAGATCTTTTATGACTCTTTACATCATTTAGAGAAGAAATGATGAGAGGGGCGCTTCAATTAAATAATTGGATAAGAAGGATGACCTTTGTAGTGAAAACACCTAGTAAGAGTAAGGAGACCCTTCATATATGTACCTTAGTATGCATGTTGGTTTTCTCTACCCTTAGATCTTGAGTTTTGATGAGCTTTGCATAATATTATCATGCTTGGACGTGCCTTAGAAATAAGAAGGGACTTAGATGAGAAATATATGTTTTAGAGGTCCTTGTGGTGGAAAACAACCTAAGGTATATAAGCCCAGTTCCTTGTAAAACAACCAAACATATTCCCTTCACTTCCTCACTTCTCATCTTTCTCAACCGACCAAGGCAAAGCTCTGTAGCTCAGGGAAACGACCAACCTGTTCTAAGGTAAGAGAGCACCATCTTCTAGCTTGGATTCATGGAGGAAATCCTTGTATAAGGTTGGTTTCATGGTTAATTCACTTAGGTTTCTTGTTCTATCCGATCATCTCCATCTTTTCCTTGGAGAATCACCTTTGGCCAACCTGTGGAGCTCAAGACGCCATTAAAGGCTTGAAGCTTGGAATCTTGGAGCTCTAGGAACAACGTTTGAGGTAGGTTTTATAACTCTAAACCTTGCTTTGTTATGCATACTTTTATTCTTGCAAATAATAGTTAGTTCTTCTTCTTCCCCATCTTTCTTTGCACTCTTGCAAGCTTTTTCATGAAGAACAGACCTTGGTTTCAAGGTTGAAGATGAAGGGCGTTAATACCTATGTTGGTCCTTATCCAACTTTATTAAAAGATCTTGGACCAATAGGTCTAAACGGTTTGCAACCGTTTGAAATTAAAAAGGGGCTCAACCCGTTTGATCTCAAACGATCTTCTAAGATCGTTTAGTTTTAAACGGTCTTCAAGACCGTTTTTTAGGGTTGACCAAGGGAATACCATTTAAGGAACTTTTGTAAACATATTGAATTTAATTCCTACAAAGAATCATAACCCAATTCCAAATCAATCACAAGTTGAAGGCACTTCAACTCCTTAAACCCTAATCGGGTTGAATTGAGTTTTTCAATGATAGATTTTGGTGAATTTTGGGTTGAAGGACCCAAACGGTCTCAAGACCGTTTGGGGGTTCACTCAAACGGTCTTAAGACCATTTGGTGACAACCCAAGACCGTTTGGAGGACTAGGGTTAAGGAATTTGATGGTTTTAGGGTCCAATTTCCATAGGTTGATGAATTGATAAAAATGCTGATTTTGGACCTAGTTAGGGTTCAATCCATATCAAATTGATTTAGTTTTTGATAAAACTTTGGGAAAACGGTCTCAAGACCGTTTGGAGGATATCCAAATGATCCCAAGACCGTTTGGGCCAAGTTTGGGCCCAATTGGAGCTCAATTGATGGGTTCAACTACAATTTGTTTCACATTGTTGAAAATTGATGATTAGCCGATTGAAAACCCTAATTGAGTGGGATTTAACCCCAATTAGCTTTCAATTGAGAATCAATTTGGTGTCTAATTGATTAAGGCTAATCCTAATTGACTCAATTTGTAAATGGTTAACAAGGGCATGGCCAATTGAAGGCTTCAACATAGGAAATCCTATTTAAACATAACCTTTGTTTCACCTTTTATGTCCATGCGGTTTGAACCCATTTGGATCCAAACGACCTCAAGGTCGTTTAAGCTCAAATGGGTCACACTCATTTAAGCTCAAATGGGTTCACACTCGTTTAAGCTCAAATGGGTCACACTCGTTTAAGCTCAAACGGGTTCACACTCGTTTAAGCTCAAGTGGGTTCACACTCGTTTAAGCTCAAATGGGTCCACACTCATTTAAGATCAAGTGGGTTCACACTCGTTTAAGCTTAAATGGGTTCAATTAAAGGATACCTTGTTTTAATCAAACACTAATCACATGATAGTGATGTGTTGGCTTGTATTGGTCAATGAGGACTAAACCCAACCTAATCTAGAGTGATGTAATCATCATCTAGAAGTAAGAGGAGAGAGAGGGCTCCTAATATAATCAAGCAACATATCTTCAATGCATAAGAATGAATGGGTGTAGGGTATGATCCATCAAGGTGAGATCAAGGAAACCCTAACTATGATGATTGATGAATCTTAACCTGAGTAGAGGGCATAAATGATGATGTTCCTCATACATGATGATAATAGGAGTTTAATTCACTATGAGGTGAATAGTAAACCCTAATTCTAGGGTAATAACATGTAATGTGAATAGTAAACCCTAATTTGGGGTGAGGTTGTAAAAAGAAGTAACTCTAGGTTATACCTATGAGTGTGAAACCCTAATTACAAGTTATAGCATGAGGAATCTATTTACCTTGTAAACTAAAGAGATTCAATAACCCCATGATAAGGAGGAATGCATCCAAATCCTAAAATCAGTAGAGGTATACTGATTCATAGCACGCCTGTGCTATAGAGCACGACCGTGGTAACCTTCCTTTGCATGACCGTGCAAGGAAGCACGGCTGTGGTATTCTATGAAACAAATTGAAAAGTCTTGATATTTGTAAGGATGTTGTTAAATATGCATAATCTCAGTTATACTAATCATGCAGGTGGTTAGCAAGATGTAATCATAGCCTGGATAACGGTTATGACATTATTTTCATTGAAAGCATGTCAATAGCTTATGAACAGAAATAACTATGCTGCCTAGATGCAAGTGGAATCATATGAAACTGATATGCCTTAAGGGCCATGAATGACATCAAGGTCATGCTAATAGATGACTTGATGCTGACATGTCACTTGATAGCAAGTGTTATGATGATATAAGGGTGTGAGCACCCATGTTCCTGAATCATAGTGATAAGATGATTAAGAATTGATATCCATCTGATAACTGATATGAGTAATACCTGTTACATTTAGTATTCTTCTGTTATAGCCATGTTTAGTACTTGAATGCTTGGAAATATGTATGATGCTAAAAGAATACTGAAATGTACCTAATAACCAAGTATAATCATACCATGTAGAGACCTGATCATAGATCCATCATTGTCAGAGTTTAAATGATGGTGAAACAGGTTTTCCTAAGGGAACTCCTGGATCACATACTTTAGAGTATGTGGGGGAATATGGATGTTTATATCCTTACATCCTAGTGTAGGAGTTGATGTGGATGTATCTTAATCCATCAACCCTTCACTATATGTTTATACCAGGATAATGTAACACTATTCTCCCAAAGGAATCTTTTATACCGCATCGATGAGAGATAAACATGAAATCTTTCGGTAGCGAAGAGAGTACAGAATGCCACTGTGACTCTAATAGCAAAGTACCATAGTACCCTGGTGAGCTATAATAGCAGAGACACTAGATGTCCTGCATGTTGATCCTCACTCTGACTGAGGAAGATGAGGTCATAAGAATCCGGCTCTTTTGATGACCAAGGTATGATACCGATGTGACTTAATAGTGATCGGTTGGAGTATGAGCGGTATACCTCATCTCCGCAGGGCATAATGATGTTTGTAAAACATAATCAGCCACGTAGTATATCTGTTTAGTTTGAACTACGAGATACATGAATGATATTATACTGCATAGTACACATGTCCTTCATATTTCTTATATGTTGTTATTCTGTTTAAATGTTAATCTGCTGTTGTTTTCCTTAAAAGCTTGTACTTCTTATGTAGTTCTTTGATGCTATAATAAAGCTTCTGGCGAAGAGTTATAACTCTCGCTGGGACAATTATTTAAATAATTGTCTCACTCCGTAGGTTTCTAACTTTTAGGTGGACGTCGAGGACGAAGAAACCAATCTGAGGGTGAGCAGTACCAGCAGCAGCAACACCAGGGGCAGCAGTGAATCTCAGGTGGAGATACTGACTGCTATGTTATGTAGTTAGTTGGTCCTATGTCGTCTCTGTACTCTCAGGTCCTTGGAGTTTGTTAATCTGAGATTTTGTATCTTGTTGTATGAAATCACTTAAGAAGTGGTTTAACAGAGATGTAAACTGTTTACCTTGCTTTTATGAAAGAAGTTTCATGCCTTCAAGATCTTGTCTCGAAAAGTTTTAATTTCTCGTAATTTTTCGTATTCCGCTATTAATCGAATGCTTCCGCTAAGTTTATATCGTGTTTTGGAGATTGGAGCCCACAATTAAGTGGTATCAGAGCTCTAGGTTTGCTGAGTCTACAGAGACATAGGACTTAGGATGTTGAGTCTATCCTTAGTGTTTCTTTCCTATCTAATAGAGTCTTCTGCTCCTCAGGAGAAGAAGATAAATTAAGAATGTACGGACCACACAAAGAACATGAGGAGTACGAGGCTGAGAGTAGTGTCGTAGCACCTCGAGAAGGTGCAAGGAACTTGGAGATAGAACAACCTGTACCTAAGCCACCTCAGTTTGACCCACCTGACATGGGTAACCCGGCTGTCCAGACTATGTTCGGGCAGTTTATGACTTCCATGACACACATCACCGACAGGATGCCCATGCTAGCACCTAGGGCACCTGTCCAGTCTGAGGGTCAAGGTATCGGTAAGACGTTCGAGCGACTTCGTCGTGTCGGAGCAACCGAATACTTTGGGACAGCTGACCCTGCAGATGTTGATCTGTGGTTAACCGAGTTAGAGAAAGCTTTCAGAATCTTGAACATCCCAGAAGCTGAGAAGGTTAGACATGCTGTCTATCTTCTCAAAGGAAGTGCTGGTCATTGGTGGACCATGGAAGAGCAGAAGAGGCCTGGTGTGGAGATTTCCTGGGAAGTGTTCTGACGAGAATTTATCCATAGATATTTTCCAAAGACCTTCCTGGATGAGAAAATCTCTCAGTTTGAGAGATTGAGACAAGGCATGATGAACATTAGCGAGTATGAAGCTAAGTTCATGGAGTTGCTGTGGTTTTGTCCACATATGGCTGCTACATATGAAGAGAGGATCAGAAGGTTCGAGAAGGGTTTAAACACTGACATGACTACTCCTGTGTCTGCGCTAGAGAATTGGGAAAGGTTTGCTACCTTCGTTGAGTCAGTCCGAAGGATAGAAAGGTCCGTAGTAGAGAAGAGGCAAACCCATAAGAGATATTCTTAGTTCCAGGGATCTTCATCTAGAGACTTTAAGAAGCCTAGGTTTTCTGCACTGACACCACCACCACCTAGACCAAGTGCCCAGACACAGTGGACACCAAGTAGAGGTAGAGGACGAAGCCTACCACTACAAGCGACTCGCAGTTCAGCATCAATGTCAGTCACAGGACCACCAAGACCACAACAACTGGAAAGAAGCTGTTATAACTGTGGGAAGCTGGGATATCTGATGAAGGATTGTAGGTCTAGGCCTGTTAGTGTGACACAGCCTCAGAGACAGAGTCAACAGGGATCACAAAGAAGAAAGTTTCAAGGAGCAGCTGGAGGACGTGGGCAAGCATCTCAGGCTAGATCGTCATCACCAACTCAACACCAGGCGATAGTGAGGGTCTATGCTATGAACCCACCAGAAGCATTGGTCAATCCACAGGTTGTGGCAGGTCAGATGGAACTTTCATATTCTGATATGTCTAAATCCTGTTTGGTATCTGTTTTGATTGACCCGGGTGCTACGCACTCTTTTATCACTCGAAGAGTGATTCGTAACTGCAATATGACAGTTAGTCATAGGGTAGATAGCTTGTTGCTTGAGACTCCGTTGAGAGGTTCTGCTGTTTTGCAAGAGGTATGCTCTCCCTGCATCCTCTTCTTTTCTGATCATCGCATTCAAGTGGATCGTATACTACTTGATATGCAAGGATTTGACATAATCCTTGGAATGGATACCTTAGAAAGGTATAGAGTTGTCTTGGATTGTGAATCCAAGCAGGTTGTGTTTGCTGATGAGAGCAACACATGGATCTTTCAAGGAGAGAGAAAGATTCTACCCACATGTCTTATGACTGCTATGGTTGCTGATAAGCTGATGAGGCAAGGATGTTATGCATTCTTGGCCCATGTGATAGATACCACCAAGGCGAGTCTCAACCCTGCTGAAGTTCCTATAGTCAGGGAATTTGAAGATGTATTTCCTGAAGAACTTCCAGGTATGCCACCACCTCGGAAAATTGATTTTGAAATCAATTTGATCCCAGATACCCAACCCATAGCACAAACACCGTATAGGATGGCGCCTGCTGAGATGGCAGAACTCAAGAAATAGATTCAAGAGTTGCTTGAGAAAGGTTTTATCCGACCGAGTACTTCACCTTGGGGTGCTCCGGTCTTGTTTGTTAAAAAGAAAGATGGATCAATGCGGTTATGCATTGATTACAGACAACTCAATAAAGTAACAATAAAGAACAAGTATCCTCTGCCGAGGATTGATGATCTTTTTGACCAGTTGCGTGGTGCAACCATCTTCTCAAAGATAGATTTGAGGTCAGGATATCATCAACTCCATATTAAGGACAGTGACATACCCAAGTCTGCCTTCAGGACAAGGTATGGTCACTATGAGTTCACAGTTATGTCGTTTGGACTAACTAATGCACCAGTTGCATTTATGGAACTCATGAATAGAATCTTCCGACCTTTCCTCGATCAGTGTGTTGTTGTCTTTATAGATGACATCCTGATCTATAGTAGAGATGCTCAGCAACATGAACAACATCTTCGTCAGGCTCTAACTTTGCTAAGACAACATGAGTTATACGCTAAGTTTAGCAAGTGTGAGTTCTGGTTGCCGGAGGTATCTTTTCTTGGACATGTGGTATCTGCCTCGGGAATTCATGTTGACCCTAAAAAGGTAGAGTCTGTTCTACAGTGGGAACAACCGAAGACACCGACGAAGATTCGTAGTTTCTTAGGGTTGGCTGGCTATTATCGAAGGTTCATTAAGAACTTCAGTTCTATAGCCCTACCCTTGACGAAGTTGACCCAGAAAGATGTTTCTTTTACTTGGAGTGACAAGTGTCAGCAGTCCTTTCAGTTGTTGAAGGAGAGGTTGACAAGTGCACCTATACTTGTGTTACCTGAGCAAGGCAAAGGATACATAGTTTTCTGCGATGCCTCCAAGAATGGACTCGGATGTGTGCTGATGCAGGATAAGCATGTGATTTCTTTTGCTTCTCGACAGCTTAAGAAACACGAGGAGAATTATTCGACACACGATTTAGAGTTAGCTGTTGTGGTTCATGCCTTGAAAATCTAGAGACACTATCTATATGGAGAAACATTCCAGGTTTTCACTGATCATAAGAGTCTTAAGTATATCTTCTCTCAGCATGACCTTAACATGAGGCAACGTCGCTGGATGGAGTTAATCAAGTATTATGATTGTACAATAGATTACCATCCAGGGAAGGCCAATGTAGTGGAAGATGCCTTGAGTAGGAAATCAGCAACATCATCCTCTGATAGGGCACAATTAAACTCTTTAGTATGCCCTAGGAGAGATATGCTTATCTCCTTAAGGCAAGACAATGTACAGATGAAGGTGTCATGGATTGCCGGGTTGTTGGATGAGATGCATATCAAACCCACCCTAAGAGAGCAGATTAAGGAGGCACAGCAAGTTGATGCTGCAGTTCAGCAGATCAGATCTGAGTATGGTAATGAGAAGCGAGAAGGTTTTTGTGAATCAGATGATCAAGTGGCATGCTATCATGGGAGGATGATAGTGCCAGATGTGGATAACCTGAGGAAGTTAGTCCTGGAGGAAGCTCATTCTTCTATGTATGCTATGCATCCACCGAGCACCAAGATGTATCAAAACTTGAAAGATATGTATTGGTGGCCTGGGATGAAGAAGAATGTAGATGAGTTTGTTCTGAGGTGTCCGGTGTGTCAGCAAGTTAAAGCTGAACACCAGAAGCCTGCAGGAACAATGCAACCTTTACCCATACCACAGTGGAAGTGGGATCATGTAACCATGGACTTTGTTGTTGGCCTACCTAGAACAAACAAAGGACATGATTCCATTTGGGTAATTGTTGATAGGTTGACTAAGACAGCGCATTTCTTACCTGTCAAAACAACCTATTCTGCTGAAAGGTTATCCCAGTTATATGTTCAAGAGATAGTGCGTTTGCACGGGGTTCCTGTCACCATAGTTTCTGACAGAGATCCTCAGTTCACAAGTCGTTTTTGGGAACAGCTACATAGGGCACTAGGCACCCAGTTAAGGTTTAGTACAACCTTTCATCCACAGACTGATGGACAGTCGGAAAGGACTATACAGACCTTGGAAGACTTGTTGAGAGCATGTGTTCTCCAGTTCATAGGAAGTTGGGATCTGCACCTAAGCTTGATAGAGTTTTCCTATAACAATAGCTATCAACATAGTATTGATATGGCACCTTATGAAGCCTTGTATGGTAGACGTTGTAGATCACCCTTATGTTGGTATGAGACTGGTGAGCATCAGTTGTTAGGTCCTGATCTTGTGCAGCAGACCACAGAAAAGATTAAGGTAATTCAACAGCAGCTTAAGACTGCACAGGATAGACAGAAGTCTTACGCTGACAGATGTCGTAGACCTTTAGAGTTCCAGGTTGGAGACAGAGTGTACCTCAAGGTCTCACCTTGGAAAGGAGTCCTTCGTTTTGGAACGAAAGGAAAATTAGCTCCTAGATTTATGGGGCCTTATCCAATCATTGAACGAGTTGGAAAGGTAGCCTATAAACTAGATTTGCCACCAGAATTGCAGAACTTACACCCTGTGTTTCACATTTCTGTGTTAAGGAAATGTCACCCTGATACCGAGTCAATTCTACAACCTATGGAAGTATAAGTGAATGAAGATATAACTTATGAGGAGGGACCAATGTCAATCCTTGATAACAAAATTAAAAAGTTAAAGAAGAAAGATATAAGTCTTGTGAAAGTCCTCTAGAATCATCGTGGTGTTGAAGAAGCCACTTGGGAGCTAGAGGAAGAGATGAGGAGGAAATACCCTGCTCTTTTCTCCTAATATGCTAAATCGATTTCGGGGATGAAATCCCTTTGAGGGGTGGATAATTTGTAAGATCCCTTACCTGGGTTATAAGTTAACCCTAGGTGTTTTTACTTAAATCATGTAATTAAGATACTTGTGATTAACTTCTGGCATGTAATTAAGTTCCTGAGGAACATACAATTTCATTTCTGTCCTTTTAAAACAATGAATGTAGTATTGTTTTGTTATGCAGGGACCTATGTGCAAATTACCCAATTAGAAGGGTTAACTTGCAATATTAACATGATATAATGTTCCTTTGATGATGAGACATCATATGAATGAATATGATAAGGTATGATGGATTCTCCAAGCTTGGGAGCTTGTGGACTGGTCCTTGTACTTAAAAATCCTGATTTTGGTGTAAAGTGCAATTTACCCAAAATATGGAGTGCAACCCGTAAAATATACCTTCTAGTAGATCTTTTATGACTCTTTACATCATTTATAGAAGAAATGATGAGAGGGGCGCTTCAATTAAATAATTGGATAAGAAGGATGACCTTTGTAGTGAAAACACCTAGTAAGAGTAAGGAGACCCTTCATATATGTACCTTAGTATGCATGTTGGTTTTCTCTACCCTTAGATCTTGAGTTTTGATGAGCTTTGCATAAGATTATCATGCTTGGACGTGCCTTAGAAATAATAAGGGACTTAGATGAGAAATATATGTTTTAGAGGTCCTTGTGGTGGAAAACAACCTAAGGTATATAAGCCCAGTTCCTTGTAAAACAACCAAACGTATTCCCTTCACTTCCTCACTTCTCATCTTTCTCAACCGACCAAGGCAAAGCTCTCGAGCTCAGGGAAATGACCAACCTGTTCTAAGGTAAGAGAGAACCATCTTCTAGCTTGGATTCATGGAGGAAATCCTTGTATAAGGTTGGTTTCATGGTTAATTCACTTAGGTTTCTTGTTCTATCCGATCATCTCCATCTTTTCCTTGGAGAATCACCTTTGGCCAACCTGTGGAGCTCAAGACGCCATTAAAGGCTTGAAGCTTGGAAGCTTCGAGCTCTAGGAACAACGTTTGAGGTGGGTTTTATAACTCTAAACCTTGCTTTGTTATGCATACTTTTATTCTTGCAAATAATAGTTAGTTCTTCTTCTTCCCCATCTTTCTTTGCACTCTTGCAAGCTTTTTCGTGAAGAACAGACCTTGGTTTCAAGGTTGAAGACGAAGGGCGTTAATACCTATGTTGGTCCTTATCCAACTTTATTAAACGATCTTGGACCAATAGGTCTAAACGGTTTGCAACCGTTTGAAATTAAAAAGGGGCTCAACCCGTTTGATCTCAAACGATCTTGCAAGATCGTTTAGTTTTAAACGGTCTTCAAGACCGTTTGATTGGATTGACCAAGGGAAGACCGTTTAAGGAACTGCTATAAACATATTGAATTTAATTCCTACAAAGAATCATAACCCAATTCCAAATCAATCACAAGTTGAAGGCACTTCAACTCCTTAAACCCTAATCGGGTTGAATTGAGTTTTTCAATGATAGATTTTGGTGAATTTTGGGTTGAAGGACCCAAACGGTCTCAAGACCGTTTAAGGGTTCACTCAAACGGTCTTAAGACCGTTTGGTGACAACCCAAGACCGTTTGGAGGACTAGGGTTAAGGAATTTGATGGTTTGAGGGTCCAATTTCAATAGGTTGATGAATTGATAAAAATGCTGATTTTGGACCTAGTTAGGGTTCAATCCTTATCAAATTGATTTAGTTTTTGATAAAACTTTGGGCAAAAGGTCTCAAGACCGTTTGGAGGATATCCAAATGATCCCAAGACCGTTTGGGCCAAGTTTGGTCCCAATTGGAGCTCAATTTATGGGTTCAACTACAATTTGTTTCACATTGTTGAAAATTGATGATTAGCCGATTAAAAACCCTAATTGAGTTGGATTTAACCCCAATTAGCTTTCAATTGAGAATCAATTTGGTGTCCAATTGATTAAGGCTAATCCTACTTGACTCAATTTGGAAATGGTTAACAAGGGCATGGCCAATTGAAGGCTTCAACATAGGAAATCCTATTTAAACATAACCTTTGTTTCACCTTTTATGTCCATGCGGTTTGAACCCATTTGGATCCAAACGACCTCAAGGTCATTTAAGCTCAAATGGGTCACACTCGTTTAAGCTCAAACGGGTTCACACTCGTTTAAGCTCAAATGGGTCACACTCGTTTAAGCTCAAACGGGTTCACACTCGTTTAAGCTCAAGTGGGTTCACACTCGTTTAAGCTCAAATGGGTCCACACTCGTTTAAGCTCAAGTGGGTTCACACTCATTTAAGCTTAAATGGGTTCAATTAAAGGATACCTTGTTTTAATCAAACCCTAATCACATGATAGTGATGTGTTGGCTTGTGTTGGTCAATGAGGACTAAACCCAACCTAATCTAGAGTGATGTAATCATCATCTAGAAGTAAGAGGAGAGAGAGGGCTCCTAATATAATCAAGCAACATATCTTCAATGCATAAGAATGAACGGGTTTAGGGTATGATCCATCAAGGTGAGATCAAGGAAACCCTAACTATGATGATTGATGAATCTTAACCTAAGTAGAGGGCATAAATGATGATGTTCCTCATACATGATGATAATAGGAGTTTAATTCACTATGAGGTGAATAGTAAACCCTAATTCTAGGGTAATAACATGTAATGTGAATAGTAAACCCTAATTTGGGGTGAGGTTGTAAAAAGAAGTAACTCTAGGTTATACCTATGAGTGTGAAACCCTAATTACAAGTTATAGCATGAGGAATCTATTTACCTTGTAAACTAAAGAGATTCAATAACCCCATGATAAGGAGGAATGCATCCAAATCCTAAAATTAGTAGAGGTATACTGATTCATAGCACGCCTGTTCTATAGAGCACGGCCGTGGTAACCTTCCTTTGCATGACCGTGCAAGGAAGCACGGTCGTGGTATTCTTTGAAACAAATTGAAAAGTCTTGGTATTTGTAAGGATGTTGTTAAATATGCATAATCTCAGTTATACTAATCATGCAGGTGGTTAGCAAGATGTAATCATAGCCAGGATAACAGTTATGACATTATTTTAATTGAAAGCAAGTCAATAGCTTATGAATAGAAATAACTATGCTGCCTAGATGCAAGTGGCATCATATGAAATTGATATGTCTTAAGGGCCATGAATGACATCAAGGTCATGCTAATAGATGACTTGATGCTGACATGTCTCTTGATAGCAAGTGTTATGATGATATAAGGGTGTGAGCACCCATGTTCCTGAATCATAGTGATAAGATGATTAAGAATTGATATCCATCTGATAACTGATATGAGTAATACCTGTTACATTTAGTATTCTTCTGTTATAGCCGTGTTTAGTACTTGAATGCTTGGAAATATGTATGATGCTAAAAGAATACTGAAATGTACCTAATAACCAAGTATAATCATACCATGTAGAGCCCTGATCATAGATCCATCATTGTCAGAGTTTAAATGATGGTGAAACAGGTTTTCCTAAGGGAACTCCTAGATCACATACTTTAGAGTATGTGGGGGAATATGGATGTGTATATCCTTACATACTAGTGTAGGAGTTGATGTGGATGTATCTTAATCCATCAACCCTTCACTATATGTTTATACCAGGATAATGTAACACTATTCTCCCAAAGGAATCTTTTATACCGCATCGATGAGAGATAAACATGAAATCTTTCGATAGCGAAGAGAGTACAGAATGCCACTGTGACTCTAATAGCGAAGTACCAGAGTACCCTGGTGAGCTATAATAGCAGAGACACTAGATATCCTGCGTGTTGATCCTCACTCTGACTGAGGAAGATGAGGTCATAAGAATCCGACTCTTTTGATGACCTAGGTATGATACCGATGCGACTTAATAGTGATCGGTTGGAGTATGAGCGGTATACCTCATCTCCACAGGGCATAATGATGTTTGTAAAACATAATCAGCCGCGTAGTATATCTGTTTAGTTTGAACTACGAGATACATGAATGATATTATACTGCATAGTACACATGTCCTTCATATTTCTTATATGTTGTTATTCTGTTTAAATGTTAATCTGTTGTTGTTTTCCTTAAAAGCTTGTACTGCTTATGTAGTTCTTTGATGCTATAATAAAGCTTATGGCGAAGAGTTATAACTCTCGCTGGAACAATTATTTAAATAATTGTCTCACTCTGTAGGTTTCTAACTTTTAGGTGGACGTCGAGGATGAAGAAACCAATCTGAGGGTGAGCAGTACCAGCAGCAGCAACACCAGGGGCAGCAGTGAATCTCAGGTAGAGATACTGACTGCTATGTTATGTAGTTAGTTGGTCCTATGTCATCTCTGTACTCTCAGGTCCTTGGAGTTTGTTAATCTGAGATTTTGTATTTTGTTGTATGAAATCACTTAAGAAGTGGTTTAACAGAGATGTAAACTGTTTACCTTGCTTTTATGAAAGAAGTTTCATGCCTTCAAGATCTTGTCTCGAAAAGTTTTAATTTCTCGTGATTTTTCGTATTCCGTTGTTAATCGAATGCTTCCGCTAAGTTTATATCGTTTTTTAGAGATCGGAGCCCACAAAGTTGACCAGGAAGGAGGTTCCTTTTGTCTGGGATGACAAGTGTCAACATTCTTTCTAATCGTTGAAAGAAAGGTTGACCAGTGCACCTGTGTTAGTGTTACCTGAGCAGGGAAAGGGGTATATTGTTTTTGTGATGCTTCTAAGAATGGTCTAGGATGTGTGTTGATGCAGGATAATCAAGTGATTTCTTTTGCATCTCGACATCTTAAGAAACACGAGGAAAATTATCCGAAACATGATCTAGAATTAGCTACGGTGGTTCATGCATTGAAGATCCGGAGACATTATCTCTATGGAGAGACATTCTAGATTTTCATGGACCATAAGAATCTAAAATACAACTTTTCACAGCATGAGTTGAATATGAGATAATGCCGCTGGATGGAGTTAATCAAGGACTATGATTGTACAATTGATTATCATCCAGGAAAGGCTAATGTAGTGGTTGATGCACTAAGTAGAAAATCATCATCACCAAACATAGACAAAGCACAGTTGAACTCTTTAGTGTGCTTTAAACGAGACATGCTTATCTCATTGAGGAAAAACAATGTAAAGCTTAAAGTATCCTTGTTAGTTGGACTGTTAGATGAGATGCACATAAAACCTACTCTGAAACAACAGATCAAAGAGGGACAACAAGCTGATACTATGATTCAGCAGATTAGATCAGAGTATGGTAGTGAAAAACAGAATGGGTTTCATGAGTCAGATGATGAAGTAGTCTATTACCATGGTAGGATGGTAGTACCTGATGCCAATGACTTAAGAAAGTTAGTCATGGAGGAATCTCATTCATCCATGTATGCAATGAATCCAGGGAGCACGAAAATGTATAATAACTTGAAAGATATGTATTGGTGTCCTGGTTTGAAGAAAGATGTAGATGAGTTTGTTATGTGGTGTCCAGTATGTCAGCAGGTTAATGCTGAACATCAGAAGCCCGCAGGAACAATGCAACCTTTACCTATACCATAGTGGAAATGGGATCACGTGACCATGGACTTTGTGGTTTGTTTGCCAAGAACAACCAAAATTCATGATTCTATTTGGGTGATAGTTGATAGGTTGACTAAGTCAGCACATTTTCTTCCTGTTAAAACAACCTATACTGTTGAAAAACTTGCACAGATCTATATAGACGAGATAGTGTGTTTACACGGGGTTCTAGATACAATTATTTCTGATAGAGGTCCCCAATTCATGAGTCATTTTTGGGAACGATTACATAAAGCTTTGGGTACGCAGTTAAGGTTTAGTATTGTTTTTCACCCACAAACAGATGGACAATCTGAGAGGACTATACAAAATTTAGAGGGTTTTCTTAGGGCATGTGTCTTTCAGTTTATAGGAAGTTGGGATATACACTTGAGCATAATAGAATTTGCTTACAACAATAGTTATCAGCATAGTATTTATATGGCACCATATGAAGCATTATATGGTAGACATTGTAGATCTCCACTGTGCTAGTATGAAATAGGAGAATACCAACTTTTGGGTCCTGAAATAGTGCAACAGACAACTGAAAAGATTAAAGTAATACAACAACAGTTAAAGGCTGCATAGGATAGACATAAGTCATATGCTGGTAAACAGTGGAGACCTTTAGAATTCCAAGTTGAAGATAGAGTATATCTCAAAGTCTCACCTTATAAAGGTGTTCTTAGATTTGGGGAAAAGGGTAAGCTAGCTCCTAGATTTATGGGGCCTTATCCAATCATTGAACAGATTGGAAAGGTAGCCTATAAGTTGGAGTTGCCACCTGAACTACACAGATTGCATCCAGTATTCCATATATCCATGCTAAGAAAGTGTCACCCTGATACAGAGTTAGTATTACAACCTGTGGAGGTAGAGTTAAATGAAGATATATCCTATGTAGAGGGACCAGTGTTGATTCTTGACAGGAGAATCAAAAAGTTGAAAAAGAAAGACATAGTTCTTCTGAAAGTTCTTTGGAATCATCATGGCGTTGAAGAAGCTACATGGGAGTTGGAGGAAGAGATGAGGAGAAAGTACCCTTCTCTTTTCTCTTGATGATTTTGGGGACGAAATCCCTGTTAGGGGTGGATAATTGTAACATCCCTGACCTGGGTTAAGGCCTAACCCTAGAATTTTTTCTTAAGTAAATCATTTAGATTCTTGTCTTTATCTTTTGAAAAGTAATTAAGACTAAAGGAGAGCTTATGTTTCAATTTTGGTCCTATTTGAATAATGTTGAAACAATATTTTACCTGTTTTGGATTAAAGTGCAATTTACCCAATTCAAGGGGTTAACTTGCAAATGTTACATGATAAATGTTTCTCAAGTGTTATAGCATCATAAGAATGAGAATGATGCTGAGGTATGGCTTCCACAAGCCTAAGTCCCAAGAAGTAGCTTGTTTGAGTAATGCTTGTGTATTGAATGCTAGTTTTGGTGTAATTTGAAATTACCCAAAATCTAGGGTTGAATATGTAAAACACCACCTTTATTATGTCCCTATTGTTTCTTGGTATCATTTAGAGAAAATAAAAAGAAAGTGGCGTCTTGTTTGAATTACTTTTGAGGAGAGATAATCTTGATAATAAAATAATCGAGATTTAAGCATAATTGAAACCCTAATTTATTTTGTACCAAAAATAAATATATTAATTGAAGTGCCCATCATCTAAAACGTCTGTGGTTGAAATACTATAGAGTAAGGACGTCCAAATTCTTTGAGTTGAACCGAAATATCCTAAGTAGGTGAAGAAATCCACTCACATTTGTTAATTAAAAATTAATGTCCACTAAAAATGGATAATAGTATTATAATGATTAAGGTGCTTAAAGTGGTTGCTTTCAATTCAAGGATAAATGAGAGGATATTGAGGAAGAAAGAAAGATGGCTTCGAAGGCAAGGAAGGGAGGGGGCATGTGGCAAGAAAGTGGATGAATTTTCTCCTAGAAAATCAATTATATGTACTCAATTTTCTCCTTACTTGAAAGGCTATTTTTGAAAACCACTTTCTTCCCTTGCTTTGGCCGATGACCAAGGATCTTAGGAGCAGGAGGAAAACGTTCCCCAAGATGAAGGTAAGATCCATGATCATCTTCAACCTTGAAATGATGGTTGAAATCAGATTTCAACACTCGTTTTCTTCTTTCTTCCATCCAATACTCAACCTTGGCTATCTTTTGCATCCAAAGAGTTGGAAACGAACCTTGGATAGTTGAAGGAGTTTCTTTCACCATTAGAGACAAGAAGCTTGAAGCTTTGAAGCTACTTTTAAGGTGGGTTATATAACTTGAACCCATCAATGTTATTATTGATTTCAATTTCTCATCATATGTTGATCCTTTATGTTCTTCTTGAATAATTGCTGAATTTATCATATGTATGACAATAGAAATCAGAGGTCTAAAGCTTGATGATGATGACATCATCTTATCACACACCTCAAGAATATCAAGAGCAAACGGCTTCATTGTTGTTGGTCAAACAGTTTCAAACTGTTAGTGTAACATCCTAGGATTTGATGCCTCGGATATGATGATCTCAAAAGGAATGATTGGACTACCCATATCACCAAGATGCACCTCCTTTTCTGGGAACCCATCACTAAAGAACTCCATAGTTAAGCGTGCTTAACTTGGAGTAGTACTGGGATGGATGACCTGTCGGGAAGTTGATCCTGGCATGCACGTGTTAATGTGTCGCTTAGCACTTACAATCACTAAGATAATTATCCTAGAGTTTAATCCTTTTTCAACTTTCCGTTTAAGGTTAGTATAGAAAGGGTCGATCCCACAAGACAACTTTTTAAGATTGTTTCTTTTATCCCAATTATTTTGAAGAACTATTTTGTTATTTTTTTGTATTTTCAGATTTAGAACGGAAAGTAAAAGTCGGGTTTGGGGTTTGATTGATTACACTAAAATAAGAAATAAACACAAAGTAACAATGTAATAACAAGAATTTATTTTGCCTCTGTCACAAGGAAAAGAAACAATTGTTAGCACAAGTAGACTATTGTGAATGGAAAAAGACTAGAAGTAAAGAAAGCAAATCAACAGAGGTTGAAATCAAAGAGAGAGAATCTAGGCTCTTAGGGGTTTTCACCACCTTAGCCTAGGTGATAACAACTAATTCTTAAGCGACGATTCGATGAAGGTTTGCGAATTTAAAAACTCACAAGAGATGAACTCCACATGAGCCCATTGGTCTTGGTGCTTATGCTTCCTAGTTTATCATCCTAAAAGACGAAAATCCACAGTCATATCAAAATGTCTATGCAATTGATTTTATTGTTCTAAATCCAGATTTCCATGGTCATTTTCATCCGGATTAACGTGGGATCAAAGATCAAACGTTAATCAAAATCGATTACCATCTAGTCATTTAAGAAAAAGTGTTTAAAACCATGACTAAAGGGTTATTCTCAGGCTGCCCAGAGAAGGAACCGGTGGGAGGTTTTTGTTGGGCAAATAGGCGGGCCAAATGTGCGTCAGTTGCCTTTTGATAGGCTTGTATGGCCACGAGGGTTTTTTCTATGTTTTCCAAGCTAGGATGACTTGGGGGAGGAGGAGGGGGAGCATTTTGAGGCGGATGGGGAGGTTGAGATTGGTTTAGATTTTGGGGTGGAAGGTTTACGTTTTGGAATTGTTGGTAGGGTTGTCGATTTTGGTAATTATTTCTATGATTGTTTTGACTCCCAAGATTTCTTTGGTTGTTGTATGGAAACCCGGGTGGTGGTCGGTTGTTGGATTGAGGGTAGGGAGGTCTTTGTTGGTTTTGGAGTCGGTTGAAATTTTCAGCCCTAGAAGCATTCCCATATTGGAAACCAGGGTGGTTCCGAGTTTGATTTGGATTGTAGTAGGCTTGACCTGGAATGGTGTGAATTGAATTTAGGTCTTCTAATTGTTGTTTAAACTCGGGTTTCATGGGAGTGTTGTAAACATATTGACAATTAAGTGTGGTGTGGTCATAACCTTGGCAAATACCACAAAGAGAATCTACAGATTTTATTTGTTGAGGTAGATCTCTATAGCCAAAGGATGCTTCCAAACGATCTTGTTTTAAGGTGATCAACTTAAGGCTTTCAGCTATGCTTTGGATGTCGGGATCACTTTCTGCCTTAGCTACCCTAAGAACACCACCTACTCCTCATCTAGCTCTTGTCTCGGAGGCTCGTTTCACAACCTCCCATGCACTAGTCAGGCTTTGGTGCATGAAATTTCCTCCAGATGAGGAATCGATAAAAACTTGGTGTCATTGTCAACGCCATGATAGAAAATTTCAATGAGTTGGGCTTGGCTAATGTCATGATGGGGACACTTCCTAAGTAGGTCTTTGAACCTTTCTCAAGCTTCTCCTTGAGATTCACCCAGTGACATGGAGAAGTGGGTGATTTGACCCCTGATTTCATATGTGAGAGAATGGGGGTAAAACTTTTCAAGAAATTTGTTTTGGAGGGCTTCCCAAGTTGTGACTTGATACTCACATTCCATGGTGTTATACCAGCTACTAGCTTGGCCGGTAAGGGAGTACTTGAACAATCGAAGACGGATTACATCTCCTGAAACACCTGGAATCTTATTCAAAGAACAAAGGTCGATGAATCTTTGTAGGTGATCTTGGCAACTTTCCCCAATGTTGCCAGAGAAGGGATTGGCTTGGAGCAGTGTGATCCATTGAGTTCGGATCTCAAATTGGGGAGCAAGGATGTCGGGAGGCATGACAGGATGTTGCGCGTAGGCAGTTTTGGGAACAGATTAATCTTTTAATTGTTTTTGCCTTTCAGCTTCCCTCCTATTGGCCTCTAGTGTTTCTTGTTCAGCAGTATAGGCTGTGCATAAAGTGGCTTCTCTTTATTCTTGTTCGGCTTGAATTCGCTCTCTTTGAGCTGTAAGGGCTTGTTCGATCCTAACAACTACTTCTTCCTCGTTCACTTTTGTTTGACTTTGATGGTTTAAACGATGAAAAGTCCTTTCTATTTCTGGATCAAACGTTTGAAAATTGGTGTTCGAGCATCGCATGCACAAAATAAGCAGTTAATTCGTGTGCAGAAAAAAATGTACTGCCGGAATGGAAACTCGGCAGAAAGAGGAGTACACTTCCGGAATGTTACTCAGAAGGCATAAAAAAAGGAAAAAAAGTTTTCAAAAATTTTTTGGGGTTCGAGAACACAATCCGTTGTCCCCTGCAATGGTGCCAAATTGTTAATGTGTTGCTTAGAACTTACAATTACTAAGATAATTATCCTAGAGTTTAATCCTTTTTCAACTTTCCGTTTAAGGCTAGTATAGAAAGGGTCAATCTCACAGGACAACTTTTTAAGATTGTTTCTTTTATCTCAATTATTTTGAAGAACTATTTTGTTATTTTTTTGTATTTTCAGATTTAGAACGGAAAGTAAAACTCGGGTTTGGGGTTTGATTGATTACACTAAAATAAGAAATAAACACAAAGTAACAATGTAATAACAAGAATTGATTTTGCCTCTATCACAAGGAAAAGAAACAATTGTTAGCACAAGTAGACTATTGTGAATGGAAAAAGACTAGAAGTAAAGAAAGCAAATCAACGGAGGTTGAAATCAAAGAGAGAGAATCGAGGCTCGTAGGGGTTTTCACCACCTTAGCCTAGGCGATAACAACTAATTCTTAAGCGACGATTCGATGAAGGTTTGTGAATTTAAAAACTCATAAGAGATAAACTCCACATTAGCCCATTGGTCTTGGTGCTCATGCTTCCTAGTTTATCATCCTAAAAGACAAAAATCCACAGTCATATCAAAATGTCTATGCAATCGATTTTATTGTTCTAAATCTGGATTTCCATGGTCATTTCCATCCGGATTAACGTGGGATACGGAGATCAACCGTCAATAAAAATCGATTACCATCTAGTCGTTTAAGAAAAAGTCGTTAAAACCATGGCTAAGGGGTTATTCTCGGGCCGCCCAGAGAAGGAACCAGTGGGAGGTTTTTGTTAGGCAAATAGGCGGGCCAACTGTGTGTTAGTTGCCTTTTGATGGGCTTGTATGGCCACGAGGGTTTGTTTTATGTTTTCCAGGCTAGGATGACTTGGGGTAGGAGGAGGGGGAGCATTTTGAGGAGGCTGGGGAGGCTGAGATTGGTTTAGATTTAGGGTTGAAGGTTTAAGTTTTGGAATTGTTGGTAGGGTTGTCAATTTTGGTAATTATTTCTATGATTGTTTTGACTCCCAAGATTTCTTTGGTTGTTGTATGGAAACCCGGGTGGTGGTCAGTTGTTGGATTGAGGGTAGGGAGGTCTTTGTTGGTTTTGGAGTTGGTTGAAATTTCAACCCCAGAAGCATTCTCATATTGGAAACCAGGGTGGTTCCGAGTTTGATTTGGATTGTAGTAGGCTTGACCTGGAATGGTGTGAATTGAATTTAGGTCTTCTAATTGTTATTCAAACTCAGGTTGCATGGGAGTGTTGTAAATATATTGGCAATTAAGTGTGGTGTGGTCATAACCTTGGAAAATACCACAAAGAGAATCTACGGATTTTATTTGTTGAGGTAGATCTCTATAGCCAAAGGATGCTTCCAAATGATCTTGTTTTAAGGTGATCAACTTAAGGTTTTTAGCTTTGCTTTGGATGTCAGGATCACTTTTGGCCTTAGCTACCCTAAGAACACCACCTACTCCTCGTCTAGCTCTTGTATCGGAGGCTCGTTTCATAACCTCCCATGCACTAGTCAGGCTTTGGTGCATGAAATTTCCTCTAGATGAGGAATCGAGAAAGAACTTGGTGTCATTGTCAACTCCACGATAGAAAATTTCAATGAGTTGGGCTTGGCTAATGTCATGATGGGGACACTTCCTAAGTAGGTCTTTGAACCTTTCTCAAGCTTCTCCTTGAGATTCACCCGATGACATGGAGAAGTGGGTGATTTGACCCCTGATTTCATATGTGAGAGAAGGGGGTAAAACTTTTCAAGAAATTTGTTTTGGAGGGCTTCCCAAGTTGTGACTTGATACTCACATTCCATGGTATTATACCAGCTACTAGCTTGGCCGGTAAGGTAGTACTTGAAAAATCGAAGATGGATTGCATCTCCTGAAACACGTGGAATATTATTCAATGAACAAAGGTCGATGAATCTTTGTAGGTGATCTTGGCAACATTCCCCATTGTTTCCAGAGAAGGGATTGACTTGGAGCATGGTGATCCATTGAGTTCGGATCTCAAATTGGTGGGCAAGGATGTCGGGAGGCATGATAGGATGTTGCACATAGGCAGTTTTGGGAACATAAAAGTCTTTTAATTGTTTTTGCCTTTCGGCTTCCCTCCTATTGGCCTCTAGCATTTCTTATTCAGCCATATAGGCTACGTGTAAAGCGGCTTCTCTTTCCGCTTGTTCGGCTTGAATACGCTCTCTTTGAGCTGTAAGGGCTTGTTCGATCCTAACAGCTACTTCTTCCTCGTTCATTTTTGTTTGACTTTGACGGTTTAAACGATGAAAAGTCCTTTCTATTTCTGGATCAAACGTTTGAAAATCGGCGTTCGAGCGTCGCATGCACAAAATAAGCAGTTAATTCGTGTGCAGAAAAAAAACTAACTGCCGGAATGGAAACTCGGCAGAAAGAGGAGTACACTTCCGGAATGTTACTCGGAAGGCATTAAAAAAAAGAAAAAAAGTTTTCAAAAATTTTTTGGGGTTCGAGAAAACAATCTGTTGTCCCCGGCAACGGCGCCAAATTGTTAATGCGTTGCTTAGCACTTACAATCACTAAGATAATTATCCTAGAGTTTAATCCTTTTTCAACTTTCCGTTTAAGGCTAGTATAGAAAGGGTCGATCCCACATGACAACTTTTTAAGATTGTTTCTTTTATCCCAATTATTTTGAAGAACTGTTTTGTTATTTTTTTGTATTTTCAGATTTAGAATGGAAAGTAAAAGTCGGGTTTGGGATTTGATTGATTACACTAAAATAAGAAATAAACACAAAGTAACAATGTAATAAAAAGAATTTATTTTGCATCTATCACAAGGAAAAGAAACAATTGTTAGCACAAGTAGACTATTGTGAATGGAAAAAGACTAGAAGTAAAGAAAGCAAATCAACATAGTTTGAAATCAAAAAGAGAGAATCGAGGCTCGTAGGGGTTTTCACCACCTTAGCCTAGGCGATAACAACTAATTCTTAAGTGACGATTCGATGAAGGTTTGCGAATTTAAAAACTCACAAGAGATAAACTCCACATGAGCCCATTGGTCTTGCTGCTCATGCTTCCTAGTTTATCATCCTAAAAGACGAAAATCCATGGTCATATCAAAACGTCTATGCAATCGATTTTATTGTTCTAAATCCGGATTTCCATGGTTATTTCCATCCGAATTAACGTGGGATCCGAAGATCAACCGTTAATTAAAATTGATTACCATCTAGTCATTTAAGAAAAAGTCGTTAAAACCATGGCTAAGGGGTTATTCTAGGGCTGCCCAGAGAAGGAACCGGTGGGAGGTTTTTGTTGGGCAAATAGGCGGGCCAACTGTGCGTCAGTTGCCTTTTGATGGGCTTGTATGGCCACGAGGGTTTGTTCTATGTTTCCTAGGCTAGAATGACTTGGGGGAGGATGAGGGGGAGCATTTTGAGGCGGCTGGGGAGGTTGAGATTGGTTTAGATTTTGGGGTGGAAGGTTTAAGTCTTGGAATTGTTGGTAGGGTTGTCGATTTTGGTAATTATTTCTATGATTGTTTTGACTCCCAAGATTTCTTTGGTTGTTGTATGGAAACCCGGGTGGTGGTCGGTTGTTGGATTGAGGGTAGGGAGGTCTTTGTTGATTTTGGAGTTGGTTAAAATTTTCAACCCCAGAAGCATTCCCATATTGGAAACCAGGGTGGTTACGAGTTTGATTTGGATTGTAGTAGGCTTGACCTGGAATGGTGTGAATTGAATTTAGGTCTTCTAATTGTTGTTCAAACTCGGGTTTCATGGGAGTGTTGTAAAGATATTGACAATTAAGTGTGGTGTGGTCATAACCTTGGCAAATACCACAAAGAGAATCTACATATTTTATTTTTTGAGGTAGATCTCTATAGCCAAAGGATGCTTCCAAACGATCTTATTTTAAGGTGATCAACTTAAGGCTTTCAGCTATGCTTTGGATGTCAGGATCACTTTTGGCCTTAGATACCTTAAGAACACCACCTATTCCTCATCTAGCTCGTGTCTCAGAGTCTCGTTTCATAACCTCCCATGCACTAGTCAGGCTTTGGTGCATGAAATTTCCTCCAGATGAGGAATCGAGAAAGAACTTGGTGTCATTGTCAATGCCACGATAGAAAATTTCAATGAGTTGGGCTTAGCTAATGTCATGATGGGGACACTTCCTAAGTAGGTCTTTGAACCTTTCTCAAGCTTCTCCTAGAGATTCACCCGGTGACATGGAGAAGAGGGTGATTTGACCCCTGATTTCATATGTGAGAGAATGGGGGTAAAACTTTTCCAGAAAATTGTTTTGGAGGGCTTCCCAAGTTGTGACTTGATACTCACATTCCATGGTGTTATACCAGCTACTAGCTTGGCCGGTAAGGGAGTACTTGAACAATCGAAGACGGATTGCATCTCCTGAAACACCTGGAATCTTATTCAAAGAACAAAGGTTGATGAATCTTTGTAGGTGATCTTGGCAACTTTCCCCATTGTTTCCAGAGAAGGGATTGGCTTGGAGCATGGTGATCCATTGAGTTCGGATCTCAAATTGGGGTACAAGGATGTCGGGAGGCATGATAGGATGTTGCGCGTAGGCACTTTTGGGAACAGAAAAATCTTTTAATTATTTTTACCTTTCAGCTTCCCTCCTATTGGCCTCTAGCATTTCTTGTTCAGCCATATAGGTTGTGCGTAAAGCGGCTTCTCTTTCCGCTTGTTCAGCTTGAATTCGCTCTCTTTGAGCTGTAAGGGCTTGTTCGATCCTAACAGCTACTTTTTCCTCGTTCATTTTTGTTTGACTTTGACGGTTTAAACGATGAAAAGTCCTTTCTATTTCTGGATCAAACGTTTGAAAATCGGTGTTCGAGCGTCGCATGCACACAAAATAAGCAGTTAATTCGTGTGCAGAAAAAAACGTACTGCCGGAATGGAAACTCTGCAGAAAGAGGAGTACACTTCCGGAATGTTACTCGGAAGGCATAAAAAAAAGGAAAAAAAGTTTTCAAAAATTTTTTGGGGTTCGAGAAAATAATCCGTTCTCCCCGGCAACGGTGCCAAATTGTTAATGCGTCGCTTAGCACTTACAATCACTAAGATAATTATCCTAGAGTTTAATCCTTTTTCAACTTTTCATTTATGGGTAGTATAGAAAGGGTCGATCCCACAGGACAACTTTTTAAGATTGTTTCTTTTATCCCAATTATTTTGAAGAACTATTTTGTTATTTTTTTGTATTTTCAGATTTAGAACGGAAAGTAAAAGTCAGGTTTGGAGTTTGATTGATTACACTAAAATAAGAAATAAACACAAAGTAACAATGTAATAATAAGAATTTATTTTGCCTCTGTCACAAGGAAAAGAAACAATTGTTAGCACAGGTAGACTATTGTGAATGAAAAAATACTAGAAGTAAAGAAAGCAAATCAACGGAGGTTGAAATCAAAGAGAGAGAATCGAGGCTCGTAGGGGCTTTCACCACCTTAGCCTAGGCAATAACAACTATTTTTTAAGCGACGATTCGATGAAGGTTTGCGAATTTATAAAACTCACAAGAAATAAACTCCACATGAGCCCATTGGTCTTGGTGCTCATGCTTCCTAGTTTATCATCCTAAAAGATGAAAATCTACAGTCATATCAAAACATCTATGCAATTGATTTTATTGTTCTAAATCCGGATTTCCATGGTCATTTCCATCCAGATTAACTTGGGATCCGAAGATCAACCTTTAATTAAAATCGATTACCATCTAGTCGTTTAAGAAAAAGTTGTTAAAATCATGGCTAAGGGGTTATCCCCTTGCCTCGATAGAAGTCTACTCACTCATGCTTGTGGAGAAAAGGGAGACGGAGGGAATAATAGTTCTAGCCATAGTCTAGTCTTACTAAAGGATAGTTCCTTCGGCTAGAGTCAATGAAATGGCCGACGCTTAATCCATTGCTCCAGTCCACGAAAGAATAATAGGAAGAAGAAACTAGATCTAAACGATGAAAGTAAAAGAACAACAATTGAAAGAAACACTTGGCTTGCAAAAACTATTCCTTATTGATGGAAAGAAGAATAACATAAGAACACCAGAAGATTGCTCAGAAATCCCGTACAAAGATGATACCAAAAGATGATATTTGGGAGGAGGAAGTGCCCTTCCTTTTATAGGATAAGGAGGGGTAGGCTATACAAAAAATTAGGGGGGAAAAAGAGAGGGAGCTATCCTTTTGAATTTTCAAGATTTGGTCAATAGGAATTTGATAGACTTTAATTGTCTTGACCATGTAACTCTCTTCAATGCAGATTCCCACAACAGAGATTTCGAACGTATTTTTCTCCCGTAAAAAGCACAAAATCGGTCCAAATAATAGGATATTCTTTTAAGAAATTAAATTTCCTTTCCAATGAATACTTGTACACTCAATTTGGACTTTGGATGCAAGCGTTATGGCACTTTTGGTGACAGATATACAATAATTACAGGACTGCTGCAAATTGTGCAATTATACTCCAAGAATATTTATCTCATTTCCTAAAAAATCCAAGAAAATATAATTAAATTCTTATTGAAAAGAAAAATATAATATAATATAATATAATTATAAAACTAAGAAAATAAACAACAAAACAATCATAAAAAGATATCTAAAAGATGCAAATAAAAGTGATGAAAACACATTTATCAAAATACCCCAGACTTGAATCTTTGCTTGTACTCAAGAAAGTAAAATCACAAATAAAGTCCAATTTATACTCCCAATATGCCATCCTCACCTTAATAACATTACTACAATCCTCACCTCCAAATTTTGGCCAAGTGACCCGATCTCCTAGAACCACATAGCATAAAATTCTATATTCCCTATCAAAACAATTGTCAAATCTAGCTTCTAAAATAAGAATTCGTAGAAAAATAGGCATCTCTTACTTTCGCTTTGACACTCTCAATTTTTTTTACTCTGTTTTTTTTTTAGTTATTGCACAATAATAGGATGAATTTGGGGTGTGAAAACAAAGAAAGAAGTGATGAAAATATATTGAGTTAGAGACCAAACAGTTTCAAACCGTTTGGTGACTAAACGGTTTCAAAACCGTTAGAGGTCAAACGGTTTCAAACCGTTAGAGGTCAAACGGTTTCAAACCGTTAGAGACCAAATGGTTTCAATTGATTCAAAGATCAATTGGTCTCATGACCTAATAATTTCAAACAATCAAACTCAATTAATTACAGAACCCTAGCTCAATTGATTTCAAAACCCGAGATCAATTGATGTTAAAACCTTAATTTAGGTTTAAACAATTTCATCTCTGAATTGACCAAATGGTCTCCAAACGTTTGAGGGATTAGGGTTAAATGATCTTCAAGACCGTTTAAGGTCTAATGGTCTTCATACCGTTTAAGGATATAGAGACCAACACCGTTTGAAGGTCTAAACGGTCTCAAACCATTTGGAGTTTTAGACAAAGACCGTTTGAACGTCTAAACGGTCTCAAACCGTTTGGAGTTTTAGACCAAGACCGTTTGAAGGTCTAAACGGTCTCAAACCATTTGGAGTTTTAGACCAAGACCGTTTGAAGGTCTAAACGGTCTCAAACTGTTTGGAGTTTTAGACCAAGACCGTTAGAAGGTCTAAACGGTCTCAGACCATTTGGAGTTTTAGACCAAGACCGTTTGAAGGTCTAAACAGTCTCAGACCATTTGGAGTTTTAGACCAAGACCGTTTGAAGGTCTAAACGGTCTCAAACCATTTGGAGTTTTATACCAAGACCGTTTGAAGGTCTAAACGGTCTCAAACCGTTTGGAGTTTTAGACCAAGACCATTTGAAGGTCTAAACGGTCTCAATCCATTTGGAGGTTTAGACCAAGACCGTTTGAAGGCCTAAACAGTCTCAAACCGTTTGGAGTTTTAGACCAAGACCGTTTGAAGGTCTAAACGGTCTCAAACCATTTGGAGTTTTACACCAAGACCGTTTGAAGGTCTAAATGGTCTCAAACCTTTTGAAGTTTTAGACCAAGACCGTTTGAAGGTCTAAACGGTCTCAAACCGTTTGAAGGTTTAGGGTCAAACTGTTTGAAGGTTCAATTGGTCAAAACCGTTTGAAGTTCCAATTGATTCAAACCATGTAAGTACTAATAACCCTATAAGTGGTTGAAGAGTATCTCAAAGTTGATTTCAATGGAAGTACTTCTAAAGCACTTAGGCGATTAGTATAATTAAAGTGATTATCACTTGGCGCCTATGAAGGTAATAAATTCAATATACTATGATAAGCATTGGTGCATGTTCTTAGTGAAAGGTTAAATCAACTCTATAAGGTATGATGGTGATGTGTGTTCCTAGTTCGTGGAACAATGATAAGTATGATTAAATACATAAATAATTCTATGTGCTCCAAAGATATGTGGAAGCACTATCTTAGGGTTTGGATTAATGAGGTAATCATGAAACCCTAATTGATAAAGATGTGAAACCCTAATATAGGGTGATGTTATGTGAAACCCTAATATAGGGTGATGTTATGTGAAACCCTAATATAGGGTGATGTTATGAGAAATCCTAATATAGGGTGATGTTATGTGAAACCCTAATATAGGGTGACGTTATGAGAAACCCTAATGTAGGGTGATGTTATGTGAAACCCTAATATTGGGTGATATTATGTAAAACCCTAATTGATAAAGATGGGAAACCCTAACCCTAATGAGGGAATAGTGATGTTATTTTTGTATTGCATAATGTTGATATGTAATTGATACGGTTGTTATCAAGTATACTAACCATGCAGGTATCATGAGATGATGAGCATAACCAGGTATGAGCTATGATGTTAATGGGCCTTGTGAGCCATTATTTTATTTGTTGCCTAGTGAGAGGTGATAAGAAGTTGAATATGCCTGGTGAACTATGTGAGATGATTGTGTAACAAGTATCATGAATACCTGGGTCAGATGACCTAGACGTAATAGTTACCTGATAAGGGTAACCATGTTCAGTGATGAACTAAGGGTTTGAATAACCAGATCCAGTAAACATGATGACGGTATTGTTGAGGGATGAGAATTCCCAGTAATGAGATAAGGGATTGAGATCCCAATATTTTATAAAGTTTTGAAAAGCACTTGATAGAAGTATTACATGTTTCTTGTAGCATTGGTCATAATAATTCTTGTTTGAAAACTTGACTGATGCTATAAGAATATGGTAATGTACTTAAATAATCAAGTGGAATCTTATCATGTAGAGTCCTGGACATAGATCCATCATTGTCAGTAGTTGGTGATGGTGAAATAGGTTTTCCTATGGGAACTCCTGGAATGCATATTTTTGAATATGTGGGGGTAATGGGTGAATATATCCTTACACCTCATAGGAATGATTGTGGGACATATCATATGCACAGGAATGGTTATGGACCATATCTCAACAAGAGTATGGCTATGGGCCATCACTCCACAATACGAGGCATTGGTTATGGGCCATATCCTAAAGAGAGTATATGCTACGGGCTATAACTCTATAGAGAAGTTGTCAGTATACCCTGGAAAGCTATTTTAGCAAGAGACACGAGATGTCCTGCATGTGGTCTCGCACTGACCGAGACAGATGAGGTGATGGAGTTCGGCTCTTTCATTGACCTTGTATGGCACCGATGCTTACGTAATCATGGTCGGTTGGAGCATGAACGGTATACTTCATCTCCTCAGGGAATAAGTGTGAATGAAAAAATGTAATCAGCCGTGTAGCATATTTGCTTAAGGATGAAACACGGAAATCATTGGTTGATGTTACACTTCTTATTGTATCCTAAATGGTTAGATATTATACATGTTCTTCATATTCCTTAGTAACTAGATGATTTACTACTTTATCATACATAGCTGTAATGCTTTATAAGATGAAATTGCTCTATTATGCTTAAATAGTGATTTATCTTATTCATAGATAATAAAGAGTCCTCTGCTCAGTTTATCACTATTTATCTGTAATAATAATGTTTTTGGTGGAGAGTTATATCTCTCGCTAGGACAATTTCAATTGTCTCACCCCCATGGGATCCAACCTTTTTAGGTGGACGAGGACGAGGAGGTTGAAACCATACAGTAGGGGAAGGACAGCAGCATCAGGGACAGCAGTAACATCTCAGGTGGAGATACTGACTGTTGTGTCTTGTAGATAAGAGTCATATGCGTCGTCTTTGTACTCTCACGTCCTTGGAATCAGTAGTTAGTACATTAATGATCGAGCTGAGATTTTGGCATTGAATGCCTCGAGGTTTTATGTTGATTTTGTGTAGATTTAACAGAGCAACTATTGTATGTAATCCTCGAGAAGAGAAGGTACATGGTATGTACTTTGTGAACCAGAATGTATATAATATTTTGGTTCTTGTTATAAGAGTTTCCTAGAAATGGATCTCTTTGTAAATGGTTTTAATTTTTAGTGATTTTCAGTAATCCGCTGCTAATGTTTTCTTCCACAATTAATTATGCAGTGATAGTCTGATTTATTTTCGGATTGTCACAAGTTTAAGGGGATCTTTAACAACCGTTTCATGCCCATATCTGCTAGGAAGGAGAAGAAGAAAGAGTTCAATAACCTCACCCAAGGAAACCTATCTATTACTGACTATGTTAGGGCCTTTAGACTCCTAAAGCGTCATGCTCGTAACCTTGATGAAGATGAAAAGATTGAACACTTCATAGATGGTCTTAACAAATAAATCAAAGTTTACCTTTGCACCACCACTCATCCTACCTTTGAAGCTTCCATCAACAATTCCCTTACCCAAGAAAGAACCTTAGGGAAGAACAAAACACCAAGCTTAGGATACCTAGGTTTAACCGATGCATCCATCACCAAGGGCAAGGAGAAAGAGAAGGATAGGAAGAAGCCTAATAGCCATGGCATGGGTAGAGGAGGAGGAAATCACCATAGAGGTCGATCATACCGAGAAGGACCAACCAGGGGAGGCCAAGGCTGAGGTGGGCCACATCAAGGGTCGTCGGCAGAGACGAACAAATGCAAGATTTGTGAAGGGTTCCATTGGGGAAAATGCAAGTTTGAGAAGCCAATTTGTTTCTATTGTAAGAAGGAGGGACAAATGAAGTTCAACTGCCCAAGTCTGGTCTCGGGGGAACCTTAGGACCATCTTGACCCATTACCTCAGCCGGGAGCTCCACCTACTCAGCCAACTGTCCCTATAGCTCAGGCTCAGCCAGAACATCGTCAGGGCTGAGTCTTTGCAATTGATGTTGAGGAAGCTAAGGCCAATGAAAACTGTCTGAATGAAGGTAATAATGTTAATAATTCTTTATTATAATAAATCATTAAAAACCATGATCTCATACAAAAATTATAATGAAGGTATGACATGCCTCTGTGATCATCATGTTGTGGCCCTATTTGATTCAGGATCAACACATACCTTCATATCTAGAAATCTTGCTTCCATGATCAAGTTAGAGAGTAATGATCTAGGTTATATCTTGGATGTGACAACTCCCAGTGGAAAAATTTATACCTCTCTTCAGAAAACCAAAATCTTGCCTTTTTCTTATGGTGGTCATCAATTTCATTCTAATTTCATTCTTCTTCATATGGAGGATTTTGACCTAATTTTGGGAATGGATTGGCTTTTTGCCAACTATGCCATGCTTGATTGTCGAGCCAAGAAAGTAACTACTTTTGCACCTAATTCTAAACCTCTGATAATACCAGGGAGAAAGGAAAGAAATCAAAACCTGATTATCTCTTCTCTTAAAGTCAGAACCTTGATAGCCAAAGGATGTAGAGCCTATCTTATAGTTGTGTCCATGTCTGATTCTAAGGTGAGACCTTTAGAGAGCTTGGATGTGGTGAGAGATTACCCGAACGTTTTTCCTGAGGAGCTTCTAGGGCTGCCTCCAGTTCATGAGATTGAATTCTATATTGAGTTAACACCGAGCTCCACACCAGTCTTGAAGGCACCTAATAGAATGGCACCTGTCGAGCTTGCAGAGCTCAAGAAACAACTAGAGGAACTTCTTGATAAAGGCTTCATCTATCCTAGTACTTCTCCTTAGGGTGCTCCTATCCTTTTTGTTAAAAAGAAAGATGGGTCAATGCGAATGTGTATTGATTATCGCATGATCAACCAAGCCACCATTAAAAATAAATATCCCCTCCCAAGAATTGATCACTTGTTTTACCAGCTTCGTACTGCCATTGTGTTCTCTAAGATTGACCTTAGATCAGGTTATCATCAATTATGAGTAAAAGATTGTGATATTCCAAAGACAACTTTCAGAACTAGATATGGACATTATGAATTTGTGGTGATGCCATTTGGCTTGACTAATGCTCCTAGAGTATTTATGAATCTGATGAATACTATCTTCCAGCAATTTCTTGACAGCTTTGTTGTGGTCTTCATTGATGATATTCTTATATATTCAAATTCTATTGATCAACATTGTGAGCATCTCTAGAAAGTCCATGCTGTTTTGAGAGCCTAGAAATTGTATGCTAAATTATCCAAATGTGAGTTTTGGATTGACCAAGTCATGTTTCTTGGCCATGTCATTTTGGGTGGGAAAATTTCTGTTGACCCTGCCAAAGTTCTAGCTGTCCTTGATTGGAAAGCCCCTACTAGTGCTTCTGAAATTCATAGCTTCCTTGGTCTAGCAGGCTATTACCGTCGTTTCATCCTTAATTTCAGCAAAATAGCCCTACCCATGACCAAACTTACCATAAAAGATGCCAAATTCATTTGGACTCCTGAGTGTGAAGCTAGTTTCCAAGAATTGAAATCCCTCTTGACTTCTGCTCCTGTTTTGACCCTACCTTCTGGGAATGATGGATTTGTAATATATTATGATGCTTCTAAAATGGGTCTGGGTTGTGTCCTCATGCAATATGGTAAAGTTGTTTCCTATGCCTCTATACAATTGAAACCTAATGAGGTCAATTATCCAACTCAAGATTTAAAATTAGCTGCGATTGTCTATGCTCTCAAAATCAGGAGACATTATATGTATGGTGCTACTTTTGATATATTCACAGACCATAAAAGTCTCAAATACCTCTTGACTCAGAAGGACCTCAATCTTCGACAGAGGAGATGGTTGGAGTATCTCTTAGATTATGATTTCACAATTGCATATCATCCAGGAAAGGCAATGTTGTAGCTGATGCTCTTAGTCGTAAGAAGTCAATTTGTGCATCAATGCATCTGGAACCTTCATCTTCTTGGTTGTATCAAGCAGAATTTGGCTGTATTATTCTGGCAAATATCAACATTATTCCTATTCTTCTTTCTGAACTCTTGACGTCCCAAAAGAACAACCCTAGCTTGGAGGAGATGACATCACTCATGGCTAAGCCCCAGATGCATCTATCTGTTGGTATAGATGGTGGACTAAGGTACAAGCATAGTATGTGGGTACCTGAAGAGTCATAGATTAAGAAGTGTATTTTGCAAGAGGCACATGGGTCTAAATATTCCATACATCCTGGATCTACTAAGATGTACAAGGATCTGTAGAGACACTTTTGGTGGAGAAGTATGAAGAATGATATAGCTGAGTTTATCTCTAAGTGTCTCACATTCCAACAGATTAAGGCCGAGCACCAACATCCCGGTGGTCTATTGCAACCCTTACCAATTCCCGAATGGAAATGGGAAAATATCACCATGGATTTCGTGGTGGGACTACCCAAGACCAAGAAGGATTATGATGCGGTTTGGGGCATAATAGACTGGTTGATCAAGTCTTCACATTTGTTACCTATGTGGACTACAACCAAGGTTCATGAGCTTGCTGAGTTGTATATTGAGGAGATTGTACGGCTGCACAGAGTACCAGTATCTATTATTTCAGATCGGGATCCCAAGTTCACATCACATCTATGGAAGCAAGTGCAAAATGAGTTGGGTACACAGTTGAATTTCAGCACATCATATCATCCCTACATTGATGGCCAGTCAGAATGCAATATCCAAATCTTGGAATGTCTTCTTAGAGCTTGTGTTCTAGATTAGGGAGGATCTTGGGATTACTACCTTCCATTAGCAGAGTTCGCTTACAATAATAGCTATCATTCCAGTATTGATATGTCACCCTATGAAGCTCTCTACGGTAGGCCATGTAGATCCCCTCTCCATTGGGATGAAATTGGAGAAAGGAGAATGCTAAAGTCTTTAGGAATTGCAATTTTATGCTGATAATGTGTCTTTGATTAAGCAGAGGTTGAAACGGGCCCAGGATCGGCAGAAGTCATATGATGCTGCACACAGGTCTGACAGATAGTTTAAGGCTGGTGACTATGTTTTCTTAAAGATCAGACCCATATGTGCCATAGCAAAGAACAAAGGGAAGCTTAGTCCAAGATATGTGGGTCCTTTTGAAGTTCTGGAGCACATTGGTGAATGTGCTTATCATCTTGCTCTTCCTCCGCAGTACAACATGATGCATAATGTCTTTTATGTATCCAATCTAAAGCAGTGTGTGAAGGATGATAGTCATGTGTTGAATCACGAGCCTCTCGAGTTGCAGCACAATCTCTCTTACCCAGAACAACCTACAAAGATTCTCGACTCCAGGGTCAAAGAGCTCAGGAACAAGCAAATCCCGATGGTGAAGGTGTAGTGGAACCATCATGGTGCCGAAGATGCAACCTGGGAGCTACGAGCAGATATGGAGCAACGTTTCCCTCACCTTTTCCAACAAGTTTAATTTTGAGAACAAAATATTTTTAAGGTTAGTAGGATATGATAAAGTGGTTTTTCTCTTTCCTTTATTACCTTGATTTCTTCACTTGAATCTAATTCAAAACCCTAATTCTACTAAAGATTAACTGACCACCCAAGATTGGAATCTCGAGCACAAACTTTACCAACATGTGGGGTATGCTATGGTGAATCTATGGTCCAAATTTCATGTCATTTGGACATTCCTAGCTCGCTCAATGATTTTTTACAAGTTTTGGCTATAGTTTGATCAAATAATGTCACGATTTCGATTATTTACGCTATGTTTTTTATTTTGATCTCTGATCTCGCGGCGTTGACGTCAGTGATCCGCGGACCCTTCCTCCTGACCTCATCGGCGAGACCTCTCCTCCAACCACCGTTGAACCCAATTGGGAATTTGTGATTCACTCGCCCCCACTCCTATTTAAGCACACTAACACCTTCTTCGACCTCCCTTTGACATTCCTCGATCTCCAATTCACCTGGAGAAAGCGCCACTCACCCCCGAGCCTGAGTTTTTCACCTCAGCACTGTCTGCCGCCGTCGAGCTACTGGGCAGGCTGTTCCCGACCACCTTGCCACCAATTTAACGCTCCCCAAGCTCCGAGGGACCTCCACCCACCTCAACGGTCCCTCAAACTGAAGCCCAATCACCTGCTACTCCCCCTCCAATCTCCCTCCACCGTGAGCTGTGCAGCTCATCGGTCATCTAGTCGACCCGACATCTCCATAGGAGCCATGCCCTAGCGACTGGCCATCCATCTATGGGAAGCTCGCATGAAGCTAGCTCGACCTCCATCCACACATAAGAGATCCCCCTCCTCCGACACGGAGTTCAGCTCCCTTGTCTGCTGTGAACGTTGAGTAAGGAGAAGAGAGGGACCCGCTCGAGTCCAGTTGGACCACTGAGGTAAATCCACCTGAGCTGACTATTCTTCCTTCTTAGATTGTGTGATAAAAGCCTGACCGTTGCATCTAAGCATCCAACAGCCCACCTTTATTCCCTTCTCGTTATTAATCTTCGATTTTCAAGATTTGTCAGAAAGTACCTATATCTTTGGAAAATCATAATAAATCGTAGGAGTGTCAGAAAAATATGAACAAGTACTCCTTTTTTATCATAAAATAATGAGGATCATTAATCTGACATATGTTGACCCTAAATCTGACTCGAATAATTTTTCATGCTCAAATATGATTATATCTTGTTTAATTATTTAGGAAATACTCAAACCTGTCTACATCACCAAAAACATGTGATCATCATATTTTTACATCTATATAATTATGGAATGATCAGATCCAAATATTTTGACTCAATTATTAATCAAACCTAATTATCACTCTTTTCCCTATTTTGATCTACCAAAATGTGCATAATTAGTCAATATGATCTAAAGACCATGACTTTGTCCTTATAGACCTACTCTGATGTGACATTACTAATCTTGGACTCAAATCCATACTCTGAGACTTGTACTCAACTCTCATGACTCCAAAACTATAAAAGGGCCTTTTATATACTCTTTAGAACAATGGTGATTTGAACAATATAACTAATAAATACCAAAACTCCTATAATTTCAAGAAATCAAAGGTACCAGTGAGGAGCATCTCTGGACTCCCCACTTCTGAGTAGAAGGTACGCCATTACCTCCCACTTGGCCATATTACTTGTGTTTGTATTATATGTGTAGTAATGTACCTAGCATGTAATGATGAATGGTTGGTGGTACTTGAATAATATGTTGCTTGATTTTCGTACCTATATATATACACCTAAAAACATAATATATTTCTTACATTATATTTAAGCACTTCAACTCTTTGGTAGTCAAGTGCTGGAAAATAAAGTACTTCAACTCTTTGGTAGTCAAGTACTTAAAGGTGATCCAACTCTATGGTAGTCTGATCACAATGAGATATGATCTAACTCGTTGGTAGTAGATCATAAAGGCCTTAATGCATTCAACCTGCGGCGGTCAATGCATGGATGATATAATGGAAAATATGTTTAAAATGTGCTTTTTGTAAACAAACATTCTTATTCAAGTATATGAGTTTTTGATATATTGTTATTTTTCTATCAAGAGATAGTCTTATTCTTTTGCCAAGTTTAATTGAGAGGTATGATTTGAAGACACGTAGGCGTACTCAGTACAATATATTTATATATTGTGCTGACGTGTACCACTTGCAAATGTTTTATAGGTACATTTTGCTTATGATGACGATGATGCAACTCAATATGCTGGCTCACAAAAATCAGATCTATCATGGGGAATCTAAAGCTAAATGGGACTCTCAGATTATGTTCTTTTTCTTCTGTAATTAGTTTCTCATGTATTAAGTTTTCTTCTGTAGAATTCTTATGCCTTGAGGCCCCTATGTAATGAACATTTTGGTTTATGCATGGAAGCTTTTTATTCGGTGCATTTATATATTCATGTGTTTGATCCACTCAGGGACGGGCAACTTTAACTATATTGTACACCTTATGTTGGTGCCTGAGGTGTAGAGTGGAGTTAGGTTGTTAATATGTGACAAAGAGAGGGACAACCACAGGCGTAAACCCTAATCGTTAGAGCTCTTAGGGTTCGTGCAGGGGAACGAGTATTTTTTAAATAAAATCACCATTACTGTTGAGCATGTTTTCGAGGTTTTTTCAGTGAGGGTACGTTTTATAGATCGGTTTTTGTAATAATAACTAATAAAATGCCACTTAGTGCGTGAGCTGTATTCACTGTTTTCTTTCCTTATAAAACTCCATAGCCTCCATGTCAGGTGTTTAGAAATACTTGAAAGTCCTCTCTGATATTCCTAATATAATAATACAATAAAGATACGCTACCTTCAGGTGTTCTCTGCTAAAACCAATGATGAAGACACGACTTTTGTTGCAGGCAGGGGCGGGATTTCATACTCAAATTCATTGTATAGTTTAATGATTGAGCTGAAATCAGATCTGGCCGCCATGGGCAACCTATGTTCCATTATTATACCTGATCTGTCTATATCGTGAAGATTTGTTTTCTTATCTCCACAGCAATGTATAGTTGGCTGTTCGCCTCTCATTCTGTGGAGGCACACCACGCGTTTTTATAAAAGAAAATTGAGACTATAAACGACTCGTCTGAATCACAATACTCGTTGCCTAACCGTAGCTGAAAACAAACATGTAGACCGCAGAAGTTGACCGGGCCACTTGCCTGGTCGAGTATGACGAGCAGGGGCCTTTTCTTGTGGAATACATACCAGTTACGCCGAACTCGTCATCCACAGTACAACTTGAGTTTGACCGAGCAGGGGCCTTTTCTTATGGTATACCAGTTACGACCGTTTGGTATTCCGGTCTCGCTCTTCAAACACGTGCAATCGTGATTGTCAATGAGGAGTATGGACCGTAACCACGGTAAATCTCATGGTTATTTTACAAGAAATCAGTGAGATGGCGGTTGGCGGAGCCAGAAATATAAAGTAGGTGAGGCACAATTATAGTCGAATTTCTATTAATAAATTGAAAATGTATGTGTCAGTAAAGTTTTAGCTCGGGTCGATATCCTTAATTAAAGGATTCCGATTGAATATTCAAGTTTCATGTCTTAAAAATGACCTATCCCCTTACTCTGCTATGTGATTTAAATACTTGTTGTGCGGGTAGCCGAAAGAGGGTTAGAGATTTACATGTTGATGTTTTCAGGCGGTAAGATATTCTTATTATTACCATCTAAATTATCGTCTGTTGTTCCACTCAGAGAATCCTTTTCTGAGCAGTCCATGATACAGGTAGGAAAATGTCAAGTAAACAACAATACCAAATAAATAATATGGGGCTAGTATTTCTACGTAGTGTAGAAGATGTGGACAGGAGGTATAGGGAAGCAGCATAAAGTTTTTGGTGAACTTACATTCGTGCTAGGCACTAGCGTGTAAGATCCCCATCCGGGCGGTGGCGCCAGTGCCCACAAATAGCGAGGGGACGAGGAAGGTCCCAAGCGGCATCGAACTGCCGCTCCCCACGTACTCGCGACAGACGAATGTGTAACCTTCCACTGATATGTAGACGCATGAAGAAAATTTGATTGCATGCACAATAGTACATAATTGTTCTGAATTATTGTACATAATTGTTCCATATTCAGTTGCAGTTTTCTCTGTTTCCGTTTGGTTTCGTTATAGCCCTTCGAGGCTTCTGTTTCGGTTTTTATTATGTTCCTTTTTTTATAGAAGGTTGAAAATTTTTATTACAATCAAGAGGGAAAAAAAGATATAGTTTTTCTACCGCACATTACAAATAGAGAACTAAACACTAGAGGTGCAATCTAAAAGAAAGTTTACATCAAATAAAAATAAAAACAAGAATTAAAAGCAGAAATCTGTAGAATGCTTCATCCATGCCAAGTAGCTGGTGATCTTGGTGAATTTTCTGCATCTCCGGAATTCTTATTGCTGGATTCGACAAGATCTCCGATCTTCTGCTTTTTGAAACGTTTAGTGTAGGAGGAATTTTCTCCCAGTCTTGCAGCATCAACGTCTGACATTGTTGCCCATCCTATTTATTGAGAAAGGTGGAAGACCATATATTTAAATATATGTTTATATTAGAAAGGAGATCTTTTTTATTTGTAGTAATATTATCAAAGATACGTCTACACATTTCCTTCCAAATGTTTCAAAAATAAGAAGCAAGGATAATATACCAATTTTGAGGTTCTACAACGTTTTTAGCTAATGAGTTGCTTTCAAAAATGTAAGGTAGATCATGGTATTGGTAGTTATCATCTTTGCAAAAGAAATTCAGTATTGTAATAGAAAATAAACAATTAAAAAATATATGATTTACGGATTTCTCATTTTGGAAACACGGATAGCATTTATTAGGTCTATAAAAATTTCTCTTCATCATATTATCATATGTGAGAATTTTATTTTTATGTGTAAGCCAAAGATGAAACTTGATATTGGAGGGAATTTCATATTTCCATAATTTTTATGGCCAAATATAATTATAACTTCCATATAACTCTGTCATAATATAGGTATAAATATGTTTACATATGTTGTTATTTGTATTATTCCAAACAACTAAGTCTTCTTCATCTCTAAAAGTAGTATTGGCAATAATATTTTTCCGGACATGTACAAGATTTAAGTTATTATTTTGTGTAGTAGGTAACCAAAAAGTGCCTATATAGTGATACTTAATAAAGACAAATGCTGCATTTAAATTTTTATTTTGTAAGAGGGGATGACTTTGTATATCTGGTAGTTATGTACTCAAAGGGCCATAGGTTGACCAATTATCATGCCAAAAAATTTCTAAATATCCATTAATAATTTTTTTTTGCCATCTTGTAGAGAATTTCTCTACAACAAGCAATATTAGCCCCTATATTAGATACTTTTCCTTGTGGAGTATGCCACTTTGGGTTTTTATATAATATTTGAATTTAATAAGATTTGCCCAAATGTTGTCTTCACTATAGAATCTCCACAAATATTTAGTTTGTAAAGCTAATGAAAAATACTTAATATCTAGTAAACCCAAACCACCTTTGTCCATAGGTTTGATAATATTTTTCAAGAAATAAGTTTATAACCTTTATCTCGATCTTTGCTTCCCCTCCACAAAACATTTTTTCTAATTCGCCTTAATACTTTCAAAAAATCATTACTTTCTATTATGAAGCCGGTAATCGAATGAAAATCTTATAAAAACAAATTATAGAAATATTAAGAATTCAGTCATTTTTTTCTATATGACGATGTTATCAGGTTTAATAATTTGAAGTTGATAAGTTGAAATAGATGTTAGGCAACTTTTGAGAAGGGTTAACCTACCCTACAAACTGAGGTATTTCATCTTCCAACCTTGTAATTTATTATTTATTTTTTCTTTTATATGATTCCATCTAGGCAAATATTTTTTTATAATGAAGTGGAATACTAAGATATTTTATAGGAATTTATTCAATCCTACAACCTAAGGTATGTTCAATAGTTTTTGATAAGTTGGGGTCTGTATGAATTGGAATGTAACTAGTTTTTGTATAATTAATACAAAATCCAGATAAAGCTTCAAAAATTAGAAGAATACGCTTAATATTAATAGCATTATTGCTTGTAGTCTCAAAATATCATTTGCATATTGTAGAAGACCAATATTGTTTGCATTATCTACTTTTGCACCTTGAAAATTGTTATTTTTCATAGCATGGTTCATTATTTTTGTAAAGGCATTTGTGATTATAATGAATAACAAAGGTCAGATAGGGTCTCCTTGCCTAAGTCCTTTATTCGATTTGAAATATCTGTGTAGGGATCCATTTATAAGGATGGAAAATTTTGGAGATGTAACACATCCTTTAATCCAATTTATCCATATAGTAAAAAAACCCCATATCCATCATTGTTTTGAAAAGAAAAATCCAATTAACATTATCAAAGGCTTTTTCAAAATCTAATTTAAGAATTGCTAAAGATTTTTTCCTGGTGTGGTAAAGATGAATGATCTCAGATGTAGCAAGGTAGGAGTCTATAATAGCTATACCTTTAAGGAAAGTAGTTTGATTATATTCAATGTGGTTAATCAAGATGGGGGATAGCCTTTTAAACAAGACTTTAATAATAATTTTGTATGTTGTGTTTAGAAGGGTAATAGGCCTATACTGTTTTACTGTTTCCAGATTTGTGTGTTTAGGTATAAGGATAATAAAAATATCTATGAAAATTAGGGATATTATTATGATCTTTTGTAAAGAGCTTAAAAGCATGTGATATCTAATTTCACCTCTTCCCAGAAAAAATCGAAGAAAGATGTAGAGAAACCATTAGGTGTAGGAGATTTCCTTTTTGGAAAATCAAGAAGACCACCTTTTATTTCTTCCCCACTAAATTTTTTATGAGGGGTTATTTTCTTGGCTAGTTCATTTAGTTTCAAAAAGATTTTTCATAGAATAGATAACTGTGATATCTTGTTTATTATATAGACTTGTGAAATAATAAATTATATGGTGTATTAAATTTTGTTTATATTCAATAATATAATCATAACTATGGTTGTGACGTCCCCGGATTTTCTAAAATTTAATCTAATGTGTGACGATGTGAATAAGTGGACTTTTGGAATCCTAAAATGCCCAATGACACAAGTAAAGTCATGCATGTTGAGTTGTCTTGAGAATCCCAAATGTTTTAGTAAAGTTGGAGTGTTGAATGAGGTGAGGTTTCAATTTGGACGTCACACATTAGATTAAGTTTTAGAAAATATGGAGACGTCACATGTGGTATCAGAGCATGAACAATAGCAAAGCCTGACATTTGCTCATTATGCAACTCAAAACTAAAGAACCTTGATTTTAATAATCTTTAGGGTTAGAGTAGTCGTCTTTTAGAGACTAGATCTAACCTAGCCTCTTGGTTAGCACCTAGATGTCTGAGAACTAGATCTAGACTGGTGCTTGTTGCATAGAAGGTCCTTAGATGTCATCCTTTCCTTATAGTGCAGCGGTATGGGACGTTGCATTATTTGGAAATGACATGCATCAAGGGAAGAGAAACCCTAGACATATGGGGCTCATTGTCTAGAGTAGCTACACTAGTCTACACCATGTTCTCACCATTTTCACTAGTTTGTATGACACTGTAGTCTCTACTATGTGTGGAACACTCATTTTTTGGATTTGGTTTTGGATTCCAATCAGATCGAATCGTGATAGTTGCCTCTGACGCATGTTTTATCGGAGAAAAAACTATATAATATTTTATTATTTATATGTATTACAAAAATGTGTCCCCACACATGTATGAGTACGAGGTGATCATGCAACCTAAGTGAAAGTGAATGACATCAGTCTAGAAGAGAGTGTAGTTCTAGATTAGATGTCTAGAGCCTTGTTGGAATATATGATAGATGGAATAGATGATATAAGTTTTGATGATGTAGTGTACATCTTATATACAGATGATATAAGACGGTTTATGATAATCAATGTTATCTTTGAGGATCTAAGTTCAGATTTGATGTTTTTATATAAGTTTTTATGATGCAAGTAACTAGGCTTTTATGAGATAAGATATGTTAAGTTAAGACAAGGATGTGAATTGACATGAACCTCAATCTCTTTTACAAAGAAGGACCTCTAGTGTTAGGACCAGTTATAGGGTTAACTCTAGAGAGAGTGAGACCCAGTAGGAGAAGGTCAGAGAACCTACACTCTAATATATGAGATATGAGAAATGTGTGATATGATATTTCCTAAACTAGACTACTAATAAGTATTTGAGCTGAGTTGCTTTGTACATGATTCTTATAGTCCCTTTTGAACCCTAGATGTCCTTGGGAGGACCAAACCCTAGAGTCAGAGAGAGGTTGGTTATGTATGCATTTATGAATAAGGATATATGAGAACCTACCATATGGGTGAGGGAGAGAGAGTCCCAAGACCCTAGAGGAGGTGAAACTATGTTAGTTTCTGTGAAAGCCTCATGCTTGGGTTTGTGGTCCCTTGTAGGGCTCTAGTAGTGTATATAAAATAGAGAGTTGGGAAATAGCATGTCTCATGGGTAGAGAACCTATGGAAAGAGTATCATGTTTTTTTGTGCTTATGTGGCTAGAGTTTATAAAGATAATCACCAGTGCCAATGAGGTAGACCTAGGAACCCTAGACCAAAGAGGGAAAATGAAGTTTGTGCATATGAGATACTTTAGGGTGAAACATCACTTCATAGAAGGCTCGAGTAAGGGTTTAGAAGAGTAGGATATATTAGCAAGATGTAAAGAGCCATGCATAACTAACTATTTATGAGGAGCAATATGTATAAAAGTCATGAAATTAATCAAATTGATGAATACTTAACTGCAACTAAGGAATTGTATCGCTTAACAATGATAATCAAGTTATATGTGCTTCATTTTGACATTAAATTCAATTAAAAGACAACATAGAGTGTTGCTAGGCATCAAAATCTTGTATTTATGCATAAATTTCATCATTGTATTTATGCATTATGTTATGGCATCAAAAATTAACCTACTTGTAGCTTTGGCGAGATCCTTCGGGATCCAACAGAGAGCTCGACTAGGTCAACCTTCGAGAAGTAGCCTTCGAGCTCCAACAGTAGCCTTCGAGCTCCAGTCGCCTGCGACGACCTCCACAATAGCCTTTAAAGAGCTCCAGTAGCCTCCTTCACACCTCTGCTAGTAGCTCCGGCAGTAGGGCCTTCGCTGGCGGTGGGGGGAGCAAGGCTCGCTTCTCCGACGATGGGAGTAGCTACAGTCGGTGGCAGGCTCCAGTGGCGTGGTGCGCTTCTATAGTGGTTAGCAAAGCTCCACTGATGGTGGGGTGGGCGTCGATGACGGGAATTGCCACAGACCTAGGTACTCGAAATGTCGATGACGCAATGAAACAGAGAGCCTACCTCGTGCGGCCGTGCGGGTGCTATTAAGTAAAGTATCAACATCGGTTATTAATAAAAAATTACTCCTACATTCCACAAGTGTCGGTCACCACAAAACATTGACACCTATGTTCCGTCTTAGTCATCGGTTACAACTAAGAAAACCGACGTCTATCTACATATGCTAACAAAAAAAAATCTTGAATTACAACCATAGTCGTCAGTTTCCATCTAAAACTAACGCCAATTGGGCAATTTGGGGGGTAAAAATTTTCGCGGGGACAACGCGCGAACACACATCGGCGTTGGTTATTGTAAGTAAATCGATGACAAAAATGTGGTTGATTCCTGTCTCGTGAAAAATCTTTAGTCGTCAGTTATTTGGTAAACAACCGACGCCGAATGTGAAATTTTGGAGGTAATTTTTTTGCACTGGAAAAATTGGATTTGGCGGGCAATTTTAGGCATCGATTTCTTATTGAGAAACTGACGCAAAATAAAAGGCGATACCTATGTTTTGTAGGTCTTATGAGTTTGGTCGGTCTTCACATATAGATGTCAATTTGTGTTTTCAGTTGATGTTGTAGTGTTTAGGTGTCAGTTTTTTAGATACAACTAACGCCTCTAAATGTGACGTTATAAGCTATTTCTATAGTAGTGGACCCTTAATACATGGCTTGTAACCCTTATATGAATAATGCATGTAACCTATGGTTAATTTGTGCTCATAAGTATATGCAACTGAATAAACACATAATGTATCTTAATCTGGAATCCATGATCAGTAACATAATACCATGATAACAAGACAAGTAATAATGATACTAACAAATGAACTAAGTAAAACCCTAATGAACATAACTAGGGTTAAGATTATGAGAATCTGATGATGGTACATATGATTTTATCTTGATCAAGGTTTGATCAAGAGTGGTAGTTGAAATCAAGAATGTAATGATTAGGATATCTCTCTTGAAGGTACACTTTACCTCCTACTTGGCATACTATTTTGTATGCCTGTATTAGATGTGTACAAAATACTTGACATATGATATTGGATGAAATGATTGTTCTTGTATGATATCTTGCTTGATTTTCCATACTTATAGTTATGAAACATCAAACATAATATATTTGTTCCATTATATCCAAGCACTTCAACTCTTTGGTAGTAAAGTACTGGAATGTAAAGTACTTCAACTCTTTGGTAGTAAAGTACTTGGAAGTGATCCAACTCTTTGGTAGTAGATCATATTATGAAATGATCCAAATCTTTGGTAGTAGATCATAAAGGCCTTAATGCATTCAACTCTTAGGTAGTAAATGCATGGATGATATAATGGAAAATATTTGTAAAAGACATGTTCTCTTTTGTTAATAAACATTTTTTATTCAAGTATGATTTTGTTATATTTGTTTATTACTGCCTAGTTCTAGTTTTTTCTTATTTCCGAGTCATAGTAATGAGAGGTATATAAAAAGATGTGTAGGTGTACTCAATACAATATTTTCGAATATTGTGATGATGTGTACCACATGTAATCTTTTGTTTAGGTTGTAGACGTATGATCTTGAACAACCAGAATAGTGGAGAGTTGTGTGATGAGCTGATGTATAGGTGGACCTATTGTATAAATATCTTGTCATAGATGGTAGAATTTTCATATGTATAACTTTACATTCAGTGTGTAATATTAAAAGTTGTAATACTGCATTTTATAATTATATGTTGAACGGTGAACTTGTGTTGTATGGTTTTGACCTTGTTCTTGTACATGTGCTATTGTTGTTTCCTTATGACTCCCTTGATTTTATTTATTTTGGCCTAGTGTGTGGTGTTTGAATTAGAATTCTCACTGAGGTGAGGGTTTCAATTTGGATGTCACACACATGGTCAAGGTGTTAAAAATATGGGATGTCAAAAGGGTTTTTTGTGCCATAATCGTCATGCAGACACCAACGTCATGGCAGATGCTACACAATAGAACCCTCAACAACTTGAAAATAAGGAATCTACAAAGAATGGATCCTCTATCATAAAAAACTCATGGACCATGGGTGTTGCTCAAATTTATGTGGATGCTACCATGTGGAATGACCCTTGTGTTCCATCTGTAATCAAACAAATCTCCTCGGAGACATTGAAAGTAGAAGATATATTGGTTAATCACAACTGATATCTCCCCACGATCATAGTGAACCCGATGACTTCGCATCCACTCATGGAACAATGGAGGTTTGCTGTCATGGTCAAGTTACTCGGCATAAACATAGTGTTTCACAGACTAGTGAATCGTCTTCATGTCCTATGGGATCCTTTTAATATGTTTAGGTACATGGACTTGGAGAGGGGTACTGTGTCATCCAACTCGTCAACTATGATGACTTCATGATGGTTAGGACTGGAGGACCCTGGACCATATTTAATGACTATCACTCAATCAAATCCTAGTCACTGATCTTTCATCCCTCTAAACCAATCCAATGCAATCTAGTGGTCTGGATAAGAACCCATATCTCCCTATGTTCTTATATTAGACAAAAATCCTCTCAATCATCAACAATCTAGTCGTACAAACCATTAAGATCGATGATACACCTCTACAGGCAATCTGGCCAGTTTTTCAAGGATTTTAGTAGAGCATGACACATTGAAATCCCTCCTATTGAGGATCTTCCTCAATGGTGAATGGTTCTTAATTTAATATGAAAGCATTGTAACAATTTGTAACAAGTCTAGGGGAGTTGGAGGCTTGGAGATAGACTTCAAATTCATCACTATCTTTACACCCTATTATCCCTCGATGGACACCACCTCTGCCCTACCGCCAACGTCGATGCAATACTCTCCTTAAATTCATGATAAAATACTCTAAACAAAGTCCTATGACAAAGAAAATTGATAAGGAAAATCCCTCTGGCGATCAAGGCCTAAACAAGGACAAAGTTATCACCCATGTCGTGACTATGGGTGCCATAGGAAAAGTAAAAGGTCCACCTTCTGACCATGCCCAGATGACAAAGAAGGGAGACAAACCAGACTATTGGGACTATGTCCAAGATCATCGTCAGATTAAGAAAGGTCATGGAGCTATACCAACTAAGTATGTCTAGTCAGCCAACAACATCAATACCCCCACTGGAGGTAATCAAGACCAGGCTACTAACAAAGACACCTCAGTCACCCACATCGATGATGAGATGAGTGAAGGGCGTCTGATGTAGACAACATTCTGACTCAGTGAGTAGCATGCCACAGGTGGCTCAGGCCAGCCCAACCCTACCTTCAACTAGGGCGACAAAGGAGGTAGTGGGAACGGCATTCTACTCAGAATAGAAAGGTGATCTACTAGATAGTGCAAACTAGTCAGGGTATAGAATGGAAGAAGGGAAAGGTTACCCAATTGATTGGGAATTCCAATTCTATTAGAGAGGCAAAGAACATTCTTCATCTCTGGGAAAAAAGAAAAGACATGGAGGAGACCCTAGAGGATGGGACTAGTTCATAGGTCTATCTTCGTCCATGAAAAAGATACTCCCCCAACCCTTCCTTCCTCATAGTTTTTTTTCTATGTTGAACATCCTATCTTGGAACGTCCAAGGAGAAAAATCCAAGGACAAAATTATATAATCAATGAATGTAAGTCTCTCTACAAACTCCTAATCAAGATGAGATGTAGTGGGAATACTGCAATGCATCTCATCCAACAACTTAGGTACCCTTGCACGCATTGGATTGAAGCCCTGGGCTTTGCTAGAGGTATCTTGCTTCTTTTAGGATCCAACTAGCATTATCTTAGACATATTTTACAATAACTGGCAATTAATCCATTACATAATCAATGATAGTTGGCACACCACTTTCGTTTATGGAAATGCAAACCCTACTAGATGCCCTCTTCTATGGAGGAGGTTGAAGGAAATTTCCCATTCCATAAAAGATGCTTGGATAGTTCTAGGTGACTTTAACACTATGAAAGACCTACCGAAGAAGATTGGAATTCACTACTTCGACAGATGAGCTAACAACATGTTCAAACAAACATTTTTGTATACCAGTCTAGTGGAAATGGAGGCCAAAGGGCACTTCTACACCTTCATACGTCTTCATCTCAGGGAGAAATTGGACATGATCATAACCAACGCCAGTTGGATATCCATTGAGGGAAGATTTGATATAGTCATTCCTCTCCATCTATACTCCAACCACAATAACCATCCTCATCTCCAACATCACTCTAATGCCAAGCCCAAGACTCCATTTCGCACAAAGGTTAGCTAACACTTAAATATAGCCTTATAAAAGGACTTTTGGAATGGGACTGCCAGCAGTCCTTCCTTGACGCCTTGCTTCACTTCCAATCTAAGATGATGGATTGGAGAGAAAATAGCTAAAACTTCAAAGCAAGGACAAAAAAATGTGTCTGCAGAAGCTCTACAGATTCTAGGTACTTCTTAACTCCCATTCCTTTCCTTCGAATGACTTATGGATCATTGAATTAAAAAAATTACACCAAATCCATATGCATGAGGGAGTCGACCAGAAGAAATGCTCTCACATCAATTGGCTCATAACGAGGACTATAATACCATATTTTTTCAAACTTTTGTCAAATCCAGATGCTACCACAATAAGCTTACATTTATCCAAAGTCATAATGGCACTTGGATTGACAATCAAGACTCCATCCAACAACACTAATGGAGTACTTCATGAACTTGATGACAATGGGTTCTTCCCTGCCTACTAGTGCCTCAGAGACTTCCACTTTCATTGGCTCCTTCTCGAGCATCAACTTTCTAAATAGAAACTACAATGCCAGCACATCAGGCCCTAAAGAGATAAAGAAGAACACCTTTCTCATGGCCCCTACCAATGCTCCAGGCCCAGACGGAGTGTATAGCAGCTTGATACAAACACAACATGACCATATCGACCCCTTAATGGTGAAAATTGTTCAGTTAGCCTTCAACATTGGTAAAATTGATACCAAGCTTGAAAATTCTTATATGATGTTGATCCCTAAAGTGATGCTATCTCAAAGATGCAACAATCTACACCCAATATTCATTAATAATTCATGCTTTAAGCTAATATCAAAGGTGATTGTCAAGCATCATAAACCGTTCCTCAATCATGGATCTTTGAACTCAATCTAGCTTTATCTCAGTCAGACATATTAGTGATAACATCCTCCTTATCAAAGAGTTCATCTAATCAATGAAGAAAGCTACGGGAAAGAACTAGGTGTGTATCTAACCTGACCTCTTAAAAGTGTTTGAAAGAATGTGATGGCCCTTCATTATAGATATCATCTAGTGAGTGGGTTGCCAAGAAATATCTTTTCTTTTATAATGAATATAATCTCCAAAAAAATACTTCAATTCTCTGGGAAGGAACTCCCCAACCTCCCTTTAGATCAAGAAAATGTGTTAGATAAGGTGACCTGATTAGTCCTTACATCTTCGTTATGTGTATGGAATAACTTAGTCAAACAATCCAACATGAAGTCACAACTAGGAAACAAACCACATCAAGCTTTCTCGTAGTGGAACAACACTATCACATATCCTATTTGTTGATGATATCATGCTCATAGAGGAAGCCACCACCAAACAAGTTGTAGTTATCCTTTGTGTTCTTAAAGGTTTTGCAACTATCTCTGTGCAATCCATATCAACAAAGAAATCTCAATTCTTGTTTTCTTCAAACGCTCTAAGGTCTGTGAAAAATTCTTGTTGTTAGTGTTTGGGTATTCCAAGGATAGACGACCTCGTCCGCCACCTCGACATTTTCATTCTCCATCATTGGCTGAATAATAGAACCCATGAAAGCATTATCACCACCATGTAGGAATGTATGAGCATCTGGTTGGAAAAGTAGCTCTTCCTAGCTGGGTGTATCATCCTCACAAATCTACTCTTCAGGAAATCCCAACCTATGCTATGTAGATGATCAAGGTCTCTCCCAGCTTATGTGCCAATATCAACAGGCTAGTCATGATATTTGGTTGGTCAGGTGGAAGGTAGCATAAGAAACTCTCATTGGTCTTGTGGAAGAAACTCACCTCTGATAAGAAGAAAGGTGGTATGGGAATCAAGGATTCCTATAATCAAAACAAGATCTCATAATGAAGAATGTTTGGAGTTTCATCAGCTACCAACCATGCTACAGGTGCAAGTCATGAATGAGAAATACATTTTCCAAGGGCACCCTTGTAATAAACCATGCTCGCCAACATGTTAATTCATTAAGAATAACATGTGCACAATTTTGGGGGAGTGCTCCAAAGGCATTAGCTCTGGATCCTCAACCGACGTGTGGACAAATAAATGGATCTATGACATGAGGATATGGGACATTGATCCCTCTTTTCAAGTCTCAGTTGATTTAGAAGACCTGGCCATGCATTGCATAACCTCACCCAACCTTCTGTTAAAGTGGATACTCTACTCTTCCATATTGCACACTCCCAATATCTTGTTTGACTTTCTGGAGAATCAGTTACTTTTTTCCTTCATGCCTTTGATTGCGGTAACATAAACATATAAGAGGAAGAAGATGGAAATGACAATCAGCCAAAGTTTCTTGAAGATATCATTGACTTATGTAGATCATATAAAAATCCATTACCACCCATGCTGCTTGCTAGTCTTCTTGAAGACCAAACAACAAAACCAAAGATTGATTCACCAGGAAAGTGATTTAAAAGTAAGTCTAGAAACTATCTTTTAATTCTTTCTTTTATTATATATATACAACATTCTTATTGTCCAAAACAACATTGTTTATGTTTACATTTGAATTATATGACAATCGTTTTATGATTTATTAATCGCTTGAATTTTTACTTTTTGTTTCATTTACTTAAAAAGTTGATTACCACCCCTTTTATCTTAGTTGAAAATAAAGCTAACAATTCTCATAAGAATACAAAATATATCTAACCTACGTCACATTCTTCTACATATTTATATAATAATTTTAACAAGACAATTACTCCTGACAACCCTATACTATACTTAACAAAAGAATCAATTGTCAACCACTACCCACGGAAGGAAAGTATAAATGATAGCATATGTTCTGAAATGAGGCCATGAACAATGATTGTATTAGTCAAAATCAGAATAATACAACACAAATAAAAAAAATTATTAGGCAGTCAACATCAAAATAAAGATTATGCAAATTTTGATCATCCTCTTCAAGAAAGAAACACCAAAATAGACAGTCATACGAAATCATGCTTGTCTAATGATGAATCATCATCATCTACGTGTACCACTTATGAAGGCCTTCCCACACATACAAAACTTTTGTCTTGGAAATCTCAAGATGAATTCTCAAACTTCTGCAAAAATATAGGTGTTACTTTAGATAACATCAATAGCAGCCTTCTTATGGAGAAAATATATGCTAACCAATGATGGTCAAATCTAGATATACCTAACCTTAAGAATCTCAACTTATTTTTGTTTAGTCTTTTTTAGTTGTCTTTCTATGTCCATGATTATTACAAGTTGGAATATTAGAGGTATTAGAAGCGATGAAAAGCATAGAGTTGTTTGTAATCTTGTTAGAACTTCTGAAACTTCCATTATTATTATTCTAGAAACTAAAGTGACCCTGAAAAATTTCTCCCTAAGATCCTTAGGAAGGAATCATCTTCAAAATTGGGTAGAACTACCACATGTATCTACATCAAGAGGCATACTTATTGGAGGAATTGGGAATCATCTTCAAATTTGGGTAGAACTACCACTCATATCTACATCAGGAGGCATACTTATTGGAAGAATTGGGTATGACAACATTATATCTCTTTGTAGAAGATATTCTTCTTACTAAATGTAAAGGCTAATGATCAAATAAATAACAAATAATGGTATCTATCCGGAATCTATGGTCCCTCCACCTCAAGAAAATATCTTTTTTTAAGAACTCAATGAAGTAGCTAACTTTTTTCATAATTCTTCATGGGTTCACTTTGGAGATTTTAATGTCACTAGATATTCCTATGAAAAAAAATGATAATGATAAAATCACATCAAATATGATCTGTTTCAATGATTTCATTAACAATCACAATCTTGTCAAAATTGAAAATAAACATTGTCCATTTACATGGACTGATAATAGGCACAATCCTAAATGGGTTAAACTAGATAGAGTATTAGTTACTTGTGTCATTGGGCATTTTAGGATTCCAAAAGTCCACTCTATCACATCCTACCCTATTTTGTAAAAGGTATTGCATATAAACTAAAAAGTTGTTACCTCAGATCATATAAAACTATAATTTCTAAACCTAAAAACACATCCAAAATTTACTCATTAGGAGTAAACCTTGGATAGTCCCCAATTTGGGACTATTTTTGAACTCTTCATCTCACTTAGGATGTAAGTGTATACTTTGAACTATGGGCTGCGTTACTACCTCAGATTTGAGGAATGTGATGAGAGGATTGTTATGCTAGTTGCCTATTTGACCCCTAATTGGATATTGGGTACATGTTTCTGCAATGTTGTTAATTCTTCCTGCTCCTTTAAAATTGATGTATATTAACCCCAAATTAATGCATTATAACAGAATTGAATCGTGCATTTGCGTTGTTGCAGGTGCTGAATTGAGTTGATGTGCTTGTGCTCTTCGGGCTGAATTGAGTTTTTGTGTCATCCATTTGTGTTGTTGACTTGCATATATTTCTTCTTCAGCCTTCAAGTGAGATATAATATTCTCACTCTCCCAATGTGCCATTAGGCTTCATTTTGATTCAAATCTTTGATATATGGAATCATATATGGTTCATTTACTATTTAGTATTTAATGACAAGCATGATTAAATGATGTTACTCAAAACTTAAGGTATGAATGATGAAACTATGATTTTAGGTATAAGAATGACAACATACATGTATTTGTTGGCTTAGAAACCCATTCAAGATTTAGTCATTAGGAGTAAATCTTGGATAGTCCCCAGTTTGGGACTGTTCTTGAACACTTAATCTCACTTAGGATGTAAGTGTATAATGTGTATTGGTTTTTTAAGAAAATTTTGGTAGCATTTCCCCATTTGTTATCTAAGTACATATGTACTTGGAGAACAGTGGGGAAATGCTACCGAAATTTTCATGAAAACCCAATACACATTATACACTTACTAGTGAGATTAGGTGTTCAAGAATGGGATAGGTGGTACACATTTATTATATATAAGACCTTAAACCCTAAACTTTTAACCATAAAACCTAATCTTTTAACCCTAAACCCTAATATATACTTATTTTCTCTTTGATCATAGAATGGATAGATCATGGATGCCATTCCAAATCGTCGCACCCCAGAGTTTATTTTTGCTCTTCATCAGTTTACTAGATTTGCCGAGGAACAAAGGAAACAACCTGGAGATAGGTTCTACTATCCATGTAGGCATTGCGGTAACAACTTGAAAGTCAGCACTAGTGACAAAATCAAAAGTCATGTCATGTGAAACGGGATTGTACAAGGCTATACAGAATGGCACTGGCATGGAGAGATTTCAAATATGAAATCAGTGGATGTCGATAGCAGTGCTTGGGTGGAAGAAGAAATTGCCTCCGATGACGTACATGTGAATGAACCAGTTCCAGTAGACATCGTTGATGCGATGCTGGATAGTTGTGGGGTAGAGCACACCTATCCACCTCCCATGTTTAGAAACATTGTGCATGATGTTGAGATACCATTATACACTGGTTGTACTAAATTTATGAAGCTTAGCGATGTGTTGAGATTGTATAAGTTGAAAGCTAACACTAGATGGAGCGACAAAAGCTTCACGTCATTGTTGTCTTTGTTGAAAGAAATTCTTCCTGAAGCAAACAAGCTGCCAATCTCAACATACCAGTTAAAGAAATTGTTGTGCCCAATGGAAATGGATGCCAAGAAGATACATGCATGCCCGAATGATTGTGTATTATTTCAAAAGGACTGTGGATTTGAAAGATTGTCCAATATGTGGTGCGTCAAGGTATAAATTGATGACTTCGGGGGAGTCCAAAGCTGGTTCTCCTGCCAAGGTGATGTGGTATCTACCTATAATATCACTGTTTCAATGTTTGTTTGCCAATTCGATAGATGAGAAGAATTTGAGGTGGCATGCATATGTTAAGAAAAATAATGATGGGATCCTACGACATGCGTCTGATTCCCCACAATGGAAGAAGATTGATTTATTGTACCCTAAATTTGGTGAAGAAGTCAGGAATCTAAGACTTGGGCTTTGTACATATGATATGAATATGTACGGGACATTGACCAGCCAACATAGCACTTGGCCAGTTATGCTTGTTATATACAATCTTTCTCCCTGGTTGTGTATGAAAAATAAGTACATTATGTTGTAGTTGTTGATATCGGGCCCTAAACAACCTAGAAATGACATCGAAGATTATCTTGAACCTCTGATTGATGACTTAAAGAAACTCTGGGGTGAAGGTGTGATGACCTATGATACTTCACAAAGAGAGACATTTTGTTTGCATGCTATGTTGTTTTGCACTGTTAATGACTTTCCAGCATATGGGAATTTGTCTGGATATAGTGTCAAAGGATCTAAAGTGTGTCCTATATGTAAAGAGAACACTAATTCAATACGACTAAAGCATGGCGGAAAGAGTGTATATCTTAGTCATCGAAGGTTTCTTCTAAAATTCCATCCATTTCGTAGGTTGCATAAAGCATTCAATGGACGGAATGAGGAACGGAGTGCACCTAAACCTATACCAGGGGATGTTGTTTATGAAAGAGTAAAAGACTTTGCCAATGAATTTGGTAAGAGATCACAATGTACCATGGTCACACAGAGTGACAAATCTTTATTCAAGAAGAAGTCAATATTTTGGGATCTTCCTTATTGGAGTTCTTTGGCAGTCAGGCATTGTATCGATGTCATGCACTTTGAGAAAAATGTATGTAATAGCATCATTGGTACTTTGTTGAATATACTAGGTAAGACTAAAGATGGGATAAAATCCAGAATGGACCTACATGAAATGGGAATAAGGACAGAATTAACAGAAGTGGTTAGTAGCGATCGGAGAACATACTTGCCTCCTGCTTATTACAAGTTGTCTAGAAAGGAGAAGAAAGCTTTTTGTGAATGCTTGATAAATGTTAAGGTGCCACAAGGTTACTCATCCAACATCGATAGATTGGTATCAATGAAATATTCGAAGTTGATAGGTCTTAAATCTCATGATTTTCACACTCTAATGCAACAAATATTACCCGTGGAAATTCGATCTATATTGTCGAAGCATGTAAGGTTAGCAATCACCAGACTTTGTTTCTTTTTCAATAGTCTATGCAGCAAAGTTATTGACCCTGATACTCTTGATAAATTGCAAAGAGAAGTGGTTATTACCCTATGTCAACTTGAGATGTATTTTCCTCCTTCATTCTTTGATATCATGGTACATCTTGTTGTCCACTTGACTAGGGAAGTGAAAATGTTGGGACCAGTTTTCTTGCATTGGATGTATCCCTTTGAACGATACATGAGCATTTTTAAAGGTGATGTTTGAAACCATTATCGGCCGGAAGGGAGTATTATTGAGGGTAATGTGGCAAGAGAGGTTATGGATTTTTGCAATGACTTTCTAAGTGCTAATGATGCTCCTGTTAATGACAAGAATATTGAGGAGCATTTTCACAAAGGAATTTTGGGATCGCAGATGAAAGTAATCAGCCGTGAGCAGTTGGAGCAAGGTCACTTGTATATTTTACACAACATCGATGAAGTCAGTGTTTATATTGAGGAACCTACCAATTTCATCAAGAGACAATATCCTCGAGCCAATTCAATGTGGCTTGCTAGAGAGCATAACAAGACATTTATTAAGTGGTTTGAAGATAAAGTCTTACATCAACTATCTCAAACACCAGATAATCTTACTGAAACTATCAAATTCCTCACCTTTAATTCAAAATTGAATGTTATGTCTTATGAATGGTTTGACATAAATGGATTCTCATATTACACAAAGCGTCAAGATGATAAGAGTGTCATCTAAAATAGTGGGGTCACCCTTCAAGCGTCTTCACTGTATTTTGCAAGTGTAAAGGATAAGAGTCCACATAAAGCTAAAATGTCATATTACGATGTCATTGAAGACATAGGGAGTTTGACTACGTAGATTTCAGTATTCCGCTCTTTAAATGTAATTGGTTAATAACACCAAAGGAGTTATAGTGGATAAATTGGGTTTCACATTAGTGAACTTTGAAAAGATTGGCGAGAAGGGTGAACCATTCATATTGGCATCACAGGCAAAAAAAGTATTTTATATCGATGATCCTACAAATGATAAATCGTCGGTTGTTATTCATGGTAAAAGACAGTTCATTGAAGATCCTATAGATGAAGAAGAGTACTATGATAAGTATGATGACTCCAGTCCATTCTCAGTTGGGTTGCCAACACCACCAAATATTAAAGCTAATGATCACTTGTATGTGCGTGGAGATCACAATGAAGGATTGTTAATTGATAAAAGATCGCAATATTAGAGGCATGCATGTTTATATTTTTTTAAGTGTTTTAATTTTCTAAATGTGAACTTTACAATGTTTTATTATCTTCTAGTTATGTCAAATTCTAAATGTTTTATTTTTTAATGACACTTTCAGATGGCTGACCATGAGCATGATGACCGTGATGATGATTACCGTGAGGGTGTGGATATCAAAGTGTCGCCTCACAATGTAAGTTTTAAAAATAAATCATATATTTCTATCTATATTTCCATTTATAGTTATATCATGTAAGTGTGTTTATTTTGTCAAATTTTAGGTTGATGATGTACCCCCTAAAGAACTTGGGGCACTTTATGAGTAGCAAAAATTTTTGAAAAAGTGAGGGGCATCACTATGATGAACAAGTTACTACAACAAAGGGGCAATGGACCCAAACTGGCTATGGATTTTGATCATGCAGGAAATCCAATTAGAGTAAATCGCAACTTGTTTATTTTATATCGTGGGGTTCTTACTCGTAGCCATTATAGTCCTAATATTGAATCTTGGCATAAAGTTCCTAAGGGGAAGAAAGACTTAGTATGGAAGGAACTATGTGTGAGTTATTATTATTTGCAATTCTATTTTTGTATATTACTAATTTTTAGGATACTAGTTAATAATAATTCTGTTTTGCAGAGTATATTTGATCTGGATAAAAAGTTGCATCATAAATGTGTGATGCAATGATGTGGGAAGGTCCTAGGGAACTATAGGACAAATCTCACCTGAGATTACATATGCGATGCTGAGAACATGTTCTTGATTGATTTCCAATTCTAGACATTGATCACTTTTTGACGAACTCTACAATAATATTTTTTGTTTGCATTCTCTTTAAAAAATAAATTTAGAAAGAAGGCAGACACTGAGAAATGGAACTACCTGGACCCCAAAGACTGAAAGGATTTTGTTACCCAAAGAAAAACGGATGAATTCAAGGTATTAAGTGCCACTCCCAATTTAATTAATATGCGTTCTTATGTATTCACCTATTCAAGATTAACCATTAGTGGTACTAACCAAATCAATGTGCTTACTAACAAGGCTATCAGTGATGCTCAAAGAGCAAGGCGTGCACTGAATGTGCATGACCACATAATGGGTCCAAGAGGCTACACATGCATTCACTAAAGACTACAAGCTGAGTTTACTACTCAGTCTACTGCTACTCAGGAGACTGCAGAGTCCTCTACTATTGGTCCCACACCTTTATCTCGCCATTCTATGTGGATAGCTGGGAGGTAAAACAAGAAGGGAGATATAACGAAGTCCGCAACTGCTAAGGCGGCTGCAAAAATGGTAAAATTCAACTCTTAGAGCAATCGATATTGATTATTGTTATGTTTACTTACCAATTTCTATTGATGGCGATCAGCAGGAGCTTCACGAGTAGATGAAGGAAGGCAAGTTCATCCCTGAGGGCACAAGGGATGAATTGACAGTTTCTCTTGGTAACCCAGAGCATCCTAGATGTGTTAGGGGTGCAGGCACTGGTGTGGGCATAAAAGCGTTCTTTGGGCCATCACAGCGCAAATCTATCCCAAAAGCGGGACTATCAAATGTTGAGGTAACATGTTCTTTTTTAGAATGTTATAGAGAAAGGGAATTCAATAATCAAAAGCTAGTGTTTCTTTTATCCTTGTATAAGTAGATGAGTTAATTAATAGGAGAGTCGAGGAAGCACTTGATAAGAGACCCAATGAAGCAATTAGCAAGTGGCAGGCATCTCAGCCTGCCATTCAAACATTACATGTGGCGTGCCACTCTTATCCTACTGTAGAGGTGGTTGGAAGTAATCTTGTAGACCCACCACCTAGCACGTCCATTGTAAGTATTTTTAAGACATATATAGTAGCTAGTCTTTTCAAGATAATATGTTTATGTATATATGTATATAACATTCTTTACGTAAATTTGTAGGGGTTGAAGCCATGCCATCTAAAAAGTCAAGAATATATCGTTGCAAAGGAACATGCTTACCCCGCCCTTCCAGGGGACATGTTTAATGGGACTCCAGTACCAACTGGTGTGGTTCGTGTGAGCCCGATACATGTATTCCCCAATTGGAGGGATCTTCCATTGCCATATGTCCACCTAGATTCTGAAATGCTTGGTGAGGCAAAAGGCGGAGTGACAATGTGACCCAAAGCGGATGTCGTATATACTAATATTGTATGGTAAATTTACATTATGTTAATTTGTTAGTGTGTATATATGAGTCAATTGATCTGAAATTATATATATATATCAAAAAGAAGACACCCGCTACATCTCAGCCTCTACCTCCACCTCCTAAAGTACCAAGTTGGCTTCCAAGGGACCAACACACCTCGTTAGGTCCTAATTATAAGGGTATGGCAGTATGGATAGGCGAACATGGTCCAAATTGCCCTATAAATGTTTCTATTCTGGAGGATGCTACAGGTCAATCATATGATAACATGCTATTTATACAAGATATTTTGGAGTTGTTTCGTTATGATTGGTGGAATACATCTATGATAGAGCTATGAATATGGTGAGATCTTGTTTATACATCCATATACCTTGTTTTATATATGATGATCTAGTTTCTTATATATTAATGCATGCGTAATACATATTTTGCAACCACTTACACACAATATGTACATATTTTTCATTTTCCCATGTGGGATTTTTGGTTCCATCTTTGATTAGTCTTGTAGATAAAGACCCTTCTTCAGCTACTTCATACTATTGTTCTGCTTTTAAATATTTTGTTAAAAAAAGAAGACGGTGATAATAGCTCCATTCAATGCCGAGTAAGTTTACTTTGCTCATAATTTAGACTTAAGAAAATTACATTTTTATTATGGGTTTTGAGTTATTAATTTTTTACTTCCTTACCTGTAGTGGTAGGCATTGGGAGTTACTAGTTATTGTCCCCAAGACGTTCACTGTTTATTATCTAGATCCTGAGGGGAATGAATTGAATACATTATATGGACACACAATGAAAAAACCATTATTCCCATGAGAAATATTTCATATTTTTATATATGTTAACATCTATTATTACATTACTATTTAATTATGCAATTTAATGTGTTACATTAACATGTAGGGCTTTACATGAGTTCAAAAGAGTTGGAGGAAACGTCCCCAAGAAAAAGAATCAACCACTAATTTGGGAGAATGTGAAAGTAATTTCCTGACTCCAATGTATATATTATTTATGTGAACTGTGCTTATTTGTATTTTTAAATATTTTGTATATTTCAATTTATAGTGTGCTACACAAGACAACGGTTGGGTATGTGCATACTATGTGATGTGATTTATAGACCTAATCATCAAACATGCCGCAATGGAAATCGATACCATACAAAAGGTATTATATATAGTCTCATTAGATAATATGAAATATATCAATCATATTATATATTATTAATTATATATATACGTCATTCTCTTTACAGGTGTTTAAATCTGACTTGACTACAGGTGGAAAGTTATTAGATGTGCATACTCCCTCTACGAGAGAAGAATTAGATGATGTAAGAGAAGAATGGGCAAAAGCCCTACAAGTAGTGGGAATTTTTAAATATGATTGGGATAGTGATGGTGATAATGATGATGATGAATACAGAATGATATTTCTAAACTTTGTTCTCATGATTATTTTTGTGTGAATGTGAATGCTTTTTTTAGAATTGTCAGATGTGTGAATGTGAAGATGATCAATACATGAATGTTTCTACATGTGTCTGAATGTGAAAAGAGATTAAATGAATGGAACTGCATTTTGCTAATTGTGTGTGAAAATAGAGGAAATTTGAAATGGAACTACTAGTTTCTACATGTGTGTGATGAAAAATAATATGAATTAAATGTGCTTATACATATGTGTGATCATAAATTGTTGTCCATCTTATTAATTTTGTAGGTTTGAGGCTTGTTGTTGGCTGATATCAATGGATGTTGTAAACATGCAGTTTAGAACTGAACTGCAGGTTCTACATCTTGCTAACCAGCAATATAGTAGGCCTGCGAACTGATAAGAAAAAAAATCATAAAATAGGCGTCGATTATTAGTATAAAACTGACAACAAAGACATACAATGTCAGTTATTATAAAAAAACCGATGTCTATGTGGCTAGGTACCACGGCCGTGCTGGGAAGTACGGCCGTGCTGGGGTCTTCATGGCACTAGGGATATGGTGTCGGTTATTAGTATAAAACCCATGTCTTTAGTACCGATGGTGCCCTTGCTGGTGCGTTTTATTGGTGGTGGGAAGGGTTATGACGTCGGTTTTTGTGAAACACCGACGTCTTTGACCAGGATACAATGTCGATGTTATTAAATAACTGATGCCTATACTGCCCTTGGTGGTGCATTTTTGGTGGCGGAAAGGGTTATGGCGTCAGTGTTAAAACCGACGTTGAAAGTTTTGACTTTTAGCGGTGCCCACTTGGGTGTCGCTTTAAAACTGACGCCAAAGGACTTAAATAACCGACACTAAAGGTCAGTTATATACTAGTGGTCATCTTCATATAACATGAATTATATTCATTTAACTAATATCAACATTTTATATTAACTTCTAGATACAGATATAATGGGGTTGTGTAAATTCCATCATTTATTGATCACAAATGTATTTATTGATCATAAATGTATTTATTGCATTTTATTTAGGGTTATTATCCATTGGTAACCACATTCAGCAAATTATATGCGTTTTTGCATCAAAATTACAATATCTGACATAATACAAAGTGTATATCATATTTCAGAGTTAGTGATGCATTCTCATAATTTTAGGTCATCATTTGATATTTATTACGCATGATACAAATGTAATACATCTTACATAAAATAACTTATATTTGAGCATTAAAAGTCTGATATTATGATGCATGTCCCAACTGGGCAGCGAGATTTCCACAGGAAAGAGTCATCCATCTTCCTATTGTTGAATCTGATCACGCACCGGTCATTATCAACACGGAGCACTGGAGCAGGAAACAAAGAAGAAAGCAAGACAATTTCTTTTTCGAGCCCATGTGGATGGAGGACGAGATGTGTGAACAAATCATCAAGGAGTCATGGGATGGTGGACTATCTATTGATCTGCAAGGAAAGATGGAAAGGTGCAGCATAAAATTGAAATCCTGGGCAAATGAAAAGTTTGGGAAAATGAAGAGCAGAATTAAAGAGCTAGAAGGCCAGCTAGGGGAAGCTCAAATCCTACCGCCGGACAGAAACAACCTTGATAGGTGTTCTCGCATGGCAGCAGAACTGCAAGAATGGCACAGGCGTGATGAAAAGTATTGGCATGCAAGGGCGAGGGTGAATGAAATGAAAGCGGGAGACAGAAACACAGTATATTTCCATCACAAAGCATCCCAAAGAAAGAAAAGAAACAAGATAGAAGGGCTCCATGATGCAGAGGGACAATGGAAGACGAAGGAAGAAGACATTGAAAAAATCATCACCACATTTTTTCAGGGGCTGTTCACAACATCTAACCCAACGGGTTGGGAGGAAGCTTCAAAAGGGATAGAGAGGAAAATTGGCAGAGCAGATAATGAAGTCCTAGAAAGGGATATTACCATGGAAGAAATCCAAACAGTACTGAAAAGTATGCACCCGAACAAAGCACCCGGGCCTGATGGAATGAAGGCCATGTTCTTCCAAAAATACTGGCACATAGTGGGCAACGACGTGGCAAACTACATAAAGGGATGGTGGAAATTAGAAGGTAGTATAGCTGATGTGAATTCTACTCTGGTGGTACTCATTCCCAAAGTGAAGGCACCTAAGGAGATTGGGGAGTTCAGGCCCATTAGTCTGTGTAATGTCATTTATAAAATTGCAGCAAAAGTCCTAGCCAACCGATTACGTCCTTTGATGGATAAAATCATTTCCGTACAACAAAGTGCTTTTATACCGGGAAGGCTTATCACAGACAATGTGCTGGTTGCCTACGAGCTTTTCCACACTATGAAAGGCGAGAAGAGGAAAAAGAAGGGACATATAGCATTGAAGATAGATATGTCAAAGGCATACGACATAGTAGAATGGGGATTCGTAAATTTCATACAGGAGAAGTTGGGTTTTGGTGAGCTCTGGAGGAGGAAAGTCATGAACTGTATGTCGACCGTATCTCATTCCTTTTCTATCGATGGGGACCGTACCAGGAAAACTCAACCTTCCAGAGGCCTGCGGTAGGGTGACCCTCTCTCCCCTTATCTTTTTATTTTATGTGTTGAAGCCTTTTCTTCCTCGTTAAATGTTGCTTCACAACAGAATGACATTCATGGTGTACGAGCCAGTCGATATGGGCCTCGTATTTCTCACCTTTTCTTTGCAGATGACTCCATCCTTTTTGCGAGGGCGACCAAAGAAGAATGCCTGAAATTAGCTGGGATCATCAGCCAGTATGAACAGGCATCCAGATAAAAAATCAATCTATCTAAAACTGAGGTGGCCTTTAGCAAAGGAGTAAGCAGAGAGAGGAAAGACGAGATATGCCAAGTGTTACAAGTCAAAGAGGTGGAGAGGCACGGGAAATACTTAGGCCTACCAGCAGCGGTGGGAAGATCCAAAAAGCAAGCCTTCTCATACATTCAGGAAAGGGTATGGAACAAACTTCAAGGTTGGAAGGAAAAGTTTCTATCCAAAGCGGGAAAGGAGGTCTTAATTAAAGCAGTGGCCCAAGCGATTCCAACATATATGATGAGCATTTTCCAGTTACCGACATATCTTCTTGACGCCATCAATAGTTCCATTGCTAGATTCTGGTGGGGAGCCAAAGATAGTGAACGGAAAATAGCCTGGGTCAGCTGGGAGAAGCTCTGCACACCAAAAAACCAAGGAGGTATGGGCTTTCGAGACATCAATGCATTCAATCAAGCTCTTCTTGCCAAACAAGTATGGCGCCTATTTCACAAGAGTGAGACATTGGCCTACAAAGTCCTAAAGGCCAAGTACTTCCCATCATGCAATGTCCTAGAAGCCAGAAGGGGTCACAACCCAAGTTTTACGTGGAGGAGTATATGGAATTCCAAAAGCATAATTATTGAAGGCATGCAATGGAGAGTGGGAGACGGTAAAGACATAAATATATGGACAGACAACTGGATACCCAATCTAAATGGCAGCATTGAAGGCATGTTGGGTATATCATCACCGACAGTACAAAAGGTCCAACAACTAATTGACCAAGAAACAAGGCAGTGGAATCGAGGGCTGATTAGTGAACTACTATCACAAGACGTGGCTGCTATGGTGACAGCTATTCCGTTAGGAGTATCAACGAGGGCGGATGGCATATTTTGGAAGCCAAGCAAGAGTGGGGAATACACAGTACGTTCAACATATTGGTTGGCAACACAACAACAGCATAACATTGAGCAACCGGCTAACCATGTAGAAAAGGAGGTGTGGCGGGCGATTTGGAAGTCGGGCCTAAATCCAAAAGCGGCTCACTTCCTATGGCGCTGCGTCGTCGGCTCATTGGCCACTGTCAGAAGGCTGTTTGATAGATACTGCCATCAAGATGGAATCTGTAATATCTGCGGGAAGGAAAAGGAAGACATAGGTCACATGCTATTCAAGTGTGACCAGGCATGGGAGCTATGGAAGGAATACCCGATGGAAATGCAAAAGCGTATAGATGAGATGGGTGCAAAACCAGTCAAGGCAGCTATCATGGCTGTGGTTTGGTCGGTCCAAGGAAAGACAGATGATGATATGATTGCAGCTCTATGGGCTATCTGGAGTAGAAGAAACGACATAACCTTTGGGAACAAGGTGCGTCAACCGCTACTTATGAAGAATTCTTCGCTGCCGCTAGTAAGAGCACAACCGAGGACATGCAGCGGGCAGGTCAGCCCACCACCGGCGGAAGCTCGTGTATGCTGGTGCAGGCCACCAGAGGGAATTATAAAACTGAACTGTGATGCGGCAGTGAACGTGCAAGGAGCAGACGGCCTTGGGTTGGTTTGGAGGACAGCTAATGGAGAAGCAACAAGAATAGAAGGAAAGAAACAACCGACACTCAAGGACCCAAAATGCGCTGAAGCACTTGCCATTAGAGAAGGTCTCCTCATTTCCAAAGACATGAATCTCACTCATGTTATGCTGGAGTCAGACGCTGAAGCAGTGATCAAGCTTATTGAGACGGGGACTAGAAGAGCAGACCTCCTGGGATCCATTCTTGAGGACATAGCTCACCTTAGAAATTTCTTTAACAAAATTTCTTTTGTTTTTTGTCGTAGAATGGCTAATGGGTTGGCTCATCAGTTAGCCCGGATGGCCTCTAGAAGTAGTTTTTCTTGCATTAGTAGTAGTTCATTTCCTCCTGTTGTAATGAACTGCATTAAAGCAGACTTGCTTATCTAATATATAAGATCGTTGAACCTCAAAAAAAAAAAAGTCTGATATTATGCTTCCTTATAGCTCTACTCATTTTTTTTTTGATAATTTTGGTATATTATTTGTATTTTTCTAACATATGTGCTAATTATTGTGATTTATCTAACATATACATAGTTCTGGAAATTTTACCTTTGTGGGCCTATGAGGTGTCGCCACATGGCTCTATTGGCGGGCATTTCTCCTTTGATCTGGCCGGTTCATGACTTGGACCCGACCTGGTTAAACGCCCGCTCCTTTCTTCTCATGTTCTTGCTTAACATCTGACATCTGAGGGCATGATATCCTGCAAAACGGCCGCCGTTCTGGTGTCCTCCTCTCAGGCATGCGATCGGACGCCGAGTTAAACCCCACTCCTTATCTCCCACACAGTCTACAGACTGTGTGTGCATTCTCGTCTTTGCCGCACGAAGCCGCCGTCACGGCTGGGATACACCAACGAGATGTCCCAACTGCTTCCCTGCTCCACGCCTGATGAATCTACCCTCAACTTTGTGAACAGCTCCGCCATCAACTTTTTGTCTCCACGAGATGTGTGCTGCTGTGTGGCTCCTTCTCCTCCTCCATGTTCCCTGATGTTCCTCTACCACACCGCTGCTGCCACAAGATGTAGATCTGATGAGCAATCTGTGATGGTCAAACCAGCCTCTCCTCCTAACTACATGTCTAGACTCATCCCTTTGATGCAATGCTTCTAGGATCAGACTCCTCGTCCTTTACTCTAGAGCTTCACAACCATGATCTCACTACTGGCGAATTGTCTCCGTCTATGTTATTCTATAAGCACTGCCGCTGGGCTTCAGTCTATGGCGAGAACTCATGCACGCCATGGTCTCCCTTGTCTACTCTGCAGTCTACATCGATTTTGAGTCTTGTAGTGGTGCCAACCTCGCACCTCCTGGGCCATAGGGTTTCTCCACATCCTACTCATTGCTATCTGTGAGGCTCTCCTTAGGCAATAACTAGGTTTCTCTCCCTATCGTCCTTGTCCCTTATGTTGTTGTGCCCAACAGTTGAGATGAGGTAAGCAACAACGCTCATTCTTCCTCTAATATCTACCCAAAGCTGTAATATGAGAGGTTGTTAAATCATTCTGGAGGAGGCGAGGCTAACTGCCCGCTCAGTTTTCCAGTCCAATCCAGGATCACATCATGCGGTGATGGGAAGTTGCTAACTCATCCTCCCCCACGTCCCATGTTGGACTGAAGGTACGAGGAGAGTATTGCACCATCCGGTTTAAACATTTAAAGGTTTGGATGGTACCACGCTACCAATCCGTGGCTATGCTCCAATAGTGTAGATCCTAGGGAAACTATGCCCGCGTGACATTACCTGATACTAGAAGTTTAGGCTATTTGATTAAATCCTTTGGTCCATCATGGTCAAAATACACATTATTTCATCATTTTCAAATCCTAAAATCTCCTTCTAGGTACCTCAAATTTCCATGAAATTTTAACCATAGCTTTAACACAACTCAAGGTACTTCCCATTCATTTTTGGACCAAAACGCATTTGTTTGACCATTCAATTAAGTACTTCAAAAAGTCACAAACTTATGAATCATAGTCATGATGTCAACATCAATCAACACTCAAACATTACCAAAACACGAGGAACTTTCATTATAACTCAAACATATAAATTCAAATATGTCATTAGACATTTAAGATTTCCAAAGAGCGCTCTAACACATCCTACACACCTTAAAAGACATTTCATGCTCAAAATTAAGACAAAATTAAGTCCATCACATCATATACACCTGAAAAGAAATTTTGTCTTCAAAATTAAGTCGTCTCATACTTTAATACAAAGAAAAGATATTCATTCATGTTTAAGGCACCAATCTAGGTTCAACATATCCACACAAGATTCCTAGAAGCATATATCCAAAGCACTTATAAGAGATTTCTAAAGCATCTAAGGTGAACCCCTCAACATATTACGTGATTTAGATGCTTAGGTTATGCCATATTTCCAATTAGGATTTGCGTACTCATTTCACCCAAACATAAGATTTAAATAATAGATTTTACATGGAATTATTCATATTTTAGGATTTAAATCCTCATTTTACACTAGCATCAGGTTCTAACATTATTTCATCATTTTGGAAGGAGTTATTTATAATTAACTCAATTTATCCACATTTGATCATAACAAGGTGACATCATCATTATATTGTGTTATTTTTTACAACATATTCAACATACTCATTAAGCACTAACATTAACACCTTGTTTTTCATATGTCATATGTCATTAATATGATTTCATATGACTATCATATTTGGTTGCAAACTTTGTTAATGACTTCATCACATGATTAACCAGGTACATTACATTATCATCATTATTCATGTATATGGTTAACCATCTATACAAAAAGAAGTATCAACCCATCTCTAAGATTTTCCATCATATCAAATCCATATATTACATTTCAAGGTCAGATCACATCCTTACATATATCATATCATGGATGTGCTGAACAAACTTATATAAGTGGCTTGTTAAACATCTAACTAACTTCATCTAGTCCAAGTGATGTTTTCCTAACCCTTATCATGAGGGTAGTTCCATGCTCAGTCTCTCTAATCTCACTCAACTTTATGAGTATCTTATATAAGTATACTATTTATTTCCTCTTTTAAACTAGGGTTCTCAGATTACCTCATTGACACTAGTTGACTACTTGACAAGCTCTAGACACATAAGAACAAACCAAATAATGATATGGCATGGCGTCATCTCCATAGATCTCTATCAATGAATTACTCTCACCCAACACACTCTCATATACACCACTAGAGTCCTATATAGGAAACCACCAACCCGAGCATGAGACTTTACAAAAAATAACATAGTTACCTCCTTAGGGTCTTGGGACTCTTTCCCTCATATGCATACTCTTATGTACAAAGAAGCTTTTCTCAAACTCTAGAGTTTAGTCTTCCCAAGGACATGCAGGGTTCAACAAAACTATAGGAATCAGGCATAAAGTGAATAACACAATCACTTAGGAGTTGTCTAGTTTAGGACATATCATATCATATATATCTTGTCATTCTCATATCTTGGAGTTTAAGTTCTCTGACCTTATCCCAATGGGTCTCACTCTCCTTAGAGTTAACCCTGAGTCTAGTCTTAACACTAGAGGTCATCCTTTGTAAAAGAGTGTGAGGCTCTTGCTGACTCACAACCTTGCCTTAATTTAGTGTATCTTAACTTAGGAAAGAAAATGTACTTGCGTTATCAAAGCTTATCTCAAATCCTTAAGTTGAAATCAAACTCTCAAATCCAATTTTGATCATTAAAAACTAACTTATACCTTTATATCAACCTTAGATACATCATCTGTGATTATTTCATCTATTCCATCTCACATATTCCAACAAGGCTTTAGACATCTAATCTAGAACTATTCTCTCTTCTAGACCAATGTCACTCACTTTCACTTAGGTTGCATGACCACCTCCTACACATACTTGTGTGGGGACACATTTTTATAATACTTATATATATAATAAAATATTATATAGTTTTTCTCTGATAGAACATGAATTAGAGAAAACTATCGAGGTTGGATCCAATTGCAATCAAAAACCAAATCCACAAAATGAGTGTCCCATGCATATTAGAGAGTCTAGTGTCATGTCACCTAATGAAAAGGATGAGAATAAGATTTAGACTAGTGTAGCTACCCTAGACAACAAGTGCCATATGACTAGGATTTCTATTCCCTTGATGCACATCATCTGCGAATAATGTAACGTCCCATACGCCACATTATAAGGAAAGAATGACATCTTAGGACTTGCTATACAACAAGAACTACTATATACCTAGTTCTAAGACACAGAAAAGATTGCAAGTGGTACACGTCAGCACAATAGTTGAAAATATTGTACTGAGTATGCCTACGTGTCTTTTATATACCTATCATTACTTTGACTTGGAAATAAGATAAAACTAGAACTAGGCAGTAATAAACAAATATAACAAAATCATACTTGAACAAAGAATGTTTATTAACAAAAGATAGCATGTCTTTTATGCATATTTCCATTATATCATCCATGCATTTAATACCTGAGAGTTGAATACATTAAGGCCTTTATGATCAACTACCAAAGAATTGGATCATTTGATTATGTGACCTACTACCAAAGAGTTGGATCACTTCCAAGTACTTTACTACCACAGAGTTGAAGTACTTTAATGTCCATCACTTTACTACCAAAGAGTTGAAGTTCTTGGATATAATGGAATAGATATATTATGTTTGATGTTTCATAACTTTAGGTTTGGAAAATGAAGCAAGATATCCTACAAGAACAATCATTTCATCCAATATAATATGCCAAGTATTTTGTACACATATAATACAACCATAAAAAATAGTATGGAAAGTAAGAGGTAAAGTGCACCTTGAAGATAGATATCATAATCATCATATTCCTGATTTCAACTACCGCTATTGCTCAAACCCTAATAAATATAAAATCATATGTACCATCATCAAATTCTCATATTCTTAACCTTAGTTATTTCCATTTGGGTTTTATTTAGTTAATTGTTAGTATCATTATTACTTAACTTGTTATCTTGGTATTATGTTATTGGTCATAGATTCCAGATTAAGATACATTATGTGATTATTCAATTGCATATACCTTTGTGCACAAATAACCCTAGGTTACATTTATTATTTATATTAGGGTTACAACCCATGTATTAAGGGTCATCTTCATATAACATGAATTATATGCATTTAATTGATATCAACATTTCATATTAACTTCCATATACATATTTGAGGGTGTTGTGTAAATTCCATCATATATTGATCATAAATATATATATTGCATTTTATTTAGGGTTATTATCCATTGGTAGCAACAATAAGAAAATTATATGAGTTTGTGCGTCAAAATTACAATCTATGACATCATACAGATTATATGTCATAATTCAAAGTTAGTGATGCATTCTCATAATTTTAGGTCATCATTTGATATTTATTACAAATGATACAAGTGTGATACATCTTACATGAAATAACTGATATTTGAGTATTAAAAGATTGATATTATGCTTCCTTGTTGTTCTAGTAATTTTTCTGAGAATTTTGGTATATTATTTGTATTCTTCTGATATCCGTGTTAGTTATTGTAATTTATCTAATATATACATAGTAATTGGAATTTTACCTTTGTGGGCCTATGAGGTGTTTCCACGTGGCTCTATGCATGATGTCCTACAAAATGGTCATTTCCATGGTGTCCTCCTCTCTGACATGAGATCATCCACCGAGTTATACCCCACTCCTTCTCTCCCTCAAGGTCTATAGATTGTATGTGTGTTCTTGTCTTTGTCACATGAAGCCACCACTGTGGCTAGAAACACTAACGAGATGTCTCAACTGCTTCGCTACTCCTCGCCTGATGAATCTGCCCTCAACTTTGTGAAGAGCTTTGTCATCGACATGTATGTCTCCACAATATGTGAGTTGTTGTGTGGCTCCTTCTCCTCCTCCAAATTTGTTGTTGTTCCTCTACCACAAGGTCGTTGCCACAAGAAGTAGATATGACGGGTGATTTGTGATGGTCGAACCAGCCTCTTTTTCTCCTAACTATGTGTTTAAACTCATCCCTTCAATGCATTGCTTCTTGGACCGAACTTCTTGTCCTTTACTCCAGAGCTTCACAGGCATGATCTAACCATCGGTGACTCATCTCTGTCTGTGTTCTTCTATAAACTCTTCCACGGGGCTCCAGTCTCTAGTGAGAATGCATGCATGCCATGGTCTCCCTCCTCTACTTCTGTAGTCTCAATCGACTTTGAGTCTTGCATTGGTGCCAACCTCACACCTCCTAGTCCTTAGGGTTTCTCCTTAGCCTACTCGGTACTTCCTATGAGTCTCTTCTCTACTGAGAACTAGATTTCTCTCCCTTATGTTGTTGTGCCCAACAATTGAGATGAGGTAAGAAACAACGCTCATTCTCCCTCTGATCTCTACTCAAAGCTATAATATGAGAGGTTGTTGAATCACTCTGGAGGAGGCGAGGCTAACTGACCGCTCAGTTTGCCAGTCCAAGCCAAGACCACATCATGTGGTTATGGGAAGTTTCTACCTCGTCCTTCCCCACATCCCATGTTGGACTGAAGGTAAGAGGATAGTATGGCATCATCCGATTTAAACATTTAAAGGTTCGGATGGTGCCACACTACCAATCTGTGGCGATGCTTCAGTTGTCTAGATCCTAGGGAAACTCTATCCGTGTGACATTTCCTAATACTAGAACTTAGGCTATTTGATTAGAATCATTTGGTCCATCATGGTCAAAATACACATTATTTCATCATTTTCAAACCATAAAATCTCCTTCTAGGAACACCAAATCTCCATGAAATTTTAACCATAGCTTTAAAACAACTCAAGGTACTTCCCATTCATTTTTGGTACCAAAACACATTTGTTTGACCATTCAATTAAGTAATTTAATAGGAAAAATCAATCAACACTCAAACTTTACCAAAAACTAGGAACTCTCAATATAACTCAAACATATGAATTCAAATATGTCATAGGCCATTAACGATTTCCAAAGAGCACAATATCACAACCCTTACCTGCACCCACGACTGCTAAAGATTTAGAAACCATTGTCTCTACCACTCCCAACCATGCAACTAGGGATTCATACCAAATTGTTGCCTTCTGACATAAATACTCAAACAACATATTAATTCATTGGTTATATGGATTTGATACCCTTCCTTGATATATAAAATTGTTTGACAGTATTAATAATATAATTTTCACTGGCCTTGGGGGGAATTATTGTGTCAATAAAACTTACCAATTCATCATACATACATGACCTAATACATTATGGTAATCCTTATGGCTCATTATGCACATTATGCTTCTCTTAGATGAAATGGCATAAAAGTGGCTGATTTGGTCCCTCTCTTTTTGTGTCCTCATCCCTATAATGAAATAGACCAAAATTTTAACCATTACCTATTCTCCAAATGCACAAAGGGAGATCTTTTACAATGACAATCACTTGGGAAGTGAATTCTAAGATCATACTATTTTACTATATTCAACAAGATGGTTTTAATGGCAAGTTTTTCCAGTACTGTTGGTACATTATCAAAGATGATGTTTGCCGTGTCGTACGTTGGTTCATGGTAGGTGGCACGATGCTCAATAAATTCAAGCATGCTTTTATTAAAATCATTCCTAAAAAGAATATGTCGTCCTCCATGGCTGATTTCCGGCCTATAGCGTGTTGATCAGTATTGTACAAGATTTTTGCTAAGCTGCTTTCTAGGAACCTTAAGAAAATTATGCCCAAGGTAGTCTCACCCAACCAACTGGCCTTTGTTCAAGGTAGGGATATTGCGGATGGAGCTCTGCTTACTACTGAGTTCTTAAACCTTTTTGGTGTTAAGAACTCCAATAGAAAGGCATGCTTCAAATTAGATATTACTAAGGCCTACGACCATGTGGAGTGGGCAGCGCTGTGGGGTATTATGGAAGCTTTGGGGGTTTTGAGAAGATGGATCAAGCTTATGATTCACTGTGTTGAAGCCACCTCTTTCTCAGTGTTGGTAAATGGGGTCCCGCATGGTTTGTTTTCTACTTCCAATGGTTTGAGACAGGGTGACCCCTTATCTCCCATGCTTTTTGTGCTTATGATGGAGGCTTTTTCCTCCGCTATTTCTACAGTTGTGTGTGATGGGAGATTGAAGGTGTTCAATGTGAAGAATACCCCAGTCATCTCGCATATTATGTTCGCTGATGACGTGATGGTTTTCATAGTTGGTCATTGCAAGTACCTAAGACAAGTCAGAATGATCCTCACTGGTTTCGGGTGCCTCACTGGGTTGTATATTAGTTATGTAAAATCTAAAGTCTTATTTTCAAGATTGTGTGACTCAAGACGGGGGAGAATGAAGGAAGCAATGGGTATTACGAGGGGGGTTTCCTGCTAAGTACCTGGGTGTCCCTATCTCTGGTGGTAAAGACCGAGGCAAAGACTATGTTAGTTTGGTGGATGATCTGAGAGCCAGGATCGACAAGTGGGTTGGCCTACACATATCTATGGCGGGGAGATTAGTCTTGTGTAATTCGGTTTTGGGTGTCAAGACCAGGTTCTGGTGCAGACAGGTTGAGCTTCCCGGGTTCATATTGAATAAATTAAGAAGCTTGACGAGTAGCTTCCTGTGGGGAGGGAAGACGCATGGGATTGCTTGGGATATTATTAACAAAGAATGGGATCAAGGTGGCTTGGGAGTGGCTGATCCGGTCTATTTGGCTAGGATTGCTACTTCTCAATGGATCCATAAATTTATCACCCAGAAGCATTCTATTTGGACGGTGTGGATGAAGGAAAGATATGGCTGCTCCTTGGACATGGTGGATGTGGGTGTCAGCTCCGTGGTGTGGAAAAGAATGCTGGAGAGGTGGCATGATGTGAAATATGATTACCGGTTGAGAGTTGGTGGAGGTTGGGACTGCTTGGTTGACAAGCCTTGGGAGCTAAAGATATGCAGTCTACCTGTGCCTTGGGCCAAAATCATCTGGAACAAAGGTCAGCTACTGAAATGGGGGTGCACTTTATATAGGGTGGTTCTTGTCCGTCTCCCTACGTCTGACAGACTAGCAGCTTGGGGTCTTAATGTCGACCCTAAATGTGTTCTTTGTGGTGAAGCAACTAAAACATATGTACACCTCTTCTTTCAGCGTAGATTTTCCAGGTACATTTGGTGCAGATGGTCCCTCAAAAATGGTTGGGGTGGTGACCCTCCCGGTTGTTTGGATGACGGGTTGAAGTGGATAAGGCAGAGAACTAATAGGAGCTCCTCTATGAGAGTTTTTTGAGGCATGGGAGTTTCTTCCATCGTCTATTGTATCTGGTTTGAGAGGAATACCAGAATCCACGAGGGACAGGCTACTGATAAGTTTGATGCTTTTGAGTCTCTTGTTGGTAGACTTTTTTTTGGTCAGCAAAAATCCTGTTACTATTGTGAAATACCAAAAATTAAGGTACAAGAAGACATACCCCCTAATCCTATGAGAGGATTACCAAAACAACAAAAAAATACTAACGGTCTTGCACAGAAGACCCATACAGATAGAGGAGGACTCAGTCAAAGAACAAACATCAGAAGCGTTCATACAAGCAAAAGCAAATATTTCTAAAACCTACTCCGATGAGGAGCTCCACTAGCAATACACCCACCCACAAAGAGTGCAGACTCATCATCATAGGCTGGAGAGTATCAGCCAAAGCATGTACTCGAGCCTTAAATGGAGTTTAGAGGCAAAGTCCCATCTCATCAGCTACCTCAACCTACCGTTGGTTGCCCATCCTGTGTACCTTTCGGTTCAACAGAGCTTTGATATCTGAATCAACTGTATCGATCACCAAGAGCAGAATCTAGGAACTCCCTTCACACATGCATTATCCACTCACAAAAATAGTGGAAGAAAAACCAAGAAGTAGCTCCCAGCCATCGGTTAGCAGAAACAGAACCTCGACATCAATTGCCACTCAAACCTGGTACCAAGAATCAAAAGGAAAGAAAGGGTGTAATCCATCTTTCCTTTTTGCAGAAGCTTCTATTTGCACAGAAGCATCATGACGAACACCTGAGGGGTGAAAATTCACAATAGCAGAAGGCTTGAAAAGGAGAAGGAGAACCCCCCCTCCTTTCGCCCCCACATGAACCCATCCCACATGAAGCATGCTTACTGCTTGCACATGGATGCCCCAGCGAACACCTTGAGGGAATTGGAAGCTAAGCAGAAATAGTTGCCACCCTCTTTACCTCAAGCGTCGTGAAGGTGTACCTGCACACAATAGAACAGACGCCTAAACGGAAATCCCACTTGCTGCAGTTTCATGTAGCAGCAACGGGTCAAGGAGGAGATGGATAAATCGATCTGCCCCCTTAGACCAGCCCTCTGTAACCATCAGTGGCACAAGGCCAGTGCCAGAGATTTGCACAGCAAAGGTAGGGCTCCACCGTGAAACTTGACCTCAAGGAGGCCACCCTTTCCATCATCAGCTGCCCTACTACCAAGGTAGCCAATGGATCAATGCAAAGGGGCACCACCAGAGCCTGGGGGAGGAACCCCATCGAGCCTGGAGGATGCCACCATAGCCCATGAGGACACTAAGTTGTCGATGGAGAGGCCCTACGGTAGAAACGGCGCAGGAGCAAACCAAGACCCCCGTCAAGGAGCTAAATCCACCTAGGATGCCAGAGCTTCACCAGTAGTAGACGACGGTGCCATGAATATGGATACCGCCGAGCCACCAGTGACCATGACCACCGGTCGCTGAAACCCCACCAAGGAATTGGTCTTGCTGGTAGACTTGTTGTTAATGTAAGGGCTAAACCTGATATTTATAAAGGTATAGACCCGGTTACCTTTACACAGTGGGGTTTTTTGTAGTTAAACCTCCCTCTGTATTGTATAGGCTCACCTATACGCCTTTTTTGAGATAGTAATATTTTACCTGATCCAAAAAAACAATAAGGCTTGCATTATATCAACAACTTAAGCTTGATTAGATCTTGATTTTGCATGCATTTATTGGAACACTTGGCTGGAGAAAAATCATATGTTCGTCAATGAAAACCCTTGTCATCATTATAAGATTGTATCTAATATTGATACCATCCTTTCCTCTTGCCTATGTTTTCTTTTCAAGTGATGTCTTCTAAACTCTAAAACACAAAGTCCTTCATAGAACTTTTTATATCCATGTTTTAAACAAAAGTCCTACTCTCATGGAAAACAAATCATCTAATAGATATTCATGATTAGGCCATTGATGACAACCTGAGGCCAAAATTTATCTTGATGATTTCTACCCTACTATGTCCAAGAGTTATTCTATCATTGTCTTTTGAAGGACTCTATCACCACCATTATCTTCACCCTACATCTAGTCTCTCTACTTGGATATGGTTCATGTTTTTAGGGAATCCCACTTCCCTAGTTTACTTGTTTTATTACTTGAGTTTTTTTGGGATAACCATTGATGAACTCAACATAGATGATTATGAAAACTATCTTCAGATTATATATATGCATTTTTTACATTTCATCTAATATATTAAGGTGTGGTTTATTGAAATATGAAAAGAATACTCTACTTATGGGAATATTGTCCAAGGAAATCATAATATAGGCCCTCTTAGAGAAAATTCATCATCTATATTAGTAATTGGTTATTAATGGATCCAACCTTAACACCCACAAATTGCTAATTCTAAGTCTGTATAGCTTTGTATTATTTTCACTATTAACTTTTTTACATGTTATCAACCAAAGAATCAGTGGACTTGTCAAAGGTGAATTAATATCATGCCATACGGATTACAATGAAACACAACATCAGATTATCAACAAAGTTCAAAATCAAAACAATTCCTACCTTTTGTTTTTTAAGATATTTATAATTACCCATCTTATATTAATTCTTCATAAGCATCTATTTTCATTGGCATGTCACTTATTTCTGGAAAAAGAAAATAATGTAGATTTAAAACTAGTTGTTCACTGTTAGTTATCACCATTATTTTCTTTTTCCCGTAATAAGTGACATGCTAATGAAAATAGATGCTTGTGAAGAATTAATGTAATATGGGTAATCATAAATATCTTAAAAAACAAAAGGTAGGAATGGTTTCAATTTTGAACTTGCTTGAAAATTTGATGTTATGTTTCCCTATAATCCATATGGAATAATAATGGACATTGTTGAGGGTTGAACATCTCATGCAATCATTGTCATTGAGGCATGAAACTAGACATGGTTGAGAATGGAACATCCCATTCAATCATATTGGGTTATAAAGGTGTTTCAATGAGCACTCATCATTAAGGATGGTTTGACATGTGTTAAGTTTAAGGTGTCATGGATGTGATAGGCATAAAGGAAGCAATAAAGAATTTTAATATCTATGTTCCCACGAGTTGCCCTCATTAACAACAATATATCAGGAAGGAAGGGAGGTGAAGTATACCTTTTGTAGAAGAGTATATTCGACTATAGAGCTCACAAGAATATAGATGGATGAGGATGTGTCTGATGTTTTCCCAACGTATCCACCAAGGCATCTATGTCTGTATATCATCCACACAGATGATTAGGAACTTGATGTCATGCCCAAAGAGTGTACAAGAATAAGCAACCTTGTCATTAGGAACTCTATCTATCTATGTCTATCTCTCTCTCTCTCTTTCCTTGTGGGTCGTGACTGCTAGTCCAAAGGTGAAAGCAAAATCAAGGTTCTCATCTCCCTATATATAGGAGAAGAAGGGAAGGAGGATTTCTAATAAATCATGGGAAAATGAAATGAAAACGATCACCTTTTAGTAGCATAATGGATGACATCCAGTAAATCAAAGAGTTCATCCTAGTCGATCGACTAGTCAGGTTGAGCTGCTTTTCAATGGACCATCCAGACTTCCAGTTGAGTGACTTGGCAATCCAATGGATTGACCAGACTAGGTCAGGAATTACTAGATATGGTCGTCCGATCAAGTGATCCAGCCCAATCGAACAACACGACCATCTAGTCGACATATTTGATGATATTTTGCAATCATCGATTGGGCTACATTTATCCTTTCCTATTGTTTATATTTCCTTAGCAAGTGTTGCCTCCAAAATTCTCAAACATCAAGCCGTTCCTAGAGATTTCTCTATCCTTCTTATGGAGGAGAGTCCTACTCCTATGGGACACAAATCATATTATCGATATTAATGATCAAATTGTGGATGGAAACCCTGAGGCCACATTGATATTGATCATTTCATCACCCTACTATGTTGATGCCTTATTATATCATTGTGTTTTGAACAGCTATGTCACCACCATTATCTTTAGACTACATCTAGTCTCTTTGTTGGAAATATGCCTAGAGATCCAGTCATATGATGATTGTGATGGCATATATTGTAAATGGTTTGATTAATAATAAAGGCAATCTTCTAATTTATTCTTTTTCAATTAGTTATGAGATAATAATGAAACACAATGAATGTCTAAAGAATGACACTATACAATGATGTACGTCTTCGGGTTGATGACCTAAACTATGAGATCATACAGATGTCAAGAGTTTGGACATTCTTGTTATGTCCCTAGTCAGATGTTATTGTGGAAGGATGATAGAAAACAATGAGTGTATGTTGGTTGGTGACATAATATCATCAGTCATTATATGTGATATCAAACCAAACACATAGATACTTGTTAGAGAACAATGTAACAAACATACCCACCTTAACAGTGACACATGGAAACCATAATGGGTAGTCAGAATCATCTCTCATAGTGATGGTCATGATTGTGGTTCTTAGACCTGAAGCCACTACACTCATTACATGTTGTTAAATGTACTTTGACATCATCCATCATGATTGTCGATAAGGATTACCATAAAGGTGGTGCTCAGGTGCATTGTGACACATGGGGATGATTGTGAGTGATGTCGATGAGATTTTCCTTCCTATAGGAGTTTGATATCTAGGCCACTTGATAAGAAAGACTGAGAAAAAGCATGCTCATGCACATGTGAATCTATGTATATGATATTGAGGTCACATATATCTCAGACAATCTTCTCTGGTTCAAGGAACATGGATTGAACATTGAGAGGATGAGGATTCCATGCCTTGAGTTCAATCCGGATATCACTGAAAAAGGAATTAGACAATGGCTATAACACTAATCACATATTGTAGGTTGAAGTTGTTCTTCCAATTTTCAAATTACTTGGGTAACAATGATGTGTTGAGTATCATAAATCAATTATGGACATTCAATGCCAATGGAACTTGGAACCTATAGCATCACACACATAGGATACACTTGTAATGGGACTTCATTCATGAATATAGTTTAAACTTGATTACAAAAGAGTTAGGTATTCAATTAAAATAACATTGGTTGAATGTTGAATGACTGAACTGTAAACCGACCGATTCAAGTGTTGAATCGATAATTTCAATGTGTCAGGTCAATTGAATAAATATTGGTAATCCAGTCCATGAACCACTAGTTCAGAAAGTAAACCAATCGGCTCAAGTCAATGAACCAACCATTTGATGTTATGAACTGATTGTTTGGTGGATCAATTTGATTGATTCAAGCATTAATGTTGACACCATATTGTGCATTTATTGGATATTATTTGCCAATACAATTGTGATTGGGAAACATGATGAAATGATCAATTCAAGGGTTGAACCGATCAGGTCACATGCCAATCGATCCATTCACCTATGAATTGACCGTTTTTCCTCTTGAATGATGTGAATATTCATGAAATCTCATCCCCTTTGAGTCCTGCATAGATTGGGAACCCTGACCCTCCAATAAATAGAGGGGTATGAGGGGCTTCTCAGACACATCAATTAGCTCTGACAATTGTTGTCTTCTCTGGTTGTGGTAACCGAGATAAGCCAAGCAAGTCTTACCCGATAAAGGGAGGGATAGCAAGGGATCACAATTGTGGGAGTGCAAGTTGGTGCTAGTACACAAATTAGAAGGGACAACTCATTCTTGTATGTTCTTCTAGAATGATAGGAGTTCCTAGTGGTCTCTGTGGACTACTATAGAGGTGAGGAGGTTGTTTCCTACTACTAGGAGGACAAGCCCACGTTGCTGGCCGTGGTGATCAACCAGGAGCTGCTGCAGATGATGTTCGAGTGTGACTTGAAGAAAGGTGTGCACTACTATGAGGGAATCATCGTTGGACTTGCACCCGAACTAGGTATAACCTCAAAAACCATCACGTCCATTACATAGTTATTAATGAGATTGTTTGTTAAAGGGGAATATGGAAGTCAAAATTTTATTTTTGTTTCCTGTTATATAGCCATATTTCTCTAGAGAGGTATCAGAGCCACGTCAATCTACTATGTCTTGGGATTTAACTGATATGATTGGATTTTGGTTTTCACCTTACATTTATTGGATACAATCTGAATATTTAAAATGATTAATGTGCATATTCGACTAAATACCACATATGACCCCAAACTAATATATATATATATATATATATATATATATATATATATATGTCATTTACAAGTGTCACTCTAAAAATTTCTTTGATGGTGGATGTGTGGCATGACTATGGTCGATAAACCTAGTTGTATGTGTTTGGTTGGTTGTGGTTTTTTATTCCTATTTATAACTCAGTTTTCATATGAAGCCTCTACCTTATTCTTCCAACATGTAAAAGTATTATTCTCTCCTTTCTATGCTCCCCTTGAATGTAACTCTGGGTTTCTCAATTACTGTGTAATAAGTTTAATAGCATTAGGATAGTTTATTTCTTGTTATAATGATGAAGACGTTCAATGCCAGACGAATCGATCGGCCGGAGGACCAAGGAGTATCGACATAGGACCCATACCGATCAACTGGTGGCCCAACCAATTGACCAAAGATGTCTTAGAGATGCTGGAATGGAGACCAACTGACCAATCAACTAGACCAACTGACCAACCAAGAGGCGAGTCAACTGGTTCAAGGGTTGAATTGATGAATCTAGTATGGTTCAAACACAGATATTTACCGACAACAAGTTGTTGCATGTGATGTAGAACTTAGGTGGTAGTAATTTCTTTTGGCTTCAAGGAATTGCAATAGTATGGCCATAATCATCACTTATGTTTAAATTGCACATTTTTATTTGCGGGATATAGCATGTATATGATATGTACTATAAGTATGTGGTGATTTTATATGTATATATTTATTAAATCCTTCAATCAAACATTTTAAGTCTAAGATGCTTTCCATTCACTACACACGTGAAAATCTTAGTTAGTTATGTGTGGGAACACCAAGCGTGGTGCGTTATCCATCTCATGGAAGTGTGATGGTAGTTATGTGGGCCTACCGAGTAGGGTGCATGTCTATCGTGTTGGCTCTTGGGTAAGACTTGACTAAGTGATCTTAATTATATTAAGCACATAGAGGCGTGCAGATGACTATGGCAAAGAGTTGCGCATACCATCTATCCAAAAATTACATAAGATGTAATTGGCTAAAGTTGCCTACCTTAATGGTTGATTATGGATGCTGACGTTGGCCGAGTAATAACTCAATTATTTTGGATCTTGCCTCACTAGAAGTTTGTGTGTTGCAATCTTCTACTTTGATAAGTGAGTGTTATCAATAAGAATAAAATAGTGAGAGTGATATAATTGAAGGCCTAAGTACAATGTCATCAAATTCAAATCAAATCAAATCAAAATCATTTTGATGAAATTTGCACATTTCTCTTGTAGAATCAAATGACAACAAACAACACATTTCTCTTTGATCAGTCCTTGAGAAGGAAAAGTTAAATGGGAATAACTTCCATGACTGATTCAAGACATTCAGAATTGTTCTCACATAGGAGTGCAAGCTCTATGTCCTAGAGACTCCAGAGCCAGATGAACATGCTCCCACTGTACCTAAGGCTGACAGGGATGTTTACTAGAAGCATATTGAAATTTTCATTGATGTCAAATGCCTAACATTTTTTCTCCATGAACTATGAGTTGCAAAGATATCATGAGAACATGGATGTTATTGAGATGGTAACACATCTTAAGAACATGTTCCAAGATAAGGCAAGACAAGAGAGATATGATGTCTCCAAGGCGTTGTTCAAATGTAACATGGAAGAATGAGATCCAGTAGGTCCTCATGCGCTCAAGCTCATTGGGTATGTGGAGAACCTTTCTAGACTGGGATTTCCCCTGGGTTACGAATTGGCCACTTCTATTATTCTATAGTCACTTTTGGAATCATATAGTCAGTTTTCCATGAACTATAACATGAATGACTTTGACAAACCATTGAAAGAGTTACTCGACATGTTAGGAATAGCTGAGGAACAAATGAAGAAAGATAAGAGCAAGTTTGTGATGAGGTCAGTAGATCAAAAGGGAAGTCTAAAGGCAAAGGAAAAGATAATAAGAGATCTCCACTTTAGGTATATACATTATGAGATAAATTTAATTATTTCTTCATCATGGGTATATGATGTCAGATGTATATCTCACATATGTTCAAATGTGCAATATCTAAAAAGAGGTAAGCCTTTATGAAAGGATGAGCTCAAGTTGGCTATCACAAATGGAGAAAGATTTGCTGCCACTATAGTCAGAACCTATACTTATCTCATCCTGTAGGGCATGTAATAGAGTTAATGAACTACGATTTCATATTTTCTGATAAATATAAACATTTTACTTTTGACATCTTGTATGGACAAGGATGTATAAGGGAATCATATAAAGTATAGTCAATGTTCTACTTCTGAAGGATGAGATCTTTTATGGCAATGCTCCCAAATATCATATGATCTTTGTTTGTTGGATTCAAAGATAAATGTTTGTAATGAAAATACGAAAAGAATAAAACTTGATAACTCAAACAATCAATACCTATAACATTGTCATCTAGAGCAGTAAATGCTTAAGGGAATCATGTAATACCTCATTATATCTACTAATCATGTTAGTAGATATGGTATCTTGTATTTAATGGAAAACAAATATGACTATCTTGATGTGTTCAAAAGATCATGAATGAAGTACATTATCATCTTGGTAAAAGTATCAAGAGACTTTAATACGGTCAAAGTTGAAATATTTTAACCAACTGTTTGAGAATCTTCTGGAGAGATCATGATGGTGTATGACAAGAAACTCTACCTAAAAATAATGATGTATGCCAAAGAAGGAGTCACATGTTGATGAATCATGGTGTGATAATCGATAAATCAAACTTAATCTTCTAATTACCTTCTGGGCACATGCTTAACACTAAAATGATGCAGCGTCTAAAATGGTTTTAAAGACACCATATGAGATATGGTATGGGAAATGTCCCGGTATGTCTTTTATAAATATAAGGATTGAAACTTATATAAGAAAATAGTTTCTTGAAAAACTTTATCCTCAGATCACATATATGTTAGTTTGTTGAACACTACTTATCTCAATTCAATAACAAAAGTGTTTGTTACATGGATGACTGGATTCCTTGAGAGGAATTTTATTCCAAAGGAATGAGTGCGAGTAAAGTAGAAAGTAAAAAATTTTGAGATTAATAAGAAAACTTTGAATGGGAACCAGGAGAATCACAAATTGTTGTGGAATCTCAAGTTCCTTATGTAACACTCCATGAGCTTAAAATATTATGATATCTTATAACTCAAAAAGGGGGTGAGTTGGTCATAAGATGATGATCCAACAACATAATGGGAAGATATTGAGGGACCAGTGTCTGACAAATGTCTTGAGGCCGTTATATCCGAAATGGAATTCATGTGCACCAACAAGGTGTGACCTTTGTGGTACCACATATAGGGGTAAAACCCATAGGGTGCAGTTCAGTTTTAAAAAGGAATACTGACATGGATAAGCTACGAGTAGATTAGATACAAAGGTTTTCAAACAAGTTCAAAGTGTTGAACATGATGAAATCCCTTTATCAATTGTCATGGTATAACCATTAGGATCATGCTTGCTATTGTAGCTTATCGATACTATGATATTAGGCATATGGAGATTAAAACTGCATCCCTAAAAAGGAATATTTGAGAGGAGGTGTATGTGACACAACCTAAAGATTTTATAACTCTGTTAATGGAAATAAAGTTTGTAAGCTACAACAACCAATCAATACGATTAAAGCAAGCATCTCAGAGCTCAAATCTTTGGTTTGACAAATAGTCAAAGAGTTTGACTTTAGTCAAAATAAAGATGAAATCTATGATTAGAAAAGATTTTTTGGGAGCATATTTATATTCCACATATTGATGAGGAATCCCAATAATATAAATATTGAAACCTAACATGGAAATCATCTTCTTTAATAAGGATTTGGGTGAAGCATCCTATGTGATTGAAATTGTGATCTTTAAAGATAGTTCAGGAAAGTTTCTTGACCTAAACTTGAGAACATATATTGCCAAGATGTCAAAAGGGTTCAACATGATGGATTCAATGAGAAAGAATCTATCCATGATACATGGGATTAGTCTCTCAAGAACCATGTATTGCAATTCTTGTAAAGAATGGGAAAACTTGAGTAAGATGACATATGCATTTGCAATCGGATCTATCATGTATGCAATATAATGTACTAATGGATGTATCTTGGTTTAAGGTCTAAAACATATTTTATATTGTGATCATTAATTGTCTTTGTTGTTTTGGAAGCTTGCATCGGTGTAACTCTTTACGTCCAATACATGGTTCACGAAGTGAATCGATTAGCTCAGGTCCATGAACCGACCATTTCAGGTTATGAACTAACTATTTGGTGGATCAATTTGATTGATTCAAGTATTAATGTTGACATCATGTTGTTCATTAAACGGACATTAATTGCCAACACAGTTGTGATTGAGAAACATGATGAAACAAGTGGTTTCAGGGTTGAACCGATTAGTTCCCATGTCAATTGATTGGTTCACCTAAGAACTGATTGTTCTGCTTCTTGTAGGATGTGAAAAGTGAAATCCTGACCCCTTTGAATCCCACATAGATTGACAACCCTGACCCCGACCCTCCTACAAATAGAGGGGTATTGGGGGATTCTCAGACACATAAATTAGATCTAACGATTGGTGTCTTCTCTTATTATGGTAAGTGAGAGAACCAGATCAAGTCCTATACGATAAAGGGAGAGATATCAAGGACAAATAATTGTGGGAGAGAAATTTGGTTCTAGTATGCCAACTAGAAGGGACAATTCCGTCTTGTATGTTATTCTGGAATGATGGGAGTTTCGGGTGGTCCATGTGGACCATTATAGAGGCCAGGAGGTTATTGCATACGGCTAGGAGGAAAAGGTGAAGCTTGGCAATCGAGAGCTGATGCAAACATTGTCTAGGTGTGACTTGAAGAAAGGCACGCATTGCCATGTGGGAATCATTATTGGACTTGCTCCAGGACTAGATATAACTTGGCAAACCATCCTTCCCATTACATAGTTATTGACAAGATTTTTTGTTAAAGGGGAATATGATAGTTAAAATATTATTTATAGTGCATGTTATGTAGCCATATTTCCCTACATTGTCTACTCAGTTGTAGTCCATATTTTAGGGGAATCCCACTTTCCTAGTTTACTTGTTTTATTACTTGACTTTTTTGGAATAACCATTGATTTCTTCAACATAGATGGCTATGAAATCTATCTTAATATTGTGTATATGCATATTTTACATTTTATCTGGTAATATATCAAGGAAAAAAATTATTGAAAAAATAAAATAAATACCATAATGATATGCCTCAAATCACGCATCCAAAAGGAGAAGATATAGGGTAGTTGGACATTGAATTTATAACCTAATACTCAGGATCCTGCAACATTAATTATCGAGCTTTTGTAGTGAATCAAAGTCGAACATAAGGACAAGGGTGGTAAGTATCAAGATCCCTAAATCCTTGGCTTAATAACACTAAATGAAAGGTAAGGTAAGGTATATGTTCCTTATGTAATGATGATTATCCAATAAGTAAGAGATAGAAAAAAGCTTTTTGTCAAGAATGATGAAGAAATCAGCAAGCTTCTTGGTGTCGTGATCATCGCCAATGGTGGAGTGCTTCCCAACATCCACTAAACCTTGCTGCCAAAAAAGCCTAGAAAAAAGGGTGACATTGGTTCTACTTCTTAAGCAAACATAAAATGAAAGGTAAAATAAAAGAGTAACAATATTAAAGGATTGAAAAATAAGGATGGAAGGAAACTTGGATTGGGTCTAACCATCTAAGGTCTCTCATCAACAAGCAATACTCATACCCATCATATGCCCTTAACAAGTTTACACATAATCATGTAAGTATCTATTCCCTCCTCTCTCAAGATTACGATAGATCTAGATTATAAAATTGTCTCTTTCTTGAGATGGCAAACATATGATCATTATCTTAAGAATTCTAACATTCTCATGCATTCATGAAACTACATAACTATTAGATATAGGTTAATACTACTCTCTTGAGGTATTAGTGATCAAATAACACAAGATGGTATCTAATCATGTAAATGAAGAATTAAAGAAAAAAGCATGGAGATAAACATTGCTAAGATGATATATTCAATGGATATAAGTATTTACATGTTGCAAGAGCCTTAGTGGCTACTTTATGTGGATATCAATGCACTACAAAATCACTATGGAATGGAATTCCTAGAGTTTATAAAAATGAATGTGCAATAATGTTGCCCATAAGAGGACATATCTTATTGTAGTATAGTTAAGGATTGGATCCCAAAGGACAATGTTTTTAAGAATAATCCAATAAAAGTAACTTATTAAGAACTAGTATTTATTACAATATTTGAGTTGGTTTGATTAACTAAGGCTGCAAGAATGAAGAGAGATAGATTATGGTTCTAGTTATCAATTGATGGAAATACTAGGGTGGAACTGGGTTTCACCAACACTTCTCGAATATGCACATTCATTTAAATCCAAACATCTTTGAAGATATAATTGGAGTTATGAAATTTTCCCTTTTAGCATTAAAAACTCACATAAGTAGATATTCCTATAAAAATGATGTATCGTTACTTGCAAATCTTATATCCACTAATCTAGAGACTTCCCATCAGAAGTTCTCATTAGGATTTCAACCAAAGCTAATCGTTATTCAAATATTAAATGTTGAAGTTCTTGAGGTATAAGATTATAATAAAATTGCATGAAGTAGGTGATCAATCCACAAATGTGTGATAAGCAATTAGCCATGAATTAAATGAGTTCATACAAGCTTTGGAATATGAATGAAATTGCAAGAAACGGGGATAATCCTCACACCCTAGTGAAAGGAATACTCCCTTGACATTGTGAGATCAATATCACTAATAGAGTAAGAGGACACAATCATGGTCATGATGGTAATAGAAGTAGCTCATCATGGTGTGCGACAGTTGACTTACTTCCTTCTCTCTCTTCCAAGTATTAACCATGACTTGCAGTTGAAGTAGGTGGATGGACAATAGCTCTGTGAAGAGATTCATCACCTTGGAGAGTGGGGTTGATGGCTTTGGATTTGTGGAGGTAGATGGAAATAGATTAGTATAGAGTTTGATGGTTTTGATAGATCAATGCCACTAGTTAGGTCAATGGTCTCTAACTTTGGATCTGATCTTGACGTCAGTCTTTCTACTTGTTTGTCTCCAAAATTAAGATGCCTTGGAAGTGATGTACTTGGGGCCTATTTATAGGGTTGTGGTTGTGGGTCCCTTCCATTAATTTTGAGCATTGTCTTTTGACTACTGGTGCTGACCCTTGAGATTCCAATTATCAGTCTAGGAGGTCGATGAGTCATCCACCTTAAAGGCATAGAGGGTAAACTAGACAAAAATCTTTAAAGTAAAAGGCATAGAGGGTAAACTAGACAAATTGAGAAAGTAAAAGGAAGTATGTATAGAATAAATTAAGGGAAAATTTAGGCAATAAATAATCACAAAATTTGATGTTATCATCTCCCCTAAAGATAGAATCTAGCTTGTCCTCTAGATAATAAATAGAATAAAGGAATCAAGATAATGTAAAGGAATTTATTTGTTTGGTTTTTATCATGCGCTTGACCGTGTCCTTGTACAATCCTTATATCGAGATATTTGAGTGACTGCTTGGTTTGCATAATGTATTCCAAGTTTTCTTCTCTTAGGTCTAGAGTTTCATGACTTCTTTTATTTTCTACAACCTTCTATTTTATAAGGGTTTTTTCCTTCATGATTCTTTTTTATCCTCATTTCGTCACCATGCATGTGCAAGGTTCTTTGTTAGGTGTAGCTTTCACACCCAACTTTTATTTTTTTTGAAACCTTAACTAGTTGCACTGGGTCATCCTTAGGTTATTATATATCCTATTCTCCTTGGGGTCTCTTAACCGTTAGTATTGTTATAATAATAGTAGTACTCAACTGTTAGTTGGTTATGCAAGTTCCCCCTTGAAAGAAAGTGGGTGATAATTTTGTCTTCCAGGCCCTGTTTCTATATGCGATATATCCACATTTGTGACTGTGGACATGCATCATTCGGGTAGAATCCTTCGACATCTTATCGGGCACAACTCTCATGATTTTGTTAACACTCAACTTTTATTCTTGCTCACAAGGCTTAGGAAATAATATCTTCAGGGAAACTGAGATGTCAAGCCTCTTTTGTTCCCTAGAGGGGAATTAGCACTAGATGGGATAGCTGTTTCCCATTAATGATATGTTACACTTTTCAACCTGCACTAGGAGAATAAAGTGATTTATTGGGAGTGTAAATTATTAAGTCCTCCTTACCTTAGAGAATTTCCTTGGGATAGAAGCATTCTTTCACTTCCTGTAGTGTCTTGAGATAAGAATGGTGTAAAGACATGATTTTGCAGAGTTTTTGAACTGAATTAGAAGCCCCACGATGTCACTATTGAAATGATTACGCTAAAAAGTATCCTAAAGACAAAAATCTCTAAGATGGGAGTGAAGACAACATCCTGGAAAATTGGATAGAAAATTCTACCTATATATCAAAACTTTTCCTTCGTGATAAGACATATCGACATAAGATATGTACAATTCAAAATTTTGAGTAGGAAATGGAGGAAAAAGTATAGTAGGAAATTGTAGAGTTTAAAGACATTGGACATGTAGAAGTACCTATCTTGCTTGTCCAAACCCCACCAAACTTATCATATACCCTCCCTCTAGAGTGTTAAAGAGTGAAGTTGAGTGAAAATAGGTGAGTTAAAGCTTTGAACTTGTCAATGCCCAATCTGAGGTTAGGAGATCCAATGGATATGTCCCTCATAGGCGGTGGTAGTAATCTACTTCTTTCTATAACTCCACCTTCTTATCGTATAATTCTATCATTTGTATCCAAAATATGACATTGAAACCGCAATCATTAGAGCCATGTGCTTGCTCTGGGATTCTTTGGAAGAAATGTGGTTTGTCATATTTCATGTCTTCATCTTCAAGGTCTTTTCCATGCATCTTTATTAGCTCAACAATATGTGTATCAACCTGGGTGGCCTTTTGTTCACTTACACTGGTAGATATTTTATGATATGTAGTTCTTTTCATGTAAACATGGAATTTGAGTTGTTGCATAAGATTGTTGTTTTGACCTTTGTATTGATCGCCAGAAGTGTCGAGTGGTCATTGTGGAGAATAGGTACAAATATTAGGCATGTAATTGTGTACTTTAGGTTCTCTATAAGTCTCTAGAGTTCTAAGTATTCCTTCTTAGGATTATGTCTCCTACTATCTCATAGAAAGACATGTATACATCTTTGAGCTCATCAGCTAGAATTAGTTAACAAATTGTCATGACATTTACCATCATATATCCTTCAACCGTTAGTATCTCGTGGAGGCCTAGCCGTAGGACTTGGACATTGGCTCTTTCAAAAATTGAGACAATATTATCTTAACTCAGTTGTAGCTCTATCGTGATAAAACTTAGATCCTCTAGCAATAACCCATAGCACACAACTTTGTCAAAGTCATCAAATGTGGGTTGTATCTGATCTGTTAGTGTTAGTTCTTTTGTAGCTTCTTCTGTGGCATGGGTTTAATCTTCTTCATTTGTGTTCACTCCTTGTTCAATATCTAATTCTATGATATCTTTGTGAGGTGGGGAATTGTCTCATGCAGCTTCATGAGATGTTGTAGGTGTAATGGGATTCTCTAGGAGGATATCCTTCTCTTATTCGACATTTTACGTAGCAGCAATTTGTTCAGTTGCTACTTCTTTAAAGGGTTGGGGAGGGTGGGATTCTTGCATCTAGGGGAGGATATTTTGGTAGATTTTGTTAAGAGGGAGGAGTAACATGATTATATTTGGGGTCTTGTAGATGAGGGGCTTCTGATTTCTTTTGTAGGTGTTTCAGTTGTTCTCTCTGTGGCTTTGTTTCTGTGGTATGAATGAGTAATCCTCCTAGGGATGTCTTTGATGCATTAGTCATAGAAAAAAACATCTATCATGGATGAATTCCACTACATATTTTCATCTCAATGCGTGCATGTCCTCATTTGGGATCTATTCAGGGGGGATCCCCCTATTTAATGATTTTACCATCCTAAGCACAATAAAAGCATTGTCCCCTAAGTCAGATAGTTGTTGGGGGCCATTGTAGTCGATGCATATCTCTTTCTAGTTAGGATTGTGCCAAGGATGCGCCCCTTGTATTATACATTTTAGGCAAGTGGAGATTTCTTATATCTATCTGTGCTCCTCCATTTCAAAGGCCTTCCTTCCATACAATAGGTCTTTTACATAACAATTGTAAGTAATGAACTACCAAGTGGAAAGTCTACTATAGTCAGCATCCAATGGTTGAAACCTTTAAAGGGGAGCATGACTAGTTCTAGCTTCATTATTTTTGTACATCATCTTGCAACTCTTCAAATGTAGGTGCTTTATAGTTTTCCACATATAATTGAGCTACCAGATTATATGTGGCATCAAAGAACGATCCCTATTTGTGTATGTACATATATTCCTCAATATTTGTACCACAAATAACCTTAAAAAATACTTTACTGATTGAGGCCTTGTGCTTGAAGGTTGTCCTTTGGTTGTTTCTAGTCAGCGAGTATCTACCATTATTGTATAACACATAATACCATGGCTTTTCATCATCTAGAATATCTACCAGGATTTGTATGTATTAGAGTGACATCCCTAATTTTGAAGTCATATTCAGGTCTTTCATTTTACATAGCAATAGTGGTGGCCCTTATAGACCTTCTGTCTCTACTTACGGTGGCTCAGGGAAGACATGGATTTCAAGTTTGGTCAGACCTTATTGAACATCCAATTTAGGTTCCCCTCATCTTCCTCTGAAAATTGCTCCTCTATCTCCATTTCAAAAGGATCAAGATGAACTCCTCTCTGTATTAGTTTATCCAACAAGAATTAGTAGAAACAATTCCATAGTCTATAAGAGGGGGTGGGGCCTTGTAGTCAAAAATAGGGGCCAACATGTTCATTATGTCCTTTGTTGTTTCTCTTTCCTCCTCCCCTAGCTTTGTTGATTTAGAAGTGAAGTTGTTTTCTCCAGTTGGTTCAATATCATTGGGGGCAGCTAACCATTCTAGTTCTCTTGGGAAACCCTAGTCTTCTTTGTCCTTGGGTTCCTCTATCGCTAGCTTGTTGGTAGAATGCCCTGGTGAGGATGGGGAGTTAGTATTATAATCCCCAGTGGGTACCTCTACATTTTTGACGAAATCCTCCTCTACTTTCTCAATAAGAAGTTACTCTATGTCTTTTTATGCTAGATATGGTTCAGTGTAGTTGATGCCCGATTTTGCAAACACCAAATCTACTTTTAGTTGCACGTCTACCTCTACTTTGAGGAGTAATGTTGCCTCCTCTTTGGCAATTTCTAGTCTTTTAGATGAGAACACTTTGAGGTAATAAGATGTTGTCATTGCCTCCTTTTGCTTCCTTTCCTCACCATGCATCCACTTATACTCTTCAATTTGTTCTTTCTTGTTGTAGTAGAGAGACCTATTTGTTCATGCCTACAAGGACCTCAATGATGTGCAACCAGTTTGTAGACAAGAGTTGCATCTGATGTGGCAAGTTGAGAAATGGTTGCATATTAGTAGTAATTCTCTCAATATGTGAAGTTAGAGATAACATATTTGAATTTGAATTCAAAATAATTAGGGAAGATTTAGAAACAATATCACAAAGGTCATCTATTTCTTGCCCATCTACCATGAACTTGGTTGCAGCAGAGGTAAATCACAGTTTCTCTACATGTTTCTTTGAGCTTGCCTCCTACTCAGGCTCCTTTATTTTAATGGACTTGGCATGTCCTCTACTTCTCAATAAAAAAAAATCAACCTCTTTGGTAGATGGAGTGAGGTCTTTCAAGAAGTTTCTTTTTCTGCCTCCTTCTTTTCAACTTCTCTTTCTTTTGCCACTTGTGCTTGTTCATTGACACCCACTTAGCAGGCTGTTTTCTTGGTCAAGATGTTTATTTTGTTTACCTTTTGCATGGTGTGGTGTGATGCCACACTTGCTTTTACATAGGGTGTCCTTATCTCTTCAAGTTCAGGTTGGACACTGGATGGTATTTTGTTGGTTGTTCTAGAATTGTGGCAGTTAGGGTAGCCTTTGGTTTAGGCACCTCCTGTCTATTGTTATTACCTTGGGTGTGAGGGTTTTTGCTTTTTAGGCTTTGTTGTGGTCTTTCTAGGAAATTTTACTATGATCTTCTTTTGCATTGGTTCTTCAGGTTGGTCTACTATCTGCTCAATTTGTTTTTGTGCAGGTGCTTGGACACTTAGTTGCGGTAGAGTTTTGGACCATGACTATATTTTCAAGATTCCCTCATCTCTAAATACCAATTTGTTGCAGTCGTAGTTTCTCATCTCAAGGATGGGATGAAGTGTTTTGACCTTTTAAACCTATAAAAGTACTTATCTTTATTCCTTTTTAATATGTTTGTGGATGTCAAATATTTGGCGTCCACTAGTCCTTCCCCCCTAATATGAATGAAATTCTTGATTTCTATGGGGTAGATAAGTTGGTGAGCAGTGTATGTTATTAGGCCCCACATGAAGAAGTCTCAGGACCCTTATGGTCATGTTTCCGCTACCAATCTGTCAATTAAAATCCACCCTATGTTAAATGGTTTCTTCTCTAGGATACTCCACAAGATGTTGAGGTGTATTCGTATTATATTCCTAGTATCTGACCTAAAAATAGGGCCTTCCCAAAATCATGTTCATAACTTGCATTATGACAGACGGAATTTGGGAGACTTTTAATTGGTCGAAGGTGATTTGGTACTCCTTCGTCAGCCTTCCCGAGGTTTGTTTGGTGAGAAATCCTCAGGTGTCTCTATCTATTCTAGCTTTGTTGACTTCCTCAGTTTACTCATTTATATTAGTGAAGATAGAATTCAACCATTTTTCATCAGAATATAATTTTCTTTAACTATTTTGACCCCTAGTTTAAAGATCCCCCAAATTCTATTATTTCATCTACTTGTACTGGTCATTTCATCAAGGATGACATAAATTCTAGTACAAGTTTTTCCTACATGTATGGTTGTTGGAATAGATTTTGTACAACCTGACCTCATGCAGATGTTTCTTCACCCTTTGATAGAATGCTAATTTTACTAGGGTGTTGACGTTCCCAAACCTCTTTGCCTTAAACATTTTCCTGCCTCATATCTGGTCCCAAACCGTAGCATGCTCATCATCTCTTGGGACGAAATAGTTGTCAAGTTGTGGTTTGTAGACAACATTAGTCACATGGGGAACATTCCTGATAGGTGCCTTGGTAGTAGTGGTGACTACCCATTTTGGGCTTGTTGTTTTGTCTTTAGTTTCCTTCTCAGACACCTTAGCCACTTTTCTTGGTTTTCCCTTAGGGGAGAGGTTTAGTCCTTTCCTCTTTGTAGGGTTTTTGAACTCAGTTGGGGGTATTTTCTGAATTTCTAGTCCCCTTTGACTCCTCTGAGTTGGAGGTCTCCTCCGAGACTGGTTCCTCTAGTTGCTTTAGTCTGTTTACCTCCAATCTGACTTTATACTAGTTGGGGTGGGTCCCCATGGATTTTAATGTTTTGTACGACCTCATCCTTCATTTTCCCCATCCTATCAATCTCTTCCTTACTGAGTGTTCCCTGATTCTACTTATCTCACTCACTCATTTAATAGGACCTATGTGGACGATTTACTTTTTACATGTATTTCCTGCCATTTAAATTTGGTTGTGATGTAGATATATTTGTATATCTCATGCAAATGGTTAATCCAACAGGTAAATTTGAAGAACTGGGAAGAAGTTAGTAGAATTGAATTTTGAGGAGTTAAGAAAGCAAATATTTTAGATCTACGTAAGTAGGACGTATCTCGATGGCAGGTTGTATAACATACTGAAATCTAGGGTCTTTCCTGTAATTTACCCACTTTTGAGCTTTTCTTTGCCTTCTAGTCCATTTGGACCTTTTTCATAAAGTTCCCGTCCTTTTGAATCATTTTTGGACTCTATATGCAATTTGAGCCTTAATGATGGTGAAATTCCATTTTTGCCACCATTTACGATAATAAAGGGGTATTTGCACAAATAACCCACTTAATGTAATAATTAAGGACTAATAATTCAAAATGGATTTTTATGAGAGAAAATAAGTGGATAATGTTAATTTGGAGCTCTTATATCTTTTTGGATAAGATATGAGCAAAAATATGCAATAGAATTAATTATGGGTGTAGTTAATCTAATTTCCTTCTCTCTCCTAAAAAATGATAATAGTATATCAAAATAGAATATAATGGTGATATTTTTATCTTAAAGTTAATAACGGTTGGATATCTCGAATTTCACTCATATAATCCATTAAAAGAAGACTTTTCATATAACTCATTCATTTTAATATATTCATATACACTTTAATGAGCAATATATTTATTAAGGGCCAAATAATGAGTAAAACGAGAATCTAATTGCATCGAATGATTATAGACTTTAATTTGTGCATCTAGTTAAATTTTGGTGCCTTTTGGACTTCATTTGACACTTCAAATTGATTTTAAAAGCTTTTAATATAGTATAACTATAGTGCATGCATTGAATCAATTATATTGATGTGTAAAGTTATGATTTGGTTGATTTTTCTTGTCACGCGGGTGGCCCAGATCCAACGGTGAGGATTAGCCTCAATTTCAATCTAATGGAAACGAGCCTTTCTTCAACCTCAGTCCGGGCATGAGTACATGAGCATCCCCGACCGCAGGACTGCCCCGACCCATTCTCCCTCTACACAACACTATTTTGCATGATTTCAGTTTCTTTAGTTCCATTTCCTCACGACGGATTTAATGATCCCTTTCTTGATCATCGACATGGTCTGTATGTGAAACACCTCTCTCAAGCTTTCTCTTCATTTCCACCGAGAGGTTATAGAGGGAGCTATGGTCCTCCTCTGCCTATATAAGGCACCGACAACCACCCTCACCCCCGTGCTAGCTTCCTCCTCCTCTAATTTCTTCTCATCTTTCCCCGAAGGCCCTGACCTACTCAGAGTACACTGCCAACAATGGTGATCCAGTGCTACTTGCTCCGACCACCTTGGGCCAATTGGACGTTAGGTGAGCATCCTCCACTTCTGTTCTTCAATTTTGTTGCACCTCCTCGCCTCATGATGCCCCCGAACGCCGAGTCTTATAAATCCACCATCGACCTCCATTGGCACCGGTCATTTTTGGGCTTTGCTATTCCTCTGACCTCGGAAGGACACACCTTTGACTCGCCCTGACTCTGTGATGACGCCCCCGATGTTAGTTCCCACTTCCATCATAGTTTCACAACATTCTGACCTCCGGTCATTTTCCCATGTTCTCCATTTTTGGCCCACTATTTTGGGTGTTCTCGGCACTGCACAACCTCACTTTTGGCTTCTCTCTCATTGCCAGGCACCAACAGAAGTTTCCCACTCGTTTCCCTGACTTTCCCAGCATCAGGGCTTGATCTCGTTCAAGCCTGTGCTCTTCCTGGCGCCATGGGCGGGCTGGAAGAAACTTGAGGGTGGTTTGACGCTAGTGCCCCTGAAGGGATGATTGGACAATTTTTCGAGTATGGGCATTATTATCTTTTCACCCTTGTTATTCCTCTCTTCTGCGAACAATCGATAGTTTCAAATGACCATACTACCATCATTGTTTTAATTGATCTGATTTGGCGAGCAAGGGTAAAATGATAATTTCCCATCTTCACTCGTGTTTGACCTAGGTCAGTGAGAACGGACCTACCGATGCGGCCAAATGTGATTGGTCGGCATCAGCGTGCATCTGGCCTCAATGGCCCATCCCCATTCGCCCATTTATTTTGCTGATGTGGCATTTTTCTTGCATTTTCATTGGTCTGATTTAATTAATTCATAGTAAATCAACCATTGGTCAGAAAAATGCAAATAAATAGTCTTTGGAAAGGATTTTTTGAGTATAATAGGAATTTCTAGTTTTTGAGTCATGTTTCCAAATGAATTTTCGAAATTTATCTTAAATATCACTTTAATCACCTTAAATGATCTAAAATGTGTAATTAATCTATTTTAACTCCAAATTGGGAAATAAAATATGTTTTCTTAATCAAGAGAATGTGATTAATCGATTGGACTATGTTTTGAGTCTTAAATCGTGGTTTTGAAAATAAGTTCCAAAATTAGGGTTTTCCTATGCTTTATGCCTTAATATATATTAATTCGTGTGAAATATTTATACCTAGGAAAATGGAATTGGATAACAAGCTTTTGGTGAGAAATGATTAAGAATCTACAATAAGGTATGTGAATCCTATTTATGTATGTGAGCCCTATTTCAGTATGTGACTCCTATTTAAGTGTGTTGGCCATATTCACGAATGTGATCCCTATTATAATTGTGAAGAATGAATGTGGAATGATTAATGTGCAAATACACATATTCCTCAGTTGGGACTTTATCCAACTCCACATTACTAAATCTCTAGACTTGTAATCCCTCTAATGCCATTTATTGGCCCTTTTCATTATTTGATTCTTATAATGCCTAAGTTGGATCCTTTATTGATGTACTTGATCATTACTTGAAATTCCAATGTTGGCTTACTTAATTGGAATGTTTGTTGGAAATTATTCCCATTTGCTATGATGCAATTTTATTTATATCTCTCAATGCTGCCAAGTGACTTATTTATGCATGATGTATTTATTGACCAAATGACAATGTAGTGTACATGAGTACAAACCACCCATAGGGCACTGGGGTTTTAGTCCCCCTGCCATAGGCATTGGGGTTTTAGTCCCCCTGCCACTCTATACAGGGCACTGAGGTTTTAATCCTCCTTCCAGGCACTGGGGTTTTAGTCCCCATGCCATTTTATATAAGGTGAGGTCTGATAGGTGCCTCACCCTACATTGAGATGAGTTTGTGTCATACTATATTAATGCAATGTGATAATTGTTGAGGTTGAACTATGGCAGATTTCCAATCCTTATTTGATCACTTGCCTCATACTCATGAAATCCCTTAGTATAGTGGATTCTTTTTAATATGCAATTCTTTAGCTTTATAATTGTCCTTATCGTTTATTGACACATACTTTTTTATCTATCTCTTACTGGGTGATCCCAACCACCCAGATTAGGATCAGAGTGTGCATGGGAAGCTTGGTGAACCTTCCTAAGGCTAAGGAGATCATGCACATCTAGTTAGATTGGACTAGTTGCATATACTTTTGTTATGTTGTTTGTGGAGACAAGTTGTATTAGATTGAGTCATCCTCTACATATATCATTGTTCTTGTATAAAGATGTACCCCATTTGGGAAAATTTTGTATAGTACTCTTTATACATATTGAATAAAGTCAAGTTTTAATCTGCTGTTGTTGCACAATTGATGTTTTGTTTGCCATGGTTCTTAGTAGATACTTGGTCTTTATAGCATGGTATCATAGCATCAAGGTTGTCTGATTCTTGACTAATTCAATTGTCTCCAAGATAGAACCCTTATCTCATGTAGTTTCCTTTAGTAAGTTTTCACCTTAGAGTTGACCTATGATGAAAGTTTGATTTAGGATCATAATAACTTCATATTAGGAATAAAATTTGTCAACTTTTTGGTGATTAGTCTATTGAGTAGCTATTAGAGCAAGAAGTTGATAGTGATGGTGTCTAGAAAGGGTTAGAACTTGGGGGCTGGCAAAATTTTCCTCTGCGCCACTACTTTGGTTTACGGGGACTCCCGAGTTCATATGACACCGGCCTGGCCTGATCTAATACGGACAGCTTAAAATAGTCTACCTTTAGGCATATTACCTTATTGTTGAGTAACCTTAGAAACCCTTATGTGATGATTTGATTTTCTCAAACAAAAATCATCTTGTAATCCTTAAGTACCTTATATGAGTCTTAGATTACCATGATTAGGTTTAGTGTACCCTATGCTATACCTTAAAGTTGGGATGGTAGTGATTAGTAAAACTATTAGTGTTGGACCTTACACTTGGTTATATACCCGTTCACCTATAAGATAGTTTGAGTTAGTCAACCCTTTTACATGAGGTGGCAGTGTTACATTTTGGGAGTTTCTAATTTCGAGGACAAAATCCTCTTTAAGGGGGTGGAGTCCCTCAATTCCTTGAACTCAAGAAACCCTAACTCCATAGACATGGTATTAGTGAGAGTCGAACAAATGTAATATAATTGTAATTCATCTTGTTTTATAAGCAAATGAATAAGTCATATAAGGAATAATTCATATGCTTGAGCCTTAATATATTCTTGATGCAAATAAAAATTAGTTGTTCATTAATATTTGTGAATATACCTAATTTTGATTAAGTCACCCTAATTATAGATGAAGGCATAATATGTAATGGTCATATTGACCTAAACCCTAAGATGTAATCATCTAGCCTTAACAAGGTATATGCATCCTTAATGTTTTCATGTTACACTAGTGACATTAGGTGCCATCATATAATATACCTTGGTACATGTAAATGGATTATAATCACCTAATCATAATTGTGATCAAGTCACCAACATATGTTAGGCATATCACTTTTTTTACTAAATACATCTTATTAATCATCTTATCACAAATTAGTTTATGAATCAAATTAGTAATATGAAAATGAGTAATTTGATTCACATAATGAGATTCTAAAAATGTATAATTCATATTAATTAGTGTAAAAAGAGAAAATGATTAATGATGCCATGGATATGAGTATGAAAGATGTTGTGACAACATGTAACTTACATATAAGCCATTAATGTGACACATTTGGACTTGTAATAAGTTTAATAATTTGTTGGATAATATTATATGATTCTCACCAAGATAATCTATGGTAATCCTACATGATGAAGTTAATGGAGAGTAATATCAAGTTATTAAGGCTTGTGATCTAATGCATCTATAAATGTTGAAATGGCTTAGTAAACCCTAATTGTGCTTAAAACCCTTGATGAGGGAAATACATATGATATAATGTTGAGATGTAATTGTGAATAAAATGTGATCCAAATGATGGAATAATAAATATGATGCCTCTTCATGATGGAGATTATGATAATAAGACAAAAATGTTGATTATGTTGTGTTGGATAAAAGTTTATAGGTTTTGTGGAAACCTTAGTAAGACTTGGCCTATATGTAGAGCTTTTAATACCCACCTATTTTTTAAATTAGGGATGTTTTACACTCACCGTCTCTTCCCTCTTGTTATGATTTTGGGGATGAAATCCTCTTTAAGGGGTGGAGTGTTGTAACATACTGAAATCTAGGGTCTTTCCTGCAATTTACCCACTTTTGAGCTTTTCTTTTCCTTCTAGTCCATTTGGACCTTTTTCATAAATTTCCCATCCTTTGGAATCATTTTTGGACTCTATATGCAATTTGAGCCTTAATGATGGTGAAATTCCATTTTTGCCCCCATTTATGATTTTAAAGGGGTATTTGCACATATAACCCACTTAATGTAATAATTAAGGACTAATAATGCAAAATGGAGTTTTATGAGAGAAAATAAGTGGATAATGTTAATTTGGAGCTCTTATATCTTTTTGGATAAGATATGAGCAAAAATATGCAATAGAATTAATTATGGGTGTAATTAACCTAATTTCCTTCTCTCTCCTCAAAAATGATAATAATATATCAAAATAGAATATAATGGTGAGATTTTTCTCTTAAAGTTAATAATTGTTGGATATCTCAAATTTCACTCATATAATCCATTAAAAGATGACTTTTCACATAACTCATTCATTTTAATATATTAATATACACTTTAATGAGAAATATATTTATTAAGGGCCAAATAATGAGTAAAACAAGAATCTAATTGCATAACATGATTCTAGACTTTAATTTGTGCATTTTGTTAAAGTTTGGTGCCTTTTGGATTTCATTTGACCATTCAAATCGATTTTAAAAGCTTTTAATATAGTATAACTATAGTGCATGCATCGAATCAATTATATTGATGTGTAACGTTATGATTTGGTCGATTTTTCTTGTCACACGGGTGGCCCAGATCCAACGGTGAGGATTAGCCTCGATTTCAATCCAATGGATGTGAGCCTTTCTTCAATATCAGTCTGGGCGCAAGTACATGAGCAGCCCCGACCGCAGGACTGCCCCGACCCGTTCTCCCTCTACACAACACTATTTCACATGATTTCAGTTTCTTTGGTTTCATCTCCTCATGAAGGATTCAATGATCCCTTTCTCGACCATCGACATGGTTTCTATGTGAAACACCGCTCTCGAGCTTTCTCTTCATCTCCATCGAGAGGTTACAGAGGGAGCTATGGTCCTCCTCTGCCTATATAAGGCATCAACAACCACCCTCAGCCCCTGTGCTAGCTTCCTCCTCCTCTAATTTATTCTCATCTTGCCCCAAAGACCTTGACCTACTCAGAGTACACTGTTGACAATGGCAAGATAGTGTTACTTTCTCCGACCACCTCGGTCCAATTGGACGTTAGGTGAGCATCCTCCATTTCTGTTCTTCAATTTTGTTGCACCTCCTTGCCTCACAATGCCCCCGAATGTCGAATCCTATAAATCCGCCATCGACCTCCACCAACACCGGTCATTTTTGGGGTCTGTTATTCCTCCGACCTCAGAATGATGCACCTTTGACTCACCCGGACTCTGTGATGACGCCCCCGATGTTAGTTCCCACTTCCATCACAGTTTCACAGCATTCTGACCTCCGACCGTTTTCCCCTGTTCTCCATTTTTGGCCCGCCATTTTGGGTGTTCTCAGCATTGCACAGCCTCACTTTTGGCTTCTCGCTCACCGCCAGGATCCAACAAAAGTTTCCCACTCTTTTCCCTGACTTACCCATCATCAGAGCTTGATCTCGTTCAAGCATGTGCTCTTCCTCGCGCCATGGGCGAGCTGGAAGAAGCTTGAGGGCAGTTAGACGCCAGTGCCCCTGAAGGGACAAATGGGCAATTTTTTCGAGTATGGACAATATCATCTTTTTTCCCTTGTTCTTCCTCTCTTCTGCAAACAATCGATAGTTACAAATGACCATACTACCCTCGTTGTTTTGATTGATCTGATTTGATGAGCAAGGGTAAAATGGTAATTTCCCATCTTCACTCAAATTTGACCTAGGTCAGAGAGAATGGACCCGCTGACACAGCCAAATGTGATTGGTCCGCATCAGTGTGGGTCCGGCCTCAGTGGCCCATCCCCATTTGCCCATTTATTTTGCTGATGTGTCATTTTTCTTGCATTTTCATTGGTATGATTCAATTAACTCATAGTAAATCAACCATTGGTAAAAAAAATGCAAATAAATAGTCGTTGGAAAGGATTTTTTTAGTAGAATCCGAATTTTTTAGTCATGTTTCCAAATGTATTTTCGAAGTTTATCTTAAATATCATTTTAATCACCTTAAATGATCTAAAATGTGTAATTAATCTAGTTTAACTCCAAATTGGGAAATAAAATATGTTTTCTTAATCAGGAGAATGTGATTAATTGAATGGACTAGGTTTTGAGTCTTAAATCGTGGTTTTGAAAATAAGTTCCAAAATTAGGGTTTTCCTATGATTTATGCCTTAATATATATTAATTCATGTGAAATATTTATACCTAGGAAAATGGAATTGGATAACAAGCTTTTGGTGAGAAATGATGATTAAGAATCTACAATAAGGTATGTGAATCCTATTTATGTATGTGAGCCCTATTTCAGTACATGACTCCTATTTAAGTGTGTTGGCCATATTCATGAATCTGATCCCTATTATAATTGTGAAGAATGAATGTGGAATAATTAATATGCAAATACACCTATTCCTCAATTGGGACTTTATCCAACTCCACATTACTAAATTTCTAGACTTGTAATCCCTCTAATGCCATTTCTCAGTTCTTTTCATTATTTGATTCTTATAATGCCTAAGTTGGCTCCTTTATTGATGTACTTGATCATTACTTGAAATTCCAATGTTGGCTTACTTAATTGGAATGTTTGTTGGAAATTATTCCCATTTGCTATGATGCAATTTTATTTATATCTCTCAATGCTGCCAAGTGACTTATTTATGCATGATGTATTTATTGACCAAATGACAATGTAGTGTACATGAGTACAAACCACCCATAGGGCATTGGGGTTTTAGTCCCCCTGCCATAGGCATTGGGGTTTTAGTCCCCCAGCCACTTTATATAGGGCATTGAGGTTTTAGTCCTCCTGCCAGGCACTGGGGTTTTATTCCCCATGCCATTTTATATAAGGTGAGGTCTGGTCGGTGCCTCACCCTACATTGAGATGAGTTTATGTCATAATATATTCATGCAATGTGATAATTGTTGAGGTTGAACTATGGCATATTTCCAATTCTTATTTGATCACTTGCCTCATACTCTTAAAATCCCTTAATATAGTGGATTCTTTTTAATATGCAATGCTTTTGCTTTATAATTGTCCTTATCCTTTATTGACACGTACATTTTTATCTTTCTCTTACTGGGTGATCCCAACCACCCATATTAGGATCAGAGTGTGCATGGGAAGCTTGGTGAACCTTCCTAAGGCTAAGGAGATCGTGCACATCTAGTTAGATTAGACTAGTTGTATATAGTTTTGTTATGTTGCTTGTGGAGACAAGTTGTATTAGTTTGAGTCTTCCTCTATCTAGATCCTTATTCTTGTATAAATATGTACCCCATTTGGGAAAAAAATTTATAGTACTCTTTATACATTTTGAATGAAGTCAAGTTTTAATCATCCATTGTTGCACAATTGGTGTTTTGTTTGCCATGGTTTTTAGTAGAGACTTGGTCTTTACAGGTTGTCTACTGATGGGTCTAGAAACTGATAGTTTTTGGAGGTGAGGGAGGATTTGCCTTCCGTCAGTGCCTACTAAAGGTTTGTGTCTATCATTGGTTCATGAGAACTTATGATGAAGGATGCAAGAGGCAAAGGTGTCCTTTTGAAGGCTAGATTCCTTTCGATGGTCAGAGTGAAGGTGTAAAACTCAATGATTTAGAAAACAAATGTCTTCTAATGTTTGGGTGCCTTCCGATGGAAGGTGTCTCTTTGGGAAACAATGGTTAAATAATGTGGAAGAGTGAGTTCCACAAGTTCTCACAATTGATGGCAGAGAGGGCGACATTTGGGGGAAACAGAAAACAAAAAAAGGAGGTCAGAGGAAATTAAAATGAAGGATTGGAAAAACTCAATGAAATCCTTCTGATGGAGGTGGTTGTCTCTGCAAAAATGGAGGCAAAGCGTAAATAGAGGAAGAAAAGACAAGGTTTAGGGGAGGATTATTAGATGTCAATTTCATTCTTCTCTCCACCGGTTTTTTATCATAAGGACTTCTTCAACTTCTCTGGTTCCTACACCATGACTACCTATGGTGGTGCTAGGGTGCTCCCATGCTTTTTCTACGTTACTCGAGGAGCGTCACCATTGCTGATCAGTACTAAGTTGGTGCTAGAGGTGGGTCACCAAGGTGAGTTTTAGTTTTCAATGAAAACACTTCACCTTCATAGTACCTCTTCACTTTGTGTCCATTTACTTGGAAAGTTCCTATCTTTTCACTCATCGGCTCCATCATCTCTGACAGTTATATTCTTGACCAAGTGAAAGGGACCAATTACCTTATCTGGGGTTTACTAGGGAAGAGGCTTGTACTAGATTTGAATAACAAGACTTTGTTCCCTTTAGAGATATCTTTTCTTCTTAGGTGGGCATCGTGCAACACCTTTGTACTTTGCTTATATATTTTAGCATTTTCATAGGCGTGCAACCTAAGATCCTCTAATTCCTATAATTACAAGAATCTCTTCTTACCTATTAATTATAGATCCATATTCAGAAACTTGATTTCCCAGAAAACTTTATGTTCAAGTTTGATAGGAGGATGGCACACTTTGATATATATTAGTATGTATGTGTTAGTCTTGATCAAAGTCTTATAATTTGTCTGATATGCCCAAAAGGCATCATTTTGCTTCGTAAACCAATCTTTTCTGGTACGCCCGATAGTTTTTTATAGGATCTATTTGATCTATTTATTCAAAACCTCAACTTGTCTGAAAGTCTGTAGGTGATAAGGCATTGCACCCTTATGTTTGACTCTATACTTATAGAAGGACTTCAAACTATTTTTCTTCGAAATGGGATCCACCATCGCTGATGACGGTGCGCCAGACTCCATATCTTGGGAAAATAATTTTCTCAAACAACATTATCACAACTTTTGAATCACAAGTGGGTCTATTTAGTGCTTCCACCCATTTGGATACATGATCAACCACAAATAAGATGTATTGGCTGGCTCACACTGATGGGAAAGACCCCATGTAATTGATACCTTAGAAATAGAATATTTCCACCTCTATCCATTAAGAAAGATGAATTGTGTTTCTCCTTGATATGTTCCCATCATGTTGGAACTCTTTGTAAGACTTTGGATAATCATATGCATTTTTGAATAGTGTGGGCCAATAAAACCCAAATTTTAAAGCCTTAATGGCAGCCATGTCTCTGTCTAGGTGCCCGCCATAAGGCAAAGAATGACATTGGTATAAGATTTTTGGTACCTCTTTTTCTGGAATATAACAGTGATACATGTTATCAACATATTTCTTGAGCCCAACTATAATTCTTCATGTCGGAAACAACTTCTACTTTTCATTATAGGTTATATCATACAACAATTGTTGACATGCCAAGTAATTGCAGATATCAAAAAATGATGGCATAGTAGGTTTGACTATCTTTAACATTATTAGATCTTCATCGGGGTAATTGTCCATTAGTTGGAGGTGAGTTGTTCATTGTTATGACAATTTGGGATAAGTAGTCAGCCACAACATTCCCTATTCCTTTTTTATCGACAGTCTCATGGTCAAACTCCTATAGAAGGAGTGCCCACCTCAAAAGTCTAGGTTTTGTGTCTTTCTTCTAGATTAGGTACTTAATGAAACCATGGTTCGTATACACTATCACTTTTTATCCAATGAGGTAAGAGTTGAACTTGTCAAAAGCATAGACTATCGCTAACATCTCTTTTTTAGTTGTGGTGTAATTTACCTAAGCTTCATCGAGGGTCATGCTTTCATAGTAAATAACCTGGAGTTTTTTATCCTTCTTCTGACCAAGAATCACCCCAGTTATGTAATCACTTGCATCGCACACCAGTTCAAAGGGTAGTTCCCAATCTGGGGCTTGGAGGATTGGTGCACTACTCAGATCCTTCTTTAAGGTTTAAAAAGCATTCAGACATTCATCATTAAAATCAAACACAACATCTTTGACATGAAGGTTTGACATAGTCTTAGAGATTCTGGAGAAGTCTTAAATGAATGTTCTATAATATCCAGGATGTCCATGACATCTCCTCAAGTCAGTCACATATTTAGGAGGTAGGAGTTTAGAAATAGATTCCATCTTTCTCAAATATACTTCAATTCCTTTCTCATAGATTTTGTGACCTACCATGATTCCTCTTGCACCATGAAGTGTCACTACTCCCATTTTAGTATTAATAAGTGCATATTTATCCATCCTAGTTGCATATTGTAGATTCCCTTTAGGATCATTTCATTATTTTTATCTATTTTCAAAGTCAATTTGTTTAGTTTAGCTTTTCACCCTTTTATATGGAGTTATTCAAGTTTTCGCTGACTTTTGCAGGGAAATGATAAAATCCATCTAAAGCCCAAGAAGGTCCATGAAATATAGGCTCAATTGTCTATATACCACCTCATAGAACTCTTAATCAATTAGCTAAATCATCTAGTTAGTCGAATCGCATGCATTTGATCATTCGACTTCTTGCAGTCGTGATATATATGCCCTACACTAAAATGGCCATAGTGTTTACATGCCAAGGTAGACTTTAACACACAATTATGCGTCAGAAGGAAATTTAAAATTCTAGATGAAAAATATGTATTGGATGGACTTCCAATCGTTCGAATGGCCTTACAAGTCAATCAAATCATCATTTCTGGAATCAACAACAATGAGAGTCACATGGTCAAAATATTAATAGAAAACAATTCTATAAATCCCTCCATTTTTGGGAAAGCAATTAATATTGTAAAATTGTATTTCTTTTACTAGGAGGGTTGGTCAATTACACATGCTTTTATGTGATAGAAAAAATACATTTAAAGACCAGTGAAAATTTTGAATTAAGAAGGTCATTATGTTGGTATAGTATGCCCAGAGAGCCAATAATATCATGATTGCAATGAGGCATATGATATTTGATTTGATAATGATAAAGGTAATTTCATCTATTATGTTTGTCTCAGTCTTGAGATGATGATACATACATGATAGATGTATAAAGAATTATGTGACTTGATGACATATGTCTTCAGGTGGTGGACCTGAACAATGAGACCATATGTATGATAAGAGTACATACATTCTTGTTATGTCCATATGTATGATAACAGTACATACATTCTTATTATGTCCCTAGTCAGATATTACTGTGGAAGAAAAATAGACAACAGTAATACATAAGACTAGAGTGTGTGTTGACTGATGAGAAAGTCTCATTAGTCATGTTATATGATATCAAGTCAAGCACAGAGATATATGTTAGAGAACAATATATCAGACATACCCACTGTGAGAGTGATACATGGATACCAAGGAGTGGTAGTCACAATCGTCTCTCATAGTGATGGTGGTGATTGTGGTTCTTAGACCGGAAATCACTACACTCATCACATGTGATTGGGTACACTTTGATATCATCAAATGCAGTCTTGAAACATGGGTTGTTATAACGATGATGATTGGGTGACTTTGACACATGGGGATTTGACTGTGAGTGATAGATATGAGATTTGTCCCTCCTACAAGGATTATGATATCCAGGGCTCCTTGATAAGTGAGACTGATAATTGTATGGCCATACTCATGTGATTAAATATATGATATTTGAATTCACATCCATCTCAGACAGTCTTCTCTAAGTCAAGGAATATGGATTGAATGTTGAAGAGGATGACATTCCATGCCTCGAGTTCAATCTGGATGTCAGTGACAAAGGAACTATATGATCATGGTAAAACTAATCACAGATTGTAGGTTGAAGTTGTTCTCCAACTTTCTGAGTTACTTCGGTAGCAATGATGAGTTACCAGATTCCGCTCATTGCTTGTGATGTCATAAGTTGTTATGAACATTCACTGCCAATGTAAATTGGAACTTGCAATGTCACACAACCCCTGGAAGAGGATATTGTCCACGAATGATGTTGAGATTGAAACTAAAGGTGTTGAGGTACTCAATTAAACATACAATTGACTGACTGGACTCATAACTATTACGTTCAAGTGTTGAACTACCTGGTTAGAGTGCCAGGTCGATTGGAGATTACATTGGAAATGTTAAGACTGCCAACCGACCAATTCACCCATGTGAGTCGATCTATTGGTGTGAGCCAACCGATCGGTTCACTTGGTGAATCGCACAACTCATAGTCCTGTCAACTAAGGAAATAAAAATTTGCTTGATTGTAAGAAAACATTCACATTTCACTTATTCAATTTGATTGGAATAAGGATTAGTCTTTGCATTAATTGGAAACAATTAAGGAAAGTCAATTGCAGGCAAGTTTGGGAAGTGAAACGATCGGTTCACTGGGTGAACTGATAGGCTCACACTCCCAACCGACCAGTTTATTTGTGAAACGATCAGTTCGCCTGCCGCAGTGCAAGTTATTCATGCAATGTTTTTGAATCCTTCTACTCCCGAACAGACTGAGAACCCTGACCCTTCCCTTTACTATAAATAGAGAGGTACTGGAGGCTTCTCAGAACACACAACTCAGACAATCAGTTTCTCTACAAACTTATTGTCATCTCTAGTTTCGGTAATTGAGAGAGCCTGAGCAAGTGCTACCCGACTAGGGAAGCACAATGAGGGAAAGACAACTACAGAAAAGAAGTCTGAGTTTGGGAGAACAGGTTGGTGCTAGTACACCAATAGGAGGGTCGTCTCCTTCCTGCCATTTCTTCTAGAACAGCAGGAGTTCCTGGTGGTCCGTGTGGACTATCTATAGTGGTAGGAGATGTATGCTACTTAGGAGGACACGTCGGCTGTAGTCCGTGGTGGAGGCCAGAGTCTATGGAAAAGACCATGAGCTACACAGACACCGTCCAAGACATGGCATTAAAGACCGCACATGGTTGTGAGGTATTCCCACTGGGCAAGCCCCATGACGAGGTATATCTTTCTAAAACCATCCTTCCCATTACATAGTCACTTATGTGATCTCCTTTTATGGGTTAATGGCCAGTAAAAAAAATTCTGCTACCTACTCTGAGCCCATAAAACCCAACACATTATTGCAGTCAAACTTCTATCAAAGAAGATCCAACAGCAGCCACCACCAGAAAGTGTTACTTATAGGGTTTTTGCCCCTCCTTTCTCCCTATAAAAGGAGGGGGTACTCCAAAGACAAAACATAACATTTCCATCACTTTTTCTACCTCTTCGTCTGGGAATCCTATTGTAAATCTATTTTGTACATTATGTGCAAGTAGTTCCCTTCTGGGGCATGGGGACTTGTGCCATAGCTTGTTCTTATTTGATGTAATCAACTCCATTATTTTAGTAAAAAGAATTGTTTTTCTTCCATTTATATCTTCATCATTGGTTGATTGATATACTATTGTGAAATGATGTGATCTTGAATCGCAACAAGAATGAATCCATAATCCCTTAGTTGCAATTGTTATCATTTATCCAACTAATCTAGTACTTATTTTTCTAGTATAATGATTATATTTTTATGGGAGATATGAGAAATCAGTTTCCTACAAGAACAAACCCATGATCTTTTGTCGTGATCACCTAATTTAGATTATGATCATTCTACCCATTTGACTTGTTTGTTATAGCCCATGGTGATGCAATCGCCTGATGTATGGGTTCGAACGTAGAATGAGAATCACATGTATCTAGATGAGATCTTAGAAAGTAACATGTTGGATGGTTGGATGAGGATCTGCAAAAATTAGGATCAATGGGTTTGTGGGAAGTTCGGCCCTTGTGAGATTCATCAAAAAGGACATGAATCCACTTGGCCCTGATTTGATTATTGAAACTAGCAGTTGATTTGTTGAGTAAAGTACGACTATTGGTGGTGATCACCTAGACCCCCAGTTGTTTTTATCATTTGATTAGTAAAATTTAATTTGTACACTTTTTTTTCTATATTTAGCATGACCAAACTCTCAACAAATCAAATTTTCCTTTTTTTTCTGACGATTGGTTTTAGATTTAAACCATCTTTTCAGCATGTATTGGATCCATACCTTACTTCTAGAAAGTTGATTTTTTTCTTCTAACAAGTTGACTACCTCTTTAGAAAGATAAACTCTAGAAATTTTCCTAGTGATTTGGTTTGCAAAGGACACACATCAAATTTGGCATCATTGTCGAGGACGACATGTTGTTTTTCAAACCCAATCGCTTGTATATATATGATTCTTCTTTATTTTCATAATTTTATTTAATTTCATAATTTTTGTTTGTCTATAATATTAATCTTGTTTCATTATTCTTTATCTTGCTTATAATTTTTAAACTTTTTGTATAACTCTTTCCATTCTTTATATTTATTTTTATAAGTTTTGTAATTTTTAGTTCTCTTATAATCTCTTTCGTTTAATTCCATAATTTTTAATCTTGTTCAATAATTCCCTTTAATTTATTTTTGTAATTTATTTTTGACTACCTAGACCTATTTTGGTAGTGTCTCCTCCTTCTATCGAGTTTCCATTTTAGTATTACTACTTTCCTTAGTTTATTTATGCAATTTTTAGTCTTGTTTCTTAGCTTATGTTTGTAATTTTTAGTTCTTTTACAATATCTAGTTTTGTAAACTTATTTTTTAACTTATTCTATCTGAAGTCTTTTCTTTCTATCTTAGCTTCCTTTTTGTAATTTATTTATTTCAAAAAAAAGAAGATTTTTTCAAATTGATTGTTCCATACATTATGGTTTACATTGTCAATTGTGTGGTTATTACAACCATACATCACTAGATTGTCCAAATGTGTCTCCTCATTTTATGGTGTCACCTTGTAATATTGAGTCTTCCTACCAAGGTGGATATAATGAAAATTATGATCCTCAAACTTCAGAACTCTATTATGAGGGACAATGCTATATATATCAGTATGAGGGATTCTATGACTAAAAATGTTATGTGGTGTATGATGAGGATAACCAACAAAATTTTGGGGGTTATGCACCTTATTGTATCCAATATACATCTCAACAAGAGTAACTAATTAAGGACCCTGAAACAATAGTAGAAGAGCAACAAAAAATACTAGACATCTAACAAGCAATGTTACTTTGAAAGAGGCCCAATCAAAGAGCCCCCTAGATAAGTTAGAGAAGCCTAGGATGAATTTTCCTGAAGATGACGATGGTGATCCCTTGTAAGGATGAATTTTCCTAAAAATTATTATGGTGATCCCTTGTTTATATCATTTATGTCAGATCCTACCATATTATCACAAACCAATGAGTTGTAACCTTCGTACGATGAGCACCTTGGAATTTTGACCCTTCTGCTTAAGGCTTTTTTACTTGAGTTGAAAAGTTGCAGTAGGAGTTTCATCCTTATCATGAATCTCCAATAGCTCCTCCTATCATTGACATAAATCTAGATGTTATCATTGACTAATCCACTTGGGTCGAACCCCTAAATAATGAACCGCCACCCCTCCATAATAAATTTGTAGGTTTTTTTGGAGAGAGGCTTCCTCGTCAAGAGCCTTACACTCCACCAGAGCGAAATTCTTTTTCACATATGGCTGATCTAGAAGGGGAGCCACCACCACTTGAAGAGAGTCGCATTCCCCCTCTTGTTGATTGAAAAGATGAAATTTCCATTTTTTTTCTTCCTAAACCCTTGAGAACATCTTTCATAGAGGAACCTGATACACATTATATATTGATAAGGAAACCCACAAATCCCATTAACAACAATGTTGATTGCATGATTTTTAGGAGAGAAAAAATATCCATGATGATGATTTAAATTCAATTGTTCCTTTCATATCAGCACTACTTCTCCTATACATAGATCAATATGATATGGGGAAAGCAGAGCCAGATCCTCCATCTGATCCAGCACAGTCGGCACTACATGTGGGACCAGCCCGACTCCCTCCAATCTTCCCCTATCCACATTCATCACCAAGACTTCCTTCACCATTGAAGGAAGATATGTGGATCTTACAGAAGGGACTACAAGACGAAAGGTAATATGAAGGCCCATTTGAGCTTCCATGACCCCCCAACCATTGGATATGACTAATATATCTTCTATTTTAGAGACTATAATGAAAAAAAGGAAAAAGAAAAATCATATTGACGCTCCACAAGGACCCATATTTAAGTGGTTCAAAATTTTTAGTGTCAGGTAGAAAAGTCAATATCACTTTGAAGCTCCATTAATCAAGGTTTAAGCCCTCATACACATTCCATTCAGTTGGACTTTCTTTGAGCTACCAGGCCCCCTGGTGGTCTCTAGATTTATTGCCCTCCATTCTAGATTTAAGTTTTTCTCAGGATGAGCAAAGTTTAAGTTCAGGTTGGAGGTGGGTCATACTTACTCATTCCACCCACTCTATCTTAAATTTCTTACAATTTCCATTATATTATATAATTTAGCTTTAATTATTTTTCAAATTTTTCCTTTAGTTTTGGCCTTTATCTAGTAGGTCAGGCCTACATAGTTTGCCATGATGATCTACATGTTTATCAATATACCCCCTTGAATGATGCAACTTCTTTTGTAACATAAATCATAAAATTTGTCTTTGATAGAAATTATCATGTCACCTAGGATCTGAATTAACTACACTCCTTGGAAAAGATGGCAATCTGTAGAGGACTGATAGGAATAAAAAACAATGCTTCCTTTTCTAGAGTTATAGATTAAATTCAAAATTTCTTGATTTTGCAAAACTCATAACTAAGATTGATGCAATGTATGATACTTCCAATGTGCTTAAATCCAAAAAATGAGTTGTATAAAGAACAATCTTTTTCTACACTTCTTCCATCAACCTACTTATCTCTCCATCCACAAAAGAAAAAATTAAAAAGCCAAAGTGCAAAACCATAATTTTAGGATGGCACCCTTCCCCCTCTTCTGCTTCTTCCATACCCCTCATAAAAATAGGGGTGTACCATCAAGAAAAGATGCCAAAAGAACACACCAAAACATGAAGTCCATGTAACTACAAATAATGAAATAAAAAGGTCTCAAGTCAAATAGATGAGAGACCTATTCCTTCCATACCTCCTTTCACTCCACATTTATGCCCTATGGAGTCCACATATACCCATAAAATCCTTGAACCCTATTCATGTGCAATGTCTCGTAAGAATATACAAGATTACCAAATGCGAATGGAATATGGAATTTGTTTATTGTGGGTCATGAAATGGAAAAAAGTTGTGAAATAATCTTAAATTAGGGGATATGAATATTATTCTCCAAGAATCTAGGAAGTCAATGTTATTACCATTTAAGGTGGAAGGACATAAGTGGTGTTATGTGAGTGTGTATGATGGGTCAAAAGTATTATGTGATAGTTTTTTAAATTCAATGTTGCTCAAGGACTAGTAGAGATTAAGTTTGAGGTATTTGATAAATGCATATTTATCCATTCTAATTGCATATTTTAGATCTCTTATTTGGAGCATTTCATCATTTTTATTTAGTTTTAAAGTTATTTTGTTTAGTTTAGCTTTTATCCCTTTTATTTGGAGTTTTTACTAGTTTTCACTAACTTTTGTAGGGAAGTGTTAAAATCCATCCTAAGCCCAAGAAGGCCCATGAAATAGAGGCTCAATTTTCAACTACTGCTTCACAAAACTCTCAATCAATTGACCGACTCTTCCAGTCAGTTGACTCATGCATCAAATTTTTGAACTTCTTGCAGTCCTGATATATATACCCTACAAACACTGGGATCAAAAAATTAACGGGAAGTCTGACCCTTGTGAGATTCGTCTAAAAGGACATGAATCCACATGGCCCTGATTTGATTATTAAGACTAGGACTTGATGTGTTGAGTAAAGCATAGCTATTGGTGGTGATACCCTAGGCCCCTAGTATTTTTTATAATTTGATTAGTTAAATTTATTTATGCACATTTATTTTCTATTCTTAGCATAACCAAACACTCAAGAAACCAAATTTTCCTTCTTATTTTCATGATTATTTTTGGATTTCAGCCATCTTTTTTGTCGTCCCTTGGATTGATACCTTAATACCAAAAAATTGATTTGTGGCTTGCAACGAATCAAATGTCTCTTTAGTAGGTTAAATTCTCGGACTTTTCCTAGTGATTTGGTGTGAAAGTGGCACACATCAAGTACCAATTGTTTTTCTTTACAACTGAGATAGATTAGTTAAGAAACTATCAAAGTTAGTCGCATATAAGAAAAAGTCATCCATAAACACCTCCATGATGTCTTTTAGGAAGTTTGCGAACATGGATATCATGTACCATCAGAATGTTGCTCGTGCGCTACAATGACCAGATGAAATTTTCCTAAAGGAATACATTCTATAGGTGCATGTGAGGTTTTCTTTCCTTGGTCATCCAGAGGTATGGAAACTTTATAGAATCCTAGGTACCCATTGAGAAATATGTAAGGTGCACTAAACTCTCTAGAACATAAGTGACAGGGAAAGTGATCTTTCTTCACCACTGGATTTAATTTCTTGTAATCTATACACACTCTCCAACATGTGACTATTTTGGATGCAACTTCATTGCCATTTACTCCCTTAACCATTGTTATACCCCCTTTCTTGGGTAGTACATGGATGGGGCTAACCTACTTTATAACACTGATAGGATAAATAATTCTGACTTCTTGAAGTTTTATAACTTCCTTTTAAATGACTTCTCTTATGTTCTAATTTAGCTTCTTATGATGTTGGGAAAGAGGTTTTGCATTCTCTTCTAAATGGATTTTTTACATGCAGTCGGCTGTACTAAGTCCTCCAATATCTTCCATAAAATATCCTATCGCCTTCCACCTTAGCTTGAGTTCCTTTAGTTATTTTTCTTGGTGGTCCTCTGTCAAATCAGACTTTATGATGACTGGGTTTCTCTCCTCATTGTTGAGAAACCCATACTATAGGCCTTCAAGGAGTTTCTTCAACTTGACTTGGTTTTGGATCTTCATTCTCTTTGGGAGTCTTTTCTAACAAGGCATATTTCACCGTTTCTATGGTTGTATCATCTTGATAGTTGTAATCATCTTATGGATGTTCAAATAGTCTAATATTTCAATGACCTCTAATCTTCTTTGTCTATTCTAGGGTTTTTAAGATCTCTCATTAGTGGGTTGATGATATCTTTAACTTATTCACAAAATTCGTTATAACTAGTCCATGAAGTCGACCAACTCATAAAGGAAAGGTCCCCACATGGAGTCTTGCACATAGAAGTCGATATGGTCATTTCATACCCATACAACAATGATCCCTGCTTCAACGTTTATTAAATCCCTTACTATATAAAGGAATGGGCTTCCAAATATCATCGTGCATGTGAGATCTTCCACAATGTCTATCACAACTATATCAAAGGGGATGAAGAATCATAGCACACGAATGGGAACATCCTTTACAATTCTGATAGGCCTTGTGAAAGAATTGTCTGCTAGTGAATTTGCATCTGAATTTTGACCATGTCAGTAAGGCCTAGCCTTAAGGCTAACATGAGAGGCATATGACAGATGCTCACTTCAAGATCAACTAACCCTTGTCTTACCTATCATCCCCCACGTTGAATGGGATAGTGAATTCTCTAGGGTCTTTTTGTTTAGGTGACATCTTCTCTTCCACATAGGCTTGGACATCTTTTCTAGTCTGACAGTTTCAAACTCATCACCACACCTTCTCTTCATTATAAGATCTCTAAAGAACATTGGGTAAGTTAGCATCGTTTCAATGGAATTTAGAAAAGGGATATCCAAATGCAACTTCTTCATACCTTCCATGAACTTTTCATACCTCTTTTTCACATGAGACTTAATTAGCTTATACAATAAAAGTATTTGTGGTGTATGGGGGTTCTTTATGGCTTCTTCTATCACATCTAGCTTTTTCTCCTTCACTGGCTTCTTTCCTTTACCTTTTTCATTTGACTTAACTTTCAAAGATATTACTTCAATTTTTGGTCTTCATCTCTCAAGAATATTTAGCTGATAACTCACTATGGGGAACACTTATTTGAGTATCTTTGTTGGTCATCTCTTCAAGGATTTTCCTGATCTAACAGTGGCCATCTTTGCAGTTTCACTATTGGAAAGGATCTTCCCTTGGGAATTTTTTATTAGATAGGATAATTGTACAAGTTGTTGATCACTTGTTGTGGGTTTGCATATCAACCATTTGAGTGGTTACACTCCCTCATTCGGATTGCACCATATTCAGCAAGCAAGTGCTATTTATAGATCTTTGACTTAGTTGTTCATTTATGGTAGTTTACCTTTCCACAGAGGAGAACATCTCAGACATCAAGTCTTGTTGATTAGAATTATGGCTCTTTCCTTGGCATCATCCAATGGTATTTTGGTTCTGACCTTGTCCTTGGGAATTGCTTACAATTTGTTGATAGTTTGTGTTCAGGTAAGTCCAAAGGGTCAACCCCCTCTGCCTAACCTAGGTGGTCGGTTAGGCGGGTTGTTCAAAATGTTTAAAAATTGAGCATTCCTAGTTGCATCCTTATTCCCATAAGAGGATGATCTGAACTCCTGAAGTTGACATATGAGATGTTCTCTATATCATCTTCCTAGTCATCCTCCTCTAGTTGGGTATAAATGCAGTTTTCCACTGTGTGACATTCTTATCTATAGGTAAATCATTTCTATACCTTTTCCGCCTCACATTTCCCTTTGTTCCCATAATCTTTTAACTGTCAAACATATGATGCTATCTTTTGAATTTGAGTGGATGTAGTCTCTAGATATTTTGATTCAGTTGTTGTCCCTTTAGTAAAAAAATTATTAGTTGTTTCCCTATCATAATCCAAATTGGATTGTAGGGAATCCATGTTATCAATCATCGCCATAGTCTGCTTTGGATTTCTCTCCAGAAAATCATTGTCTATAGAAACATTTACTAAAGTCCTTTCAGTAGAAGTAAGGCCATTATAGAAGGTGGTTACCGAGAATCCCTTTTCATAGTTTTGATGACGGAAATCCCTCTAGTACTCTTGGAATCTCTCTAATGCTTCATTGATGCTTTTTCCTGGCTTGCAACTACATTTCGCGATGTTGTGTCTATTTGTAAGGGTCTTCTCCACTAGATAGAACTCGGTGACAAAAGTGTCATCCAGAGGTGCCCATATATTGATGCCCTTGTCTGGAAAAGCTAAGTACCAAGACAAAGACTTGTCTCTCAGAGAGAAATTGAATTCCTTACAGTAGATGACATCCTATGGCACTTGATTCATCTTAATGTTGTCATAGATGTTCTTAAAAGCATCAAGGTGGTGATAGTGACTTTCATCCAAAGAGTTTCCTCCGAAATTCTTTTACTGGATCATATTTCTAACTATTGGCTTAAGCTCAAAGTTTGTAGTGTTGAATCTAGGAATGATGACTAGGAATCTACATTCATATGCCCATGTATCAGCCAAATCATGAAGATAAGTGTCTCCATCTGCATCGTCGTCCTCATTGTGAATTGTTGTTTTTGTTTCTTTTGTCTCCACTAGGTGGTACATATTCATCTTCATGGTAATGTTCTTCATCCACTTCTTCCTCATGGCAATCTTCATTACAATCTTTATTGTGTTTCTCATAGTTCTCCTCAGAATGGGGATAAATGGTACCCTACAAGGAGGCATCATTCTTGAAGTTTATGGTGACTATGGTTTGGTTTACTATAACTTCCTAGAAAAATCCACATAGTCGAGTTAGATATTGGACTTCTAATACAAAATATTCAGGATGGTAAGAGATATCTGATTTAATATGTGAGATTGAATTTATTACTAGACTTGGGCCATAGGTGTTTGCTGAGTAATCTTCAATTGTTAACAATACTAGTTGCCTTGTCCCTGGCAATGATAGCAAAAGTTGATCTGCCTTAAATTGCACGTTCCAAAGGAAAGGATCTAGAGTAGTCAGAATTCTAATTTATAACCTAATTCTAAGGTTCCTACAACGTTAATAACATGTCCTATTGTAGTAAATTGAAGTTGAATACAATGACAAGGGTGGTAAGTGTTAAGATCCCTAAATCCTTGGCTTAGGCACACTAAACAATAGGTAAGGTAAGGTATATGTTCCTTATGGAATGATGATTCTCTGACAAGCAAGAAATAAACAAGTAAAGTAAAATATGAGGTAAAACAAAAGAGTACTAACATTAAAGAATTAGAAAATAAATATGGAAGTAAACTTGGATTGGGTTTCACCATGTAATATCTCTCACCAACAACGAATACAGACACCCATCATATACTCTTATAAAGTTTACAACCAATCATCATAAGTGTCTATTCCCTCTTCTCTCGATCTTAGGATAGATCTAGATTATAATATTGTCTCTCTGTCTCTCTCGAGATGGTAAACAAATAATAAAAAAGCAAACATATGATCATCAACTTAAGCATTCCAACATTGTCATGCATTCATCGAACTTTTTACCTCTTAGATATAAATAATACTACTCTCTCAAGGTATTAACGATCAAACAACACAATGTGGTAGCTAATCATGCAAGTGAAGAATTAAGGACAAGAGCATGGAGATAAAGATTTATACTATCATATATTCAATGGATATAAGTATTTACATGCTGGGAGAGCCTTAGTGGATACTTTTAACCCAAGTTAGATGACTAGCCACTATGATGGTGTGTGACACTGTAGAATTACAAGTATTATGAGACATGGAGGTGGAGATCGAAGAATGTGAATAGCTTAGATAAGAAGGAAAAAGATATACAAACAACAACCCTAATGAGTCATGGTCAATGGAAACCTACTCCTCTCTGAACCTGGCGATGGTGTTAAAGATGGATGGCTATGTCTTCCTCCTTCTCTTGAAGAGGGATTCATGAAATGTCTGGGGGTGAGGAAGGTGCGATGAACTTTGGACTCTCTTACTTAGGAACACTACCCCTTCTTTAATAGCTAGGGTCTGCTATTTATAGCCCATGGTCTAGGAATATAGGTGCTCATACATGTGCTTTACTTGCACCCCAAGCCTTCTGAGAACGTACCTCGGGGCACGTGCTTAACTAATTGGGTGGCTAATGTGTAGCACCGCCATGGGAAGTAGGAAAACCATCGATTGACCATCATGTTTGTCTGGCCTTTGGTTTGCATTAATAGACAGGCTATTAGATGATGCAATCTCATTGATCCTTCAAAAGGTGAGCCCCCAAGCGAGTCATCAGAAGGCAGATCCAGAGGTTACCTTCAATTGACAACTCCTAGTATCTCCATCGGAAGGTGCGTGTAGGTTGGCCTTCGGAAGGTAGGTCTTTTCCAGTCTTGGTAGTGGATTGCTAAGTTTCTTTGGGTTGCAGATTTTTCACAACTATCAGAAGGTTTTCTATCCTTGATCTTTGATAGCGAGAACCGTTGGACATCAAATCCATTTCCTTCTTATTGTTGGGAAGCCAAAACACTTTCTAGAGGCCATAGGTCATGATATTTGATGGAGGGTCAAATCAGTGGACTTTTAACTCGATGGTTCATCTAGTGTGCTAAAAGTGGATGTAATGCAACCATCAATTTTGGAAACTGATGGGGATCCTATCCAAAGTATAGAACCATCGCTTCATGATTATCTTGTATAGAAATGAGTTGTTAATCCTAAATCATGGCATAGATGGTAAACAAACACAAAATGTGAGAAAGTTAAAGCAAGTTCATACGATGGGAGGAAATTAAGGGGAAAATTAGACAAGAAATATCCACAAAATTGGATGTTATCGCCTAGTCATGGCCATATAGTACAAGGAAATCATAACATAGGCCCTCCCACCGAAACAATGTGCCTAGTTTAGTAATTTCATATTAATAGTTCCAACCTTTGCACCCACTATCAACTGATTTTAAATATGCATAGTATCCATTGTCTTCACTGTTAACTTATTTTACATGTTGTCAACTGGAGAATTAGTGGACTTTTTTGAAGGTGAAACACTCAACATTATTTTCTTTTCCCTACAATAAGTGACATGCCAATGAAAATAGGTGCTTGTTAAGAATTAATGTAAGAAGGATAATCATATATATCTTAAAAATCAATAAGGTAGGAAAGGTTTTGATTTTAACCTTTATTGACAATTTGATGTTATGTTTCTTTGTAATTCTTATGGCATGATATTGGACAATGTTGAGGGTTGAACACATCATGAAAATATTGTCATTGAGGCATGATATTAGACATGGTTGAGGATGGAACATCCTATTCAATCACATTGGGTTATAAAGGTGTTGCAGAGGTCAATCAACATTTAGGATGGTTTGACATGTGTTAAGACAGGCATAGAGGAAGCAATAAAGCATTTTAAAAATCATGAATTCCCATGAGCAGATCTCATCAATGACAACATATTAAGAAGGAAGGGATGTGAGGTATACCTTTATTGTAGAGTAGATTCGGATATAGTGCTACCAAGAATATAGATGGAGGAGGATATCATTGATATTCTACCAACTTATCCACCAACTCATCTGTGTCTCTGTATAATCCATGCAGATGATTGGGAACTCTACATCGTGCTTCAAGAGTTGGAAGAAAGGAGTAGCCTTCTTGTTGACAATGTTCTAGTGTTGCATATTCTATTGTCTCTCTCCTTTTCACTAATGATAGAGAGTTTAAAGGTGTGTCAAAGGTGTAATAACCAAAATCATTTCTGTCATTCCCCTTTATATACAAGAGGAAGGGAAAAGGATTTCTAATAAATCTTAGAAAATGAAAAGACAATGGCCACCTTTTAGCAGACTTCTCACCAACATCCATATAATCAACTGGTTTAGCCTAGTGAATCAACTAGTCGGGTGGGGCTACTTTTCAATGACCCATCCAGACTTCCACTCAAGTGATGTGACGATCCTTTGGATTGACCAGACTATGTCAGGACTTACTTGATCCAGTCAGCCGATCTAGTGATCCAACCCAGTCAATCAACTGGACCAGCTAGTCGACATATTTGACTATCTTGTATAGTTAGTGAATTGGGCAACATTTTATCCTTTACTCTTGTCTATGTTGTCTTTGCAAGTGATTCCTCCTCAACTATCAAACAAAAAGTACTTCTTGGATCTTTCTATCCCTATTGTGGAGGAGAGTCCTACTCATATGAGACATAAATCTTATAGTAGATATTAATGATCAAGTTATTTATGGAAACTTGAGATAACATTTATCCAAATTATTGCATCACCCTACTGTGTTGAAGCCTCAATCTATCATCATGTTTGAATGACTCTATCACAAGCATTATCTTCACCCTACATCTAGTCTCTCTACTCGACTACAGTTTGTATTTTTGGGGAATCCCACTTCCCTAGCTTACTTGTTTTATTACTAGAATTTTGTTGGAATAACCACTAATGACCCCAACATTGATGGTTATAAAAACTATATTTAGATTATGTATATACTTCTTTTACATTTTATCAAGTAATATATTAATGAATAATTTATTGAAAGAAGAAAAAGAATACCCTACTCATTTGCATATGGCACAAGAAAATCATAGCATAGGCCCTCCCTAATAAAATATTCCATCTAGTTTAGTACTTGGTTATTGATGGATCCAACCTTAGGACCTACAACTAACTAATTCTAAATTTGCACATACTTTATTGAAGGTGAAGCACTCGACATTATTTTCTTTTCCCCACAATAAGTCACATGCGAATGAAAATGCATGTTTGTGAAGAATTAATGTAAGATGGGCAATCATAGATATCTTAAAAAACAATATGGTATGAATGGTTGTGATTTAGAACTTGTTGACAATTCGATGTTATGTTTCATTGTAGTCCTTATGGCATGATATTGGACATTTTTTAGGGTTGAACATCCTATGCAATCATTGTCATTTAGGTATAATATTAAACATGGTTGAGGATAGAAATCCCATTCAATCACATTGGGCTATAAAGGTGTTGTAGTGGGCAATCATCATTTAGGATGGTCTAACATGTGTCAAGTGTAGGGTTTCATGGTTGCAACAAGCATAGAGGAAGTAATAAAGAATTTTAATATATGTGTTCCCACAAGAAAATATCATCATTGACAATGTATAGGGAAGGAAGGGATGTGATGTGTACTTTATTGCAGAGAATATTTGGTTATAATGCTCACAAGAGTATAGATGGAGAAGGATATCGTTGATGTTCTCCTGATATGATCAGGAACTCCACGTCGCACTCTAAGAGTTAGCAAAAAGGAGTATCTTTCTTGTTGATAATGTTCTATTATTGCACAATCTCTTTTTTCTCTCTCTCCTTGTAGGTAATGACAACTAGTCCTAAGGTGTGCTAAAATTTTTAATCAAAACCATGGCCCATCATGCCCCATTATGTAGAAGACGGCATGAACAATGATTTCTAATAAACCTTGGGAAAATGAAAGGACGAAGGCCGCATTTTAGCAGCCTGCTCCCTGACATTCATTCAGTCATCCGGTGTAGCCCAGTTGATCAACTACTCAAATTAGGTTTCTTTTGAATGGCCTATCTAGACCTCCAGTTGAGTGACTAGCCAGTCTTATGGATTGACCGCACTAGATTAGGACTTACTAGATCTGGAAAATAATCTAGTTATCCATCCCAGCCAATCGAATGGTCTAGCTTGTTGATACATTTGACAATCTTGTACACTCGATTGATTGGGATAGCTAGTCGACCATTTGGGTGGATCTCATCCTAGTCAATCGAAAATACCTTGAAATGATCGACTCGTCTATCCACTCTAGAGACTGGACTTTCTAGTTGACCAATTAGGCTTCTAGTCTACCCATCAATGATATAATTGATTATCTAAAGCTTTTTGTAACCAACTAATCATGCTTCCATTATTATACCCCTCTTCCCTATGCATACTATGTGTGTGACTTTATAGGATCCATATTATAATGTTAGTGATTTTCATAATACAATTATGATTTCATAGAAAATTTTTGGTATCTAGGAAGACTTTATTGCCATCCAGGTAATTTAAGAAGTTGGACAACAACTTCAATGTAGTATTTTGACCAGTGTTATAGTAATTGTATAATCCCTTTATCTCTGACATACATATCAAATTTGAGGTATGGAAATGACATCCTCTAAATTCTCAATCTTTGTTCCCATATCTAGAGTTTACTATTTGAGATACACATGAAATCAATATCATATATTCACTCACATGAACACAACAATGTATTTCATAGTCTCACTCATCAAGTGGCCAAGTTATTACTCCAACATGGAGGACAAATTCCATCAACATCACTCACCATAATCCACATGAGTTCTCCCTAGAACTACCTGTATGGCCACTCTTATTCAAAGGTCACATTGCATAGTGTTAAAGTACATTGAACAACAAGTGATCATTGTAGTGACTTCAGGTTTAAGGACCACAATAACCACTGACCCATGAGATATGATTTTAACATCTATTTATGACTTCCATGCATCATACTCAAGTTGGGTTCATGTAGTATACGTGTTCATAACATGTACATATGTTTTTGACTTGATATCAAATATCATGACCAATGAGACATAGTCATCAGCCAACACACAGACTAGTCTTAATATATTACTATTGTACTAATTTCTATTATGATATCTGACTAGGGACCTAGACAAGAATGGATACTCTTAGCATAGGTACTCAACTTGAGATCAAATGTCATTGAGTCATTCATTCATAGGACAGTATTATATTTATTCATTATATATTATTAAAGCAAACATAATACTTTGAAATTCCTTAATAAATAATTAAATAAACTATGATGTATGTCATTACAATCATCATATGGTTAGATCCTAAGACATTCTACCAACATCAATACATGTTATACTACAAACCCTTCAACTCTTATCTTTGAGAGTATATTACCATAATAGAAAAAAATAGTATTTTTTATTTGAAATTAGTAGTCAATTGCCAAATTTATCCCAATATAAATGAAAAAAAAGTTACTTACATCTTTTGAGTTTAGCTACATCAAAGTTCGACAATAACATTAAACTTGGAAATTTAAACCTTAAACTAACTCATATTGTGACGACACACTCCTATTGTCCTCAATTATGTTGGGCCAATAAGGCAAGGGTTGTTATTCATATTTTAGCAAGGATCCATTTTCAAATAAACAACTAGCAATAAATATTAAGTTCAAGCCAAAGTATTGTTTTGACAACTAGATGATAGATCTCCTCAAAGGAGTTATAAATCTCTTGAAATAAGGGGGATTCGAGTATTTAATGAACTAATAAACATGAAAAAAAATCTAAATCCTCCATAGTTTCCTTTCTTAGTAGTATTCTGATTCTTTATAATAGGATCCAGTTCCTCATGTCAGCAACTCTAACATAAAATGTTAAGAGAGAAAAAAATGTGGTCAACATGTTCCTAATCCTATGTAGTGTGTCTGGGTACAATAAAAAAGTATGCAAGTACAGTTAACAACATAAATGATCTACCAAATATTTTTCCAATAACATAAATTCCTCTTTATCATTTATTCAACCCATAATGCAGTTCAACTCACTTGGTGTTCTAAAATTGGATCCTTAATTAGATTTTTAAGTATTCCATGTCATTAGGCTCCACAATGTAAATCCTATGATTTTATTCTTCAACCTCACTTCTTATTGTTCCTTGAACATTCTTATAAGATTCTACATTCTTTTCACATAAATGACTTTCTCCTAGAACCACCATTATGAGGTATTGATCATTGTGTTATATATTATCCATTATGATACACATTTGATTTCATATTTTTAGCAGCAAGTGAAAGAATTCAATGCACACATCATGTAAATCAAAAGTTTCGGGAACTCCAAAAATCCAAACAGCTAGGTTAGGATGAGTAATGATAATTAAAAAACATACTTACAAGCAGTAGTTGATCTAGTCAAGAAAATTCACATAGTCTAAGTTCTAATTTGAAAATATCAAATAACATTCAATGTGTTAATAGATCCCAAAAATTCAAAGATGGATAATTGGATATCCCTTAGAACTATCATCAGGTTCGGGTTTGGTTAATGGGAAGTCTAGGGTCATCATAGGTTGAATCCTAATTTTGAAAAGAAGCCTACTTTCTAACATGATCATTGATCTCAAGATAAGTTTTTTATTCACATTAAAAATAGAATAGATCCTTGTCTCAAGTTTACACATTTAAGGATAATATGATGGAAAGAAGCATTTCATAAAAAGATCACATTTTTATTTTATAAACTTGTATAAGATCTTATCTTTAAATTTTCAATGAAGATAAGATTAGAATTAGGCCATGATTATATTTTTATCATGTTCCTAATATTTATTAATGAAGAATAACTATTTACATTAAATGTTTGGTTGAAGGATGTATTTTACTATCCATTTCATAATTTGTGGTATTTATTTGATTATTGGTCTGATAGGCGAGAAAATTTCCTAATTTCCAAAAATGAGATCCTCTTAATCTCCAGATCTTCATTGACTTATATCATGATCTTGCATATGAGGTAGGTACTACCCACTCATGGGGTGATGAGGGTGCAAATGATTTTTGCACCAGGTTGTAGCTATGGTCGACAATTGTCCATGATCTAACTCTCCACATGGGACCCTCCTACACATAGGCCACTGTGCGGGCTGCAATAGACTATAGTGGAGGAACTCACAGGAGAAAATAGGGGAAAAGTGTGAGAGGGGTTTTTAAGAGCAAGAATGTACTGATCAAGCTTTTGGGTTAGGAAATATCTAATATAGGGGTGTTAATAGGGTGACGACATAAGGATTAGGATTCCATATTTAGGGTTGAGATAGGATTGGTAGAGAGAGGGAAATCATGCACTATAAGGTATAATTTTCCCGCATGTAGGTTACATAAATGAGAATATAAAGAGGAATTCAGTGGCATGATTTTTAGTTGGAGAGAAGGAGTAAAGAGATAAAAGGCTATGTGTAGTTTTATGGGTGTACAGTACCCCCTTCCTATTTGGGTGCATGGTAGGAGATAATGATTGGGACATCAATCTATAATTCAATGGTCTGGCCCACGTAGAAGATCGGATTAAGGGCGGCATAGTCCCTACCTAATTTTGGTTCCAATTAATGCATGAAACATAGGAGACCAAAATTTACTTACTTACAAATATGTCCATGTCCTTGTCGATTTTCTATAGGCCACTAGGAGTGCCCTTAGCTATGAATTTTGAAGGGTAGGTCACTAATACTTTCCCCTTCATAGAAAAATTGGGGTATTTATTTGGAAAACCAACATAATCAAAGCTTTTTCTCTAAGTCATACATTAGTACAAAGAAAAATAATATATATAATAGCAAGCTGTCTACAATTACATACAAATTTGTTATTGGGATTTATTAATATAATTCTTGACTAAAGGATTTTTTCAATCATTTGTTAGAACCAAAACTAATTTATTGCATGAAAAGATCACATGTGTTGTATTGCAAACAAACACATAATATTCATGTAGCACATAGATTCACTTTCTAAAAAATAGTAATAATAAAACCATTGAAGCAAGATGCATGTTCTTGCATCCTTCCTCCATTAAGAAGATTTTATCTCTAAAATTCGTCCAAGTTTTCAAAGAGGTGGGCTGCTCTTTCTTCTTTTCTTTCTTCATCTCACATGTTGCTTCATCATCATCATGGTGTCTCCAAAGAACCATAACCATCTCAATATTATTGTATTAGAGTTCCTTAACCTTTTAATCAATGATTCATACAAGTTCCTCAATTTAGGTGAAATACCCTAGAGTTCCAAGGGTTCACTGCACAACATATGGGTAGAATCCTTCATATAGAACTTGAGGTTGGACACATGGCATACATCTTGCATCAAACTATATTGAGGTGGCAAGGAAATGTGAAATTTTGCCTCGTCAATGTGCTCTAGGATATAAAATAGTCTCACACACTTGGGACTCAACTTTCCTTAATTCTTAGATATGGAATGGATGGGTCGGACCTTTAGGAAGACATGATCTCCTACAGACAACTGCAAGTCCAAGCATCTTGCATCAACATACAATTTCTATTGGTCATGTGCTCTCTTTAGCCTTTTCTTGTTAGGGAAACTTTGTCGATGAAAAAATATAATTGCTCAGATTTTAGTAGTGCCCTTTATCCCATATCATCCCTGTGAAGTGGAGAGTGTCACAGCCTTCCATGGAAATCCTCATATGATGACATTCCAATGCTTACTTGATAACTATTGTTATATGGATATTCTTCTAGAGGTGTGTACTTGTCCCATGACTCTTCCCATTCTAGCATGTAAGACCATAACAGTTCTTCAATAATCTAAATTGTTCACTCTAAGTGTCCATGATTTTGGTGGTGACATGTGGTGCAAAATATTAGTTGTGTACCTAGTTCCTCTTGCACTTGCATCCAGAGCATAGAGGTGAAATTTGGGTCATGATAAAAAATTATGGAGTTGGGTATCACGTGAAATTGTATTTTATACTAAATGTAGAGTTATACCAGGTTAGACACCCTGGTGGTGGTTTTGCAAGTCAAAAAGTATGGTGGTTTTTTTAAGACATATTCAATCACCCCTATGTCATCATACCCTTTTTTGGTTCTGGGGAGACCTAGTATAAAATCCATGATAACATGATTAAATTTCCATTTAGGATTATTGAGTGGGTAGAGAAAACCATCTAGAATTTGGTTCTCTACCTTTACCTTCTGACAAGTAAGGCAACTACCAACAAGGGATATGTCCCATTTCCTATTCTTCCGCATAAAGTATCATTGGAGATCATTGTACATTATGATGGTTCTAGGGTGTGGTATACTTTGATACGTGGGCATCTTGTAAAATTTGGGCTTTTAAAGGTGAATCCTTAGGGACCAAAACACATTATTTGAACCAGATTCCTCCGTTGATATTGTTATGACCACATTTGTGCTTAATTGGTAAACTAGGGTGTACCTAAATGATTACATGCTTGATTAGATTGAACATTGTTTAGACTTGATCAATGATAGTAGCTCAATTGTGATCTTTCAAACCAAAGAAGAAACTGTAATTATGATTTTAGTTTGAAGAATTAGGGTTTGAGAAATGTAAACCCTAATTGGCAAAAAATAGGGTTTTAATAGTACATGAATATGGAATTTGATCTGGATAGCAGTGGGGTAAATGATTTTTAATATTTTCTACGAATTTTTATTTAATTGAATTTTGGATATGATATGGATAACTCAATCATGCATGTTGGATAAAAAAATTAGAATATTTGAATGTTCTTTGAATGTGGTTCTCGGTCGAACTATACTTCGAACGAAATGCTGACAGAGTGTTGTTTAGTAGTGTAGTATTTAATTTTTCATTAATTATTGGTAATTCTGAATGATCTGAAATTTATAATGGAGCTATGAAATTACATTTCAGACATCATGATAAATGTTCATAATTTTTGGAGGATGTTTTCCCTCCAAAATAAATGAATTATACTAACTTTTTTATAACAAAAAAATATGCTAAAGTAAGAAAAAGTATAGTGAGGGGTTAATGTGTAAATTACCCAAGCACCTAAATTTCTCTAAATGAAAAAATAGCACCCAAGTAGCTCTCATATTTCTTGGTCCATTCTATACAAACAAAATCCTATAGAGAGAGGGAGAGTTAGGGTTTGAGAGAAGAAAGTGGTGGAATTGCTGATCTAGGGTATCTCTATCTGAGATATGATGAAATAAAGTAAGTTTAGCTTCTTTGCATAGCCTTTCATGGTGAATCTTCTCTCACATGTCAAGATTTTGTCCCTCCTCTAATTTTATTCGAAATGGTATCAAATCTTCCCCTTTTCTCACACTTTGTCCATAATCCCCCATTTCTACAGTTTTCGGGTTGAAAGGAAGAAGAAATTGGTAATTTTCTAGGGTTTTGATATGGATTCAAGATTTTCAGAGATGGGATGCGTTTGTAAGGTGTTTTCACACCTTAGTATGAGTGGGTACTTCCTTTAAATAGTAGATTGTATGAAAATGAGTTAAATGATCAATAATATTTACTTGTTTTGTATGCGACTACAAACCCTAAACTACCCTTTTAACCTAGCTTCTACAAGGTGATATGAAATAGATTATTTCCCTATTGTGATGGATTCCAATTGATAAATCATAATAGACATAAAAATTATCTACATGAGAATTACTAAAGTAATTGTAGAGTTTATATGAAAATAGTGAAATTTTGGGTTTTCGGTTATGACTAAAATTGTTGTATAATTGAATAAAGAAGTTTGTCTAGTTGAATCTCCTTGGTTACAAATGATTGTTTTATCTGAATGCGTAGTTCATATATGTCAGATAAGATCTTCTATTTCATTTGATGATAACAATGTTTTCTTGATATATCAGCAAAGAGGGTGAAACCCTAAATCAATGGAAAGTTTGAAGTTTGTGAATTGATTCATGATTCGAATGATGTGATTCTTTTATTATTATTAATAAGATGAATGAGAGGTTGGCCAAGTGTGTGCAGTTATTAAATTATTCTTTATATGTTTATGGATTATTAGTTTTTTTTGTGGTTAATCAAGCATGTTCATATATTGATTCACTCTTGTAGATGTATAGAGTATTCTGCCCTATTTATGTTAGTGATTTAGTCTCTTTAAAGTTTACTATTGTTATAATTGATATCAGTCTCTAAATAGTGTATCTATAATTATATCAGTTATTTAGATTGTTTCTTTGAAGTACTCATTCACTGAGCGAGTAGGCTCACCCCTCTACTCACAATTTTTAGGGAAAACTCGTGGACTGAAGATGTCATTGCATCAGAGTAGATCTTCCACAAGAGTTAAGTATGAGATTAGTTAAGTTCAGTAAGTCCATGTCACTCTAGGTCCTTGTATAGAAGTAAGAGAGTTGTAAATGATGATGTTTGTCCTTGTTTCCTTAATAAGAGAGAATGTAGATTATTATCATGTCATATGTACACAGAATTGTGAGAAACGAAATGAATGTTTAGATATGTATCTTTAGTGTTGAGATCATATTGGAGTAATCAATGTTTAATTCCCTTATAAAGTTTGTTTATGTGATTTAATGCAAAAATAAAAAGAGTTTGAGATAAAGGGAAAAAAGTTGGGAGTGAACTTGGTATTAAGTAAAATCCTCAAACTTATGCCCTAATTTCATGATTAGTGGTAATCGTGGGATGTGGGTACAGATACTCACCCGATGATGTGTCTGAGGCTTGTTGAGGAGGGACTTCATATCTTAAAGAGTAGTGATGTTCAGTTGGGCTGCTATTAACTCAGTAAGAAAATTTGGGGATGATCTAAATATTGTCAAGATGGATCTAGTCTGATTAGGGTTTTGGAGTCATCTGACAAACTCCTCAAGTCTCCTCCATTGGATGGCTAGTCCGATAGAACAAGTGAGTCACTTATGACTCAGAACATCCACTATTACATTAGACTTATGGGGATGGTAGGATATGGTGAGTCATAGTCCTTTAAGTACTCCATCCAACATCTTTAAGGAAAACTTAGGTATTTCTAAGTCAGGAGATATTTTAGGCTCTTGAGATCTGTGAAGATGTTGAAGGTAGCTTCATACATATAGTGTCACCATATTTCAAAGAATAGATGATGTTGGATAGTTCTAACACATGCATCGATATTTCATCTCATTGGACGTGAGTTGTCAGGCAGTAAAAGTTACTATGTGCTTATCTTATTCTAGCATGCATTTTAAGCCCATTTTGAAATCATTAATGAAGATTCCAAAATTTTCATAACCCAAGGGAAGAGTCAAAACTAGAATAGAGGTAAGCTTCGCATTGAGTTCTTCAACTTTGGACTTGTATATGTAAGACCAAATGAACTTCTCATTCTTCTAGGTAAGCTTGGTGGGGGATGGAGAAATTTTGGTGAAATTATTAATGATGTGCCGATAGTAACTGATGAATCCCAAAAAGCTACAATTTTTAGTAGGTGATTTGGGCGCCTACCAGTTATGAACTGTTTCCACCTTGGATGGCTCTACAACAATTGTTCCTCTAGAGATAATGTATCTAAGGAACATGAATTAGTCAGTTTACAATTCATATTTCAAAATTTTCCAATATAACTTTTTCTCTTTGAGGATATTAGGGACTATAGAAATGTGATGTTGATGTTGTTCTATGTTATCTGAGTGGACCAGAATATCAACCATGAAGACAATGAGAAAAGCCTATAAGAAGGTTTGAAAGACACTATTCATGAGGTTCATGAACACCTTGTCAATATTAGAGAGTTCATATTTTCCATAATGGATTAGAAACTTGGATTTTCGAATATCATCCTTTTTAACTCTCAAATGGTGATCATCAAAGTGTATATATTTGTAAAGGTTTAGGTGCTCTTTAACTGGTCAAAAATATCACTTTTCTAGGGTAGGGAATACTAATTCTTAATACTATCTTGGTAAAGTTGAACATACAATAAACAATGCACATGCGAAGAGAGCTATCATTATTTTAAACAAAGAGCACAAAGGATCCCCATGAGTCTCTACTAGGTCATATGATCCCTTTGCTTGGGACTTCTTAGAGCTTCTTTTTCAATTCAAGAAACTAGGTGAGTGACATTCTATACATGGCCTAAGACACTGGGTTAGCTGTAGAAGCTAGCTCTATAAAGCAATCAATCTCTTTTTATGAAGATGTGCCTAAAAATTATTATAAGAACATATTAGCATAGTCCCATACCAACTCTATTTCCTCAATCAGGTTTACTTTAGAATTTGGCTTCACTGATAAAAAGAAAGGAATGTCTGACAACCCTTAGTTACCATCCCCTTGGCTTTTAAGACGAGTTCAAACAAAATAGTGAATGCATCGCTTCCACATTTAGTTATCAATTAAAGGTAGATATCTTGGACTTTGTATTCTTATTTTCTTTTCTCTATAGTTAATATTTGTGTAGTATTTATAGATCTAATTCAACCACATGATGATATTGAATTCATTCATGTCTAGGAGGATGAAATCAAAAGGTAGGTGGTGTTCTATATACTTGGTTGGTATACTTGGAGTTTTAAGCAAGGATGTAAACATACTTTAGCTAGGTGTAGATACATATAGGACATACTTGAGTTCCTTAAAATCTAGATTGAGCATGATTGCAAGATTCCACGAAATGATAGTATTTGTAGATATAAGTTTAAACAAACCTTAATTGATTGGCCCATGATTTCAATCATACATATATTATTCAAGAAATTCCATTTACATCCTAGTTATAAATATTTAAAGGCAAACAAGTTTCTTGTATTAGACCAAAAAAAAATGGATGGTACCTTTAATGAGTCAATTTGCATTGGCATGGGCCACCACATTGTCGATGGCAAAAATGAAACTCTGACATGTCAATAATCAGGGGCAGGCTGGGCCAGTGCAGGTTGAGTAGCTATAGGTTGGGCATGGATGGGTCCATTTCTTTGTGGCAGTGGAGATGGGGTAGTTGACTTGGATGTGTCCTTCATTCTTGCATTAGTAGAAGAACACCTTCTCATATTGACACTTGTAAGGGTGTCTCCTCTAATAGTTGTAGCAGTGGGGATGTGCATCACATTATGGGTTTCATCATGGGGCTTCCCTCTTCCCTTTCTCTTTCCTCAGTTATAGTTTCGTCCTTGAGATTGTCTCTCGTTGGCCTTGGGAGTGGAAACACATTTAATAAACCCCATATATCCTAATGTTGGTGTTTGGGGCCCAAGCCAATCCTTTCCATCTTTAGGGGAAAATTAGGGCCTCACTGAAGTTGGTTGCCTTATTAGACATGACATGAGGCTGAAGGAGAGAGTCCAAATGCTCAACAAAGTGCTTCACTTGGCAATCTTCATCAAGCATGTGGGCAAAGTTTTCAAGGAGCCTAAACATCATGAATAGTCACAATAGACATATCACCATGACGAAGGCTCAAGAATTATTTCTCTTTCTCCTTCTAGAAGAGTAAAGAACAAAGAGGGTCTTGAGGATAGCATAAAAGTCATTCTAAGACATGGGTTCTAGTGATAGATCTCATCTAGAAGTTTAGTTTCCCATCATAGATTGGTGTCTCCTTCTAAGAGATGGGTTGCAAAGATCACCTTCTTTTCAATAGTACTTCCAAAATGTAGAGCCATTGTCAACTGCTATAAGCCATGTGTCAACCTTGTACTATTTCAGACTTATTTTCATCGAGAACTTCTTGATGTTTAGCTTGACAAAGTCTAGGATAGTAGCACTAAGGTGAGGGTGGATATGGTGGGGAACACCATTCTCACTTTGGGTAAAATTTCCAAATGTCTAGGAAATTAATAGAAACGATCAACACCTTATTTTTTCCCAACCAAATCATCTTGATAGTCTTTAATAGTTCATTTTTAGGAGAATTGGGACCAATGTTTGGTTTGAGACCTCATTGAGTTTTGGGCCATTTCTGGGATCAAGAATATCATTGGTTTTTGGTTATCTATTGGCATCATCTCCATCATCAATGTTCTTTTCAAGAACCTTCCACTTCTTAGAGGTTTCCCCCATCTTTCCCTTCCATTTCTCAATTTCAGTGTACTTCCTACTCTTTTGCCTATTGCTAGCTTTCTCCTTGATCGTTGTTTTCCTTTTTTAGGAAATTATGTCAAGCAACATATCTGAACATATATCAGTTTTACAAAATCAAAGCATACAAATACATATGGGCAAGTATGATAGATATATCCTTTTTTTAACAACTTGTATTTATTAGTTGGCGAAAGATTTCCTTAATCTTAATTTACTAGGGACCCCTAATTTATAAGAGAAAAGACTATCAGGTCCTTAGTATTTTTAGGATAACATGTGGAAGAGCAAGAGGAAATAGTTGAGAAAACACAAAGGTAAGTTCTTCGGGTAATTCCTAAGGCTCTTTCCAAGTATGAATCGTAAGAATCTAGGAGTTTTCATATACCAACTAGTGGTATAGAGGAAAATATTGTCAGCCCTCGAGTTGTGAATCATTTGGATACCATCTCCTTTCATAAAATACCCTAATCATTCCCTATGGCTCTATGAAATTTTTAAAATTGATATCTATTATAAGGCATTTATAAAAATTTGGGATATTATACCAATTGTATTGACCCCCTCCTCTTATCCCCAATTAAGGTGGACCATGAAGGAAAGGACCATTTTTCAGATTTTATAATAGATGTTGATTCAAATAAATAAGTCATTATAAATATTAATTACAAAGAAAAATATTGTTTGGACAAAAGGAAGATAGATCTCCTCAAAGGATTTACAAAGCTCGTTAAATAAAGGAAAGTCTAACATTTGATGAACTAATCAATAGAAAGAAACTATATATATCCTCCGTTGTATTCTTTCTTATAATTATATTGATTCCTTGTAAGATGATCCAACTATTCATGTCCCCATCTCTAACCTAAAACACTGATAAACAAAATTGTAGTCGTCATATTCCTATACTATGTATGTGGATTCAACCACAAAGTATGAAAGTATGTTTTATAATATAAAAAATCAATCAAACATTTTGCATATAGCATAAATTCTCCTTTGTCCTTTTATTCAACCCATTCTTATTCAAGTCACTTGGTGTACTAATATGGATCTTAAATAGATTTTGAAGTGTATGTCTCATCATTAGGCTCATTGATATGTATCCCATCAATATATTTTACACCTCACTTATTATTGTCCAAGAACAATCTCATATGATTCTGTATTCTTTTATCATATTTGGGTTTCTCGAAAAATCAACATTTTGAGGTATCATTTACTGGATTGTGCATTATTGATTAATGATGTACATATGATTTAATATATTAAGTAGTAGTTGAAAGAATTTTATACACACATCATGTAAATCAAAAGTTCGGCGAACTCTAGAAATCCAAAATGTTCGATCAAGGTCATTACTCATATTTAACACACGTACCTACTATGTGGAAGTTGATCAAGTCCAAAAAATTCAGCCACCCTTATTATAGGTCCTAGATTTTCAATATCCACTATCAGATAACCCTTAGGAATATTATCAAATTTTGGTGTGGATAATGGGAAATTTAGGGTTATCATATAATGAATCCTAATTTTGGGAAAGAAGCCTACTTTCAAAATATAACTATTGAGTTAGATATTAGTCTTGTATTCACATTAATGATAGTAACTCTAGATCCTTGTTAGGTTTCTAAAACATTCCACATGTAGGGTTCATATGACATAAAGAAGCATTTTATACAAATATGACTTTTTTATTCTTAATACACGTATAATGATATCTTTGAATTTTATTTGATGATGAGATTAGAATTAGGTCAATATTATATTTAATTGTATTCCTCATAGTTTTCTCGTTAGATTCATTTTCTACGTGCAATTTTTGGTTGAAGGATGTATTGACTATCAATTTCACAAGTTATGGGCATTTATTAGATTATCTGTCAGAGAGGTGAGAAAAATACCTAATTTTGGAAAAATGAGGGACAATTGATCTCATCATCTTCATTGATTGATATCATTATCTTGAGTCTGTGATTGATCCCATCCACTCATGGGGTGTGAGGACGTAGTCAATTTCTGTCCTAGATGGCAGTCTTTGGTCAATAATTGAATGACATCAGACACTCCACACCGCACCCCTCTACACACATACTAGTGCATGAGTTGTGGAATATCATGGAGGAGGAACTACTAGAGCGAATAGGAAGCTGGTTCAAGAGGGGTTTTTGAGAGTGATGAACATGTTGTTCGAGCTATGGGGGTTAGGATGGATCTAATAGAGAGGTATTTATAGGGTGAGGGGGAAAGAACTAGGGTTCCTTCTTTAGGGTTGATCAAGGGTTTACCGAAAGGTGAAATCTGGTTCTAGAAGTCATGGTTTATTCTTGCAACCTACTTTCTAAATTGGAATTGAAAGAGAAATTAATTGACATGACTTTTAGCTGGTGAGAAGAAGTGCATAGAGAGATAGGCTAGTAGGGTTTATAGATGTAAAGTACCCCCCTCCTATTTGGATATGGAGTAGAATACAATGGATGGGCCATCAATCTCTAATCTGGTGGTCAAATGTACATGGATGTAGGTCCCTACCAATGTTGGATTCCAAATAATGCATGAAATCAAGGAGACTAAAATTTAGTTATTACAAATAGGTCCATGTGCTTCTCGATTTTCTATATGAAAATAGGCGTGTCCTTTTCTATAAATTTTGTAAGGTATCATTAATAATTTTCCCTACTTAGATTAACAATGTGGAAATTATTGGGGTAACCCACATAATAGAAACTACTCCCTAAGTTATACATTAACAAAAGTCATTACGATAAAGATAGAATATTGAATAGTCAATTTTATCCATATTTGTTATTGGGATTTATTGGTCTAATTCTTGTCTAAAGGATTTGTTTTCCATCGAATGGATGAATGAAGAATCATGTATTGCTGAAAAATACCCACATGGGTTTTATTACAAACAATCACCTAATATTCATGTAACTCATAAATTCACTTTGACAAAAATGATGATAGTGCACAATACCATGTGCAACGGTAGAGAAATGTGGAAAGAGAGGGGGAAAGAGTTTGGTGGCAGAGGTGGTGGGGAAAAAGGCACCAACTAGGTCTAAGTCCAATGAAGTAATAAAGATCTACCTATAATTGGAGAGGAGGAAGGTAGCAAAGGAAGGAAAGTGTTGGAAGAAACAAGACATCAAGCAAGGGAGTTTGTAGGGTTACAATGCCCATTACAGGAATCACAATGCCAATGGAACAATATAATGGGAGAATGAACCCTGATCATGGGGATCATCTAGTGTTTTCTGATGATACAGTTACCAAATGTTACCACATGACCAAGCATCCACCAAGAGAGTCAAATGACAATCGGAAATCCATGGGCAACGGGATTTCCCCTACTTGGAAACCAATAATAGATGATACTTGCCACCAATAGAGAATAGAAGTAAAGAAACTTATCCTATTTCCTTCATAGTATATTGGAAGGTTATATGGGGTATAAAGGCATGGATTTTAGGCAAACAAATCGACTCTATTCTGTAGCTATTAAACTTGAGTATAAAAGAATATAGTCAAGCCATGGAGATACATCATCACAGTCACTTTGATTAGATGTGACATTAGATACATAATGATGAGAGATTGAATCATAATCCTTTGGGGATTATCATACAGGTTTACAATGTTTGAGTTGGATATGGTTCATTTTGTACAAATGTCATGCAAAAGACACTATGAAATAGCCATGATTGGCGTGCAATGGAAGATCTTTAAGAGATGCCTTGAATTTTGGGAATGTTTCCCACTTTCAAATCCTATAATTATTCATTATGTGGGTACACACCAAATTTAACTTTACATATTTAAGTGTCCACCATGTTTTAATACATGGATTTGGAATTAGGCAAATGATCAAAGTTGATAGGCATACAATTGGAAGAATGAGGAGAAAGTTTGCAAGACTTATCATTGAGATTCATCTAACAAATCCTTTGAATATCCTTATCAGTGACATTGAATACACTTTTGAATATGAAATCCTCCCAAACAAATCCTCCAAATGTGGGAACATGGGACACTCGGAGAAAAAATTCTATAATAAACACACTAATGAAGGAAGTAATGAATGAAAACTTAATGAGAATTAGACAAGGCCTACTTATGTGATCAGGAAGGAAGCCACAAAAAAAGACACATTAGAAGAACCCAAAAGAATCAAAGTCCAAGAAAGCCTCCAACCAAAAAATCCACTTGGCAAGAAAACTAACCACTACAATAAGTATGCATCATTGGCCATTGATGAGGTTGAAGAGAATGTGGATGATTCACAATGCAATGTTGATACCTGAGTAGATACCCCTCACTGTAGTCCAAGGACAATGAATATTTGGAGAAACAAAAGTAGACCAGTTCAAACTACCGAAGATAAATGGGAATTACTGAGAAATATTACAGACAAAGGAAAGAAGCCCGACAATGGTCAAGACACTATGCCCTCAAATGAATCCAAAACACATATTTTCTTGAACACCAATGTCGACAAGTTCATTGAAATAAGCCATGAAGAAGCTAGCCACATCATAGGGGAAGAAAACAATGACAAAGAGAATAAGGATCAGGCTATTGCTGGGGTAATAATATGTGAGGGAAAAGTAGGAGTACGTTATTGATAACATCAGTTTTTGTGACGTTTTTTCCCTTTATTTTGTTATCAAAACTGCCTTTTTCTGTTATTTTCCTCTATTTTATTAGCATTTTCGCAATCATTGGCCAAGCAATGCTCTTACTCCGATTTTTCTATCTTTTACAGAATTTTCCTCGCTTTTGTGCAATAAGGCCGATTCTGGCCCATGAATAAGTCCAGACCCGTCCCGGCCTCCCTGACGCCCGATACAGCCTCTTCCCGACACGGGCTGGGCAACATAAAGATGTTCGACGAGGAGATGTCGCGCGACAGGATCGTGTCGGCCGACAGACCTTCTACCCGACAGGGAGCCAAAGCCGCCTCGACGACCCAGCTCGTCGGGCGACACAGCCACCCACCGGCAGGCGTGCCGCCCGCCACGTGACCAATAGCCAGCACCTTGTGCCAAGAAACGCTTGTATCGGCCGTCCATCTCCATCGACCGGCGTACAAGGGAGCTATGTGGCGCTTCGAGCACCATATCTTCTCCCCAGCCAGCTGACTATAAATAGCAGCTATAGGGAGCCGAAAAGATAGTCAGACAGTTAGACAGTTGGAGCCTTGAATCCAGACAGTTGGGAGCTTGAGCGAGGAGATTGCGAGAGCACACGTATCGTGCCCCAGTGTTTGTCTCGGGCGACACTAGGTGAGCTTCTCCTCATCCCGAGAAGGAGGGGACAGTTCACTTAGGACCGTCCCGGGCGACACTACAGGCCGATATCGGCCGACATCACTGCCCAACACAAGTGACTGACATCAATAATGCTTAGCTCTTAGCCCGACACGATATCAACCCGATACGCTTAGTCTATCAAACGTGCCGCCCGAGAGGGTGTGTCGTCCGACATGAGCGTATCGGCCAGAGCCCTTGACCGATGCAGTCGACAGTCGGTGAGTGCCGCCCGAGAGGGTGTGTCGCCCGACACCTCTGTATCGGGCTAGGCCTCTGACTGATATCGGGCATGAGAGCTACATCACCCTGTCGCCCTTCTACATCAAGGAGGCAACACCTATCTTTTAATTCTATTATTTAATTCTTCGTTTATGCAATGTATTAATACCTTTAAATGTTTATGGAAATGGAAAGATTCAATTACTTGTTGCTCTATGCTTGGTGTACAATGTTGGATGACTGCTCTGTTTCATATCTGAACCCTAGCTTTCATGATTTGGATCGCGTTTTGATTAGCTACCGAACCATTTTCCCGTCGCAACAACTTCGAGAGTTGAGTTGCGGCTCTAGCGTTTGGTCCGATTCTGGAGTACGAGAGTGCCTGGAACGGAGCTGTTTTCTGTAACATTCCACTCTAACTGAAGCCCAGCAACCTCGAGAGGGGTGTTGATGTAGAGGTTAGAGGTACCCACTCTGAGAGGAGGGGTGCAGGGTGTTACCGCTACCACTTGTTTTACTACAGTCTTATCCTCCAAACCTTGCCTGAGCTCTAGTCTTTATCTTTCTGCTTCTGTTGCATGATAAACCCTAAAAATTGCTAAATGATTAAAACCTTAAATGTCTCTTGTAGCTCCATTTGGAGATAGTTTTCTTGTTTATTTTGTGACATCTTACCGTTCCCTTTCGGGAATTTATATCTCTTTATACCCGCCGGAGTGTAGCGTGTCGATTCATGGTTCTCAACACTGCCCCCTTGTCCCTGTGTTCGACCCCGTATGACTACTTCGACCCCGTAAACAAAGTTGTGGGTGCCTAGAAGGATTCGGGTTTATAAATCTGAAAGCTCGATTACCTCAAATCCGCCTCTACTTTTGGACGCGCGATTTAGGCCGGTCAACTTTCTGGCACCGTTGCCGGGGAGAAGGCAATAGCGGTACTGTAAGACGAACCTGAATCCACTAACTACACTCTTGTGCCTCAAGCTTAGAGATAAGCTTGACAGCACTCTTTTTCCTTTTTCTTTTCGTAGCATTATACTTTGCTTTAAAATAAAAATTTAATTTCTGAACTCGATTTTCTTTGTGAATAATTATGTAGGTACCTCAAGGAGAGGATACCCAATTTGTCTGAGCATCTACTCGAGCCGTCATGCCTCCCCGAGTTGAGCCACCCCTGTCCGAAGGCGAACGCCTAGGGCGGGGTAGGGAAAACTCGCCTCCTCCTGACGACGACGGCCGATACGACGGAAACGACCAGCCGGAAGATACATAAAGGGATCAATCCGAGACAGATCACCGTCGTAACAGACGTCGCCACTGGAGAAATAGAAGAAACCACGAGCAGGAACGGCACCAGGAGGATAGTGACAGCGAAGACTCTGAGGAAGAGGAGATGACGCTCAGGGAATTGGCATCCTCGAAGGCCAACCACTCCAGATGCCCGGTCGTAGTCCCACGTTTCAATGCAACCAATTTCAAGCTCAAGCCATCTGTGATATCCATGATTCAGAATAAAAGTTTTAGAGGGAACTCCAAGTATGATAATCTGTATCATCATCTTGATGCATTTAAGAATATCTGTGATACCATCAAGATGAGAGGGGTCCCCCAAGAAGTGATATACCGTAAGGGGTTCATCTTTTCACTAGAAGACAAGGCGCTGTCCTGGTACCTTGGGGTACCCCACCAATCCTTGAACGGGTGGAGGGCGTTAGCAGATGCCTTTGTGAACAAGTTCTACCCCACAGAAAGGACAGTCTGGAATCGGCAGAAGATAACTTCTTTCACGCAAAAGCCTAGTGAAAGCCTGCATGATGCCTGGGAGCGATTCCAGGAGTACCTCTGGGATTGCCCCCATCACAACTACAAGAGGGGTTTCCTCATAACCACCTTCTACAATGGTTTGACCCCCGAAAATAGGGTATCACTGAACGCAGCAGCAAGCAGTGATTTCCTGGGGAAGAAGGCCAAGAAGTCGGAGCTGATCATCAAGAATATGGCGGAGTTGATGGCCGACGCTGATTTTGATCGGTTTGATAGAGGGCCGATAAAGAAGGTTGGAGAAGGGTCCTCGATTGAATCAAAGGCACTGGAGGCAATCACCTCATAGATTCAAAGGATTGCCACAGATGTGAAACAGTTGAGAGAGGCTGGAGGTAAAGGAAAGAAACATGTAGAAAAAGTGATGAAATGTGTAACCTGCGGAGAAGGCGGTCACGGGGTGGATAATTGCGTCTACACCCGGCCAGAGGCAACCTGCGATACAGAGTCCGAGACAGAAGAGACTGAAAATGTTTTTTTTGTAAACTTTAGAAGACCCGACCACCCAGGCTTCAACTATGGAAACAAGGATGCGATGGAGAACTCTCACCAGCTGCATAACTCGACTAAGCCTACCCAAGCTTTTGAAAAGAGGTGAGGAGCAGGTCAATATGACAGGAATGTCCCTTTCCCGCAGAATAAAGGTAACTTCCAAGGATAGGGTAAAAACCAGGGAACTTCCAAGGAAGAAGGTCAGAACCAGGCTGCTAGCCAAGCAAATGTAGTAGGGCAGCTGTTCAATTTTGTAAAGAAACAAGATACGATCAACAATCAGCTAGCCCAGAGCGCTCTATCAAATTCCGGTGTTTTGAACTCGTTGCAGGTTCAGCTGGCAGACATGCAGACGCATCAACGCCAGATTGACCAGCAGCTGGCTCAACTTGCCGAAGTTGTGAAGAACCCGTCAGGAAAGATTCCATCAAATACCAAACCAGCAAAGAGAACAGGGCAGTGACCGGAGAGGCAGAAGGTGAAGAGAAGGCCAAAGACGTCCAGCTGAAGACGAAAAACGAAGCGCTTCTCGGGAGGCAACCCGAGCTTTCTTTTCTTTCTTAGAATAGGACTGCATTTTACTTTCCTGCAAGACAAACACTACAAACATTTGGTATGTAATAAGGCCCGGGACAGTGTATGCGCCACATGCACTGACTCTTTTGTTTTATGGGCCACCGCCTTAGTTTTACTTTCTGGGATGGGTAATACCATCTGAGGCCAGGAGCTTAGTCCTAGGCCAATGATGTTTTACTCATCAGCCGCAGCTTAAACAATTTTGTCTTCACGATATCGCAGGAGGCAACTCAACCGGCACCTTGAGTGCACGCTTATCGGGCGGTGGGCTTTGTGAAGCGCAATAGTCCTGCCGACGGTTGGGCTGCCGACTTATGTTTTGAAGTAATCAGTCGACGCGCGCCCCGGGTTTCACTATTTACTTACTATAAAAGGAAAACGAGATTTACCATGTCGGGTTCCTTGCTTTCTTGCTTTTACTTTCCTGTGTCGAGCGAGAGAATCATGTGCTTTAGCTCCCGTGTCGCGCGAGACTATTGAACCTCTTGTGTCACCCGACAAGCTCCGATCACAACAAGGTATAGCCCGACAGGCTTGCCGCCCGACCGACCGTTTCGACCGATGCGATTTCTTTCTAAAAGCTTATCGGTCTCAAGTTTTCCTCGCTGAGCAGGTGTATCGACCGATATGGGTATCGTGCAAAGTATCTTTGATTCATGTTGACTGATACCCCATGTCGGGCGATAGCAGTGTCGCCCGATGTTGCATCGCATCGCTTGATTTTGCTTATCGGCCGACACGCTTCTCTTCTTTCATGAAAACATATCGGGCGATACCCATCTCCTGTGTCGGGCACAGGGTTTCACCTTTGAAACTAATGTGTCGTCCGATACAGGAGTGTCAGGCAGTTTTGTATAGACTATACCGGGCCAAACGTTTACTCTTTATTATATTTTCAAAAGCCAGATTAATTAATCAGGGTGTTATCTTTTGTTGACTTACAAAAATGGCCCGCACTAAGATTACCGCTTTCCCAGTTGACGAGCAGGGAAGGAGGGTCTATCCTGAAACTGCTATTGAAGGGCAGGCGGCCCGACCTAAGCGCCCGAACCCAGGATAGGCTGGGATGTCGGGGGCAAAGAAGAAGGCAAGGGTTGGACAAGCTGCGACTACTGCACCAACACCGACACAGCCTACTGCGGCACCAACACCACTAGCTGCAGCAGAACTCCCGGAAACCTTTTTGGTGAGTTTCGAGCCAAGAGACGATGAGCATGCTCGTCACTATGCTGAGCTGGTACCCAAGATGTACAAACCGAGCAGGTTCTGCCACAGGGCCTCATTTGATGAGCTTGGGATCGTGAAGAGGCTGAAGAGCATCCTTGCGGCGGCAGGACTGAACAGGATCTGTTTCAGCCGAACTGCCTCGTACACTAAGCTGATGATGGAATTCATGTCCTCCCTCTGCCGAGTGAAGAATTCAGCAGCGGCAAAGAGAGAAAAGTTTGGCGGGCCAGACAGATTTCAGGCCAGGCTGTACAACTCAGAGCATACCATCTCTGAGAAGGACTTAAACAGAATCTTCTCTTCCAGCGAGGAGGAGATGAATAGGATGAATAACAATGAAAGGATCACTGAGGGTGATGGGTTCAACCCAGTGGAGTTCTGGGGGAAGCTCACCGGTGAATCTTCATTCAAGCCGGGAGTGAAGGTCGTGGCGGTGCACTCCTGTTTCTGGAGGATCGTGCACAAACTAGTGGCCTGCTTGCTATTCAGCAAGAACGAATCCAGCAACATCTACACAGAGGAGCTCCACGTCATGTGGCACATTATGGAGGGCCGAACAATCAACCTCGGTAGGTTCTTAATGAATAGGTTCCACCCGATGAAGGACGCTACCAAGGAATACTGCATGGGCGGCATCATCAACCTCATCGCAGTGGGGCTCGGGTATCCATTCGAGCCTCGCAGCCATACAAGAATGCCGGGCAAAGAGGTGTTCGATACCAAATATCTGATGAGAACCAACATCATCAGGAAGGAGAGGGGGAGGTATTTCTACAAGTTTTCAAGGACGGACATACTCCTTCCCCTTCCTCGCTGCGCCGACTATGACATCGAGAAGTTGGTCTTCACCGCTGCCGAGATCAAAGCCATAGCAGATGGCACGGCCACAGTCACCACGACCAGGACCACAGAGAGGCCCACTCCAGAACTTCCGACAACAACTGCTGATCGAGTTGTCATCGCCCCTACTATACCAACCACCGCACCAGCAACAACGGTGGCGGTTGAGAAGGTACCGGTGATCGTCGAGGTCGCCGGAACAGAATCTTCGGGATCTGCCGCGCAAGAGACGGCCGCAGTTCCTAGACCTATTTTTAAAGTTGCACAGGCACGAGAGGAGCCTCAGCGGAGCAACAACATCGGAATGTCCGAGGAGATCAGAAGGGAGCTCGAAAGGACGCCCTCGCTGCCGTCGAAGTCCCCGCCTGCAACGGTCGAGGAGACCGCCGATAGTGCAGAGGTGAAGCAAAGTCCGCCCTCACCACGGCCGTCCCCAGTCAGAAGAGAAGGCAAGGCGGCTGCACCTGAAACAGTGTCGACGCCCCGCCTGAAGTCATCTGGATCGCGAACGATCTTCATAGATTTCACCTCTCCAGGTGGACCTTCACGCGGACTAGATATCGCAAGGACAGAAGGGAGACCCTCCGGACCACCTCCGTCGCTTGGAAAGATGTTCAGAGACGAAATCGACAATCTGCGGGAGGTAACAACCACCAACTCTGCTACTTGCGCTTCCCTAACACACAAACTTGCATCTTTTCAAGATAAGCAGGACAGCCACGAGGTCAGGCTGAATAAGCAAGAGAGCGAGCTGCTGGCTCTTGCGGTCATACCCGGTGGACTGGAGGCCTTGAATGCAGTGATGCAGCAAGTCCTCCAACGACTCGACAGGATCGAGGAGAGGATGAACAGGAGCGATGATCATCCGCGCCGAAGGCAGCCGAGACGGTCACCGTCCCCTCCCAGTGGGAACCATAGTCCATCTTCTTCAGGTTCCTCTTCGGGAACAGCGTCCTCCTCCCAATCCTCCTCTAGCAGACAATCATCAACGCACGGAGAGGGGACGCAGCAAGGATCTGCTGAAGGGTCTCCTAGCAAACGGGAGATCTCTTTGGGATTGGGAGACGCCAACTTCTACATCCCCCTAAAGGAAGTGGAAGATGATAACGCGGATACCAACATCGGGGGAGACTCATCGGATGAGTCCGAAGGAGAAGTGGGGGATGTCTACACTGTAAATAACAGACATCCACCCCGAGGAAAGCGCTCATTTGTGGACAAATTCCGTGAACCGTCCGAGATACCATCATTTGAGATGGCTGATTTTGATAGAAGAGCCATTGGGAACCTGACGATCAGAGACCAGAAGCTGCTGAATTCGGTCTTGAGGTCGCAGGGTAATGAAGAAGAAGTTGTCTGGAGCGACTGCTACCTCTCCCTATGACGGGGAGATCTTCGGAAGATGTTTCGCACGCCGGCTGTGGTCGGCAAGAGAGTGTTCATGGTCCTGGAGAACGCACTGATCGAGAACATCGACAGCAGGATAGGTCGGAGACAGATATACACAGCCACCCCGACCTTGGCGAGAAGGCTGATGAAGGGAGATTTAGACTCCCGTGTGGTGGTTGACATGCTGCAATACGTTGAAAAACATAAGCCAAATCTGGTGTTGGCCACGTACAAGCATCACAACGTGTGGTTTCTCTGTATGGCGGACATCAGAAACCGCGACGTTCTGCTGCTGTGCTGCAGCGATGATGAAGTACCAAGCTCCGGGGGTAATTTCAGCCGCTCGGAGGACAAAGTGTTGAGACGTCTGCCAATACGCCTGCTACGAGCTTTAAATGAAGGAATCCAACGTCTTCAAGGGCCTTGGAACCACTACGTTATCAGAAACCTTCCCCAACCAACAGAAAAGGGGAGCGGAAACAGCGCCATCGCCATCTTGGGGGCCATTGAGACGCTCAATGGTGTCGGGAATTTGGGAATCCTCAGGAACAGGTGCTACTATCAACGCAGGGGCATCTACGCCATGCTCCTGATCAAGGACAAGTGCTATTTCCGGGATGCAGGTGTGTCGGAGGAGCTGTTGTATAGTGATGCAGAAGAAGATTCTTTTTCACGATCCAGCAGCCAAGAAGGAAAAGAAGAAGATATAGCCCCCCAGATTCATGGGGCGGGCAAGCAGCTAGCAATCCTGAAGGAAGTGCACGGGAGGGAAGACACTGCTTTTCCTGAGGCTTCTGAAGAGCTGATCAAAAATTTTGACCATTTTTCGTGTGCGACTCTCACACAGGAACAGGTCGACATCATCCAGAAGAAGCTTGCTGATTCAACCCCATCAGACGTTGCTTTTCAGGCAGGAGACGTCTTAGTCCTAGAAGATGAGCTAAGGGGCATGGTAAAGGAAGGGGGGTGCTTGACTGTATCGGTTGTAGCAGCTTACATCCAATATATACAGCCAAAGCTAAAACATACATACATAGCCCACCCTTTGCTTTCAACGATATCTGCCTCACCGACGAAACTGGAGCGAAGCAGATCTTCCTACAAGATTTGAAGGAAGGCGTTGCAGGCACTATCTTTCTGCCTATCGTGCATTACAATCACTGGACGCTCCTGGCGATGTACACTCGGCAACGAGCTGGCATTTTCTACAACAGCTCGGACAGCAACAAGAATCATCCGGTGTCGTGTACATCGGAACCTTTGACACCCGTCAAACGCATAGTTTGAAAATTTTACGACGAAGTGTCAAAGATGATCGATCCATTCCTGAACATACAGGGAGGCACATGGCACGGACTCCAGTTCTGCCACCGCAGTCCGCAGCAAGTTGCCTTATCCAACAACTGCGGCATCTTCGTCCTGGAGTGGATGGCAAATGAAGTGACGTCTGACTAGCTCCAACACATAGGATACCACAGCAAACGAGGAGAATATGTGTGGGAGCTCCTCTCTAACGCAGACGCGACCTCACTGGAATAAACATCACCTCACCTTATCTACTTCACAACTCTGGGGACAGAGTGTGGAGTAAGTTTGGGGGGTACCGTGTTCCAGTGAGGGAGGTACAAATTTCCTTCCTCTTCCACTTTGTTCTTCCATTCTTTTTGTCCCATATTCGTTATTCTTTTACGTACATATACACTTTCAGTTTTGTACATATACGTTTTCATACCAAAATTTTGAAAATTTTGAAAAATTCTTTTGTCTATATCATCCCTATGTATATGTACAAAGTTACTGTTATAATAATAAAGATCTGTTGTTACCTTTTGCAAAGTTTAGTTTCTTTGTGCTAAATGTGAAGCAAGTCCTGTTATATCTTTTTGATAATGCTGCCCCAAACAAACCAAAGATTATGTCTTGACTTGCCAAAAATTTAAAAATAATAAAATTTTCTCACAAACAGCTAAGAGACGAGTATGGAGAAGGAAAAAGCTACCCAAACAGTAAGAAATCTCTTTGCCTTCCCTTACCCAACAAAAATCCCAAAAAGAGAAAGAAGCTTTATGAGTGAGAATAAAAGCATGAGAGTTGTGCCTTATAAAAAAAAATTATATATACACACTCGTTTTTCCAAATTTTACCCGTCTTTAGGCATGGTAGATCCGGGGCAGTGGTACGTAGGATGTGAAATCACTGCTCTAAAGCCAACTGGCTTGGACTGCAGGGATCACTTGCCCGCTAACAGACCCTTACCTGGATGGACCGATGGAAAATGAGAGAAAACCCAAAAAGCCTTAGCCTACCCCTACACAACTTTCTGCCCCAAAAATAAAGCTGTTTGGTGTGTAAGCTAACTTCGGAATCATGCAACAAAGTCTCGACGAAGCTGTAGAGAAAAACCCCACTTAAGTAAATAAGGCAAGGAACGTGAGATCTTTTGTTTGTTATGAGCCAGCATTATCATTAAGGCATTACGATTCTTGTTTCTCCTTACGTTCAGAAAACTGCGCCAAGCAAGAAGAAGCAGCACAAAAAAAATTATTACTAAATTAATAGTCTAAATATTGATTGAGGATAATCAAAATGCTAAGTTTGGGGGAGTTGATAACATCAGTTTTTGTGACATTTTAGCCCTTTATTTTGTTATCAAAACTGCCCTTTTTCTGCTATTTTCCTCTATGTTATTAGCATTTTCGCAATAATTGGTCAAGCAATGCTCTTACTCCGATTTTCCTATCTTTTACAGAATTTTCCTCACTTTTGTGCAATAAGGCCGATTCCGGCCCATGAATAAGTCCAGACCCGTCCCGGCCTCCCTAGCGCCCGATGCAGCCTCTGCCCGACACGGGCTGGGCAACACAAAGATGCTCGATGAGGAGATGTCGCGTGACAGGAATGTGACGGTCGACAAACCTTCTACCCGACAGGGAGCCAAATCCGCCTCGATGACCCAGCTCGTCGGGCGACACAGCCACCAACCGGCAGGCGTGTCGCCCGCCACGTGACCAATAGCCAGCACCTTGCACCGAGAAACGCTTGTATCGGCCGACCATCTCCATCGACCGGTGTACAAGGGAGCTACGTGGCGCTTCGAGCACCATATCTTTTCCCCAGCCAGCTGACTATAAATAGCAGCTACAGGGAGCCGAAAAGACAGTCGGACAGTTAGACAGTTGGAGCCTTGAATCCAGACAGTTGGGAGCTTGAGCGAGGAGATTGCGAGAGCACACGTATCGTGCCCCAGTGTTTGTCTCGGGCGACACTAGGTGAGCTTCTCCTCATCCCGAGAGGGAGGGGACAGTTCACTTAGGACCGTCCCGGGCGACACTGCGGGCCGATATCGGTCGACATCACTGCCCGACACAAGTGACCGACATCAATAATGCTTAGCTCTTAGCCCGACACGATATCAACCCGATACGCTTAGTCTATCAAACGTGCCGCCCGAGAGGGTGTGTCGTCCGACATGAGTGTATTGGCCAGAGCCCTTGACCGATGCAGTCGCCAGTCGGCGCGTGCCGCCCGAGAGGGTGTGTCGCCCGACACCTCTGTATCGGGCTAGGCCTCTGACCGATATCGGGCAAGGCCTCTGACCGATATCGGGCAGGAGAGATACAACACCCTGTCGCCCTTCTACATCAAGGAGGCGACACCTATCTTTTAATTCTGTTATTTAATTCTTCATTTATGCAATGTATTAAGACCTTTAAATGTTTATGGAAATGGAAAGATTCAATTACTTGTTGCTCTATGCTTGGTGTACAATGTTGGATGACTACTCTGTTTAATATTCGAACCCTAGCTTGCATGATTTGGATCGCGTTTCGATTAGCTACCGAACCGTTTTCCCATCGCAACAACTTCGAGAGTTATGTTGCGGCTCTAGCGTTTGGTCCCATTCTGGAGTATGAGAGTGCCTGGAACGGAGCTGTTTTCTGTAACATTCCACTCTAACTGAAGCCCAGCAACCTCGAGAGGGTGTTGATGTAGAGGTTAGAGGTACCCACTCTGAGAGGAGGGGTGCAGGGTGTTACTGCTACCGCTTGTTTTACTACACTCTTATCCTCTGAACCTTGCCTGAACTCTAGTCTTTATCTTTCTGCTTCTGTTGCATGATAACCCCTAAAAATTGCTAAATGATTAAAACCTTAAATCTCTCTTGTAGCTCCATTTGGAGATAGTTTTCTTGTTTATTTCGTGACATCTTACCGTTCCCTTTCGGGAATTTATATCTCTTTATACCCGCCGGAGTGTAGCGTGTCGATTCATGGTTCTCAACACTGCCCCCTTGTCCCTGTGTTCGACCCCGTATGACTACTTCAACCCCGTAAAAAAAGTTGCGGGGGCCTAGAAGGATTCGGATTTATAAATGTGACAGCTCGATTACCTCAAATCCGCCTCCACTTTTGGACGCACGATTTAGGCCGGTCAGTTATGTGCAAGTTATACATGAGTCAAAAGCAAGGAGGAACATATACAAAGAAACCTAACCCTACATCTATAGAGACTTCTAAATCTAGTTCAAGCACAAAAGATATTAAAGGGAGTAGTACAAAGATGAAGAAGCACAACACTATGTCATAATATGTGCAAAAAAAAACCATGTCTGATCCTAGATCAAATTGCTAAATTCTATGACAACAAGGAGAAGTAAGACCCTGCTAAGGTCTGAGGTCTCAGTTCCTATTTGAATATCCTACTATGATAATTCTAAACATCATTTGATGTAATCTATGTGGGATTTGGAATAATGAAACTCGTCGTACATTGAAGGATATTATATTGACTAGGCATCCTTGACTAGTAGCAATTATTGAACCATGGATCAATGATATTAAGGTGAATAAAATTATCAAACAGTTAGGATTCAATAACTCACATAGTGTGGAAGCATAGGTTTTTGTTGGCGGAATAAGAATTTGTTGGAAAAATAATGATAGCAAGGTGGATATTATCAATAACCTTTGACAGTTCTTCACCTACAGAATCAATGACACTTGTCTTGTAACCATTGTATACACTAATCCTCCTATTTCTATCTACAAAATCCTACAAAATCACATCAATAAAATGGGGAAATGGTTCATTGAACTCTAGTTGGTTGTCAATTACTTCACTATCACCATGGATCTTAGCGAGAAGAGTAGGAACATCCATTTTGATCTTAATGAAGAAAAGTTGTTTAGAAATACTCTTATGGAGATTGGACTAACATATTTGGCTTTTTTTGTATGAATATTACATACAAACACGATGTGAAATAGGAAAGTCTTGATAGATAGGTAGCCAATAGAAACTTCAACCATATTTTCCCTTCTATTGTAGTCAAACCTCAACCTAGGATTTTCTCTGACCATTGCTAGTCAGGATGATTAAGCAAAAATGGAACTCAAGCAATTCAACACAAAAGTTTCTTGTAATAAACATAGAGATTTTCAAAACAACATCAACTCTATATAGAATCCAAATATGATGTTCAATGCAACCCTTGATTCAACTAAAGTGCACTCAATGAAATGGTAAATGAAGTAAAGAAGGAAGATTATCATGAAGACAGACTTATTAGGAACATTAACGTCCTGCAAACATGTCTTCCCAAACAATATGATGCCAAAACTAACAAACTATGTATTGGTATACATGTTGAACTCAATGTTATTCTCAAGAAGAAAGAGGAAGATCTGAAACAAAAGGCCCATATCAATTGGCTAAAAAATTGAGACTGTAATTCTAAATTCTACCATGTGTTTGTCTATCAAAATAGATAGTAAAAGCATGATTGTGTCCCTCATGAATAAGGAAGGACAATGGGAATTGGAGGATTTTGGGCTAAGAAACATGGTAATTGCATTTTGAAAAGCTTCTTATTACACTCATGCAAGACAGAACTGAGAGTAGATCTCATTATTTCCCTAGACAATTGAAGAGTTTCCTTCTATGTAGATGCAATAAATTATTGCCCCACCACCACAGAGGAAGTGTGGAATACTCTGGAAAAATTTAATCCATACAAAGTAGTCAGACCTTATTGAGTGTTGGCACTATTGCAATAGATGAACTGGAGGACCATAGACACTTCAGTGATGAAATTTACCACCATGCGCTTTTAGGGAAACAACTACTTTATAAGGTGTTCAACAATTGTGTTGATATCTAAACTCAACAACCCAGAGAGATGTGAGCAACTTCAACCAATCTCTACATACAATAAATGTCTCAAACTTTGTTCTAAGGTAGTAGGCTAGAGACTCAAAGATCACTTGGTGAAGTGGATATCCTCAGCACAAAGAAGATCTATCTTGGGTAGAAGAATCATATATAACATTATTCTTGTTCAAGAAGTTATTTACAGTATGAAACAAAAAAAGGGGCCTAAAACGAGGGCAATCAAACTTGATCTATCGAAGGATTATGATCAAATGGACTGGTAGTTCATTGCAAACATGATGGGGAAGGTTGGTATACCCCCAAATATCAAAAAGTATATTACCAAGTCTACTACAAGTGGTAAAACCTCGATTATATGGAATGGTAAGAATTCTCGACCCTTCAAAGCCAGTCGAGGAATGAGACAGGGTGACCCTCTATCACCTTACTTATTTGTCTTGTGAATCAAAAGGTTAAGTTGGGTTATCCATGAAAGAGTTTGTGAGTCCAAGTGGAAGTCATTAAACTTGTTGTAATTGGGCCTAGTATTACCCATGTATGTTTTGTGGATGATCTTATCCTCTTATAACATGTCAATAAGCTATATAAGAAGGTGATCCTCAAATATTCAAAGAATTCAAAAATACTTCGGGACAATTTGTTTCCATGAAAAATATTCAGATCTTCTACTCTCGATCTTTCCCTAGAAGAGTGAGATGTAATATCAATCGTGTTTGCAAGTTTTAGGAAATTGAGAACCTTGTTAAGTATCTCAAAGTTCCTATTGTTCATACTAGGTTAAGAGCACACACTACGGATTTACTTGACAAGGTGAATACAAGAATCAATCCATGGTCTATGAGGTGTCTCTCCCTAGATGGTAGAGTATGTTTGGAGAAGGATACCCTCAATTTCAATCCCACTTATGTGATATAAATGATGATACTACCCCTATCTCTATGTGATAGAATTAGTGTGGATATAAAGAGATTATATAGGGAGAAAAATCATATCATCTCTCATTGGTGGCATGGGATAAGGTCACAAGCAAGGAGAATAGAGGTATGGGTCTAAAATACATGTGTGAATTGAACATGGAAATGATGTTGAAGAATACATGGGAATCAAGTTGTCAGATAGATACAGTTTGGTGATGAGGGATGGCCAATAAATTACATAACCATAAGAAGGGAAAAAGTATTAAAGCCTTAATATTAGGAAGGATGGCTATTGAGGGGAAGAATTTCATTATAAACCACTCAAGCATGATTCCCTTAGATGGTAACAACATTAACATTTGGAAGGATATATGGTTGAACAAGGAAGATGTTTTAAAGGAGTCTTCATCACATCAATATTTGAAGAGGTGATTGACCGGAAGGTTAGCATCTTGATCAACCTCAATCAAGAATAGAACAAGGATTTCCATCTGGATTTGCTCCCTCTTGATATAGTCAAGGATATCATCGATGTTGATTTCCCATCGATAATGGTTTTGAGTAGACCCCTTCTTGGGAACCGCCTATAATGGTAACTACACCATGAAATAGCATACAAGCAATTGATATCATGAAAGGAGATCATTGTAGAACAATAATTGAACATGGTATGGAAAATGAAGGTTGCAACAAAAGTACTAATGTTTATGTGAATAGTGATACATGGTTCTATATATCCACACGAACTGTAAAAGAATGGTGAGAATCTCAGCAATAAGATGTGCATACCATGTGGAGACTACCTTACATGCTTTTAGAGATTGTGAATACGTGAGGAGAGTTTGGGAGGAGTTATTATAAGTATCATAAGCTCATAATTTTTTGCTTTCAGTGACATAAAAGAATGGTTGAGGATCAACATTCAACAAGGAAATACTAAGGGCATTCACTTCATATTCATGTTGGTACCTCTTAGCATGTATAAATAGACATGTTTACAATAGTAAAAGGGTTATTGTCAAGAACCAAACTACAACATGCAAATGATCCAACGATCTTGGCCTAAGACGGGGGGTTCCGCGGGGTGCACTCATGCGCGGTTCCCCCCCCCCCAAAAAAAAAACAAGTGGCAATTCATTCGATAGAGTTGTTTGGCATTAGTTTGGTGCTGAAATTTGAAATGGTGTTTCACTGATGTCTACGTGGAAATGGATTGTCTGATGGTTATAACATGTTAGAAGAAAACATCTAGACTAACCTAGATATGCCTAATGGATCATTAAGATCCAAAGATGCCTTGGTGAAAACAACATTGTGCTATTTGTCAAGAGGGAAGGTAATATGGTTGTTGATAATTGATCATGCTCCACCTTAAGAATCCTATATGCGACTATGTCTAACTAGACCCTCGATTCGGGTGAGAGATTTCATAAATAGAGACGCATGTAATGGTAGTAGTACTACCATGTTTAATTCTGAAATTTCTATTGGTGAGTGCAATATTTTGCTAAGTTTTCTTGTAAGAGTAGGCCAAGATGAATAAGAGGATATCTTGACATATTAATAAAAATTGTGAAGTAAAAATGCATGTTCTTACACATAGTAATGATTATTTCCATAAGAATATATATATATATAAGGTCAATACTAAAGTTTCCTCACATACACACATCTTTGATGAATATTATAGGTTTAGTTATGATGAGTTACATAACATTTATACAAATTCCCATAGTTAAACCCCATAGAACAAAATTTAATGGACTTAATCTTTTCTATTTACTATGTGGGATTAAGGAAAGTAGAGGATTCCAAAATATTACTCCAGATAGGGCAATCATATGACATATTTAAAAGGAAAAAATGATTCATTTCTTCTTATAGTTTTCTCTATCATATTTCAAAGCCCCACACCTTAGTGTAAAGAAAGGATCAATACAAAGAAAATATGGGAGTCATTCATAATGAAACACATTCACAAACTTGAGAACTCTCATTGTGACGTCCCCGGATTTTCTAAAACTTAATCTAATGTGTGACGTCCAAATTGAAACCTCACCTCAGTGAGCATCCCAATTTAAACATCTCACACTAGGCTAAGAAGAAGAAAATCAAGGGAGTCAGAAGGAAACACAGTAGTCACACATGTACATGAAAAATAATAAAACCATACACACATGTTCACCATTCAACATATAATTACAACATGAATTATTACAACATTTTATATTACATATTGAACAACAAACTTTAACATATACATGTACTACATCTAAACTATAGGATCTTAAGACAACAGGTCCACCTGTACATCAACTCGCCACACAACTCTCACTATCCTGGATCTTCAAGATCATAACCACAACCTAAATAAAATATTACATGTGGTACACGTCAGCACAATATTCAAGAATATATAACTGAGTACGCCTACGTGTCTTTTATATACCTCTCATCATATCTTGGCAATAAGATAAAACTAATACTTGGCAGTTATAAAGAAATATAAGAAAATCATATACTTGCACAAAGATGTCCATCAACAAAAGAGAACACATATTTTAAGCATATTTTCCATTATATCATCCATGCATTTACTACTTGGAGAGTTGAATGCATTAAGGCCTTTATGATCTACTACCAAACAGTTGGATCATTTCACATTGTGATCTACTACCAAAGAGTTGGATCACTTCCAAGTACTTTACTACCAAAGAGTTGAAGTACTTGTTTTCCAGCACTTTACTACCAAAGAGTTGAAGTGTTTAGATATAATGGAATAGATATATTATGTTTCATGTGTTCATAGCAATAAGTATGGAAAATCATGCAACATAGCATACACGAACAATCATTTCATCCAATATCATATGCCAAGTATTTTACTACACATATAACACAAGCATATTGTAAAATAAGCCAAGTAAGAGGTAATGGTGTACCTTGATCAAGAGACAAACCTAATCATCATACCCTCATATCAACTATAACTTGTTAAACCTGATCAAGACAAGATCATATACTATCATCAGGTTCACATCATCTTACGTCTCATCTTAACCCTAATCGTGTTCATTAGAGTTTATCTTAGTTCATTAGGATATGTGTATCATTACTTGTATTCTTATCTTATGATTATCTCACTGATGTCATTTTACAGATTACATCTCATTATCAAAGTTCATCATCTGAACATTAGGTTCCATATCCTTTTTGTACACATATTAACCCTAGTTACATCATTAACCTACATTAGGGTTTTATAACATGTATTAAGATTCATCTTCATATAACATGGATTTTGTTCATCTTTATGATCTCATAATTAAAACTGATGTTCCATATACTGATATGAGCTTACTCTGTAAATTTCACCATTTATTGAGCATGTGTGCATTTATTGCATTTTATTTAGGGTTATTAACCCTAAGTAGACATTCTAAGCAAATTACATGATTTCGTGCATCAACATCATGTTTACTGGCCTTATATGTACTAAAACATGATTTATGATTTATAAACAAGTTCTCATAATTTTAGGCCATCATTTACTATTTATAACAAACGGTATAAGCATTATAAAACTTACATGATATTCCTAACATTAGTGCATCAAAACGCTGATTTTATGGTACCATGTTATTCTACTCATTTTTTTGAGAATTTGGATAGTTTGTTTGCATTTTTCTGATATTTGAATGAATTACTATGAATTATCTAAGAAATGGATATTTACTGAATGGTTTACCTTTTTGGGCCAATTGCCAGCCGACACGTGGCTTCTAGGGCACGTTGCTCCTCATCTGCGCTGGTGGTTCATGCTGTGGTTCATTGGTTTATCCCTGGTCTGGTTGGACCCAATTCATCCCTTTCTTTCTCCGTTCCACGCGAAGCTGACCCCCCCGCTCTCTCTCTCATTCCATGCCCAAGGCATCACAGCGTCAGTCAGTGGAACTCTGTATCCCACTAGCAGTAGCACCGCCGTGATGGAACTGCTCTCCGGCGAGCAATATCTCGCCACCAGGTCCTCCTCGTCCACCATTAATCCTTCCCTCAACTTCGTCCACACTGGAGAGATCTCCATGGCCACTGGATTTTGATGCTTCGTCCCCAGACCCTTGCTTCCGCAAGCTCACTGCCATGAAGCTCTTCCACGGCGGAGAAAAAGGGGAATCTTGTCCCTGGACCAGTTTCTTGACCCCTTTCTTGGTTGAGCAGCTTCAGTCGACTAGCAGAGATCGAAGGGAACTCATAGCTGGTGTTGAAACGGCCTGAAGCACTGCCCCTAGCTCTAAGCTCCTCTCTGGCCGACTTTGGTTTCGACAACCATGAAAAGCTTCGCAATTTGGGCACACAGATACATGGGTGAATTCCCCTAGCTTCGAAATTGCTTTCTCCTTCTTCATCTTCCTCAAAACGACCTTCTAACTCCATATTCTAGTCATGGCTGCCACCTGCAGGCTACGGTGGAGAGACAGTGGGGAGTTGGCTTCCGTTCTCCCTATTGGAGCAATCACACAGCTCGTTTTAGGGGTCTTCGCACTCCTCCACTCGAGTTGAACTTAACTGCTCGGTCACTTCTTCTTTTCGTTTCACGTCTAGAGATTGTGGTGGCGTGGATTCTCGCACGCCACTCTGCTCCCATGACTCCTCCAGATCCAGAGCTTGGAGGTGATCTCAGGGTCGTCCAAAAAGCATCTAACGCTTGTACAAGGCCCTTTACAAGACCAAATATGGGGTTCATTGAAGTCAGCACTCCCAGCAACTAGATTAGCCACAAATGGCCAGGATCTGGCCACACGACCCACCCTCAATCAAAGGGGCGTGTGACACATCACCTAATATCAAATCTTAGGTCTATCAATCATCATTATGCACATTATTTCATAAAATACAAACTTAAATAACTCTCTCTAGGAGCATCCAAATGCCACCAAATTTTAACCATAGCTTCTTTGCCTCTCGAGATACCTTCTACTCAAATTTGATGACCAAACTCCTCTATTAGATCATTCAATTAAATTCCTCAAAAAGGTATAAACTTATGGATATTAATCATTATATAAATCTCAATCAACATTCCAACTTTACTAAAACACTTGGAACTCTCATTATAACTCAATATATGGATTCTAATATGTTATTGGAGATTTATGGATTTCAAAAATCCACTCCATCACACTCATCTTTCTTCCTATCTACTTAATGTAGTTAATCATCATCATGTCACACACACATTCACAAAGTTGAGAACTCTCCTCTTTCTTCGTTTCTATTAGATCTCATGAAAGGAAGTTTTAAAATTTAGATCGAACCTCAAAATCAGATTGTTTGGGTCCTAATTAGTCTATATGGAAAGTTTGAGATTTATTGCATAATTGTATCTAAACCAATCTAATTGAAGAGATAATACTCAAATATGCAATCCTAACATTAAGCAAACTCTGCTTCATTTAGGTTATTTCTCTATTTTTTCTCATTTAATATTCCTTTTTATTCTGTCATAATCCAGTCTGAGTCGAACACTAGTTATTGGGCAAGAATGTGAACCCTAGCATTTCTTCCTCACTTGATTCTTGACGGTTCCGAGACTCTACATTCCTACAAGATTTTCCTTCCCTGACTATCTTCTATCTCTCCTCTACATTATCTATTGGTTTTTCCTTCACCTTCTTCATATGATTTAGAAGCCATTAATCCCCAATTATATTGGGATTTCTCCCCCCAAATTCCCAACCAACAAGAAGATACTCTATGTTCATGTCATGAGTTTGTACAAGGACTTCCTTTTCAATCTGTGACTTCTTGGCTATAAATATATGTCCATCCACCATCTCCAAACCACCTAAATTCATTCCATGTCATCCATTTTGCATCTATCACCCAAGAGTATATCTCCTAAGCTCCATTGATTGGTCTTCACTAACTGATGTTTGAGCTATAGTTCAGAAAAATGGGGAAATTGCATGAAGGTGGCTCCTGACTACAAAAGCCTCAGTGAAACTCCTCATGGATTCATATGTACCAAGAAAGTGCAAGGTGTCATTTTGTCTTTTTTGGGGGCTCGTTTCCCTAGTTTTACTGACGGTGTGCAATGTTAGTGCTTCATATATGTTTTCTCAATATTTTTCGTATGTTAGTCTTTGTCATCTTCCATGAATCCTTCTTCAATACAAGGTTGTGCTTTGTCTTCTTGGTTGATGGTTCTCTATCAGATGCTCTTGAATGGTCATGGTGGGAATCTACGGTTGTTTCTCTGTCGCCTCACAACCTTGCTTTTAGGTTCTTAAAACCTCTAGAGGGTGGGGAACCCACCTATCTCTTTTAGATCTACCCTATAGCTTTTTTGTGAGTTGGTTTTCACATCTAGTGAACTTGTTCTATTTTTTGTGCTTTCATCGTGTCAAACTACAAACAAAAAATATGATTCATTGGTGTCTGTCGTATATGCCCCCATCTTAGTTCATTTCTATAATGCTTCTCTTCACCTATTCTCAATTTTTTGCCTTCAAAATTATTTGATCATGCTAATTATGGATATTGGTGCAATTACTCATTTACCTTGTCACAAACTATGATATGAAATCTTATATGAGGCATATAGGTAGTTGCAAATCGATTTTTGTTTTAGAATTTGATAAAATGACTTAACTTGATTAATTCATAATAAATTTCTCACAACTCTGGAAGATACAACTATATACTCATTGGGTTAAGGAAAATAAACCCCTATGTACTAATTTAAGTTTCAAAACCAAATTTAGTTGAAATAAAAAGTCATTATTTTAGTGTTTAAAATGTAACCTTAACTAATGATGTATATATCTAATGTGGTAGTAGGTGAAGGACAACTTGATATATCTAGGGTTTGGATTCAAGGTATGCTGCATCACCTCAATCATATTAAGCAATTGATCTATTTTTCTCCATCTTTTGATGTATGTAGCATCCCCTTTCTTCTATATTGGTAAAATGCCCATGTTTGTTCTCTCACTTACTACAATTGTGACATAATACCCTATGAACTTTCTCTCTCATATGATCTTTCCTCATGTGAGTGTTTATAGTCTTAATTTTACCTTGTGATCTTTTTAAATTGTTGTACACGCTTGTTGGACTCTGAAGATGTAACTTGTTCTTCCTTTTTCATGTCTTATATGACCCATTTTTCAGATGGAAATTTCATTGAAACTTTTTCATGACAAACTTTCACTTGCCTCTACATTATTGCATGCTTGTTGACTTAGTAGCCCTAGAGTTATGTATGTGCCTTGTAATTTTGGGTTATGTGCATGTATGTATTAGGAACGGAGGTTATGTGCCCATCTTTATATATTTGGGAGTTCGATCATGTGCCATTCTCTACTACATGTTGGGTTATGTTCCCTAACCACCATTGTTAGTAATTTATGTTGTTGTTCATGATCCAACCTACACAATCCTATGCATTGAGGGGCCTTTTATTATTTTTTTTAGCTTTCTAGTTGGTGTTTAAGGGGAACCCATCCCCATCGATAGTATCCCAATGGTCTAGGGATACAAGACAAACTCCTATGTGTGGATGTCTAAGGGGATCTTACCCCAATAAGTACTTCCCTATAAATACTTTACTTTGGGTTGGGCCACTCTTTGTTTGGACACTCATGTTCGCTCTTACCCAATTTTTCCCTCCTATAGAGTAGGTTCTAGGGTTCTTTTAATTATGCCCCCGTGGTGTGTAGGCTTGGGCCCTTACTGTAAGGAGTGAGACCCAAGAGGATATCCACTCCTCACAAAATCGAATAAGAGTCACCATCCACACAAAAAATCCACGCAACTCTTCTTGCAACGGGTGAATAACTATTTTTTAATCTTTCACAAATAGACATCATATAACCCAAAGTGTATCAGCTACAAAAATATATTGACTATTTATAGTTTATAAGATTACACAGTAACCTCCCATTTGGGCTTACATGAAGGAAACAACTTCAATATCTAAGCATATGAAAGCTTGAGCTACTTCAAGTCTATCTCACAAGGGTCAACTCTACTAGCCAAGTCCTTTGTGTTCTTCACCTAGGCATTGGAAGCATACCCCACAAGAGAAGATAAAGTGGAAGTTGTTAGCAAAAAATGGCAATATTAGTATATAAATAGAGTTTGAGAAATATTATGTTAAAAGGATATCAATATACTTAATAAGTCTTCCAATAAAGAGGGAAAGTGAGCATCCTAATGGATACCAAAGAGAACAAATATAAGGTATATAAAAGTTGAACGTGTCATACATCAACATATCAACATGTGCCACATAAGCACAATCAAATAACTTAGGGCACACAACCCATCAAAGTAATAAACAATTTAGCATGCAAGTGAGATAAACATAATAGTAAATAAATATAAACCATCAGTTGGTGGATTATAATAAGCATCAATAAAAGCAACATTAGTAGTTCAGGAAGCAAATAATCACTATGATGGGAGAGAGTACCTTTGAGTGAACTAGGTAGAACATCATCACATAAAAATTGATGACACCTAATGGAATGGTGGCCTCTTCTTCAGGAAAGAAGGTGAAGGCATATGAAGTGACTAAGTCCTTGCATACTGATCCATAATACCTTGGGGTGTGAGGTCCCACAACCGAGAGCTATAAGTGATATAAACGTTTGTAATAACTAAGAAAGTAGTGCTAGATTTATAATTGTAGATTCTATTATTTCTCCCTAACCAAATGTTCCAAAAAATCCAGGATGCTAGTTCTTGAGAATATAATATTTTATCCCAAACTCCATCCACATTGTTAATCAAATATAAAACTTTGTCATATTGTACATATGTGAGTTCATTTTTGTGGTAGAATTTATCCTAAGTTTTGAAGAAGAATGGACGCAACATTCATAGGTGCTCAATATTTTTAGAATTTTTTGAGAAAAGAAAGCATTTGCATGGTCCTATAAAACCTGACTCATCCAAAGATCCCCTATAAAAAACTTATTGTGACCTATGAAGCATAGAAGAATATGTACTTTGGGTGGGCATTTAATATTCCAAAATAAGTTCCCATAATGTGATTAATGTCATTGATTGTGAAGAACTTTTTTGCTAGGTGGCCTTCAACTCAAACCCCATGTCTAGGAAGGGATATGACAGTGATGGACTTTGTTTAACTTAATAATTAACCAATCATGAATTTCTTGAGAATATTGATGCATCTGGAGGTTAGTAGTGAGAAGGTCTTATGGAAAGTGATTTTATTCAAGTTTTTTTGGTATAACTGATTTGGTTTTGGATAGTTCAATCTACCCAATGTCCTCCACTTATCTGCCCAAAAAGCCAAGTTAATCCAGCAATACAAAGGAATGTGGATCGTAACTCTTACTGTTAGATAATAATATGATGTTTCTCCACAAAGGTGAGAAATTTTTCCTTCTACTAATGTCGTTGATGGTGATCCAAGGGGGGATCTTTTGTAGTATTTATTAGTAATGAGTTGTGCCGAAATATGTTTTTCTCCTTATAAGAATTATGAAATCAAGCTAAGAATGGTCTTGATGAGCAAACATTATGAATGCAGACTGGCATTGAGAACATCCCAGTCCCCATAACCTTGGATTTGGTTAGAATGTGTCATTTTACAAGATGATTTTTTTATTATTACTTCTCACTAGAAAATCCCTCCTTAATTTGTCATTACTGTTTTTTTCCCATACCAGTAGAGGGATACAACTAAAGAAGTAGGAGGGAAGAACTGTGAGTGATGCATTCAGAAGGGTGAGTCTGTCTGACCTATTGAGATAATTAGATTTCCAACTAGCAAATCTCTGAGTTTGTCCACTCTATCGAGACAATTAGATTTCCAACTAGCTAATCTCTAAATCAATTCATTCAATATTGGTCGCCAAACTAAGATCGGCAGCTTATTTAGGGAGAGAGGTAGACTCAAATATTTCAACAAGAATTCTTTTTTTTTCGCATTGTAAAATATGACAAAATCTTGACATGTCAGTTTTGAGAAGACATGTGTCTTGAGTAGTTGATTTTTTGAAATTGATTTAAGACTCCAAAGGTGTTGAAATGTACCAATAACCCTACTCCATTGATCATAGTCAGATTGCCAGGGTGGATAAAAATAATCATGCAATCAGGGAATTGTATAAAATATTCTTTTTTAGTTTCTTAATTGGCACAAAATGTTGTTTCTTACTCCTTGTTTGAACATAGTATCATGCAAGGAGGAAACTATAACAAAAGGATAAAGAGACATGTTTTTGCCTTGTCTTACTCCATTTTTGTGGCTGGAGTACCCAAAGGGTATGCCATTAGAAACACCGAAAGATATCCCAATTTGACTCTATCTAAGTAATCCATATGTGAGGGAAATTATAACCTATAGAGGAGAAGGAAAACCCAATTGACATAATCAATGGTGTTTTGAGAGTCCAATTGAGAATCAACAAGGCATGTCTTGAGTTATGGATGGTATGAATGACCTCATATGTTAGGATATGAGCATCTTGAATTTTTCTACCTTCAAGTAAAGCAATATGTTATTGCTAATGATATGGTCATATATTTCTGGGCGGTACATAACATTCCTCAGCTAACATTTCTGCCATTTTCTCCTCTCTTTTTTGCACATATTTTTTCTCGAACAGAAAAAAGCTAGTGTGGAACAACATTTATTCTTCTCTGATCATTAGTTTTTTTTGTTAGTGGAGAATTTCACCCCTGTCCAAGGTAGTAGGAGAGAGAGAACACCATCAGCTACGCCGAGGGCTATAGTCTCTTCCTGTAAGCATGACCAATTGAACTAGTTGGCAAGTGCTTCTCTTATCATTGGTAAAGCATATAATATGGATTCTTCACGGGGGAAATATTCATTTTCTTATAATTTTGTGTCCATATCCTTGCCCTAGGCCCCACGCCCGTGTTAAAGACAGAGTCAATGGGGAAGATATCAAGGTGGGAGTCGCCGCTAAACTCATCATGGGTCGCATTCCTGGAGTCGAGAATCCCTCTCTCCTCTTCCTTCTCCTCCACTTACTCTTGTTTATCGTTATCATGTTGCACACGAAGGTTTCTCCTTCTCCCCTGGGAAGGATCAACTAGGGGAGACAGAACCTGAAGAAGCAGAAGAAGAGGCCAACGGAAACCGCTAGCTCCCACCTAGCTTTAGGCTAGGCCAGGGTAGGCTAAAGGCTGTCCCAAATGTCTATGGAGAGGCTGGGGAGGCCGGCGTCGTCGCAGTACAAGCGGCTGGGACGATCGGAGAGCCTAGACCGTCTTCTGGGATCAGCGGCCTGGGCGAACGAGATAGAGCCGGCAGCAAAAGAGAATCTACAGCCACAAAAGCAGCCTCAAAAGCAGCAACAGCAGGGCCGCGGGCGCCTGCTTCGGACGCGGAGCCTCCCGGACCTTCTGGGTCTTCGACGCCGGGCCGTGCACTGGAAGGCCCTGAGCTGGTTGCTTGACTCGGGGAGCCGGCGGAAGGTGGGCAGCCTGGAGTACTTCAAGGACACAGGAAGAGTCAGCGGCAAGGATCAGAGCAGCTGTCGAAGCGCCGGCGGGGGGAACGTGACCGGCTTCTTGAAGAATATCACACTGGGTGGAGGAGGAGGAGACGAGAAGAACGGTAAGAAGAAGCAGCGGCAGAAGAACAAGAAGAGGTCTTCGTGGCTGCCTGACCCGGACAAGAGGTGGCCGGTACAGGGGTGGTAGCTGCCTAGCAGATACGGCTGCTTCTGAATCGGCCTTTATCCTCACGGAGATGCTACTCCTCCCCTGACCGTGTAATCCGCTAGGCATAATCCTTCAAGTACCATCCCTGCAGCTGACAGTTTCTCTTGATTGATTCGTTAATCGGTTCGTTCTTGTTCGTTTTTTTCTTTTTGGATAATTTTCTCTTTTTTAATTTTGTAATTGTTTTTTATTTGCTTGGCGTGAGTTTTTCTTGTTTTTGGATCTTGCAATTGTTGATACGAGAAAGCTTCGGGATGTATGAATGAGTTGAAAACAATTAATGATGGAATGCAGTGTCCTCGTTTTCGCAGATGCAATGCAGCTAACATCTTGGAAAGTAGATATCATTTCTATAGATCGTCTTCTTCCCTGGATCGGCAACTTGGTCTACCGCGTGGGCACCATGTGAAGGTCCAATTCGATCGGGTGAGTGGCTGTCGGCTTCCTCGAAACGAGGCTGTCCCAATCCCAATCCTTTCAGAAGAGGTTAACCAATCAGCAAGACGCACTAACACCACCACGATGTTCTGATTGTTTCGCTAGCTCACATCTGAACGTGCTTAATCAGCAAGGCCTACAAACACGGCCATGATGATTTGACGTGGGACCAGCTGCCGCAAGAGTGCTACAATCTTTATTTTTGGAAGTGGGGAATTTCACCCATGTCCAAAGTACCAGAAGAGAAAGAAAAGAATATCATCAGCTACACCGAGGACTATAATTTCTTCTTGTAGTACCCCCAACGAGTTCGCTAATATTCGAACCTATAACATGTGCTTCACAATCAGCCCGCTTAACCAACTGAGCTAGTTGGCAAGTGTGTGCTACAATCTTTATGAGTAATCATTATCCGAGACCGAATTTACTGTTCCAAGGGACGTCGTTACAATTAATCTCAATCATCAAAATACCCCATTAGTTTTTTTATAAAAATTGACCCAAAATTGAGATAATATAACAAGAAGGAGAAATAAGAAAATACCAAACTGCAGCGAGAGATCCCTACAATTCTACCACCATAGAATTTTTCAGAAAGATGCTCTCTACCACAAAGCGCACAATAGTAGATGGCCGGAAGAAGACACTCGATATCTTGATAGTCTTGCCTGCTTTCTTTCTTCTTCTTTTTCTTTTTCTTCATTCTTCCTTTGCGAACAACAGCAAAACACTGCCGTTTTCTAATTACTGGAGGCTGCCTTCATTGTTAGGTGTTGGCTGCTATTTGGCACAATTGACGGTTGCCCATCTTTAGATTAGTGACAGGGATATATATAATCACTTCACGATAGTGAGGTGATGCCCTCTTGGGCTGAAAGCAACATGCCGAACCATCTCCCTCTTCAGCCCTAAGCCCTAGGAGGAGACTTTATCACAGAACCATCATTGGGAATGTATGTCTCGGATCTCTTTGCGGAGCTCTAGCTTGTCTTGTTTTACCACCTCGGTCATCATGTCATAAGAATTATTCTCACTATGGATATGTTGGTATGTATGCCAAGAGTGCCAATCATATCATGATTGGGATATGACATTAGATACCTGATTTGATAATAATAAAGGCAAGCTTCTAATTTATTGTGTATATTCAATTATGAGATAATGAATTACATAATAAATGTCCAGATAATGATATTACTCAATGATGTATGTCTTCTAGTACGTGAGTTAGAAGAATGAGATCATACGGATGTTAAGAGTATATACATTTTCATTATATCCTTGATCGGTTGTTATTGTGGAAGGTTGATAGACAACAATAACACACAAGATCAGAGTGTGAGTTGGTTGATGACTAAATCCCATTAGTCATGATATGGCAATAATCAAACCAAGCCCACAGATACATGTTAGAGAACAGTGTATCGGACAGACCCACCGTGAGACTAACACGTGAAATCCATCATCATGGAAGTCACAATCAGCTCTCACAGTGATGGTGCTGATTGTGGTTCTTAGACTTAAAATCACTGCACTCATCACCTATCATTGGGTATACTTTGACATCATCAAACGCAGTCATGAAACATGGGTTGTTATAACGGTGATGATTAGGTGACTTTGACACATGAGGATTGACTGTGAGTGATAGATATGGAATTCGTCCCTCCGACAGGAGTATGTTATCCAAGGCATCTTGATTAGAGAGACTGAGAAAAGTATGGCCATATGCATGTGAGTCAATATGTGATATTGTGCTTACATATATCTCATGCAGTCTGCTCTGGTTCAAGGAACAAGATTGAATAATAATTAGGCTGACTTCTCCATGCCTCTAGTTTAATCTGGATATCAGTGACAAAGAAATTATACAAACATTATAACATCATACACATATTGTAGATTGAAGTTGCTCCCCAAGTTTCCATTCACTTGGGTAGCAATGATGTGCGACTAGGCACCACTCTTTGCTTGTGATGTCATAAGCTAGTTATGTACATTCACTGCCAATGTGATATGGGACCTATAGGGTTAGACACATAGGAATTCAACTAGAAGAAGAGTTTGATCTTGAATGATAATTGAATTAAGTACAAAAGTATATAGGTACTCAATTTACACAACAAATCAATGGATTGGCTGACTGAATTGTCAAATGAGCATATCATTGAGTGAGACGGTTGTTTGGGTATCCAGACGAGCGTCGCAAGTGTTGAGACAGTCATTTGGGTTGTAAGGCGGATCAAAAATCGAATTGGCTTAGTTCTACCTTATGAACTGATTGGTTCAAGCTATTGAACTGATTGGCTCGACTCAAACTCACCAGACGGTCGTCTGGGTGAGTGAGACGTGCGTCTCTCTTGTGTGAGACGGCCCGGTTGGGACGAACGAAAGTTATGGAGTTTTCTGGAACTCGTTTCAATTACACATACTTGGAGTGTAAGTAAATTAATGTATGACATTAATTAGGAAATGATTTGCCATTTCGTATTTCACTGGGAAAGTGCAAAACGATCATCTTGCATCTCAAAAGACCGTTTCACTTAGCGAAAAGAGCATCTCACCTGGCAAGACAATCGTTTCGTTGCATGCAGGTTGTGAAACTTCTAGAAAAGTTGCAAACATTCACGATCTATTTATCCTTTCCACTCCCGCTTTAGTCCCACATTGGCTGAAAATTGGGAACCCTGACCCTAACCCCTCCTATATATAGAAGGGTATTGGGGGCTTCCTAGAGCACAACTACTACACAGACAATTGAGAATCAGTTGCTCTGACAATTTTTGCCCTCTCTGGTTGTGGTAACCACGAGAGTCCAGGCAAGTCCTACCCGAGTAGGGAGGGATAACAACGGGAGAGAAACAACTAAAGATCATTATTGTGGGAGAGTATGTTGGTAACTAGTATACCAAGGGGAGGGATAACTCCTTCTTATTCGTTCATGTAGGACGACATGAGTTCTAGTTGGTCTGTGTGGACTACTCTAGAGGCAGGAGTATGTTGGTTGCCGCTAGGAGGGCAAAATTAACTCGTAGTCTGTGGCAAGATATGAGGAGCCACTACAGCAATAATCTGAGTTTGTTGTCCATGAAAGACCAGTTAGATGAGTCCGAGTGTGACTAGGAGTTGCACAACTACTGTCTAAGAAAGAGTGCACATCTACATCGATGAGGATTGTCACTGGCTTGCTCCGGGACCAGTTATATCTTTGTAAAACCATCATTCCCATTGCATAGTTATTGACGTGATCTGCTGGTTTATGGGAAATATGTCAGTAAATTTTTTGTTTCCGCTGCCTATTTGATGTTGTATGTCCCTACAGTGGTATCAGAGCCACATCAATTAATTATATTTGGGATAATCAATATGATCAGATTTTTGATTTTACCGTGTTTATTTATTACATGCAATGCAGATATTTAAACTGGTTGATGTGCATGTCCGTCGAAATCGCCACATAAGAACCCAACGAATATATATATATATATATATATATATATATATATATATATATATATATATATATATATATATATATATATATATATATATATATGTGTGTGTGTGTGTGTGTGTGTGTGTGTGTGTGCAATTTACATGCATCGCCATAAAGTTAGTTTTGATGGTGGATGTGAAGCATGGTTATGGCTAAAACCCCAGATCTGTGTATGCATAGTTATGGTTATTTATTCCTGTTGTTGATCGATCTATGTATTGAGCCCCTCTCTCCTTTCCACATGTAAATTAATGCTCATCTTCCTATTTTCCCTTGAATGTAACTCGAGGTTTTCTCATATACAATGTAATAAGAAATAGGATAGTTTTAATTTATATTTCAATGTGAGATGACGATCTGCACAAGTGATGCATGGGTTTTTAGTCATTTTTACCGGCATATTTTCCTTGATTTTATGTGTTGAGTTGTCATTTATTTGATTAATTATGTATGAAATACTATCAATGGCCCATTCTATCTAAATGCATCAAATTATATAATTTTTAATGTTTGAAATGGTTTAATATTCATCCTGAGCACTTATCCACGTTCTTGCACAATTTCAAGTACATTTGAGCTTCATAGACTCCGTACTACTGACACCAGAAGTCGGTGGTACCGACTTCACGTCAGTACTGGACTAGAAGACTCAGCCAGACTTGATACTACCGATACCCAAAGTTGGTAGTACCGAAACCATGTCAGTAAAGCACAAGAATAAATCGAGAAAACTTGGTACTACCGAGTCCACCGACTCAGTACTACCGAGATGGCATCCGGGAGGCAATGCTCAAGCGAACTAAAGACTCGATGCTATCGAGACAAGTCGATAGTACCGACATTGTGATGAATCACGGATACCCTAGAATCTCAGTGCTACCGACTTTCCAGTCAGTACTACCAAGTCTTCCCGATCAGGAAATCTGAAGATAGCACTCTAATCCAACGGCTGGCATTATTTCATACCTTAAGTGGTTTCGGTGACTTGAGGGGAGTTTTACCAGACCTAGGGAGGTAGTCATTTTCTATTGCACGACACCAGAGAGAGAGAAGAGAGAAGATCAAGGAACCAAAGGATCCACCTGAGATGATCTGAGCACCTCCGAAGGGTGAATCTACATCCGAAAGACAACAGATTGCACACACGACGTAGGGGATCATCCGGATCAGCCATTCTCCAGTGGTTACTTTAGTTTTTCTAATGTTTCTCACATTTTTCTCTTTTTCTACCATGTATTCGTCAATGAAAACCATGTGATGCTAAACCCCTTGACTCCTTAGGATCTGGGAGTAGCCCAGATATACATTGTAATTGATTTTCATGCATGGATATCATCTTTATCCATATTATCCAGATATAAATATATGAAATTGTGTTGTTCTATTTATGCTTGATCACCATAGATAGATTATCATACCCTTAATCATTTTGGGAGAGAGGTTAAGGATTGAAAAAACACAGATTTTCCCATTTATTACACCCCTTGTGAAAGGTAGAAAATAAATGGGAGGAGAAACCCAGAGATTAATTGTAAAGCACCAAAATAATCAACCAATTACTATGGAAATGTGATTGGCATTAGAATAGGTAGTGAACTACACTACGGGAGTGGGTAGTTTTGGCTACAAGCACTTTATCCAGGGATAGGGGTAATAGATATTAGTGTGTGGAGTTAGTTGCAATGTTATCTGTGGTGAAACCAGTGTCTTGAGGAATTCCCTTAAATCTGAGTAACTTAATCCTTAAGCTTGTTTTGTTTTACAATTGTTTCTGTTCAATCAAACCCATTCACTTTTATCGGCCTGATTAGATCATAGTTAGTAGTAGTATTCTGGAGAACGTTTCCTTGTGTTTGACTTGGCCCTCTAAAGGCCTGTATTACTTCGATATGTTCACTTGCATATAACACACAATAAACATGTGTCAAGTTTTTGGCACAGTTGTCGGTGAAACGGTAACATCCAGCACTACGAGTGTTTTGGTCGGCCACTCTAGGCCAATCCTTTTTATTTTTAGTTCTATTTCACTCAAATTTGACTCATAACATCATTATTGTTTCTAGCTCCACTATCGTGTTCTGACAATTATTTCGCTACTTTCAGGTACTAGTGTATGGTGCATACTCGGGCCCATGATTATAGAGAGTCGTCTTCACCAGGATTTAGGGAAGTAGAACTCCTTCACATAGAAAGGGAATTTGGAAGATCTGTAGATAGATTCAATCGAACTCCACCACTGACACCTTTTCCTGAAGGACCTAAAACACCAAAGGAACCTGAGTCAGTAGAAATGGGTGATGGAGCAGTATAGAAGACGATATAGGAGAGGATCAAAGCCTCTTCCTCAACAACTTAAAAAGGACCAATCAAAAGACAAGCCATAAATGTGGGTAGATATAAGATTGATCTAGGATTGATCTCTCTAGTCACATCTCAAGATTTTCATAGCCACAGTTCTGAAGACCCGATGACACACATCAATAACTTTGTTGAGAACTGTGATATGGTCAAGAAAGATAGAATACCGACGAATGTCATATATCTGAAACTGTTCCCATCATCTCTGGCAGATAGTGTAAAGTTGTGGTTTCACAATCTTGATGATGAGTGTATTGAGACATGGGATCAGATGATCGACAATTTCTTCAAGCGTTACTTTCCTCAACAGAAGACAAACAACCTGGTGAAGAAGATTCATAATTTTAGGCAGCAGGCCGACAAATCATATTCTGAAGCATGGGAGAGATTCCAAAATATGTTGAGGAAGGTACCTCATCATGATATTGATTTGTTGGGACAAGAGAATATCTTCTACTACAGTCTACATAAGGGAGAGAGAACCACACTTGATAGTGCAGGAGCAAGTCTCTTCCTCAACAACAAACCCACTAGCTATCATGATATATTAAAGAACATGTCCAAGAACTAGTCATGGGGTGATGAGAGAGAGCTTCCAACAACTGTCAAAAGTTTTGGGGAGTCCAAGGTCATCTCTGCATTAAATGAGAAGCTGGACCTAATTACAAAAAAGTTGTGTGCCAACAATGGGCCGCCTTTAGAAGAAGAAAAAGAGGAATGCAAGTTTGTGCACCAACAACAGCTGTATCGAGGAAATGACTATTCATGGATGAATGATCCTAAGTTCTCATGTTAGGATCCGAACAATTTCCAACAAGACCCTTCTCAGGCACAACAAACCATGCTACAACAGTTTGGTGGCCAAGCACAATATCAACAAGAACCAAATAAGATTGATCATATTGAAGAAATGCTTGGAAAGCTGGTCAGTCAGAATGAAGTGCTTATTGGTCAAACTCAGAGAGAACTCTAGAACCAAGGGGCATGAATCTGCAACATGAAAACTTAGATTTCTCAAATAGCAGCAGATGTGTGTACATTGAAGAATCCAAACCAGCAGGGGTTCCCCACAAATACTAATGTACCTTCTAGAAATCAACATGTCAATGCAGTCCTACTCCACAGTGGTAGGACATTGCTGAATGATGCATTAGCAAGTTCAGGTGTAGGTGAAGTTATAGGAACAACAACTTGGACTATGACAACAGATGTATATAAACCAGATGTCTTAGAAAAGGAGAAGACAACTGAGGAGCACACTGATGAGGCGGAGGATACAAGATCAAAAGCATATATCCTGCCTCAAGAGAGGACACCAGTGGCACCAGTGCCCTTTCCAAAAAGCTTGAAGGCAACCAAAGCAGACCGGTAGTTCCAAAAATTCTTAGATGACTTTAAGAAATTATTTATCAATATTCCATTCATTGATGTAATTGAGTAGATACCATCGTACGAAAAGTTCTTGAAACATATAATAAAAGAAGAGAAGGATACATGAGGATTATGTGGTGGTGTTAAAGGAGTAGGTGAGTGCTTTTATTCTAGGAATTCTACCTCCTAAAAGATAGGATCTTGGTTGTTTCAACATCACTTGCTTCATAGGAAAGACCAAGTTCGGTGAAGCACTATGTGATTCAGGGGCAAGCATCATCCTTATGCCTTTGTCAACTTTTAATAATCTAGGTCTCAAGGAGACTAGGAAAAGTAGTATGATTATTGAATTGACTGACAACTCTGTGGTCAGGCCATCTGGCATTTGTGAAGATGTTCTAGTGAAAGTGGACAGATTTGTTTTTTGTGTTGACTTCTTGGTGATGGAAATGTAGGAGGATCATTGAAATAAATTCTTACTAGGTAGGCCATTTCAAACCACAGCTTATATGATTATGGAAATGCACAAAGGATGTCTTCACATGGGCACCCATGATGACTAGTTTGAGATTAAGATGCATGAGCACTCACAAGAAAAGGGGGACAAAGAACAATGCAACATGCTTCAACATGTAGAGGGAAAGATTTCTCTATTTTTAGGGAAGCCATTTCTGGGCATGGATCATGTAATGACTAAAGTAGATAGGGGGAATTTAGTAGTGGATATCATGGAAAACACCAAGGTGATCTCGTTAGCCAAAGTAGTGTGTTACCTGAATGATGAAGAAGAAGACTATGACCCGACTACCGTAGAGGAGGCCACTGTTGATTTCTTGATTTAGACATATCCAAAGTTACTATTGGAAGAATGGTTGATGAATATGGTGGAGGATAGTACACGCATCCACTCTCTAGAAGAGTGTGAATTGATGCTGAAGGCACTAACTTTCTACTATGCAAGATATTTTGAAGATTTCGGACCACCTCCCCCGCCATTAGTCCCATCTCTGATGAGCCCACCAAAGTTAGAATTGAAGCCCCTGCCACTTCATCTAAAATATGTCTTCTTGGTTGCAGAAAAGAAGGTCTGATGATCATATCATCATCCTTGAGAAATGAAGAGGAGAAGCAGTTACTCACTGTGTTGAAGAACCACCGAGGCACTTTTTGGTTGTCAATAGAAGACATCAAAGTAATATCTCCGAGCTTCTGCCAGCACAAAATCTACCTGGAAGAAAGAGCCATGGCTATAGTTCAACCTCAGCGGTGACTAGACCTTATCATGACCGAGGTAGTGAAGAAGAAAGTGGGAAAGCTCCTATCCGCAGGTATCATTTATGCAATTTTAGACTCTATGTGGGTTTGCCCAACTCAAGTAGTTCCTAAGAAAGGGGGATCACTATCACAAATAATGCTTCTAATGAGTTAATTTCAACTAGGTTAGTGATAGGGTGGTGTGTATGCATAGACTAATGATGTTTGAATGTCGTCACCTTATAAAATCACTTTCCTTTTCCATTCATTGATCAGATCTTAGAACGAATCAGTGGTCATTCACACTTTTGCTTCCTTGATGGGTTTTCCGGTTATAATAAGATTTTGATTGAGCTAAAGGATTAGGAGAAATCTACTTTCACCTGCCCTTGTGGCACGTTTGCATATAGACAGATGTCATTTGGACTTTGTAACGCCCCTTCCACTTTCCAACGTTGTATGCTTGCAATTTTCTTTTTATATGGTAGAGCGGTGCTTGGAGGTGTTCATGGATGATTTTCCTGTGTATGGGGAGTCATTTAGTGATTACCTATGTAGTTTGGACAAGGTTTTACAAAGGTGTGAGGATACTCACTTAGTCTTAAATTGGGAGAAGTGTCATATGATGGTGAGTGAGGGAATAGTGCTTGGACACAAGGTGTCCAACAAGGGTATGGAAGTAGACCCAGTTAAGATAGAGGTCATCTCCAAGCTACCTCCATCGACATCAGTGAAGGGAGTAAGGATATTTTTGGGACATGCTGGGTTTTACCGTCGTTTCATTAAATATTTTTCAAAAATTGCTAAACCTTTAACAGAATTTTTGGAAAAAGATGTTGAATTTTCTTTCATTGAATGATGCAACGCCTTTGAGGTACTAAAGGGGAAGCTTAGCTTCGCGCCTATTTTGCAAGCTCCTATTTAAAGCCTACCTTTTGAGCTGATGTGTGACGCATCAGATTATGCAGTGGGAGTTGTTTTGGGTCAACATAAAGATAAGGTTCCTACAATCATATATTATGCGTCCAAAACCTTGAATGATGCGCAACTCAATTATACAACCACAGAAAAGGAACTCTTAGTAGTTGTTTTTGCATTTGAGAAGTTTTTCCAATACGTAGTTGGGGATAAGGTGATTGTTTGGACTGACCATGTTGCCATCAAACACCTGTTACAAAAGAAAGATGCAAAACCAAGATTAATTAAGTGGATTTTAACTTTATAGGAATTTGACATAAAAATTAAGGATAAGATAGGGGTGGAAAATGTGGTGGTAGATCACCTATCTAGGTTGGAAAGAGTGAATGAAAACGATGTAGATATCCCTATTATTGAGGATTTCCCATATGAAAAACTCTTTTCTATTAATACCAAAGATCCCTGGTTTGCTGATATTGTTAATTATTTAACCTACAAGGAGATGCCTACAGATTGGGGATACTAAGAAAAGAAGAGATTTTTCCATTCATTGAGGTTTTACATCTAGGATGACCTGATTCTTATGAAATAATGTAGGGATGGAATTTTGAGGAAGTGTGTACCTGAATGTGAGGTTGAGAACATTTTATCACACTATTATTCTCTACCTATAGGGGGGCATCATGCTAACTTTAGGTCTGCGGCCAAATTCTTAGAAAGTGGGTTTTACTGGCCAACACTGTTTAAACATGCTCTCTATTTTGTTCGTCGTTGTGTTGCATATCAACGTGCATATAATATTTTGAAACTACATGAAATGCCACTAAATGTGTTTCAAGAGGTTGAAATATTTGATCTATGGGGATTTCATGGACCCATTCGTGTTGTCTAATTCTAATCTCTACATTTTACTTGCAGTTGACTAGGTATCTAAGTGGGTGGAAGCAATTCCAACCCACACCAATGATGCACAAGTTGTGTGCAGGTTTGTGATGGATAACATTTTCTATAGATTTGTTGTCCCTCAATTGATTATTAGTGATGGTGGATCACATTTCACCAATAGGCAATTTGGAGTCTTATTGAATAAATATGGGGTGAAACACCCAGTGGGTACTCCTTACCACCCACAAACACAAGGTCAAGTTAAGGTGTCCAATAGAGAAGTGAAGAAGATTTTGGAAAGGATAATCTCAACTAATAGGGCAAATTGGAGTTTTGTGCTTAATGACGCTCTTTGAGAATATAGGACGGCCTTTGAATCACCTATAGAACTACTCCTGTTAGGTTGGTTTATGGACGTGCTTTCCATCTACCCGTGGAGCTTGAGCATAAGGTGAAATGGGCGTTGAAAAAGCTAAATTTTGGACTAGATGAAGCGGGTAGAAAGAGGATATTAGAGCTGAATGAACTAGATGAGCTTAGGATGAATTCTTATGAAAGTTCTAAAATTTATAAGGAGAGGATGAAGAAGATTCATGATAGGCATATATTGAATAGAGTGCTTCTCCTGGGACAAAAGGTTCTTCTTTTTAATTCTAGACTTAAGTTACATCTAGGTAAATTGAGGTCCAAATGGAGTGGACCATTTGTGATTGAGCAGGTTTTTCCCCATGGTGCTATGAAGATTATAGATGGGACTAGGTCATTCCTTGTTAATGGCCAGAGATTGAAGCACTACTATGGTGGAGAAGTGGAGCCAAGAATAGGAGAAGTGCAACTTATGGAAATCCATTATATTCTTTCTCTTAGGAATGTCTAGTCTAGGACGTTAAACAATGGTGCTTGTTGGGAGGCAACCCAACCTTCAATTCTCTTTATTCATGTTCATTTTAGCTTTGTAGTTGTCTTTTCATTCTTATTTCTTGAAAAAAAGGTACCTTGACTTGTTTGTTGGAGTGTGCAGATCATACAGAGTCGGTACTACCAAGTCCACAAGTCGATAGTATCAAATTCACATCAGTGAGTTATCTGTAAAAGAAAGACAGACTCAGTACTACCGATTTGACCAGTCGGTACTACTGAGTCTTTGAAGATTTTTTGAGTGTCTAACTGATAATAACTCGATAGTATCGATGTATGAGTCAGTACTACTGACTTTTTGGCACTCCCATGTTCAAAATACTGAGATGAAAATCCAAAAATAATGAGAAAGAATTGCTAACTCAATACTACTGACAGAACACTTGGTAGTATCAACACATGATGTCAGCAATCCGTGGACACTCGATTCAATGACATATGTGATCTTCATCAAGCGGTTGGTAGTATCGATGCACAAATCAAGTCGGTACTACTGACCTGGACTTAGTACTACTGGATCAGAGCGATCCGTGCTCGAGACATCATCAAACGTCAGTCGTCAATACATCTGAGCCAAGGATATGCACTTGAAATGAGCAACAAGGTGATGATGGCAACTCCGATGACGATGTTGAGGAGGTGGAGCCCACCATCCCCAGTACCCGAAGAATGGTCCCATGCAAAAGGGTCTGCACCTATGATGCCTTAACTTCATCTGCCCCCCCCCCTCTCAGGAGGAGAAAGACCCGGACAACATGGCAGGTATGTATGGGATGTTGTAGGAGATCCAGATAGGACAACAACAACATCAGTCAATGTTGGTTGGTGTACAGAAGATAGAAGGACGGCTATACCAAAATCAACATGTGATATATGAAACGAACGCCTTCTCTTGGCCAACCAAGAGAATGTCCACATGCACCTGCAGTAGATGGAGCAATATCAGCAGCCATTCTTTGACCATTACTGGAACTAGGGGTACTTTGGAGGGTACCTGCAGCCACCGCAAATGTCACTGCCAGATCTATCTTTTCAGGGGATGTTTCCTCCCCATTACCCTAGCATGCTACATCCACCACCTCCTCCATTTTGAGCAATGGTACTATTGTTCCACCTTTTAAATGTGAGTATTTACTATGTGGACATAGTCTTATTCAAGCTTGAGGGGTACTAGAATAGCCATCTATCTTAGCTTTTTATTGCATTTTTATCTTAGTTATTTAATTTTTATTTTGGTTTATGCAATTTTAGGATCCACTCCTATCTAGTGTAATTGTGGATTCACATATCGAATAGGTTGTACTCATAGGTGTCCTTGCATGGTTATGGTCATCTCTTTATAGATTAATTTTGCAAAAATATTTCTACAATACCACTTGGGGAAGTATTTGGTTATGTCAGCTTTACGACATAGGATATAAATGAACATCTAAATCAAATGGGGATGTGAATGACGATGTTGGTGAGCTTAAGCTGATCAAACCTTTAATGAGATCTTAAATGGAAATTTAAGAAAGAAACCTTAACATTACCTTGTGCACAGGTCATTAAAGAGGGACATATCATAATCCTATGAAAGGCATTGTGTTTTAGTTATGTGATTCCATCCACCTCTTCCATCCAATTTTGACTCACCACCTCAAGATGAATGAGTACTCCAACTTATTTCTTTTGATTGCATGGCATGGCATAATAGATGACATGATAGATTAGCTTATTATTTCTTGCATTCACAAAAAGAAAGAAAACATTGCATTTGTATGCATGAACAACTTTAGTGCATTCCACCTTAGTTACATAGCAATTTCATGTAGATTACATACGTTTCATAACATTCATTTCTTTTTGTCATGTGGATTGTAGTCTTCATTTATGAAGATTGAAGATGGGATGTACCTCCACATCAAAAAAAGGAAGAAAAAAAAGAATGAACTAAAAGCTCGAGCATAAACCCAATCATGCTAAAGATAAGAAAAATTATGGCCTAGAGAAGAAAAAAAAATCAAAATTTCTTAGGGAGAAAGTATGTCCTTAAGTCTTCTTGAAGAGATGAATTAATCCACATGACACATTTGTTTGTTTTTGACAATCTCATTTTTATGAGATAGCTTCATGCATGCATCATTTGTTAAAAAAAAGACATTAGGCATTAGGATTTATGCATGACATTCTTTTCCCTCATGTAGGTCATCATTCTTTTTTCATAAATAAGTTGGATGCACTTGTGATTCTTCAATTTCCACCTATCTCATATCATTAATTGCTCTTATTGGTAGGCCACTCAAATGATATATCTCTTCATCCATTCTTATAAGGAGATTTGCTTCCAATTAGTTGGTAGTTAGAAGAGAGAAATTTAGAATAGGGAATCACATAATGCACCAAGTGAATGCTCGATAATTATGATATCAACTGCTTTCTTGATAGTGTTCATTGATCAAAAGGTGGACATCTTCTATGGAAATTTTTGGTCGCCTCATAGAAGTTATTAGTTCAGTGGTCATTGGTTAAGGGATTGTTTGGTGGACATGATTAAGAAAAGAGTTCACGTGTGTTGCTCGAGGAAAAATAATATTTAAGATGAGGGGAGTTAGATGCATGGGTTTTTAGTCATTTTCATAGGCATATTTTCCTTGATTTTATGTGTTGATTTGTCATATATTTGATTAATTATGCACGAAATGCTATCAATGGCCCGTTCTTTCTAAATGAAACAAATTATATAATTTTTACTATTTGAAATGGTTTAATATTCATCCCGAGTACTTATCCACATTCTTGTGCAATTTTAGGTACAACTGAGCTTCACAGTCTCAGTACTACCGAAACCTAAAGTTAGTGGTATTGACTTCATGTCAGTACTGGACTAGAAGACTCGCCCAGACTCAATACTACTGACACCCAAATTTGGTAATACTGAAACCACATCAGTAAAGAGTAAGAATGAATTGAAAAAACTTCTTACTACTGAGTCCACCGACTCGGTACTACAAAGATTTCATCCGGGAGGTAGTGCTCGAGTGACCTAAAGGCTCAGTGCTATCGAGACAAATCGATAGTACTAACATTGTGATGAATCGTGACTACCCTAGAAACTCAGTACTACTGACTTTCTAGTCGGTACTATTGAGTCTGCCCGATCAGGCAATCTGAAGATAGCACTCTAATCCAACGGTTGGCATTATTTCATAACTTAAGTTGTTCCGATGACTTCAAGGGAGTTCAGCCAGACCTAGGGAGGCATCCTTTTCCTATGCATGACACCGGAGAGAGAGAGAGAGGAGAGAAGAGCAAGGAACTGAAGGCTTCACCCGGGATGATCTGAGCACTTTTGGAGGGTGAATCTGTAGTCGAAAGATAACAGATTACACACATGACGTAGGAGATCATCCAGATCAGCCATTCTCCAGGGGTTATTTTAGTTTTTCTAATGATTCCCACATTTTTCTCTTTCTCTACCATGTATTCTTGAATGAAAACCATGTGGGGATAAACCCTTTGATTCCTTAGGATCTGGGAGTAGCCTGGATATGCATTGTAATTGATTTCCATGCATTAATATCATATTTATCCCTATTTTTCGTATATATATCTATGAAATTGTCTTGTTCTATTTATGCTTGATCACCATAGATAGATGATCATACCCTTATTCATTTCGGGAGAGAGGTTAAGGGTTAGAAAAGCATAGATTGACCCATTGCACCCCTTGGGAAAGGTGGAGAATAATCGGGAGGAGAAACCCAGAGATTAATTGTAAAGAACCTAACTAATCAACCAATTACTATGGAAATGGGATTGACATTTGAATAGGTAGGGAACTACACTGCGGGAGTGGGTAGTTTTGGCTACAAAGCACACATGAAAAGCTTGATCGACCAAGCATGGGATCCCAAAGGGAGGTGCGCCGTCTATCTCATGGAAGTACGTTGGTAGTAGTGTGGGCCCGCCAAGCGGGGTGCATTATTATCATGTTGGCTTTTGGGTCAAGCTTGACTGGTGATTCTCAGAGAGTCTGGGCCCAAAACTATGTAGATGATTATGGTAAGGAGTTGCATATATTATCTATCCAAGAGTTGCATAAGATGCAATTGGCATGATTTCCTAACTTAAAAATTGGGTATGAGCGCGAACGTTGGCTGGGCATTGACTGGATTATTTTAGATCTTGGCCCACTAGAGTATTGTACACTATAATATTCTAAATTGATATAGAGGGCTATCAATTCAAATAAAATCATGGGAGTAGTAGTTAATTAAAGATATAATTAATATCGTTAAATTATCAAATCAAACCAAATAAAAAATGTTTTGAAAAGTTGCAATATTTTCTTTGTAGAATCAAATATCAAACACAAAACATGTTCAAATTGCGATCAGTCCTCACGAAGGACAAAATAGGGTGAAATTCCACAATTGGTTAAGGACTTTGAGAAATATTCTCGTCAATGAGCGAAATCTCTATGCCCTTGATAGACCAATGCCATAGGAACCCACTCCAAATGCACCCACGACTAAATGGATGCTTATTGAAAGCATGCCAATGATGCCATAGACATTTGAATACCTAATGCTCTATTGTATGAACTATGAGTTGCATGAACAACATTAATACATGGACATTCTCGAGATGGTAACACATCTTAAGAATCATGTAAAGAAAAGAAGGTATAATGTCTCCAAAGTGCTAATTGAGTGCATACCGACAAAGGGAGGTCCAGTAAAACCCCATGTGCTCAATGTGATTGGACATGTGGAATGACTGGGATTTCTCTTAGGTCAAGAGTTGACCATGGATATGATTATGCAAGTGTTGCATGAATCATATAGTCAGTTAATCACATGCTTGGCATGTTGATGCCAAAGCAAGGAAAAATAAGGACAAATCTGTAATGGTTATCAATGAAAGTGAGTCCTAGGGAAAAAGCAAGGCTAGGAAGTGTTCAGAGGCTAAGCTAAAGCCCAAGTCTTCTGCACTCAATATATGGAGAAGGGTATGTGTAATAGGAATTTTCCCTTTTCACTTAAAGGATAAAAAAATAATGTGCTAGCATTGTCATTGAAAATGAATTATCCTTTTCATAGAGGATCTCAGGAAGAAGATAGAGATAGAGATCTCTACTTTCAAACCAAAGAAGAAGTAAGCTAGAACTATATGGAGCATGGGTTGTTGCCACTATAGTTAAAGGTTGTCATTCATGGGCACATAATAGAATTAGTAAATTGCTATTGTGTACTTGCCAAACATCATATGTTTTGTATGACAAGAACATTATGATCTTTTATGGAAATTTCCTATGTCTCATACATTGTACTTGATAGTTGAAAAGACAATTATCTATGCCACATATATTGAATGACTTGATAACTCAAACAATGAATACCTATAGAACTATCATCTAGAGAGCATAAACAAGAAATGCATTTCTAGAATACATGTGATGGTTATCTAGACTCTTTTGGTTATTGAACCAATAGAGACATGCATGTCTTATTTGTTCTGCAATATGATGAAAGCATCTTCACTAGATCTAATGGGAGATCGACCATTCCATTAGGACTAGTACATACCGATGTACACAGACCTTTTTGGATGAATACTAAAGGTAGTTACAAATACCTCATTATAATTACTGATACGATCAATATATATTGAAATTTGTACTTCATAAAAAACAAGTTTGGATCTCTTGAAGTGTTCAAGGATATCATAAATGAAGTACGTAACTAAATTGGTAAAAGTATTAAGATACATCAATATGATCAATGTTGAAATACGTAAACTAAGAGTTTGAGGACATCTGGGAGATCATGATAGTGTATCATAATAAACTCCACCTAAAACATACTAATGTATCAGAAAGAAGGTATCACACCTTGTTAAGTCTTGGTGAGATTATCAATAAAATCTAGATAATTTTACAATTTCTTTTGGGCACATGATTAAACACTAAACAATGTATCGTCTAAAATGTTTCAAAAGACACCATATGAGATGTGGCATGGAAAGTGTCCCGATGAGTCTTTTGTAGTGATTGGGATTGAAAGCTTGTTTCTTAAAAGTCTTTATCCACAAATCACATGAATGTTATCTTGTTGAATACTACTTATATTCCATCCTGGAAAATAATAACTTGTTGCTGGGATGGCTAAATTCCTAAAGGGAACTTAGTTGCAAAGAAATCAGTGAGAGTAAAAGTAGAACTCAAAATGTTCGAGACAAACAAGAATACATCAAACCTAAAGAGGTACAATAAGGAACAAGGAGAATAAAAAACTATTGTGGAATCTCAATTTCCTTATGTAAACACAGAACTCATAGTTTTAGTAGAATGCCTTAAGTTTGAAAGATTATGATATTTTATACTTCAAGAAGGTGGTAAGTTGATCATAATGATGAGTTAACTAACTATCTAGAAACTATTGAGGAACTAGATTCGGAATAATCACTTGAGGCCTTGAGATATATGATGGAATTTATGAAACCAACAAGGTATGACCTTTTTGGATCCACCTAGAGGAGTAAAACCCATAGGGTGCATTTGGGTCTTTGTAAGAAGACCAACATGGAAGGGTATATTGGTTGCAAGGAGTTTCAAACTAGTTCAAATTGTTGAATGTGATGAATCATTTCACCAGTTACCATGGTTAAATCTATCTGGACTATGTTTGTTGTTGTAGCTTATTATGATTGTGAGATTTGGCATATGGATGTTAAAACCACGTTCCTTAATTGGAATAATTAAGAGGATGTGTATGTGACACAACCTAATGGTTTTATCTATCCATTAATGCAAATAAAGTCTATAAGATACCATGGTCAAACTGAGGATTGAAGCAAGCATCTCAGAGTTGGAATCTTCAATTCGAAAAAATAGTCAAAGGGTTTGACTTGAGTCAGAATGAAGATGGAATCTATGATTACAAAAAGTTTAGTGGGAGCATATTGATATTCTACATAATGATGCAGAATAACGCCCTTATCCATTAAATTAAAACCTGACAAGGAAAATACCTTCTACATGAAGGGTTTAGGAAAAGCATCCTATGTGATAGGGATCGAGGTCTATTGAGATAGATCTGGAAAGCTTCTTCACCTATGTAAAAGCACATACATTGGTAAGATGCTGAAGGGTTCAGCGTGCAAGACTCAATGAGAAAAAACTTGTCCATTTTCCATGGAGTCAGTCTTTCAAGAGCCTAGTGTCCTAGTTCTTATAAAGAATAGGGACACATGGATAGATTACATTGGATCTATCTTGAATGCAATACTATGTACTTATCCTGTTATTTCGTATGTATTGGACATGATGAGAGGATATCCAGACATCTCATATGTATTGACATGATGAGAGGACACAAATATACCTACCTAGAAATCTTGTATGTATTGGACATGACGAGAGGGTATATGCCAAATACCAGTGAGAGTCACTGAACTACCATAATGAACATCCTTAGGTGCTTGTAAAGAACTTAAAGGATTGGTTACTTGGTTATGGTAATAAGGAAGAGTTGGATGTAAAGGGTTACACCCATGCAAGCTTCCAGACTGATAAAATGATAGCAATAGTGTTTCACATTAAATGCAAACTATAAGCTAGAAAGGGTTCTGAGCTAATTATAGTTGCTTTAATATACAAAAGAAGATAAATATCTCTGTGTTGTGAGAACAATAGAGGATATTATATGGATCAAGAAGTTCATATGGGTGAACTTATGTGAGGTTCCAAACAATTGATGACATAGTAGAAATACCGATGACAAAAATTGAGCTACTAGTTAGGCTGGAAATCTTGGATATCATACTATGGCACTTTCATCTCATACGAATAGTTGTACAATGAAGAGATGTGAAAATTTCAAAATACCAACTTAAGGCAAACGTTGTTAAACTTGCTATAAAAGCACTTGCGCAGCAGAAGCATAAAGGTCATGTTAGGTCTCTCAGGATGAGATCCATGGGTAATTGGTTCTAAGTGCATGTGGGAGTTTGTTGGTATGTATGCCTAGAGAGCCAATCATATGATGATTGGGATATGGCATTAGATACCTGATTTGATAAAAATAAAGGCATGTTTCCAATTTATTTTGTATATTCAGTTATGAGATAATGAATTACATAATAAATGTATAGAGAATGATATTACTCAATCATGTATGTCTTTGATACGGCCACAATCGTGCGTCTGAAAGGAGGTAGACTCAGAAGGATTGAAATTTAAATTTATAACCCGAAACCTTCAAGGACCCCCGCAACATCATTAGGGAGTCAGAGTATATATACGCGGTCGAACATAGGGATGTGGGGACGTTTAAGACACTTAAGATCTCACATGTTAAATTAGATAAGCCAACTTGGAAGTCAATAAAAGTATGGAGCTAGAACTAGTCTAGTAGATTGTCACGAAATAAAACAAAACAAAGAAAACAAAACAAAATAGAGTATGTTAGATTCTACTAATTAGAGAGGAGTTCTTGGCTATGTAACCACAAATTGGGCAGTCTATGCACCCATTTTTAGACGTAGACAACCCTCCAACACCCCAGCAAGCAACCTACATCCTAACATAGTATGTATTGTGGTATTTGTTCATGTGGGGTCATCCCACTTGCTTTCATGCAGCGTGACTAAAACCCATTAATGACATGAAAGCCCTCTTGAGGATGAAAAATCAACACCCTAGAATATTCTAGATACCCTTCCAGGTCTAGAATATTTTGAGGTGTTTGGAACATGTGTGATCTGGGCAGAACCTAGTAGTGGGCCTGACTGTGCTGGGCTGGGCCCAGCCGTGCCCAGGTCTATGGTTCTACACAGATAACCTTGAACCATCCTCCTTTTAGATTTTGATGCAAACTATCTTCTCTTATCTATTTATACAATGAATCTCTCGATATAGGTAGAAATAGAAGTTCAAGAAAGAAACAGATCAACCAAACTAGCAATCATAACTAGATAGAGAAGATAGAACAAAAAATAAACTCGATCTGAAATAAAACCACTTGCTTAATGTAAAAGTACATAAGCATGCCCAAACGAGCTACATAGCCAAGAAGGAGATCATCTAGCCATGGACAAGCATAGTTGGCACCGAACAAAGATGGAAGAACATCATTTGTATATAAACAAAGGAGAATAGTAGAAGAAAGGAGAAGAAGAGGAGATTTAGCATGTGGAGGAGAGGTGGTTCTCACTCCTTAGCCTCTGTATAGGTTGAATCTCATCTTTCGGTCATCCTCCTTGGTCTTCTTGACTCCTTGGCCTCCTTTCTCTTCGATTCCACCCCAAAGTGTAGCTTGGTGGGTATATGGAGGTTGATGATGGTTGAGAATGGTAGGATACGGGTGAACGGTGGTGTAAAATGACGATGGATGGAAGCAAACTGGAGGAACGAATGTAGGATGAGAACTTCAGACCTTTTAGACTTGGAACTCTCCCATGGGACTATGGGAACCAAGAATAAGCCAACCACACATGGAACTAGAAAAATCTCAGAACCCCCCTCCAAGTCACAAGGGGTGGGTATTTATTGGTGAAGGCAAAGTGTATGCAATGAGTGGTCGTGGCACCTGTCTTGGTCGTGGCCTTGGTCTCGGCTCAACTATGCCAGGATGGGCATGGTCGTGCTAGGGGTCATGGTCGATGCAGATCCTATGGTCAAGGTAGATCTCACTATCAAGGCAGATACCTTGGTCGAGACAGACATCGTAGTCGAGGTGGTTGTGCCGCAGTTGCGGTCATTTGCTGCGGTCGCACTGGTGTACCACAGTCGCGCAGGGGTTTCAGTCACGACGTCTTGGCCTCGGCCCGACTGTGCCGAGCTGGGCCCGGTCGTACTGAGTGTCAGTTGACATGACGTCTTGGCCGTGATCACAACATCATGGAACAAACCCACCCCCACGTGTGGGGGGGGTGGGGGAGGGGGCTATTACTGGTGGTCGATGGGCCCGCATCGATGAACCTTTTGATTGGTGAGGTTGCATTCTGATAAAGGACTCACCATCGAAAATAGGGTCCAAGATATCCAAAGTTTCTTGGGCCCTAAGCTGATGCACAAAATGCGATGTTTGTGGGGTAGGATCTGGAGAAATAAAATATTTTTGAGTTTGGTGCCTGCAGGTTCCAAAATTGGCTAATTGGGCAACTTTATCAACAAATTACTAAAAGATAAGGACCTAGGGATATTTTGGGAATATTAAGGCTATAATGACACAAAACTATAAATAAATGCTTAGCGTAAATGCCTGAATTTGAGTGTTATCAGTCTTCAAGTACGTGACTTAGAAGAATGAGATCATACAGATGTTAAGAGTGTATACATTCTCATTATGTACCTGATCAGTTGTTATTATGGAAGGTTGATAGAAAACAATAACACATAAGATCAGAGTGTGAGTTGGTTGATGACTAAATCTCATTATTCATGATATGGCAATAATCAAACCAAGTACATAGATACATGTTAGAGAATAGTGTATCAAACCGACCCATTGTGAGGCTGACACATGGAAGCCATCATCATGGAAGTCATAGTCATCTCTCATAATGATGGTGGTGATTGTGGTTCTTAGACCTAAAATCACTACACTCATCACATGTTGTTGGGTACACTTTGACATCATCAAAATTAGTCCTGAAACATGGGTTGTTATAGTGGTGATAATTGGGTGACTTTGACACATGGGATTGACTATGAGTGATAGATATGGAATTTGTCCCTCTGATACGAGTACGATACCCAAGGCCTCTTAATTAGCGAGACTAAGAAAAGTTTGGTCATACGTATGTGAGTCAATGTGTGATATTGAGCTTACATATATCTCATGCAATCTTCTCTAGTTCAAGGAACAAGATTGAACAATAATGAGGATGAGTGATCCATGCCTCTAGTTCAATATGGATATCAGTGACAAAGAAACTATACAAACACTATAACACCATACATAGATTGTAGGTAGATGTTGCTCTCCAACTTTCCATTCACAAGGGTAGCAATGATGTGCGACTAGGAACCACTCTTTGCTTGTGATGTCATAAGTTAGTTATGGACATTCACTGCCAATGTGATATGGGACCTATAGGGTCACACACATAGGATATCAACTAGAAGAGGAGTTTGATCTTGAATGATAATTGAATTAAGTACTAAAGTATTTAAATACTCAATCCACACAATAGATTGATGGATTGGCTGACGGATTTTCCAAATGACCATCTCACTGGGTGAGATGACCGTTTGGGCAGCCAAACGGGCATCTCAAGTGTTGAGACGGCCGTTTGGGTTGTCGTGCAGATTAGAAATTGAATTGGCTTAGTTCTGACCTATGAACTGACCAGTTCAAGCTGTTGAACCGATTAGCTTGACTCGAACTCACCAGACGGTTGTTTGGGTGAGTGAGACGGGCATCTCGCTTGTGTGAGATGGCCCAATTGAGATGAATAAAACTTCTAGAGTTTTCCCTATCTAATTTCAATTGCACATACTTGGGGTGCAAGTAAATTAACGTATGACATTATTAAGAAATGATTTGCCAAATTGTATCTATCTGGGAAAGCATGAAATGACTGTTGCACTTAGTGAAATGACTTTCTCATGTGCGAGATGACCGTCTCACTTGACAAGATGATCATTTCATCGCACGTAGGTTGTGAAACTTCCAGAAAAGTTGTGAAAATTCAAGATCTACTTGTTTGTTCCACTCTTGCTTTAGTCTCACTTTGGTTGGGGACTGGGAACCCTGATCCTAACCCCTCCTATATATAGAGGGCTATTGGGGGATTCCCAGAGCACAACTATAACACATACATTTGAGAATCAGTTGCTCTGACAATTCTTCTCCTCTCTGGTTGTGATAATAATAAGAGCCCATGCAAGTCCTACTCGACTTGGGAGGGATAGCCACGGGAGAGAAACAAATAAGGATCATTTTTGTGGGAGAGAATGTTGGTGACTAGTACACCAAGGGGAGGGACAACTCCTTCATATCCATTCATGCAGGACAAAAGAAGTTTTAGTTGGTCTGGGTGGACTAATCTAGAGGAAGGAATCTATTGGCTGTCGCTAGGAGGGCAAAGTCAACTTGCAGTCTGTGGTGAGATATGAGGAGTTGTTGTAGCAATTATTCGAGTCTATTTTCCATGGAGGAGCAGTTAGATGAGTCTGAGTGTGACTAGAAGTTGCACAACCACTGTCCAAGATAGAGTGCACACCTACATCGATGAGGATTGTTGTTGGACTTTCTCTAGGACCAGGTATATCTTTATGAAACCATCCTTCCCATTGCATAGTTATTGACGCGATCTGCTGGTTTATGGGAAATATGTCAGTAAAATTTTTGTTTCCACTTCCTATCTAATGTTGTATTTCCCTACTGGATCTTCTTTGGAGTCAACAACCTCTTATAAATCATATCATGAAGTCAATAATGCCTCACATCAATGTGCTTTGTCCGTATATGTTGCATTGTGCTCTTACTCAAGACAATAACACTCGAACTATTACAAAAAAAATAGTTAGGTTGATCTAATTCATTCCCAACTCTCCCAAAAATCTCACAATCTAGAGTATTTCTTTTTGTGCTTCTGATGCTAGAATGTACTCCACCTCTATCATAGAAAATACAAAAAAAATTAAAACTTGAACTTCCAAGATATGGCACCCCCTACAAAAGTGATAACATACCCAGAGGTAGACTTCCTATGATTAATATCACCTATCATGTCAGCATTAATGAAGCCCTTCAAAACTGGTTCAGAATCACCAAACATAAAACATATGTTTCTTGTGCCTCATAAGTATCTGAAGATCCACTTGACCGCCTCCTAGTAATATTTTATAGGTTTGAGAGAAACCTGCTTGCAATGCCAATGACATGAGAAATATTAGGATGGGTACACATCATCATGTACATCAAACTCCCCACAATACGAGAATAGGGAATACTGACGATCTCCTCCTTCTCCTTGTTCATAGATGGGCATGACTTCTTACTTAGCTTGAAGCGACCTGATATTAGAATACTCACATCTTTGGCTTTGCTCATATTGAATCGCTCAAGAATCCATTCAACATAACTCTATTGTGACAATCACAACCAGCTTTGTTTTCTTTCACGTGTGATATGTATTCCCAAAAGTTGTGTGTTGGTCGCAAATCCTTCATCCCAAAGGCTTTATAAAGCTTTGTCTTCAGTTTTCTAATCAAACTGAGATCATGACTTACTATCAACATGTCATCCACATAGAGAAACAGAATAATGAACTTATCATTGGAAAACCTCATGTTGTAAACACATGGATCTGATTGTCTTCTAGTACTCATGACTCTGCATGAATGAATCAAACATTTTGTGAAACTGTCTAAGAGTTTGTTTCAAACCATAGAAACTCTTATTCAATCTGTAGACTAAGTGCTTTTTCCCCTTCTCCTAAAAACCTTCTGGCTACTCCATGTAGATCACCTCAACTAGCTCACCATGAAAAAATATTGTCTTCACATCCATTTTCTCAAGATCTAGATCAAGGCGAGCAACCAAACCTAGAATCAATCTAAGAGAAGTCATTTTCACAATAAGAGAAAATATCTCATCAAAATCCACCCTTGGTGTCATTTCTCTTCCCAAGGGTCAGAGAGCACTAAAGAACAAGTGGGTTTATTGGATGAAGAGAAATGACAACAACAAGAATATCAGATACAGACCCATACTAGTGTTCTTTAGTGCTCTCTGACCCTTGGGAAGCACCAATTTGATCAAATACAAGCTAAAGTCAATGCAAATGCACTTCTATGAAAAATGCCCTAAACGGCTTAGAACAGTTTTTGTAATCATTTGTATTGATGTTATGACTTGTAATTAAAATGAGAAAAAATTAGGAGCACATAAAATGAATGTTTAAATACTCAAATGACAATTTCCAAAATGCATCACAGGCACCCTTGTCGGCCAAGTTTCCCTCTCAAAAACTCGACTGACACCTAGATCGTCTTGGATACTGCCAGGTTCGGCTGAGTCTATTCGGCTGACAACTCATTCGACACCCTGTACTGACCAAATCAGATTTATGTTGTCATCTAGGTTTCATATAGGATAAACTTGACCATCACTTCAAATTTTCTTTGTCTCATAGTACTATCGGTCAAGTTTACTTCATTGAAACTCGACCACCTACACTGTATGGACTATGAAGAAAAAGTATTTCTAGTTGTTGGAGTGTTGCAAACATAAAAAATAAATCTGTTGCAATACCCAAAATGACTAGAATTCATTCCCAAGTGAATCTAGTGTCTAGTAGACATCCCCAACTATAAATAGGGACCCTTGGGCTTCATCCCAAGTTTGCCTCTTATGCTCCAAGCTTTAGTTGAGTGGATTTTTCTACTAAGAGCCCCTTTCTCTCTCTTGGTTACTAATCAAAACATCATTATGAGTGAGAGAGGCTATGTGTGAGAGAGCTACTTCATTGTACTTTTGTAAGGCACTCTAATCTTCCCTTTCCCAATCCCTTTCTCAAGAGCAGAGTTGGTGAAAGCTTCTCCAAGGTGAAGACAAAAGATCCTTTAGAAGAGTGGGTAATTCCTTCAAGGTAGAAGATTTGTTGCAAGAGGAGAGCTCCTTGGTGAAGGTGTCCAACTCGTTGCAAAAGTAGATAATCCCTTATAGAGGTTGAAGACTCTTAATTGAAGGATAGGTAAGACTTTGTAAGGATAATATACTAATTTTTTAGATATCTAGATGAAGGATGAAAAAATCTGTCATACCTCCTCAACTGCTGGTTTGAGGACTCTTCCTATTCATTATGCTCCTTGTGCCCATATGCCTCTGATTGTGAGTCCAAATCACTAATATGTACATCTAAAACAGGAACACTTGATGTGCTATCACTTTGCTACTCTAGGGGATCATGCTTCTCTTCCTCATCATCTGAAGACTGCACCTCTAAATAAGATGAAGCATCCTCATACTCATCAGAAGAAGAATTATCACCTGATCCTACATCATGTGCATCATCAGTCTCATGCTCTCTCACTATCTGACTCTCACAGAAAATCACATCTTTGTGTCTTCTCATTATCTTTTTCATAGGATCCCAGAACCTGTAGACAAACTACTGATCTCCATAACCAAAAAAGATACATGGCACCACTTTATCATCCAACTTTTACCTCTTTTTGTTTGGAACATGTGCATAAGCCTTGCACCCCCATACTCACAAATGAGCATAAGAAGCATCCTTTACTACCCATACCTTCTTAGGTATATCAAACCCCAAAGGAACTGATGTTGATTGATCAATCAAATAGCAGGCAATACTCACTACCTCACCCCAAAATATCTTTAGCAGCCGTGTAGTCTTCAACATGCATCTGACTTTTTCAACTATTATATGGTCCATCCTCTCAGCTATACCATTGTGTTGTGGTGTGTTGGGATCTGTCCTTTCATGTTATATCCCATGTTTTTTTTAGTAATCCTAGAACTCCTTGGAGGTGTACTCTCTCTTATTGTCCATGTGGAGACACTTCAACATTTTCTCTATCTCTTGGTCTACCATGGCATGGAATTTCTAAAAACACTAAAAGACATGATCCTTGGTCTTCAACAAGTAGACTCACACCTTCCTAGATGCATCATTAAAGAATGTGAAAAAATACCTATTGCCACCCAATGAAGCTACCTCAAAATAGAGCACATACATTGGAATCGACCAACTATAGAAGCTATCACTTCACCTTTTATCTTGTCTTGAAAGAAACTCGTCGATGCTTTCTTGTCTAAAATGCATCACATGAAATGAGACCGGTGTCCTTGCCAAAATAAATCAACCCCTACTTTGATAGTAACTACAAGCCGTTCTCACTCATGTGTCCTAGTCGTCTATGCCATAGATCTTCCTAGTGATCCTCAACCACATGTATATCATTGCCTTTGAGAACTCTAAGTTGGGTATTGTATAATGAGCAATACAATTTGACCCATACAATAACCAAAGCCCTTTTTGTGATGTTTACATTTGACACCACCAAAATCCAGAAGCCAACCTTCTCTATCAAAGAAAAAACCAGATATCAAATTGAGCCGCAAATTTAGAACGTGATGAATAGCCTTTAGAGTGAGTGTCCAACTAACACTTGCTTGAATAAAAAAAGTCTCCAATCCTAATAATTCTGGAGAAGTTGGAATTTCCCGTATTTACCCTCTGGAAGTCTTCCTTATTGTATGAAATGAAGTACTCCTTACTACATGAAACATGATAAGAAGCTGCAGTATCCATAAACCACTCAAAATCATCATCATCTGTATGCAAATACTACTCCTAGACTGTCAAGAGTAAATAATCATCATCATCCCTGTCTTTTGACATTATCGTGGTATTCTTGTCATCATCCTTCTTGTCTTTGGCTTCCGACCCATGTTTATTTTTCCAAACCTTTCCATACTTTTTGAAATGACCCATCTTTCTACAATGGAAGCATTCATCTACTCTTTGAGTTGGATCTTCCATGAGACTTCCCATGGTCCTGGGACTCACTACAACTCTAACATCTGTCATAGTCTTTCACTTTGTCAGTTCCCATGTGATCTATGAAGTGCACCTATGACCCGCTATCCCCTGAGGCTCATTGTCGAATCTCTTCATGAACTGCTCTTCACTTGCTCAACTGTCAACTTGCCTCCCCATGCTAAGTTGTTGACCGTGACTATGAGCATCTACCAAATGTTAAGTAATGATCCTAGAAGAAGTAGAGCATGAAATTAATCATAAAGAATCATATTCATGGCCCCCAGTTGATTTATAAGGCTTTGGAATGTATTCCTATGCTCAGTGATTCTTGTACAATGTTAGTATTTTTGGTTCACCAATTTCCCAATCAAGAAATCTTTATTTGTAGAAGTCTTCTCCTCGTATAATTTCTTAAGCTTTTTCCACAAATCTTTGGCATCAGTCTCCTCTGAGACTTAATGGAACACATAAATATTGAGCCACTTTTGCACCGTTCTGATTGTCTTCCTATTTAGTTTCTTCCAATCTACATCAAAAACATTTTTTAGCTTTTGTCCCTCTGTTGCATCTTACAAATCCTTACAATAAAGAATATCTTCCATCTTGAATTTTTGTAGCTATTAATTTGTGCTCGTCAACTTTACCATCTTTGTGGCATCATCTTTCCCCATCTGGATGTGTATCTTCCCAAAATGGGATTCGATACCACTTGCTAGGTTTGTTTGATGGGAATATGTGAATGTATTTTATGCAACCATGATGCAACAAAAAAGTTATGTGGAAGTATTACCAATGAGTGTGTAAATCCAAGATAAAAATTGTAGGTAGATAGAGGAAAGAAAAATGCCATATTTTTACTTAGAAAACCCTCACAATGTGTAAGGGAAAAATCATAGGGCCAACCATGGGAAAATCCACTATAAGAAGCAAAGATAAAAAGTTTCCTCTTGGTTTTTGACCCAAAACTGAGGTAATGTATCAAGAAGGAGAAATATGAAGATATAACAACATAGGGAGAGATCCCTACAATTCTACCACCTCAAAACTTCCTAGGAATCTACTATCTTCTACAAATTTGCACAATAGTATATGGCCAGAAGAAGACACCTGGATGCCTTGGTAGTCCTTCCCACTTCCTTCCTTCTTCCTTTTCTTTTTCTCCCCTTTTCCTTTGCTTTTCCACCCATCTCAGCAGTGAATAACAACAAAACACTGCCTTTTTCTATTTGCCAACAACTGCCTTCATTGTTGGGTGTTGGATGTTATTTGGCACAATTGATAGCAGCTCATCTTTTGATTAGTGGGTGTCAGGGATATATATAATCCTTTTATAGCATCAGGGCAAAGCCCTAATGGGCCATTCATAACATCCCATTTTGTGAACTTTTACATAAGTTTTATTCCTATCCTAGCATAACTTTTAGGGATTTTTCTATTCATTTGAGTACCTTAGGGCCAAAAATTGAATTCATACATTTCTTACTCAGTGCAGGTACATGCTATGTTGTGACCACGACATGGGTTGTGACAGCGACTACACAATACACTAACATCACGATCGTGGTGGAGCCTCTGCTTTGCAACCCCACACCTCGATCACGGCCCCCTTCCAACTGAAATAAAGCATCACGACTGCAATGGGATGGGACTCTGTCACGACCATGGTAGCTACCATGACTGTAAGGAGGAGATTGTCGCGACCACAAGCACATGACCCCTGTTAAAGAATCACGGTCAAAACGGTGCCCTACTGTCGCAACCAAAAAACAAGCCATGACTGAGGCGAACTCCCCAGAGCACCACGACAGCAATGGAGGTCACGACCAGTCCATGCGTTGTGACCATAACTAAAAGTGAAGTCGGTGGGAAATGTCAATAAATAGGCCCCCACCTCCACCCATCAATTGATTAAATTATCAAGGACCACGAAGTGCTACAAAACTCCATAGCCATCCACATTCATCCCATTAGTCTTGGAACTCTGAAGATAAAAGTTAGAGGAGAGAGAAGATCAATCATCCTCTTCTTTAAAAGAAGGAGTTTCCATCATCCACGCCCACTCCAGATCTAGATCTGGAGAAGTACATTTGGTGTATTGCCTTCTCCCTTCTCTAGATCTATCATCTCCTTTACGTTGTACCCTTCACCCCCTTCAGTATTCTTGATGTATCTATCCTTCTGTAATTTCATTATGCTACCCGTTAACATGTGTTACTAAACATTTAACTTGGGTTGGGAGTAGCCACTAAGGCTCTCCCAACATGTATATTCTTTCCTCCCTTTGAATATATATATATATATATATATATATATATATATATATATATATATATATATATATATATATGAATATGATATTATCAATATTATCTCCATACTCTCATTCTTAACGCTTCACTTGTATGCTTAGCTACCATCTTGTGATGTATGATTGTTGGTGCCTTAAAAGATTAGTGCCACTCTTATCCAAAGTTATAAAGTAGTATGAATGCATGAAAGTGTTTTCGTACTAAAGCTTAAAGCCATATGGTTTTCTTTATGGTTGGTTGGCTATCATCTCGGGAGAGAGGCCACCTTATAATCTAGATCTATCCTAAACTCAAGAGAGGAGGGTATAGACATAATTGATTATTGCTTGTAATCTTGGTAAAGGTATACCAAGGGGTGTGAGTTTTGAATGTTGGTGAGAGATCTTAGTAGGTGAGACTTGATCCAAGTTTCCTTCCATACTTTTGTTTCTTACTTCTTATTTGACTTTGTTCTCTTGTTTTATTTTCTTTCTTTTTCCTTTCTTTGTTTTATCTAGAGCATCATCGTTCCTTAAGGAATGACACCTTAATCCACCTTTTCATTTGGGGTGTAGGAGTGTTAGGCTACATGTCCTTAGAAATTACCAACCTTGTCCCTGTCGTTCGACCCCAATTTACTACATCAGATTCCATATAATAGTTGTGGGGGTCTGAGTGTTGGGTTATAAATGCAAGAGTCGTCTACTCTAGATCCGCTTCATTTTGGACATGCTATTTAGGTCGGTCAACTTTTTGGCATTGTTGTCGGGGACAAGGCAAATCGGCACTGTTAAGAACATGAGTCTACTCACTATACTCACATGCCTCAAGCTAAGATATAAGCTTGACTGCACAAAAACTTAAAAAATGCTACCCGATGATTACATAGAATAGTTCATTTTAACACGTCCAATTTTATAACTTGACTGTGAGGTCTATTCAGGGAGCCCAGAGGGAAGTAGATTTATTCAACTCCTCACTTTAACTTCAAGCCGTCATTCCACCTTGTGTGGATGGAAGTCATACTGGAGACGATCAAAATGCAAGTGTTCAATATAATCGACTGTCACATGACACAGAAGTAGAAAGAGAAGATCGTCACTAAGAAGGTCACCACAATGAGGAAGAGCAACATGAGGAAGCCTGCCATCACCACCATTAACACTACGAAGGCACTTAGGAATCACCATGAACGTGAATGTGATGACCAGAACAATGAGGGTGAAGATGATGAGGAAGAGAAAATTCTTAGAGAGCTAGCTACGACTAGAGCCAATGAGTCAAGACACCCAATTGTCATCCCATGCTTCAATGCGGCTAATTTTGAGTTGAACCCTTCCATAATCTTGATGATCTAGAACAATCCCTTTAGAGGGAATTCAAATAATGAGAATCCTTACCATCATCTTGACGCCTTCAAAAATATCTGTGATACCATCAAGATGAGGAGAGTGCCTCAAGAATTCATATATTACAAGAGATTCAACTTCTCTCTTAAATATAAAACTCTATCTCGGTATCTTAACTTACCCCACCAGTCCATAGATGGATGGAGGCCCCTTGCATATTCTTTCATCACTAAATTTTACCCAATCGAGAGAACTATTCAAAATATGCAAAAGACAACTTCTTTTGTGCAAAAACCTGGGGAAAATATCCACAAAGTATGGGAGCGATTTCAAGAATACCAAAGAGTTTGTCCCCACAATAACTACCACAATTGGATTCCTGGTGACAACGTTTTATAATGGGATAACCCCCACAGAATAGACTTCGCCGAATGCAGCCGCCGAAAGTGATTTTCTTGGAAAGAAACCGAGCATAATTATTAAAATCATTGATAACATGGTTGCATTGCAAGAAGGCATGGAATATGACAGAAGCGATAGAGGTTCGGCCAAGAAGGCTGTCTCTAAAGGACATTCATATGAAGCCAAGGCTCTAGAAATCATTATAGCTTAGATTCAGAAGATGTCTATAGATGTCTAACAACTAAAAGACACTGGAGGAAAGGGCAAGAAACACATTGAGAAAGTCATGAAATGTGTTATGAGTGGTGAAGGAGGGCATGGAATTGACAATTGTATCTATACATGGCCGAAAGATAGTGAAGAAAGTGAAAGAGAAGAAGAGACTGAAAATGTCTCTTATGCCAATCTTAAACAATGAGACCATCCTGGATTCAATTATGGTAACAAAGAAGTTGTTGAAAACTCTCATCAACTAAATAAGTCATCTAAACCACCTCCAGGATTCGAGAAAAAAGGTGGACCAACTCAATATACTAGAGCTACTAGTTATCAGACAAACACAAATAGCTATCAGAGTCAAAATAAAAATATAAGCCAACAAGGTCATGGACAAGGCCAAGGTCAGAGTCAAACCAAGGATAACAACCAACCAAACATGATTGCTCAATAGTTTGACTTTGCAAAGAGGCAAGCTTTGGTAAACGACCGGCTAGCCCAAAGTTCCATTAGCAATCTAGGATTGTTAACCAAAATGCAAACTCAGATGGAGGATATGCAAACCCGTCAAAGGAAAATTGATCAACAGCTTGCCCAATTGGCGAAACTTGTGAAAGAAACCCTTCAGGAAGTATTCCATCAAATATGGAGACAGCAAAGATGGCCAATCTCCGATCAGGGAGGACTTTGGAAGATCCTGGTACTAACAACACCACGGAAGAAAGAAACTGTAGTGAGCCACAATCTGAGAAGGCAATTATGCCAGAAAAATCTAAAAGAAAAGGATCAGTTAAGGATGGAAAAAAGGATGAAGGGGTCAAGAACCCAGATCCTGCGGGAAAAGTTTTTACGTAGAGAAATCCCTATGCCTCAAGGGTCTCATTTCCCTACAAACTGATCAAGGCACATCTAAAGAAGAGATACAAGAAGTTTATGGAAGTAGTAAAGAAATTACAACTAGATATCCCATTTCTCAGTGCAATTGAAGAGATGACAATGTATGCAAAGTTCATTAAAGATTTGATCACAAAGAGAAGGAGAGGAGATCATGTCAAGACTATGCAATTGGCAAAAAAAATGTCGAGCGCATTTGTATAGGCTGAGCTACCTACCAAAAAGAAAGATTTAGGGGTGTTCAACTTCCCTTTCTGTGTTGGAGACAATGCGGAGAGGAAGGGATTGGATGACTTAGGAGCAAGTATTAGTCTTATGCCCTTGACTCTGGCTCAATGTTTTGGAATAACAAATTCGGTGAAAATGGGCATGAGAATCGAATTAGGTGAACACACCTTTACGAAACCATGGGTATAGTAGAGGATGTCCATATACGGGTTGGGAGATTCTTCATAGCATGCAATATAGTGGTTATTGACACAGTAGAGGACTCAAAGTGTCCAATGATATTTACAGGACCTTTCCTCACTACTAGAAGGGCACTAATAGATGTAGCGGAAGCAATTATTACTCTACGTGTTGGTAATGACCACATCGACTTCCGAGTATAAGACACTATGAGAGGACCATCTCTCTTTGAGTCAACTTACTTCATGGATAGCTAAAATATATATTGTGAAGAAGTACAAGATGATAAGGTGATTTTCGATCCTCTTATGTGAGCCTTGAATAACCCTAACCCTAGTGTGGAAGACCGAGAATTTTTTGAAATTTTGGATTACCTAAATCAACCTAAAGAAGAGCTCAATGATGATGAAGAAGAAACCTTTGAAACTAAAAAGTACACATCCCTCGAGCAAATCCCTAAAGAAAAGGGAGCACCAAAACCAAAGTTGAAATTAAAACCGCTTCCTAAAGGGTTGAAGTGTGAATTCCTAGACAATGAGGAGAGGAATATTGTGATCTTTAATGCTAAATTGACAGATGAACAGGTAGAAAGGTTGCTAGAGGAATTCAAATTGCATATAAAGGCTATAGGGTATTTAGTTGAGGACATCAGAGGTCTCATCCCTTCCTTATGTATGCACATAATTAATCTTGAGGAAACGTCTAAACCTTTATCTCAACCAAAAAGGAAGTTGAATCAATTACTAAAGGAAGTTGTGAAGAAAGAAGTAATTAAGTTGTGGGATGCTAGAATCATTTACCCCATAAGTGACAAAAATTGGGTAAGCCCTATTCATGTGGTGCCCAAGAAAGGTGAAACGACAGTGGTAAGTGGTGAGGATTGAGAAGAGGTAGCAATACGAATGGTAATAGGTTGGCGTATGTGTGTTGACTATCGAAAATTGAATGTTGCTACAAGAAAAGACCATTTCCCTCTATTGTTTATCAATCAAGTCCTAGAACTATTAGCTCATCATGAATACTTTTGTTTCCTAGACAGGCATTCATGATTCTATCAAGTACTGATTCACCCTGATGATCAGGAAAAGACAATTTTCACATGTATCTATGGCACATATGCTTTTAGAAGAATGCCATTTGGGTTATGTAATGCACCCACAACCTTCCAATGTTGCATGATATCTATGTTTTCAGACTTTCTAGAAGACATAGTGGAGGTCTTCATGGATGACTTCTCTATTTATGGGACAAATTTTGAGGCATGTCTAAAAAATATATCCCTAGTCTTGCAATGTTGTGAAGAAAAGAACCTGATTCTGAATTGTGAAAAATGCCATTTTATGGTCCAAGATGGAATCTTCGTAGGACATAAAGTTTCCAAGAAAGGAATAGAGGTAGACATAAGTAAGATCAAGGCCATATCCAAGCTTCCACCACCTAAGTCTGTCACAAGAGTAAGGCATTTTTTAGGGAATGGTGGGTACTATAGATGATTCATAAAAGACTTTTCAAAGATCACTAAACCCCTTTCAAATCTCTTGATTAAAGATGTTCAATTTGAATTCACTAGTGAATGTTTGGAGGCCTTCAAGACCCTTAAGAAGGCCTTGACAACAACACTAATTTTGCAAGTACCATATGGGAGCTACCATTTGAAATTATGTGTGACACAAGCGATTTCTCCATCGGATTTTTCCTAGGATAGAAGAAGGATAAAAGGCACCACATGATTTGCTACACAAGTTGAACGTTCGATGAAGCCCGTGAATGTTTGGAGGCCTTCAAGACCCTTAAGAAGGCCTTGACAACAACCTTGATTTTGCAAGCACCATATTGGGAGCTACCATTTGAAATTATGTGCAATGCAAGTGATTTTTCTATCAGATTTGTCCTAGGATAGAAGAAGGACAAAAGGCACCACATGATTTTTTACACAAGTCGAACGTTGGATGAAGCCCAAGAAAATCATACCACCACAGAAAAGGAAATGTTGGATATCTATTTTCTTTCAATAAGTTCATATCACACTTGGTGGGATTGAAAGTAAAAGTATACACTGATCATGGAGCTATAAAATACCTCATGTAAAAGAAGGATACAAAGCTGAGACTACTACGATGGGCCTTATTATTGCAAGAATTTGACCATGAGATCATTGATAAGAAAGGAAAGGAGAATGTGGTTGTGGACCTATCAAGGATAGTTTTTGATGATTTAAATAAGCTTCTTGTAGATGATAAATATGTTGATGAAGCTCTCTTAATGGCTCAATCGGTTGAACCAAGCCTACCCTAGTTTGCTGACATTTGTAATTATCTAGCCTGCGGGTAGCTACCACCCAAGATCACTTATAATCATAAGAAAAAGTTGTTCTCCAATCTGAAAAATTACTACTGCGATGATCCCCTTATGTTCAAAATATGCTCTGACAATCTATATCATTGTTGTGTACCAAAAGAAAAGTGTCCCTAATCCTCACAGAATGCCATTCCTCACCTTATGGGGGTCAACATGGGGGAGAAAGGATAGATACGAAGGTTCTATAGTTGGGATTTTATTGGCTGACTCTCTTGAAAGATGCTATGTCATTTGTCAAGACTTGCAAAGAGTGACAACTCACAGGTAACATCAACCAAAGGAATGAGATGCCCATGGCTGATTGGGTGGAAGTTGAAACCTTTGATGTATGGGGGATTGATTATATGGGACTTTTCCCATCATCAAAAGGGAACTAATATATTCTTGTCTTTGTAGACTATGAGATCAAAATGGGTAGACATTGTTCCTACCCAGACATGTGACTCCAAAGCAGTAATCAAGCTATTCAAGAAAACCATCTTCCTAAGATTTGGGGTCCAAATCACCATTATAAGCAATGGGGATATCACTTTAGAGAAAACTAGTTCAAAGCTCTATTGAAAAAGTATGGAATAAAACACAATGTTGCAACATCCTACCATCCCCAGACATCAGGACAACTCAAAGTGTCTAACAAATAGATCAAGCAGATCCTAGAAAAGACTGTAAGTGGTACAAGGAAGGATAGGTATGCATTATGGGCTTATTGCATAGAGCATAAGACGCATATACGTACAATGTCATACATATTGATTTATGGGAAGTCTTGTCATCTCCCTATCGAATTAGAGTAAAAAGCCCTTTGGGCTATCAAAATTTTTAACATGAATCTTGACAAAGAGGGAAAGAAAAGATTTCTCTAATTTTAGGAACTTGAAGAGTTGAGGCAACATGCTTACAAGAATGCAAGGATTTATAAGCAAAGATCTAACGTATGGCATGATGCCCACCTGAATAACAAGGATGTACATCAAGGAGACATAGTTATTTTGTTTAATTCTAGTATCAGTTTGTTTCTTGGGGAGCTAAGAACAAGATGGTCTGATACCTATTTTGTGATAAGAATATACCCATCGAGAATGATGGAAATAACTAGCGATAAGACTGGCCCTTTCAAAGTGAATGGACATAGGCTAAAAAGGTACTATGAATATGAGGATTTTGTAAGAAGGTCTGAGCCAAGTTTGGGGGAACCCAGTCCTGCAACAAATAAAACATATCAACCAATACCAACGCCAATTGAAGGAGGATGAAATCATAATGAGAGAGTTAAGCTAAAGACTTTAAACTAGCACTTCTTGGGAGGCAACCCAAGCTTTTTCTTGCTTTCTTTTATAACTCAAGCTTTCCTTTATCTCATACTTTTAGTCTAAGAGCTATGTACATATATATCCCTAGTCTCTCTCTTTATATATAGGTATTTTGGTTTTCCCCTATAAAGTAAGTATAGTGTAGTAAGTAAATTGCTATATCTTCACATGGGTTTTTAATGAAATACAGTAGAGGTGTTTTTGCTTAAAAATCTTTATTTCTATCAAAATGTTATTTTTCGTGTGAAATGCGGTCGCGGCACCTGTCACAGTCGTGGTTGCTGAATTACATGCTTGAGGTCATGGTAGAGGCAACCTACTCAGTTGAGGTCATGACGATAGCCACAATCATGATGATAGTTGTGGTCGCAACACCCACCAAGTATAAAAGTTGGGTGTTCTCGATGACATGTCTTTTCTTTACTCGATTCTTGATTCTCGAACATTTGAGGAGCCCTAACCGATGAACGGTGATGATGCAAAAGCACTAAAGGACATTAATAGATCTCTATCGCTCTCTTGGCTCTGCTAAAGTACCAAACACCCTCCTTATTTATCACATCTTCCTGTTTCTTCTCTATCAATGCTTCATCGCCATTTTTATCTACTCCCTGAACCCTAGATAATGGTTTCCCGATCGCGCGCCACTGCGTAGATACGTGGTCCCTTTAGTTTTCCCCAAGGTTTTGGTAGTCTCACCGACCCTTTTTACTGGATCTCTTTCTCTTTTCCTGGCAATCGATGATTTCCTTCTCATTCACCTCTATGCTAGCATCACAATCGCAACTAGGTTTTTGTCGAGAGATCTACCGCAACGGTGGCACCCTTTTTCTCGTGATCATCGCGGTCATGACTACCTTCATGATTGCGGTCGCGATGATGGTTGTGGTAGTGATGCCCTTCCTTTCCTTAGTATACCTTCTAGTTTTTTCTCATAATCTGGTCTGATATCCGCTGTGGTCGAGGAAGTAACTGTGAATGACGCGGTCGTGACAAATGCTGCTATCATGAAAAGCACTACGGTCTCGACATATTCCCTTCCTTACTGCTTGTCTACCACGGTCGCAACACCCTTCACGGTCGTGATACTCTCTTCACCTTCTGTCGCAGTTGTGACAACACATATGATTGTGCTTTTTCGATAGGCAATGTTAGACAAACATAATTAGAAATCAAATGAATAATAAAATCATGAATAAATTGTGATTACAATCTTGCTGACAATAATTTCGATGTGAAAATTTCAGAATGACGACTTCAATTGACGACACACTGATGAAGAAGGTAAATTCCCTGAAGGGAACTAAAGAAAATCTGGAAAAGATAACCAAATCTTTAAAAGATCATCCCGATTTTTCACCAACAAAGATGCTTCAACTGCAACTAATGAAAAAGAAGCCCTCGTACATCCTGTCCCACAAGATGTCTGGGGAATCTGAAGAATCCCACGAGACATCACAGATAAAAACATCTGAGTACCAACCAACTGAAGGAGAACTCAAGAAGTTGGGGATACACAAGTTGGAAACCAAGGATGCCAAGGACACCAAAAAGAGAAAATTAGCGGCCATGGGAAAACGAAAGAGTTTGGAAAAAGAAGCCGACCTCGAAGTCATGAAGGAAAAAAGAACAACAAACCAATAACTAGCAGGCATCAACGTTCATACCAAGAGACCAAGTGTACCAGTCACATTTTGATTGGGTAATGAAGACCAAGAGCTTCAAGATGACACGGTATCTAGATGTCGATGACTTCAAGAAGATGGGAATCTATGATGGAGTGATAAAGTTCTTGGAAGGGGCCAACCTACATACTCTATGTACATCAAAAGCTCCTTCTCTCACTCAACTGATGGTATAATTCATGACATCACTAGAGAAGCTATGTGTCAGTGATATCGAATGCAAGAAAGGTAGAGGATAGTTCATGCTTTAAGTAAGGGTAGGGGACAAAACTCATGTAACTACTAAAACCATCATCAATGCTATATTCACAAAGACAATAGAAAAAGCACATGCCTGCTCATCCACGCTAGGTGAGAAAGAAGTTGTTGGCAACAATACCGCAAGATGTGGGAAAAGCTAATAGGAGAACACACACACAAATAAAAAAACTCAAAGGTGACACTCATCACTTCCCGCTTCATCAGAGTGTTGTAGAAGATAACAACCAATACAGTCTTCACGAGATCAGAAACTGAAGGAGTTTCTAAGGGATACCTATGCTCAATATGGTCTATACTGAATAACAAACTAGTGAACATCAAAAGATTGTTGATAGAGAGGTTGTCAGTCGTTGTAGGAAAGGAAGCAAAGTAGATGAAAGAATTCTGCATGGGAAGCCAAATCACCCAAATCGCTTATCATTTCATGGATACTGACCAGATAATGAAATATAAGCACACCAAGGGACATACCAAGATATATATCAAGTCTCTAATAAATAGGTTTTCCTGGCACAGAGGGGCATTAAACTCTTCTACAAACAGATCTTCTCTAAAGTCCTACTTCCCCTACCTGAAATGGCATACTATGATGCCCATAAGTTGTGGCCTATAGAAGAGGAGGTAGATAAAATGCACTCCAGTTCCATCAGCAAAGTTGCAGACTCCCTATCATCTAATGGCCATAAGACCATAAGAGACAGAGCGCCAAAGGTAGAGATGCAAAAGCTAGAAAAAAGGAAGAAGTTGTCAATCAGGAAGCATTGAGAAAAAGCTATAGATGCCTATGCTATCCCAAGTCTACCCTCTTTGCCCAACACAATGGAGGTCGACGACCAATTAAATGTAGAAATAAATGACAGGGGCGACCAAGAAAATATCACTACTACTAGAGAAGAGCATCGCATAGAGGTTGAAATCGAGCCAAGCAAAGGACCCGAAGCCTCCAAGGTTACACCAAGTCCTCCAAGGAAAGATGTAGTGTTGCAAGTACCTAAGCAACTTGACACAGCCACCTCTACACAAGAAAACATTGCTGACCCTAAGAAAGAGAAGTCATCTACCTAGCACATGATCCCTGAAGCATCAAGGACACCATCATTGACTCCTGTAGAGCAACAATATCAACGCCCATAGTCCTTTAGTGAGGAACTAGGGCACAAATTTGATGCCATGTGGGAACACATGCAACATATTTCTAAAGTTAACTTCAATATCACTTCTAGTTTATATACACTAAAAATGTAGGTACAAAGCTTAAATGCGAGAACTGAGGCACTCCCTCAGTTCAAGAAGGAGGTCATAAGAAAGCAAAATATGATGCTAGCAACTCTAAAGTCCTTGACAGAAGAAATGTTGGACCCTAGAAGAGAAAGGGATGCCATGAGGGCTGATAAGGAAATGATGCAGAGGGGGTACAAAGAGGCGTTAGAAGACCTAAATAAAGAACACCAATGCTTAGAAGAAGAACACCAATAGCTAGCTGTAGAATTCCAGGAGATGGACGACTGACAACAAAGAAAGAAGTGAGGCACCTAACCATCCCCTCCACATCACAAGCTTCCTCAAGCCCCTCGAGCCTAGACAAGGATGACAATGACGTAGGAGGAGTGGGTGCAACCACACCCTCAAAAGATGAAACTGTCAATGTAAATCTTACCCCAAGGGAGGAAAGTTCTATGAAAGAGGTGCCGCAAAAGCCATATGATCACCAAGGTCCCGACAAGAAAAAGATAAGCACCTTAGCATAAGTGTTCAATTTGAACACCAACCCAGATGATGACAAATCTATATCTGAAGAGAACCAACATAAAGTTGTCATCAGGGAGGAGACAACTGCTATGGAAGAGCTCACATCAAGAGAGATGAAGGATATTAACAAATTCCTAGATGAAATGAGTTTTGGAATGGACATCTGCGACGACTTCCTACATGATCCTACACACAATGAGCACAATGACATTGTCTACGATGACAAGATGGCTGCAATGTTGGATGCACTCAATGTAGCAGAATTAGAGTAGTCATCAGAGGAAAGCAGGCTCTTGGAAGAGTTGACAAGAGAAATAGATGATAATAATGTGAAGCAAGCAGACAAAAATGTGTAGATGGATGCCGAGAAATGACTACCTACCCCAACACTACCACCATCACAATGCAACCAGCAGGAGATGGAACTTCAGAAGATGATGAAGGTAGTCTTGCCTCCTTCTTCACAAATGAACCGATCAGAAAGCAGAGCACACTTATTGATACTGAATCATTAGGTGTTTCCCCTCCTCTACCCTGCAAAATTGCAAACATAGACATGGCCTCCTTATCTAGAATCACATGTAGGTATGTCCATGTCTTAGCAGATATATTGAATGACAATCTACCAAGAACAGACATACTTTACTACAATAATGGTAGGTCACTCAATAGGGACCATTTCAGAGGAATCTTCCTAAAGAAAGCACGAGTACACTAAAAGTTGTTTAATGTACTCTATGCAACTCTGTTGGAAGAATTTCTACACCCTGAGAAAGTACAACCTATTTTCAACGATACCACTCATCTAGTAGGGTAGCTTTGTGATAAAAAGTTTGAATCTATTGATGTAAAAGAACTACAACAGGCCGTGAACATAGCTGAAATAAAGTTTGTAGTTAAGCCTATACGGAATGTCAAGCACTAGGCTCTCATTTTTTGTCAACCTATATGAGCGACGTACAATAGTGTTCAATTGTCGCGCAGCTGAGTTGGACAACACTTCCTTAATTTACAAAAACAAGGAAGCAAGAGATATTCTAAAAGTGCCACTACGTCTACAATGTGACATCCAGACAGTAGACGACTGGAACCAAGGGATATTGAAATAGTTCTCCATCTTCTAAAAGGTCCCTCAAGAAAAAATAGGGATAGGGGATTGTGCCTTTATAGTGCTAAGAATGATGGAAGACACCAATAAAGGAATCCCACTAGAAGACCTCTACACAGAAGACTTACATGGCTTACGTGGTGTTTATGCAATTGAAGTTATCTATGAGCAACATTTATTGAACAACCTTGGGATGCCCTCAGATGTAATACCATGTAGACTTCACCCTAAAATACCCCTACCTAAAAAGAAGACATGGAGGGAATGTCTGAGAACCCTTTAGGTCTTCCTGATGAACCGACTAGGGCAGATGCTTGGAAGGAAGGATGGTCGACAGACACTATTGACAAAGCACATCATCAATCTAAAAGCATGCCAGAAACCACCCCTTAGCCAAAAAAGAAAGAGAACAACCTCTAGTAAATGAGCCTGAAGAAGGGGAGATAAATGAAGATGATATGCTAAAAATAAAGCCTGATGGGATAGTAGGAGAGATAGTGCCAACCTTCTAGGAATTTGATATATGGGGATGCGAAAGTTTATCATTAGAATCTCTACAACTGATAATGAAATTCTTCAAGGAAGGTGATGCCACAATTGAAGTAATCTTTGAAACGGATGACATATGTGTACTCAAGGACGACCTTAGAGATATGTTTGTATAGGAGATTTTGAAACATTTTTTAATGTCCCAAACAAACCTTTTGCTATAGTTTGTAGTTTTTACTTAGCCCTTATATCATAAAAATTATCCTCTACTTAGATTTGTCATCCCTCCTGATGTATGTTGTAGTACAATTGTTTCTAGAGAAGCACAAATGAGATTCCAATACACATACAAGTAAAAGCAAGAGGCCCAACAATACAGTTTCATCTCATTCTTACGGCAAAATGTCATGTGTGGAACAATCCTAAATCTATGGAATCCTTGGAAACTCGAGGACTTTACCAGCCATACTCCCAACCAATCACCCCAACCTGACAGTTCTAGCTAGAAAGTCTTCACCTCCCTTCAGAAGAAAACAACTTCCCCTTACAATTTGAATTATTCCCACTTTGGGATGAAAAGAGGCTTGGCCACCCTAAAAATCATTCAAAACCCTTTCCCCAATCTTGAGAGAAGATATGAAAAGCCAAAAAAATGAGAGTTGTACCTAAAAGATGTTGAAGGATCTCACGTTGCCGGTGTATTACTGCACTCATGAATGCAGATATGTCATGCTTGTATGTGGAATCCTGAAGCCAATTATACCCACCTCCACTCCCAAGCAACCCTCACGCAACCACCTGACTTAACATCAAGAGCCCTTGGGGAAACACTGCCTTTATGATAGCCTATGTGTGAGGAAAATTGAGGAGTGTAGGGAAAACACCTAAAGTCTGAAACGTACCTGAGCACATTAGCATAGGCTCAACTAAAATAAAGGAAGGGTATGAAAGCTACCACTTGTAGGGATGATGTACAAGTATAGCCAACAACCTAGAATAGGGGTTGGGGGTCATTAAGAGTGAGAGCCCTTTACTAAAAAAGGCATTGAAAAGGACTCAAGGTCATGTAACTATAGATATGAAAGGGAGGAGATAGAATTTCAGGATTCAAACCAAGCATATCACAAGAGTTTTTCTGTAAGAATGGGATAACTCTACAATGATGGGTTTTCTGAAAAACAATTTATCCATAGTTCATCTCTCAATGATTTTGATCCTACCCATTAGCCTGAGGATAGGCTAAGTTCTAAGTTTGGAGGAGTGGATAACATATCATTTTGTAAACTTTTAGCATATGTTTTACTCCTATCCTAGCATAACTTTTATGGATTTTCTATTCATTTAAGTACCTTAGGGATAAAATCTTGAATTCATACATTTATTACTCAGTGTAGGTTAATGCTATGTTGCAACTGTGACTATAGAGTCCACTAGCATCACGACCGCAACGAAGCCTCTACTCTACAACCCCACACCTCGACCGAGGCCCCCTTCCAACTGAAATAAAGCACCACGACTACAATGGGATGGGACTTTGCCGACCGCAGTAGCTACCGCGACTGTAAGGAGGAGTTCGTTGCGACCATGAGCACACGACCCCTGCTAAAAAATTGCGGTTGAAATGATGCCCTACTGTCACAACTACGAAACAAGCCATGAGAGAGACCACTTCCGCAACTGAGGCAAACTCCCCAGAGCACTGCAATTGTAATGGAGGTTACGACCAGCCCATGCGTCATGACCTTGACCAAAAGTTAAGTCAGTGGGCATCATCTATAAATATCCCCCCCTCCACACATCAAATGATCAGATTATCAAGGACTATGAAGTGTTACCAAACTCCATAGTCATTAACATTCATCCCATCGGTCTTGGACCTCTGAAGATAAAAGTTAGAGGAGAGAGAAGATCACTCATCCTCTTCTTCAAAAGGAGTTGCCATCATCCATGCCCACTCCAGATCTAGATCTGGAGGTATAGTTGGTGTATCACCTTCTCCCTTCTCTAGATCTATCACCTCCTTCACGTTGTACACTTCACCCCCTTCATTATTCTTGATGTATTTGTCCTTCTGTAATGCATTTATACTGCCCATTAACATGTGTGGCTAAACATTTAACTTGGGTTGGGAGTAGCCTCTAAGGCTCCTAAAATGTATATTCTTTCCTCCCGTTGAATATATATATGTTGTTATCACGATTATCTCCATACTCTCATTCTTAACACTTCACTTGTATTCTTAGCTACCATCTTGTGATGTATGATTGTTGGTGCCTTGAAAGAGTAGTACTAATCTTATCCAGAGTTATGGAGTAGTATGAATGCATGAATGTTTTGGAGTACTAAATCTAATGGTCATATGGTTTGCTTTGCGGTTGTTTAGCTGTCATCTTGAGAGAGAGGCCACCTTATAATCTAGATCTATCCTAAACTCGAGAGAGGAGGGAATAGACATAATTGATGATTACTTGTAATCTTAATAAAGGTATACAAAGGGCTTGAGTTTTGCATGTTAGTGAGATATTTTAGTATGTGAAACTCGATCCTAGTTTCCTTCCATACTTTTGTTTCTCACTTCTGGTTTGACATTGTTCTCTTGTTTTATTTTCTTTCTTTTGCCTTTCTTTCTTTTATTTGGACCATCATCGTTCCTTAGGGAACACCACCTTAATCCACCTTTTCGTTTGGGGTGTAGGAGTGTTAGGCTACATGTCCTTAGCACTTACCAACCTTGTCCCTATGGTTCGACCTCAATTTACTACATCAGACCCCATATAATAGTTGTGGGGTCCTGAGTGTTGGGTTATAAATTTAAGAGTCTGACTACTCTAGATCCTCTCCATTTTGAATGTGCGATTTAGGTCGGTCAACCATATCCTCTTGGCTGAAAGCAACAAGACCAACACCATTATCATCCACTTTGAATGTGAGTGTACTATATACTAGCATTTACATTTGTAAGAATGGTAAATATGATTATATTGAGATGTCTTACAACTGATTATAAGCCTTGTATAAATAGGAGTGTAGACATTGTAGCACTCTTGTACTCAACAATATGGGACTAAACATATGTAACCATTGCATACTCTAATGCTTCCCCTCAACCTGGAGCATGGGTGAAGCACATGTTTATCTTGAAAAGAAATGCAAAACATGAAATATAAACTCAAATTATAAAAGAAAGATATACACAACCCCTACAAAGTTCACTCCCTGTGAAACACATCATAGTAGAGAAACTAGCGAGCTTTAACCAAAATTGGAGAAATAATGATGTTGTTGTTGGAGAAAAGTTGTTATTGGTGAAGAAACTTGCTTAAGCACTAAAGAGTGTTGGCTAAATGGACATCTATAAATCCCTTTGTTTTGATTATGACAAACATTTCATTCTTATTAATCTAACGTGCTACTTGAGTGTGCAGGATGACAAAGCAACAAGGGAAAATCTACAAGCTTACATATTTATAATTTCATGCAATGTAATCACTGTTGTAAAAAACTTGTACAAAAATATAATGTACAAGTACTTAGAATTGCATGTAAATCAAGCGTTAGATTCTCCCTAGCTAAACACCACAGTTAGACAAGTCATCCCATTCAAATAGGATTACTTATGCACACTTACACACATAATTAGTGCCTAAATTGAAACCTTGAAACAGGATCAATCTCGGTCGACAAACTCCTCGACCGAGACACTCTCGGTCGACAATCTTCTCGACCGAGAAAGATCCAAAGTAGCTGTTAGACACAACAGACAAGTTAGTTGGTAGTTGAAGAAAGACGTTGCAAATCACTTGTTCCAGAGAGCCTGTCGGTCGACAAAAGTTCGACCGAGTAGGTGTCTCGGTCGACCATTTGTCGACCGAGATGGTCTCTGACAGCAACTGCAGAATTAATTAATTAGCCGTTGTTAAAACAACAACTTTGTACCTAACGGCTAGTTAAGCACTTAGAAACCCCTAGAAGTTGTCTAGAATGTCCTTAAGCTTCCTTAGGACATTCCTATAAATAGGACAAGCCATAGGACACATAAACCAACTGGTTTTACACTTGTTACACTTGAGAAATACTTGAGCATACTTGAGCAATCTGTTGCAAGCAAATTGAGCATTGTGATCATTGGCCTATTTTCTCCTTAGCTCAAATTCGTGTCCTATAGGCTAGAATCTCCTACCCACAGCAATCACATGTTCACACATTTGGTTAGGAGATCTATACGCTTGATCTAGGCATATCAAGCCTTGGGCTTTAAAGGATAAGTTGTAATTTCCTTTTTCTTTCTTATTCCCTATTACTGTTTGTACTCTCCTTGCTACTCCTAGGTTGGAGGCTGCGGATTGGAGAGGGTGAAGATCTTCTTGGCAAAGAAGGAGACTTTGAGCTACTTCAGAAGGCTGGTGCAACGGGAGGTTACTTCTAGAGAGGAAGGCTACTTCAAGGGGGAGCTTGGAGTTACTTCAAGAAGGCTACCTCAGGGTTGGTGCACCTACTTCAAGTGAAGGTTGTTCAAAGGGTGTGGTTGAAAGTATTGTATTTTGTATAAATCCTCGAGAGGTAATAAAATAAATACTTTCAAATCCCGGTTGGGTAAGCAACCGGGTAGTGGACTGACAACTATAGTATTTGCTATAGTTGGAACCACTCTAAACGCCTGTCTCCTTCTTCTAATCTCAATTTTGGTTGTTTGAGTTAAATAATTATTAAAATCACTATAAAACTCTATTCACCCCCCCTCTAGTAGTTTTCAATTGGTATCAGAGCAAGGCTTCAAGGAACCCTAACAAGGTCTTGAAGAAATGGGTGACGGAGTTCTCAACAACCTCAACATTGAAGGGACACTTGTTGCTAGGCCTCCAGCGTTCGATGGAACAAACTACCAATATTGGAAGAGAAGGATGCAATTCTACTTCCAAGGAATCAACTGGGATCTATGGAGAATGGTGTCTACTCCATATATGCTCCCTCAAAATGAATTTGCGGAATGGGATGCAAACACGGTAAAGCTGGCCCAAATGAATGCAAAAACTGTAAGTATCTTATATTATTCTATTTCGGTAGGAGAATTTAATAGAATATCAAATTGTGATACAGCTTATGATATTTGGCATAGACTGTCCATAACCTATGAGGGTACAGTCCAAGTCAAAAATTCCAAAATTAGCTTGCTTAAAACGAAGCTTGAACATTTTCGTATGGATCCTAATGAATCTATTAGTGAAATGTTTTCAAAATTCTCTACCATTGTTAATGGTTTAAGTGCCCTAGGAAAACCTGTCCTTGAGGAAGATCAAGTATCAAAAATCCTTCGATCACTTCCTCCAAAATACAAGCCAAAGGTGACAGCCATTGAAGAAGCAAACGACCTCACTCGACTCAAAATGGAGCAACTCATCGGCAATTTAGAAGCTCATGAGGCAGATCTAGAAGAGGAAGAAAGAAGAGAACGTGAACGTCAAAGTGGGAAGAAGAAGGATGTGGCTCTTAAAGCTTCAAAAGTCGTCACACAAGAAAGTGAGGAGTCAAGTGAAGAAGAAGGAGAAGAAGCCTTGATCGTCAACGGTAAGAAATACAAAAGGTTTAAATCTAACAAAATTTCTAGTTCGTCTACCCCTCCCAGATGCTTTGAATGTGGGAAGAAAGGGCATTTCAAAAATGAATGTCCCAAAGCAAAGAAGGGAAAGAAAAGCTCACACAAGAAGAAAGGAGAAAAAGCCTATAAAGCTGCATGGGATGAGTCAAGTGAGAGTGAAAGCGGAGAAGAGGTGGAATGTCTAATGGCAAGAGAAGACAATGAAGACTCTCAAGAGGTAAGCCTAATTGATATTCCTAAAGAAGAGTTAGTTACTAATTTACAAGAAACTCATGATAAATATATTGATGCCAAGAAGAAACTAAAGAAGGCTATAAAATCGAATGATGAGCTCATTGCCAAATTAGATAAACTTTCTTCTGAAAAGAACAACACTGATCTTGAGAATTTATCTTTAAAAACATCTTTAGATGATTGTACTAGAAAGCTACTCACTTTGGAAACAAATGTTGATCTTCTTTCTAAAGAAAAGACTGAATTATTAGCTAAACTACAAGATTTTCAAACTCAGCCTATTTTGTGTAACCATTCGGACTATGATAATCTTGTAAAGGAAAAGGACTCATTGTTTTCTGATTTAGATCAAGCAAGAAAAGATCTACACAAGAAAATGAATGACATTGCTATGTTGCAAAGAGAACTTTATGAGTTAAGAAGAAAAGATATACTTGATAACATACTAAGAGTTGGCACTGTTTTCAATGGAAGAAAAGGTTTGGGATATGCTCCAAAGAAAAATCAACCCAAAAGAACTCAAACTAGGTTTGTACATAAAAACACAATGGCTAGAAAGAGAAATGAAGTTGATTCTATTACTTGCCATTTCTGCTTACGGCTTGGACACTATTCCTTTTCATGCCCCTACAAGACTAAGGAGTCCGACTTAGTTTGGATCCCAAAACCCCAAACTTAGTAGAAGTGGAATGTAGTTGAGATATGACCAAATGCTTTATTTTGCTATTTATATTGTCTTATCTCAACTAAAAGGTGTCATGCATATTGTTATTATTTTTCTGCATTGTTGTTCTGAAACAGAAACCTTGTCGGTCGAAGTATTGTCGACTGAGCTTTGGATCGGTCGAAGTATTGTCGACCGACTGGATGTCTTTAACAAATCAAAATTTACAGCACCTATTTCGGTCGAAAATTGGTCAACCGAGCAAATTTCTGCGTTTCTTTGCTTGTAATACAGTAACCTTCTCGATCGACAAATTGTCGACCGAGACAGATATCGGTCGAACAATTGTCGACCGACTGGTTTTCTGTATCAGAACTTTTATACAAGTATGTACTTAAAAAGTTTCTAACCATATCGGACCATCACATGGGTACCAAAATCTACATTTTAATGCAGGAATGGGTAGTTGACAGTGGATGCTCCAAACATATGACTGGGAACAAGGATGCATTTCAAACTTTTGAAGAAAAGAAAAGTGGAACGGTCACTTTTGGAGACAATGGTAAGGGAAAAATCGTTGGAATAGGTAATGTTGGAACAAACCTAGAAATTAAGAATGTTCTACTTGTTGATGGTTTGCACCATAACTTGATAAGTGTTAGCCAATTATGTGATAGTGGTTATGATGTTTTATTTAACAAAACCTGCTGCAAGTTATTAATAGAAAATACTACAAATGTTGTTTATGAAGGAAATAGAGTTGGAAATCTTTATATTCTTAAACCTAACTCTATGAAAACAGTAGTGGGAAAATGCTTGCTTGCAAATGACAATACCTTACAAATATGGCATAAAAAGCTAGGACATGCTAGTTCACATGTTATCAAAAAGTTAGTGAAATATGATCTTGTTCGTGGATTGCCCACTTTATCCTTTGATCAAGTTGAAAACTGTGAACCATGCACAATGGGAAAGCAAACTAAAACATCTTTCAAATCAAAACATGTACTTAGCACCAGTAGATCATTAGAATTAATTCATATGGATTTATTTGGACCAATGAGGACACAATCAATCGGTGGTAAGAGATACTGTTTTGTTATTGTTGATGATTATAGTAGATATACATGGGTACATTTTATTGCAACTAAAAATGATACTATTCATGTTTTTATGCAATTTTGTTCCAAGATTGAAAATCTCTTACAAAATAAAATATGTACCATTAGAAGTGATCATGGTGGGGAATTTGAAAATCATACATTTGAAGAGTTTTGTACATCTCAAGGATACACTCATAATTTTTCTGCTCCACGCACCCCACAGCAAAATGGTATAGTTGAAAGGAAAAATCGATCACTACAAGAAATGGCTAGAACTATGATGCTTGAACATAACACACCCAAAACCATTTGGGCTGAAGCTGTCAACACTGCATGCTATGTGCTAAATAGAGTAACTGTTCACTCTCATTTAAAGAAAACTACATATGAATTAATACATTCTAAGAAACCTAGAGTTGACTATTTTCATACATTTGGCTCCACATGTTATATCTTAAATACCAAAGACGATAGAGATAACTTTGACTCAAAATCACACAAAGCATTCTTTTTGGGATATTCCACTTCTAGCATAGCTTTTAGAATATATAACACTATATCTAGAAAAGTTGAGGAATCTATTCATGTTTCTTTTCATGAAGAATCCCCATCTGAAAATCTAGAAATCATAGATCTCACTAATCAATTCGAAAATTTAAACATACCAAACGATAGTGAGAAAGGTGCTACAAATAATCACCAAACTGAACCACAACCTACACCTAGACTTATTAAAGATCATCCTCAAGAATTAATTATTGGAGATCTTAATGATAAAGTCAAAACTCGTTCTTCCTTTAAAGATGTTGCAAACATGGCTTTTGTTTCTATCATTGAACCTAAAAAGATATCTGAAGCTCTTAAAGATGACTATTGGATAATAGACATGCAAGAAGAATTGAATCAATTCACTAAAAATGATGTATGGGATTTAGTTCCTAAACCACAAGATAAACCATAATAGGAACTAAATGGGTTTTTAGGAACAAGCTAAATGAGTCAGGAGAAGTAATAAGGAATAAAGCTCGGTTAGTAGCACAAGGATATAATCAACAAGAAGGAATAGATTTTGATGAAACATATGCACCCGTAGCTAGACTTGAAGCCATTAGAATGTTACTAGCTATTGCTGCCCATAAAAACATCAAACTCTATCAAATGGATGTCAAAAGTGCTTTTCTAAATGGCATCATTCAAGAAGAAGTTTATGTTGCCCAACCACCTGGTTTTGAAATTCCAGAAAAAGGTGACTATGTTTATAAACTTAAGAAAGCACTTTATGGTTTAAAACAAGCACCTAGAAATTGGTATGAAAGGCTCAAAACATATCTTTTTGATAATGGTTTTTCTATTGCAAATTTAGATTCTACTTTATTTTTCAAAACATATACATCTGATTTCCTAGTTGTGCAAATATATGTTGATGACATTATTTTTGGAGCTTCAAATGATTCATTGTGCACACAATTTAGTGATATTATGCAAAAAGAATTTGAAATGAGCCTCATGGGTGAACTAACTTTCTTTCTTGGTTTTCAAATTAAGCAAACATCTGCCGGAATATTCATAAGCCAAGAAAAATATACTAAAGAACTCTTAAAACGTTTTGGGATGGATCAATGCAAACATGCTACTACTCCTATGGCTACTTCTGTCAAAATTGATAAGGATGAAAATGGGGAACCTATTGATGATTCCTTATATAGAGCCATGATTGGTAGTTTGCTTTACTTAACAGCTTCTAGACCGGACATTATGTTTTCTGTTGGTCTTTGTGCTCGATTTCAATCACAACCTATGCATTCTCATTTTCTAGCAGTTAAACGAATTTTTCGTTACCTAGCCGGTACTACTTGCTTTGGTTTATGGTATCCAAAAGGACAATCCTTGGATTTCAAAGCTTATACTGATGCGGATTATGCTGGTTGTCGACTTGATCGTAAGAGTACTAGTGGTGGTTGTTTCTTATTTGGGAGAGCTTTAGTATCTTGGTTTAGCAAGAAACAAAATACGGTTGCCCTATCTACAACTGAAGCTGAATATATGGCAGCTGGGTCTTGTTGTGCTCAAGTGCTTTATATGCAACAAGTGTTAAGCAATTATGGTTTTAATCTTTCATCTACGCCTATTTTTTGTGACAACACAAGCGCCATAAACTTAGCACACAATCCTATTTTACACAGCCGAGCTAAACATATTGAAATCCGTCATCATTTTTTAAGGGATCACATCTCCAAAAATCATGTTTCCCTTCATCATGTTGATACGGAAGATCAATTGGCTGATATTTTTACAAAACCGCTTCCACTAGATCAATTTAACAACATTAGGAAGCAATTGCTTATCACTCCTTTGGAGGATGTTTTCTTTGATATTTGTGCTACTTAAAAAGCTCTTGTTTACATTTTTGGTTTTTAAATGGACATCTTTTTCATTCGATTTGATGGGATATCTAATTAAGGGGGAGTTTTTATTCTTAACGGTTATCTTTTTGAAATGACAAAGGGGGAGAGATAAATATAAAACTAAAATTTAGTAATTATGTAAAACTCAATTAATGAGTTTCATAAATAAACTCTTGGCTTTACATTGAAAGTTGCTATATTCCCAAATGATCTGGATTTCATGTTCCATAATTCATGGGGAATAATAAGCACACATTTTATACACAAGAGAAAAAGCTACAAAAGGTAATCTAAAGGTATGAAACTCATATGTTTTATATTTCCTTTATTTTGGAAATGTTTGTCATCTTTAAAAAGGGGGAGATTGTTGGCTAAATGGACATCTATAAATCCCTTTGTTTTGATTATGACAAACATTTCATTCTTATTAATCTAACATGCTACTTGAGTGTGCAGGATGACAAAGCAACAAGGGAAAATCTACAAGCTTACATATTTATAATTTCATACAATGTAATCACTGTTGTAAAAAACTTGTACAAAAATATAATGTACAAGTACTTAGAATTGCATGTAAATCAAGCGTTAGATTCTCCCTAGCTAAACACCACAGTTAGACAAGTCATCCCATTCAAATAGGATTACTTATGCACACTTACACACATAATTAGTGCCTAAATTGAAACCTTGAAACAGGATCAATCTCGGTCGACAAACTCCTCGACCGAGACACTCTCGGTCGACAATCTTCTCGACCGAGAAAGATCCAAAGTAGCTGTTAGACACAACAGACAAGTTAGTTGGTAGTTGAAGAAAGACGTTGCAAATCACTTGTTCCAGAGAGCCTGTCGGTCGACAAAAGTTCGACCGAGTAGGTGTCTCGGTCGACCATTTGTCGACCGAGATGGTCTCTGACAGCAACTGCAGAATTAATTAATTAGCCGTTGTTAAAACAACAACTTTGTACCTAACGGCTAGTTAAGCACTTAGAAACCCCTAGAAGTTGTCTAGAATGTCCTTAAGCTTCCTTAGGCCATTCCTATAAATAGGACAAGCCATAGGACACCTAAACCAACTGGTTTTACACTTGTTACACTTGAGAAATACTTGAGCATACTTGAGCAATCTGTTGCAAGCAAATTGAGCACTGTGATCATTGGCCTATTTTATCCTTAGCTCACATTCGTGTCCTATAGGCTAGAATCTCCTACCCACAGCAATCACAAGTTCACACATTTGGTTAGGAGATCTATACGCTTGATCTAGGCATATCAAGCCTTGGGCTTTAAAGGATAAGTTGTAATTTCCTTTTTCTTTCTTATTCCCTATTACTGTTTGTACTCTCCTTGCTACTCCTAGGTTGGAGGCTGTGGATTGGAGAGGGTGAAGATCTTCTTGGCAAAGAAGGAGACTTTGAGCTACTTCAGAAGGCTGGTGCAATGGGAGGTTACTTCTAGAGAGGAAGGCTACTTCAAGGGGGAGCTTGGAGTTAATTCAAGAAGGCTACCTCAGGGTTGGTGCACCTACTTCAAGTGAAGGCTGTTCAAAGGGTGTGGTTGAAAGTATTGTATTTTGTATAAATCCTCGAGAGGTAATAAAATAAATACTTTCAAATCCCGGTTGGGTAAGCAACCGGGTAGTGGACTGACAACTATAGTATTTGCTATAGTTGGAACCACTCTAAACGCCTGTCTCCTTCTTCTAATCTCAATTTTGGTTGTTTGAGTTAAATAATTATTAAAATCACTATAAAACTCTATTCACCCCCCCTCTAGTAGTTTTCAAAGAGAGCCTGTTGTTGGCGTTGATTTTCCTAGAGGCTGGAGCTCTCATAGGAACAAGAAAGAAGAAATAGAGGTTGGTTGCCCCTGCCTTACCATTTGAGGGCAGAAGAAAAGTGGCTACACCACTAGAGAGAAGAGGGGTTGTTTGTGGAACGACATGACAAGGGCATCCGAGAGAGATGAAGTTGGATTTGTCACATTTGAGCCAGTAGCTAGACCTTCTTGTTGAAGGATGATGTGGACGCCAATGATGAAGATGATTGAGAACTGGAAGGGGAATGAAGCAGATCCTACCATGTCATCAACTTGCATTTTGTGGTACACTTGATGTTGGATGCCCCAAGTCTTGAGCAAACCATGGCATGAACATAGAAAAATGGAGTTTGATGGAGGGGATAGGTGAGAGATAGAGAAGTTTGGGTTTGTGATAGGAAATTACTATAATCCCTAAACGCAAGTGCGCTATCATAGTAATATAGGCCAATGACCCCAGATATTAAACATGGAGAAATGTAAATCCAAAAACTAGTACTAACTGTAATGCGATCAGCTAGACCAATGAAAACTTGATTGAATGGTTTAATTATATAAGAAGAAAATGAATCAAAATCACTGGTTGTTAATATCAATTGGATTGAATTCCTTAGGATAGAGGTTTCACCTTAGTTAACATTGTAATTAATAGTATAACATTAATAAACATCTCTCCTAACCCTGGAATAAGAGCCTGTAGCAATAATTACTCGCTCTCATGGTGTAATTCAATACCTAATCTAATACCAATCCCACTCTCATATAGATTATGTTATTAGTTAGGTTTTTTATCAAAAACTCTAGGTAATCACTTCACATTCATAAGCCACCTTTCACAAAGGGCAATATAAACCATGTATTTCTATGAATTTTTCAACCATTAATTTCCTTTTTCAAAGAAATTAAAGGTCTCATTAACTACCTATGGTGATCAAGCATGGATAGTTCATGACAATCTCAAAGAAATAAGTCCAAAAATTAATAGAGATTGATATATTAATGCATAAAAGTCAATTACAATACATAACTGGGCTACTCCCGGGTCCTAAGAAAGAGGGGTTTAGCCTTACATGGTTTCCATTGTCAAAAACATGGGAGAGAAGAAGAAAAACATGGGAAACATTAGTAAAACTAAAGAACCCCTGAAGAAGACAGTCCAAATGATCTCCTCTCATGCACGTGCCGATTTGCTACCTTTCGACTATAATTTCATTCACTAGAAGTGCCTGGATCATCCAGAATATGGTCTTCTTCTCTGCTTTCACCTCTCCTTGCTCTCGGCTACCGCCCAACAGAATAGAATGAGATTGATAGAGTTGTCTGAAATCCCTCTAAGTCATATAAGTGACTTAGGGCGTAATTAATTGCCAACCATTGGATTAAACTTAATTTTCAAATCTGGCTGATCCCTCTGTATTGGTACTACTGACTGGGATTTGGTACTACTAACACCTTCAATAATTGTGGTCGCATGGGAAACTGTTAGTACTACCAAGCTAGGAGTCGATAGTACCGAGTTTCCTAAAAAAATTCTGAGTCCATCCATGTGATGTTGTCAGTAGTATTGACTTATGTGCTGGTACTATCCAGTCTTCTCAAATTTTCTCTATTCCAAACTGATCATGTGTCGGTACCATGACTCCAAAATTGGTAGTACCGAGTTTTGTAGATTCTTATAAATTTACATGAAGTCCACAAAAACCAAACATAAGCTCTCAAAATTTATTAAATCATTCAGGAACATTAAAATTACATTTATTTGATGCAATTTAGTATCACAGACCAATGATAGTAAATAATGCACAAATTTATTTGAAAATGAACAAATAGTACACAAAAAGTAATAATATTGTATGTGAAAATGACTAGTATCTAGTGTATCTGTTATAACCCCAATTTTGGGTTCAAATAGTGAGAAATGTAAATTTTCATATTAAAGCTAATTGAACAAATAATGATATGATTTGTTTTGAATCAGTGGATTCCCTTCACAATAGCCTTGATTGGTTGCTTTGTGGGCTTGTTTGGCTATTGGGCCCAATAATAATGAAATTCAAATAGTAAATGGATAATTGAAGTTTTAAGAAAAGAAATGTGTAGAAACCTCTAGAAGGCAAATCCAAAGAGGATTTCGTGCCTCTTGGGTTCCTTGGGTACCAAGGAGACCAAGGTTACAAAAAGAAGGCAATTAGAAAAGAAAAGATTAATTAAATATTTCTTTTTGAAGAAAGAAACTGATAATAATGATATAATGTGGAAAATGAATGGAAAAAGGCATAAATGAGATTTCTTGGGGAATTTTCGTATCCATGAGGTTGCTAATATTAAAAGGAAGGCCAATGAGGAAAATAAAAGCAAAATAAAAAGGAAATCCTCAAAAGGAGGTATTTAAATGAAAAATAAATAAGATAATGTGAAATAATGCATAATGATGCATCTAGAAGGATAATAAGTGCCCAATAAAGAGAATTTCGAAATCATGGAGTATCTTGGGATCCAAGGAGTCTCAATAAAGAAGAAAGAAAGAGAAAATACTAAAAAGGCAAAATAAGAGGAAAATGTGTTGCTTTATTAATGAATTAAGAGGTATTGTTAAAAAAAAGGAAAGTAAATCCTATAAAAGGGGATAGAATTTCGTGCCTAAGGATTGAAAAGCAAGAAATAAAAAAAAAGATAATGGCAAGGAATTTCGAATTCCTAAAATATCCAAATAGTAAAGGGTATTAGAAAAGAATAATGAAGAGAGAAAGAAAGGATGTTGCTTCACAACCAAGGAAATGTGTTTCCTTTCAAGTTGGGACTTGTTTCCTCTTGAATTTCGTGGATAAACCACCTAGGCCCTATCTACCTCCCCTATATAAGGGGTATGACCCTGGGCCAAGCCCAGAGGATCCCATACATCGCTTTCCTCCATTGATTACATCTTCAACCCTAACCCCGAGTATCACCTTGAGCTTGATACAAAGAGAGGGAAGCAGGAGGGTACGACGAAGTCCTGGTGTTCTACGGAGTCAGGAGCAAGCGCTTCCATCATATCCGTGCACTAGGGCTGGTGCAGTAGTAGTACCTAGGCTGCAGCGATGGCTGCAAGCACTTGGTCTAGCGAGCCAGAGAACGGCCACGCCGGCTGCAACCAGGCGGTGCCCCAGGTGCGCAAAGGGGCGGCGGACGTAGGGAAGAAGTCGAAGGTGAGTTTCGAGGTCCGTGGGAGCGAGGAAAGCCCACGCAGGGCTGCTTTGACGGCCGCCGATATCAGGCCCAACGAGCCCCATGGCGGGCACCATAGCCAAGAAATACAGGCACCATGTGTGCGCCTATGGGCGGCGGAGGTGTAGGATCAAACCCCCGTATGGATGACGGACCAGGGAGGGAGAGAGAGCCATCGCATGACTGCAAAATGCGGCCGCTAGGGCATCCGCGTCGCTGGCCCGAGGAAGAAGAAAGGAAACAGAGTCGTCGGACCAATTTGCCCCTCCGCGGGCTAAAGGATCACAAACTTAACTGAGGGTAAAAGCGTCTTTGCGTTATGTTTTCCAGAGCTTTGCATGGAAACAGATGACGTGGCGTTTCCCTATTGGCCGGAAAGGTAATTTCTTCATAAAATCATAACTCCTAATTGGTAGCTCCGATCAACACAAATTATATATGAATTTTGATCCTCAGAACGAGAGGAATCCATTAAAAATAGTCTCATAGCCTGAATCTGATCATAGTTCGAAAAGTAATTTAGATTATCATCTTTGATTAGTTAAAGATTAAGAAACCCTATTTTGATATGATTAATGTGTTTAATAGGGTTTAATGGATCATAAGAATTGATATTAACCTATTAAATGTAAAAAGGAACATTGAGTTCAAAAAGGAAGAACTTTGCACATGATTAGCTTAATTTAGAGTTTATATGCTTGAAATTGGAAAAGTACATGAAGTTATTATCTTTAATGATTTAACTAAGGAAAACCCTTGGATTTGATGATAGATGGATAATTCAAGCTGATATTAACCTGTTGTTAATAAAAGTGAAAGTAGGATTTAAAAGATGATCTTTTTATATAGTAGGCTTAAATTAGGGTTTCATATACCTAAGTGTGCATTAATGGGCTTAGGAACCCTAATTTAGGAGGATATGCCTTTTAATGGTTTTAATTGTGAAAATCCATGAATAGGATAGAGTTATCCAGTTTGAATATAAAAGTTCCTAATTATGGATAAACCCCAAAATGTAGTAATTAGGGTTTTCTCATGAATAAAAGGTAAGAGTTATGACAAATGAGTTCATATGTTAATTAGACCCTAATGAACTTGGGAATTGATGATTGATATGGATAATGATCTCGTTATGGATTAAAAGGATAAAATAGTAGCTTAATTGATGATTAATGTGCCTATAATATGAAAATAGGATTATATTTTGGTTAAGATAACCTTAATATTGAAGAATAGATGAGATAATTAGGGTTTGTGAGTAATGGCATAAATATAGAGTTTAATATGGTAAAGGATGAAGGAAAACCCTAAATGCAAAATGAAACCCTAAAATGGATACAGAAACCTTAGGAAGCGATTTCAAGTTGAATAGAAAGAATCTTGATAAAGTGTGTAGTAAATGGAATACATGTGTTTTTCAGGATTCTTGAATATGTGGTTGAATTACTTCCTTGGATTTCTTTCTTGGTTGGAATTGATATTAGCTTGAGAAATCTACTGAACAGGTATGTGGTTACGCTTATGAATAACCGTTCTAGTTTCACGGTGATTTCCGAATGTTTTACCGGTTGCTTTAAATAAACTGCTGGATGTTTATTTAGTTCATGCAAATTATAATGTGGCTATGACTATCACAAAGAGTATATGCCTACAAACTCAGATCCTGGTTCTCTCTATGGCATAATAGCTAACCTAGTACATGGCTGCCTATGGGTAGGTCCATCAGGTTAGAGAAAGACCTAGTACATGGCTACCTATTGGGTAGGTCCATTAGGTCTATGGATGACCTAGTACATGGCTACCTATTGGGTAGGTCCATCAGGTCCATGGGTGACTTAGTACATGGCTACCATGGAGGTAGGACCATCAAGTCACGTTGAGTTAGATATTGGGCTATCTTCGGGTAGTGCCATGCGACTCTATTACCTAAAAGAGAGGTGAAATCTATGTCCACTGCAGGGACAGCCCAGAGTTTGAGAATATGTATGGATTGAGTTGTATGGCTTAAAACGTAATCTGGATTGTTAAATGATTAATTGAATGATTATATTGATAACATAATTGAACATTATCTGTTTCCTCCACATACCAGCTTAGGCTGACCGACGTTTTGTTTGTCGGCGTTTTAGGTACAATGAAAAGAACAAACAGTAAAGTGGCACTTGTGATACTAAAAGAGAATTAAAGTACAAAGGAGGATTAGATAGATTAGTATCGATGTGGTTAGAAAACCAAGTTTTCAAAAGGTATGTAAAGAAAAATTTTATTACCATTTCCAGTATAGTCTGTTAGAATTTAATAATTGTTTATGGTTATATGTCGAACCTTTGATCCGGGATTAATGGGTGCGGCTTCAACCTCTTGGTCTCCCTTAATTGGGGGTTATCGGGAGGTGGGGTCGTAACAGTATCAAACTCCCCTAAGCTTAAATGTTGCTCGCCCTCAAGAAACCCACCCTCAGATCTGTTTGAGACAAGTTAGCAAAAGGACATAAAGTATGAATTTTATTTCTCAATCATCCCCACCTGGTGGTCCCAAACTGTCCTTCATTGACCAATGAACAATCAACTGCACTATAGCGAGCAAAAATATCCATAAAAATTGTCCACCCTTAGATCAATGAACACTATCAAGAGAGAAGTTAATATCATAGTTAATCAGGCATTCGCTTGATGCATCATGTGATTCCCTATTCTACATTGCTCTTTCCTAACTACCAACTACTTGGAAGCAGTTCTCCTTATAAATATGAATGAGGAGGATAATCATTTAAATGGCCTACTGATAAGAGAAATGGATGAAACAAAATGGGTGGTTTATGAAGAATCAAAAGTAACATTCGAATTATTTATGAAAGAATAAAACATGATGAACCTATATGGTGAATAAAATAAAAATGCATGAATCCTAATGCCTAATGTTATTGGGTGAAATGATGCATGTATTAAAAATCTCATCAAATGAATGAGAATGAAGTAAAGAATAGAATGCATCGTGTGAATGTTTCCATCTCTTTTGTGAAGAGTTTAGGGCATCCTTTCTCCCTCTTTATTTCAAAACATCAATAATAATAAAAAAAATCTCTTTTTTTCATTGGCCCATTATTTTAGATGATGGAAAATTATGTTTGAGCTTCCCTCACATACAATATTCATTTCATTTTTTCTTGTTTTTCTTCTGAGGGTATAGATGTATATCCATGCACTCTTATTATAGTGGAAAACAATATATCCACATGATATAGAAATGAATGATGAAAAATGCATGCAATCTACATGTATTTGTTATGCAAATAAAATGATATGTACAAAAATGTTTATGCATAATACACATTTTTTTATTTTGTAACTAATGCAATCAAATAGAAACTAACTATCATGTCACCTACTATGACATGCAATGCAAACAAGAGGAAATAATTCTGATTACTTGATCACCTTAAGGTGGTGAGTCAAAATGAATGGAAAATAGATGGAATAACATAATTAAGAGGTAATGCCTTTCATGAACTATGAGATGTCCCTCTTTAATGACTTGTGTATATGGTAACCTCTATGATTTCTTTCTTAAATTTCAATTTAAGATCTTGTTGATTGTTTGATCAATTTAGGCTCAAACCCCATCTTCATTCACATTGAATTAACAAATAAGATGTCCATTCTTGTCAAATGTTCTTAACCAGACTAGCCCATACACATCCTATAGGTGGTAAAACTCAAGAAATTTGCAACTAAGACAATGATTTTTAGATATTTTTTTCATTTCCATTGCAAACACCTAAAAGCACATGACATCGATAGGAATCATGAATTAAGCTCCACTTATACACTAGATAGACTGTGGATCCTACAACTTGGAAAAATAAAAGCTAAAAAGAAAACTAAAGAACAAAATAAAGATAAAGTTGTTCCAACACCCCCTAACTTGAACTTGACTGTGTCATCAGAGTCAAAATCCAAATATGGAGGTGGAACAAGTGTACCGGTTGCTATATAGGGTGGAGGCGGTGGATGATTAGTGGATGCTCCTTCTGAGGTGTGGGTGCTTCCTTGATGAACGTGACAGTCTCACTACGGAGTAGAACTTTCACCTATTCTTGTTGTGTAGGCACTGTTTTTGGAACTGGAGATGTGGACACGTCAACAGCGGAATTTTGAAGTAATTTTTTTGGCATCTGCATCCACCGGGTAATCCATATAAACTGCGGGGGAATGGGACTTTTGGCACATATACCTAATGTGGCTCTGGAGTGTGTTATTGGGGTGACTCCTCAGTATGATGCTCTAGCTCCTTAACAGTAGAGATAAATTTCACTTGGTGATGCTGATGAGTTGTCTCTACATTCCTAGGAAATTCTTACTAAATGAGCTTCTTTAAGGAGGCCACCTATGCCGCTAGTTGAGAAGTTTGATTTTGGAAGCTCCGAATTCACGCTTCATGATTTTTTTGCACCCATTTTGTTTGGTCTAGTAAGGTCTCGCTTTGACTGACTAGTTTTCCTAGGATGTGTTCAATTATGTCTATCTTACTAAGGCCCCTATCCTGTTGTTATTGTTGTCCCAGATACATGGAATCCTCCTCCTCACCTTCTGATGAGGTTCCAGATTTATGTTCAAGCTTCCTTGCGGGGTAGTCTAATTTCTCATTTAGTGCCATGATGATTTTAGACTCCTCAATGCTTTTAACGGATGCTAGAACTTCTCTTTCATCTGCCCATGACTAATTCTTAGCCATATTCTTTAGAATCTCTTGACACATGGATGTCTTGTTGTTTAAGAAGAAACCTAATCCTACACTATCTAGACTAGTCCTCTCCCGTTTATGTAGGCCATAGTAAAATATCTTGGCCTGTCCATATAAGTTAATCCCATGATGAGAGACTTTCCTAAAAATGTTCAGAAATTGCTCCCAAGATTAAGAATATGACACCTCTACCTGCTATTTGAATTTGTGGATCTTTCTCACCAATTCGTTAGTCTTCTAGGGTGGAAAGCAGGCATTCAAAGAAGGCATCTATCATCTGGTCCCATGTTTCTATTGACTCTAGTTTGAGATTTAGGAACCATTCCTTTACTTTATATGTCAGTGACTATGGAAAAAGCTTCAGATATATCATTGTCATCGGCACTCTGTCTATTTTTACCATATCACAACTTTCCACAAAGTTACTAATGTGTGTCATTAGGTCCTCAGTACTATGAACTTTGAAAGCATGTGACTTGACCAATGCCACCAACCTAGGATCAATCTTGTAGCTTCCCACATTTACAACTTGTCTCTTTATCAGTCCCAATTAAACAATTGCAGATGTAGCCTTGATTTTTTCCATATGGTCTTCTCTTCAGCTTCTGCATCCCTCATCTCTACTTGCTCTAGTAGTGTTGCTGAAGGTGGTGAAGTTGGAATGAGCTTCTCAGCTAAAGCTCCTAACTCTCAAGCCTTGTAAAAAAATCTCCTCCTAATCTGCAATGGATGGAGTGGACTCTCTGTAATACGAGGTTCGAGTGTTAACCATGAACTAGTACTTGAAACTTAACAACGATGTGAGAACACAAAATACTAGTGAATCGACAATAGAAATTTTTTCAATTATGTTCTTGAATAAAGAAAAGATGAAAACTAAAAAAATATGGCCTAGAGTTGTCGATCACATCACTTGTAGTGTTGGATTGTTGTTTCCCCAGCGACGATGCCAAAAACTTGATAGGAATTTACTATACACCCTAAAATGCAAGTGCACACTATCAGAGTAATATAGGCCAATGAGGCATGGATATTGAACATAGGGAAACGCAAAACCAAAAACTATTACTAACTATAATGCGAGCAGCTAGGTCGATGAAAACTTGGTTGAATGGTTTAATTATATAAGTAGAAAATGAATCTAAATTACTGGTTGTTAATCAGAATTGGAGTGAATTCCTTACGATGGCAGTTTCACCTCAGTTAACATTATAATTAATAGTATCCTAACCCTGGACTAAGATTCTGTAGCAAGAATTACCTGCTCTCATGGCATAATTTACTACCTAATCTAATACAAATCCCACTTTTGTATTGATTGTGTTATTAGTTAGGTGTTTATCAAAAACTTTGTGTAATCTCTTCACATTCGTAAGCCACCTTTCTCAAAGAGAGATATAAAACATGTATTTCAATGAATTTTCCAACTATTAATTTCCTTTTTCAAAGCAATTAAAAGTCTAGTTGACTACCTATGGTGATAAAGCATGGATAGTTCATGACAATCTCATAGAAATAAGAGAAATTGATATATTAATGCATATAAGTAAATTACAATATTTAACTAGGCTACTTCCGGGTCATAAGGAAAGAGGGGTTTAGCCCCTCATGTTTGCCATTGTCAAAAATATGAAAGAGAAGAAGAAAAATGTGGGAAACATTAGTAAAACTAAAGAGCCCATGAAGAATATGGTCTAATTGATCCCCTCTTACGCATGTACCGATTTGCTACCTTCTGACTGCAAATCCACCCATTGGAAGTACCTGGATAGTCATAAATGTGGTCTTCTTCTCTTCTTTCTCCTCTCCTTACTCTTGCCTTCCCTCCAACGGAATAGAACGAGATTGATAGGGTTGGACAAAATTCCTCTAAGTTATATAAATGATCTAGGGTGTAATTAATTACCAACTGTTGGATTAGACTTAATTTTCTAATTTTCCTAGTCCCTCCATGTAGGTACTACTGACTGGGTCTCGATACTACCGACACCTTTGATAATTGTGGTGTCCTGGGCAGCTGTCGATACTACCGACCTAGGAGTCGATAGTACCAAGTTTTCTAGATAAATTCTGAGTCCATACATGTGATATTGTCGGTAGTATCAACTTATTTGTCGATACTACCAAGTCTTCTCGATTTTTCTCTATTCCAAATTGAGCATGTGTCGGTACCACCGAATCCAAAGTTGGTAGTACAGAGCTGTGTAGATTCTTATAAATTTACCTAAAATCTACAAAAATTGAACATAACCTTTCAAAATTTATTAAATCATTCAGGAATATTAAAATTATATTTATTTGATGCAATTAAGTGCCACAGGCTAATGATAGTAAATAATGCACAAATTAATATGAAAATAAACAAACATAGCACAATAATAAATATAAATAGCTTGGGAAAATGACAATTATCCAGTGCATCAGGTTGCTGATGGGAAAAGAGGAAAATGAGAGGGTTGGAAAAAAAATTGGATGACGAAGTAAAGATTAAAGGAGGGATTTTTCTAGAGAATAAGGCAAGAAACTAGTTTGAAGAGGAAGGCATGCATGTGGTTTGGAGATGAAGATGGGTGGTAGGCATGGAAATAAAGGAAAAACAAGTTGGGGAGAAGAAAAGGAAATAATTAAGAAAAAGGAAGAAGAAGATAATAAGAAGTTGAGAAGGAAACAAAATAGTGTAGGAAAGAATGAGAGGAATATTAAAGAAGGAAAATGAAATATAAGTAAAATTAGAAGAAAAGAAAACTAACAATGCTATAGGAAAAATACTTTACACAAGTGGGAGAGGAGGAATATGAAAAAGAAACAAAATATTAAACATAAATAAAGAGGGGTAAGGGAAACAATCAAGAATGGAAATTGGTAAAGAGGAAAATTTAAAATGTTCCTAAATATGAAACGGTAACAAAAAGGGCATGCGGGCAGCATACCAAGAGAGAAGGGGTAGCCAACCCCCGGCTTGGAGTATTACAAGCCTTGTATAAATATGAATCTAGACATGGTACCACTAATGTACTCAGCAATATGAGACTAAATACATGTAACCAGTACATACTCTAATAACATTGAAATTGACTTTTCTAGCGTGCGATGCGTGCCATCTACTATGACATCAATTATGATAGAATTGCATCTGGATGGCATCAGATAGGCGGACTACATGACAAACGAGGGTCACCTTTAGGGACAAATCAAGATTGGGCAAAGTTGTCATATACATGCTCACACCCAAAACCTAGGTAACTTAAGTCCTATAATATTAGACATGACAATTATTCAGCCGAACCCACCCAGTAAAAAAAAAAAAAAATTAGTCTTCCATTTGCAGTTTGGATTGGTCCGGGAAAACCCCCAAAGCACCCTCACTAGTATGGATCAACCAGGGCCCAAGGAGATGACGAATATCTAGCACTCATGAACTCCCACATGGCATGAGGTGACTTTGGTCGAACTCTAGTCGTTTCTTGAGTCTTGGCAGCTCGATTCTCTACCCGTAAGGAATGAGACTTGATATGAGACTCTCTTAAATGATATAATACATAAGTTTCGAAATGATCAAGCAGCGCAACAAAAATATAACTATTTCATTTATCAAGGGGCGTGCGCGCCTGCTGCCGACGCGGACCTCCCGGACCTTCTGGGTCTTCGACGTCGGGCCATACACTAGAAGGCCTTGAGCTGGTTCCTCGACTCAGGGAGACGGCGGAAGGTGGCCAGCCTGGAGTACTTCAAGGACGCGGGAAGAGTCAGTGGCAAGGATTAGAGCTGCTGCCACAGCATCGACACCAACGGAGGCCAATCGAATCGAGGGAGCGTGACCGGCTTCTTGAAGAATATCACACTGGGAGGTGGAGGAGAGGAGAAGAACGGTGAGAAGAAGCAGCGGAAGAAGAACAAGAAGAGGTCTTTGTGGCTGCCTGATCTGGCAAGAGGTGGTCGGTACAGGGGTGGTAGCTGCATCTGCCAAGCGGATACAGTTGCTGCTAATCGATCAATCCCCCACCGCGACATCCTGGAGATAACAGGAATACATAATCTTCTAGGCGTAATTCTTCAAGCACCATCCATGCAACTGATAGTTTCTATTGGTTGATTTGTTATTCGGTTCATTATTGTTCGATCTTTTTGGTTAATCTCGTTTTGATTTATTTTGTAATTGTTTTTTTTCTTTTTGCTTTGTGCGTCTTCCTTTTTTTGGTCTTGTAATTTTTTTTATTCTATCCTCTTCTATATCAGGTTTTCTTAACGCGTATAGTATGGGGCTGTCCCTATTGATCTCTAATCAAAATTCCCTAACCAGTGGTGGTGAAATCCCAAAGGAAATGTCTCCTTCATATTTGACTAGTTTCCTAGCCACCTTGTTGCTTTCCTTGTCCAGCCTGTGTACCGTTGACCCCATTTGATTGAGGGTTTCCTTGATGTCAATGATAACTTGTGTGATCCTGCACGGCGTGCCATAAGCTCTTGTTACTAGATCCACCGCCAACTTGAGGTTAGTTTCTATGAAGTCCGCTGCATGTTCCTATGTTTTGACCAAATTCAAGGCATAGAACATGGCTTCCAGGTATCCATCAATCTTCGGGTCAGCTATACCTGGTGAAAACAATCCCCAAATTACCTTACCTTCTGAGCCTCAGGCGACTCTGTCTACTGTCACTTTGGAGTGTGTCCCTCCTCTGTTCTTCCATCTCTTAGTCACTACATTTGTTTTGTTCTTTCCTTGGGGTGGTGTTGTTGCTATATGAAGTCCCGCCCATGATTCAACAGTTTGTTGTGTCCCACCCAATTCCTCTGGGCATAAGTGATAGGTCATATGGTTGAAGAGATGAATGACCTGTCTCCAGATTGCCGATGGTCACATTCTTTCCCCTTCGAAATGTCTTATGCATCGTGTTTTCCATAACATCCAAAGTGTCACCTATGGAAGGAGGCCACACATAAGCCCCAGGAAAGTTCTTTGATTGGCTTTGTTCCAGCATCTCTTCAACGCCCCTTCCACTGATAAGTTGTTCCGCAGGAGAGGGAGTTCAAGGCTTCTTCGAGAACAAACCAAATATATGTGGTTGCTTTCCCTTTGAGAAGAAGATGGTCCAGATCTTCATAAGCCTCTTCTTCACAACATTCACACCTCGAGGTTAGATGGATCTTGTAGGCTATAACTCGGTCGTTGACAGCAAGCGCTCGCTAGATAATCTTCCATGTGTACGTCGCTACCTTGAAGGGGGTAGCAGGTGACCATGCCCATTTAAGGTGATTTAGAGGTGTTAGTGCCGATATTGTGCCTCTTAGAATCGTTTTTTCTAAAGCAATCAAAAATTGACCTAACTCTGTAGCTTTCCAAATGGGTCGGTCCTCACCAGTTAGGGAGAGGGTGAGGCATGTGGATCTAAGCATATTAGACCCATCCCTCGTGAAGTGGTTGTGTATGAATATCAAATCCCACCCTTCCTGATCTATCTAGACCTCATTCAACTTTACCAGCGGGTTGATGGTTCGATTTGGTCTCACGTGCGCAAGGATTGGTGTGGGCGCTCTGTGCCAATCAGCAAACCAAAAAGATAGAAGGACTATGCCCGATACCCAAAGGATGTGAGGCGTAATGACTGGAAAGGCTTTCCAGACTTTCTTCCAGTAAGTTGAGTCATATGAACTCAGTTTGAGAAAGTATGGGTAGTCTTTGTCGTCCCTCCAGGTATCACGCTTGTATTTTCTTCTACAGAAATTCACCCATATGAAATCATCATCAAGAATGCTTCATGTCACTTTCATGTAGCACGCCTACTAAGTGAGTATGAGAGATTGTATGCCAAGACCACCATGCTCCTTTGGGGTGCATAATGTTCTCCAGTTAACCCATGATCTCCTTTTGGATCCATCCTATGATTCCCATAAGAAATTCTTCATGGCACGCTTAATACGTCTAATTATAGTCAATGGTAGATGGATAGCAAGGAGGGAGTATATAGATATGGAGTTTAGAACCACTTGTAACAAGGTCAGTCTTCCTGTGAAATTGAGAAGCCTGCCCCTCCGCACTCCTATCTTCTTGTTAATCTTGGTGAGAAGGAAGTCATAGTGTGTAACCTTCAGTCTACCTTTTACTAAAGGAAGTCCAAGATAGTTAATAATTCCAGGTTGAGGTGTTGGCGTCAGTATTGTGCCCCTTAGGATCTCTTTTGTTGAAGCAATCAAAAATCAACCTGACTCGGTAGCTTTCCAAATGAGTCAGTCCTCACCAATCTGGGAGAGGGTGAGGCATGTGGATCTGAGTAGATTAGACCATCCCCTCATGAAGTGGTTGTGTATGAATATCAGATCCCACCCTTCCTGATCTGTCCAAACCTCATTCAACTTTATCATCAGGTTGATGGTTTAGTTTGGTCTCACGTATGTAAGGATTGGTGTGGGCCCTCTGTGCCAATTAGCAAAATAAAAAAATAGATGGCCTATTCCCAAATCCCAGAGGATGTGTGGCATAATGACTGGAATGGCTTTCCAGACTTTCTTCCAGTAAGTTGAGCCATATGATCTCATTTTGAGAAAGTATGGGTGGCATTTGTCATCCCTCCAGGTCTCACAATTGTATTTGCTTCTATAGATGTTCGCCCATATGGAATCATCCTCAAGAATGCTCCATGGCGCTTTTATGTAGCACACCTACTGAGTGAGAATAAGAGATTTTATGCCAAGACCACCATGCTCCTTTGGGGATCATACTATTATCCAATTAATCCATGATCTCCTCATGGATCCATCCTGTGATTCCCATAAGAAATTCTTCATGGTGCGCTCAATATGTCTAATTACAGTCAGCGGTACCCAGATAGCAAGGAGGGAGTATATTGATATAGAGTTTAGAACCGCTTGTAACAAGGCCAGTCTTCCTATGAAATTGAGAAGCCTTCCCCTCCATGCTCCTATCTTCTTATTAATCTTCGTGAGAAACAAGTCATAGTGTGTAACTTAAGTCTACCTTTGACTAGGGGAAATCCAAGATAGTTGAAGGATTCCCAGTTGAGGTGTTGGTGTCAGTATTGTGCAACATAGGATCTCTTTTGTTGAAGCAATCAAAAATTGTCCTGACTCAGTAGATTTCCAAATGGGTCATTCCTCACCAGTCTACAAAAGGGTGAGGTGTGTGGATCTGAGCAGATTAGACCCTCTCCTCATGCAGTGGTTGTGCATGAATATCATATCCCACCCTTCCTTGTCTGTCCAGGCCTCATTCAACTTTATCATCAGGTTGATGGTTCAGTTTGGTCTCACACACACAAGGATTGGTGTGGGCCCTCCGTACCAATCAGCAAAACAAAAAGATAGATGGCCTATGCCCCGATCCCAAAGGATGTGAGGCATAATGACTGGAAAGGATTTCCAGACTTTCTTCTAGTAAGTTGAGGCATATGATCTCAGTTTGAGAAAGTATGGGTGGTGTTTGTCATCCCTCCAGGTCTCACACTTGTATTTTCTTCTACAGAAGTTCACCCATATGGAATCATCATCAAGAATCCTCAATGCCACTTTCATGTAGCACACCTACTGAGTTAGAATAAGAGATTGTATGCCAAGACTACCATACTCCTTTGGGGAGCATATTATTCTCCAATTGATCCATGATCTCCTCATGGATCCATCCCATGATTCCCATAAGAAATTATTCATGGCACACTCAATATGACTTATTATAGTCAGTGGTACCCCACTAGAAAGGAAGGAGTATATAGGTATGGAGTTTAGAATCGCTTGTAGTAAGGTGAGTCTTCCAAAAAAAAGAGAAGCCTACCCATTCATGCTCCTATCTTCTTGTTAATCTTGGTGAGAAGGAAGTTGTAGTATGTAACCTTCATTCTTCCTTTGACTAGGGGAAGTCCAAGATAGTTGAGGAATTCCCTGTTGAGGTGTTGACGTCGGTATTGTGCCCCTTATGATTTCTTTTTACTTAGAAATCGAAAATCAACCTGACTCAGTAGCTTTCCAAATGAGTCTGTCCTCACCACTCTAGGAGAGGGTGGGCATGTGGATCTGAGAAAATTAGACCCTTCCATCGTGAAGTGGTTGTGTATGAATATCAAATCCCACCCTTCCTGATCTATCCAGACCTCATTCAACTTTACCATCAGGTTGATGGTTCAGTTTGGTCTCACATACGCAAGGATTGGTGTGGGTCCTTCGTGCCAATCAGCAAACCAGAAAGATAGATGGCCTATGCCCAGATCCTAGAGGATGTGAGGCATAATGACTGGAAAGGCTTTCCATACTTTCTTCCTATAAGTTGAGGCATATGATCTCAGTTTGAGAAAGTATGGGTGGTCTTTGTTGTGATGTCTGTCTCACAAAAACAAGATTAACTAATGCGGAAGCGTACACTAAGCAGCGGATTACCAAAAATCACTAAAAATTTAAAACCTTTTTATCAAAAGATCCATCAAAGGAAAACTTTCTCACATAGAACGAAAGTAACATAATTACATTCTTATTCATAGGTACATGATCTGTACTATCTCCTTTTGAGAATTACAAGCATTAACTATCTTGTCAAGCTAAACACAAGAAGTATAAAATCTCGAAGCACTGAGCCAAAATCTCAAAAGTACTAACTACTACTCCGAGGACCTGAGAGTACAGAGACGACACATAGGACTCTGTCTATACCAGGCATGACAGCCAGTGTCTCCACCTGAGACTTCACTATTGTCCCTGTTGCTGTTGCTGTTGTCCTTCTCCTACTGAAGGATTTCTGCCTCCTCATCCGCGTCCACCTAAAAATGTGATTCCCATGGGGGTGAGACAATTGTAAATTGTCCCAACGAGAGATATAATTCTCCACCAGAAACATTATTATTGCAGCTTAAGAAGATAAATATACACAAAGGAATTATATTTGTTTGGTAGCAGTTAATTCAATGTCTAACAGATTAGGACGACATTCTTATCAAAAGCAATACAACTATAATTTGATAGAACAACATGTCACTTATTCTTTAAGGAATATGAAGAACATGTATCACATTTATTCACTATAGAATCATTACCACAACATTAACTCTCTTCAGACTTAGATCATATATCTAATGCCTGTCATTGTCATTAGGGAGTCATGTCCTGTAGTCATACTCTTTTCACAAAGTGTTGGGATCCTAGTCCCTCATCTCATCAAGTACATTTCCACTTCTTAACAAGTTCATTATCATGATTATAGAATCTGGGTATTTGAATCCATAACGCACCATAGAACACTTATTCCACTATTAGGTAACTTCATACTTTCATATCATCTGACGCAAGGACATTATAATTCTTTCTACACAAAGCATTGCACATAGTTCACAAAGCTCATAAACAATCTAAGATAATTATCACATCATGTGACACACATGACTTATTAATTATAGGTCACCTCTCACTAAGCAACAAAGCATATGAAGGCTTATAAGTCCTATAAAACATTTTCAGTATACAGAACATCATAGCTCATAGCTATGCTCATCATCTCAACATATCTGTATGATTAGTAATCATGATACCATTACATATCAGTACTATGCAAATAAGGGTTATCTTATTACATTCATAACCCATTAGTCTGTATTTGAGCTTCACATAGGATTACTCTGTGTTAGGACTTCACATAGCGTCACTTTGTATTAGGGTTTCACATACCAGTACCCTATATTAGGTTTTCACATAGCATTACCATGTATTAGGGTTTCACATAGCATTACCCTATATTAGGGTTCACATAGCAAGGAATCAATATGGATAACATAAGTATTCAATCATACTTATTTATTCTCATCATTCATCATTGAATGTGTTATCAATCACAAAGTATGAGTTTCTCTCTCATCTTTGCCAGAATATGATTGCATCATAGTTTATAGGTTTGGATTAACCTTTTCATAAGGCATGTTAGTCTACATTCAACAGAGTGCATTACATCTCAATGTAACCATTTACATGACACATATCATGTGTCATTCATCCAATTATACTAGACTTATAACACATCAAGGTATACCAGTATTGGGGTGTTGGATGTGATATCTATCATATCTTGATGTATCACTTCCCTCAACACCTTTATCTTACTTGAGTTCATACACTTAGCTTGTATTAGGGTATTACCCATCCTAATACTTTATGCACCAGTTCATCACATTTATCATGTAAGGTAGTGGTCATTAGTCACTCACTTAGAATATACAACCATTGCCAAAACTATGGTCTCATCCTTAAGTTAGGAACTAACAAAACGGCCATACTAGGTCACTTGCAACTCAACTCCAAGTCAAGCATGGAGCACCACGGCCGTGCAAGGGAAAGCCACCACAGTCGTTCTACCTCGCATGGTCGTGCTACATAAGATCACCATGACCGTTTTACACCACCACAGCTGCCATCATCCAATCCCCTTTAGCTTAATTAAGAATAGTATTCTCCATATTCATAATTTGAGGATTCACATAAAATATTCCATACATTTATGGATTTCACATAGTAATACTCTTCAATAGAGTTTCATATAATCATCCTTCTATATCAAGGATTTTTTGGGTTATAGGGGAGGCTAAGAAGGCAGCGGAAACAAAAATTTTCCTCCCTAAACCCAAAACAAGGAAACACATCAACATCTATACAATAGGAAAGGATGGCTTGTGGAATCATACCTTGTCCCGAGGCTTGCTCGACGACAATACCTCGCGGCTTGCGCGGTCTTCACCTCCGGTCTTGGACGGTGTTTGTGTAGCTCCTGGTCACACCGGGACTGACGACTCCTGGTCTCACCAGGACTGTCGGGATTGACAACTATCCTCCGAGCGGCAGAAATCTCCCACCTCTGAAGTAGTCCACACGGACCACCTGGAACTCCAATCTCCTTGTCTCACAAGGAATTGTAAGGAGTCGCACCCTCCTGTCGGCGTACTAGTCACTAACACACTCTCCTGCCGCCAGTCGCTTTCTGCAGTTGTCTTTCCCTTATTGTGCCTCCCTTACCGGCTAGCACTTGCTCGGGCTCTCTCGGTTACCAAAACCAGAGAGAACGACAACTTTACAGAGCAACTGGTTGCACTGTGTTATACTTTGAGAAGCCCCCAATACCCCTATATATATAGGAGGGTCATGGGACAGGGTTCTCTATCCCGGGCAATATGGGACTAAAGCAGGAGTAGAAGGGTTCAAAATTTTCCACAAAAATAACCAACTCACAACCTGAACCGATCGTTTCATTTCTGAAACGGTCGGTTGAGGAACTGAGCCGATCGGTTGACACCTCAACCGATCGGTTGGGACCCATGAAATGGTCAGTTCATTTCTAAACCGGTCGGTTCGTGGTCCTATTCAGTTTTCGATTAACTTTCCTTCTTTTGTTTCTAATTGGTATCAAATACCAATCCTTGTTCCAATCAAATTGGGCAAGTGAAATGAAAAGAAATTTCTCACCAACCTGACTTTCCCAACTTGCTCGGTTGCACCAGTTGAACCGATCGTTTCAATACTTGAAGCAATCATTTTACCCTGTCTATGAGCCGATCGACTCACCACCTGATCCGATCGGTTCACCAAGCTCAGCCGATCGGTTCATCACATGAGCCGATCGGTTGGGAATGCAGATTGTGCAGAATCAGTCAATTACAGTTTCAATCAATCTGATACTCCAATCAATATGTCCAACACCTTGAACATTATGACATTGAGCTATCAATTAATTGAGTGTTTAATTGAACTACTAAACTCCTTTAGTAATCAATCTAAACATTGTTTGTGGACAAAACTCCTCTTCCAGGTTAAATCCTATGGGTGTGACCCTACAGTTCCATTTCACGTTGGTAGTGAAAGTCCATAACACTTATGACTTCACAAGCAAAGAGCGATGCCTAGTCACACATCAGTGCTACCCAAGTGAAATAGAAAGTTGGAGAACAACTTTCAATCCTAAAATTCGTGAATGATGTTACAATGAATGTATAATTCCTTTGTCACTGATATCCCGAATGAACTCGAGGCATGGAACAGTCATCCTGTCAACGTTCATTCACTTTCTTGATCTCAGAGCAGATTGGAAGAGATATGTTATGACATCAGTATCACATACTGATTCACACATGCGTGCATGCCTTTCTCAATCCTACTCATCAAGTGGCCATGGATATCAAACTCCCTCAGGAGGGACAAATCCCATATCTATCACTCACCCCTCAAAATCCCCATGTGTCAAAGCCACCCAATCATCACCTTTATAACAACCCATGTTTCAGGACTGCGTTTGATGATGTCAAAGTGTGCCCAACGACATGTGTTGAGTGTAGTGATTTCAGGTCAAAGAATCACATTCACCACCATCACTGTGAGTACTGACTGTGACTACCATGTCATGGTTCCATGTGTCAAACTCACGGTGGGTCTGTCCGGTACACTTGTTCTCTAACAAGTACCTATGTGTTTGGTTTGATATCTCTATATCATGACTAATGAGATTCTATCATCAACCAACACCACAATCTAGTCTTGTGTGTCATTGCTGTCTATCTACCTTCCACAATGACATCCGACTAGGGACATAATGAGAATGTACAAACTCTTAGCATCTGTATGATCTCATCGTTCAGGTCCTGAACCTGAAGGCATATGTCATTGAGTACTGTCATTCTATAGACATTCAATCTGTTCTATCACTATTTTACTTCAAATTGATAGCCCTCACCATCAATTCGGAAGATTGCAGCATACAACCTTCTAGTGGGCAAGATCCTAAAATCCTCTAAGTCATGGACCAACTAGGGCTGTCACCCACAACTTAGATCTTCCAGGTAGGCAACTTTTGCCAATTGCATCATATGCAACTCTTGATAAGATGTCATATGTAACTCCTTGCCATGAGCATCTCTATGTGTCAAGGTGCTAGATCCTATCTAGGTCACCTTGTTAAGTCCGACCCAAAGCCAACACGATGAATATGCACCCTGCTTGGGCAGACCCACATATCCATCCTTCACACTTCCATGAGATAGACGGTGCACCACGCTTGGGCTTGCCCACACTTGGTCGATCAAGCTTTTCATGTGTGTCGCATTTTGAAGGCATCTAAAACTTAATATTTAATGAGGGATTTGGTTTTATATACATATACATATCCAATCACCACAATATATAGTACGTATCATATACATGCTATATCCCACAGAAAACATGCAAAACGATAAAAGTGATGATTATGGCCATCCTAATGTGATTCCTCGAGCCAAGAGGAATCACGGTCATCTAGGTCTACATCACATGTAACCTATACAAGATGAACTTTGTGCTTTGCCTTTCTGGGTTTGATCAACTCATCACATGACTGATCGGCTCGCCATCAGGCCGGTCGGCTGGGTACCACCAGCTGATCGGTTGGCTCCTCCAACCGATCGGTTCACCTGGTCATCATGCATCTCATCATGGCCGCCACCCGCTCATATTGCTCCTCGAACCGGTCATCAACCGATCGGCTCACTCCTTGAACTGATTGTCTCGAACGTCAACCGATCGGTTCACGCCTTGAACCGATCGTCTCAGCTGTCGTTAGGATGTCCTCCGTTCTTTGACATAACAGGAAATAAAATTCTATCCTATTTTACATTGTAAAAAGAGAAACCTCGAGTTACATTCGAGGGGAGCAAAGGTAGGAAGGAAAATCTCAAATTATTTCGAGTTACATCAGGAATAGGAGAAGGAAGATCTATGCACAGACCGAAATGCAAGCAACCACATACAACCATACACAGATCGGGTTTATTGGCCATAACCATACTATACATCCACCACAAAACTCGTTTAAGGGCGACGCGTATCGAGTGCATTCATAATACATATCATATATGTAAATTGGGATTTGTGGATTTAGGATTGGACATGCATAAAGCCAATTTTATTCACATCACATGCAATAAATAAAGGTGACAAACCAAAATCGATCATATCGATAATCCTAAAGTATAGAACAGCTGACGTGGCTCTGATACCACTGTTGGGTTATAGGGGAGGCAGAGAAGGTAGCAGAAACAAAAATTTTCCTCCCCAAACCCAGAACAAGGAAACGCGTCAACGTCTATACAATAGGAAAGGATGGTTTGTGGAATCATACCTTGTCCCGAGGCTTGCTCGGCGACAATACCTCGCGGCTTGCGTGGTCTTCACCTCCGATCTTGGACGGTGTCTGTGCATCTCCTGGTCGCACCGGGACTGACGACTCCTGGTCTCACCGGGACTGTCGGGATTGACAGTTGTCCTCTGAGCGGCAGAAATCTCCTGCCTCTGAAGTAGTCCACACGGACCACCTGGAACTCCAATCTCCTTGTCTCACAAGGAATTGGAAGGAGTCGCACCCTCCTGTCGGCGTACTAGTCATCGAAACACTCTCCTGCCGCCAGTCGCTTTCTGCATTTGTCTTTCCCTTATTTTGCCTCCCTTATCGGGTAGCACTTGCTCGGGCTCTCTCGGTTACCAAAACCAGAGAGAACGACAACTTTACAGAGCAACTGGTTGCATTGTGTTGTACTTTGAGAAGCCCCCAATACCCCTATATATAGGAGGGTCATGGGATAGGGTTCTCTATCCTGGGAAATATGGGATTAAAGCAGGAGTAGAAGTGTTCGAAATTTTCCACAAAAACAACCAACTCGCAACCTGAACCGATCGTTTCATTTCTGAAACGGTCGGTTGGGGACCTGAGCCGGTCAGTTGACACCTCAACCGATTGGTTGGGACCCATGAAACGGTCTGTTCATTTCTGAACTGGTCGGTTCGTGGTCCTGATCAGTTCTCAATTTACTTTCCTTCTTTTGTTTCTAATTGGTATCAAATACCAATCCTTGTTCCAATCAAATTGGGCAAGTGAAACGAAAAGAAATTTCTCACCAACCTGACTTTCCCAACTTGCTCAGTTGCACCAGTTGAACCGATCATTTCAACACTTGAAGCAATCGTTTCACCTTGTCCATGAGCCGATCGACTCACCACTTGAGCCGATCGGTTCACCAAGCTCATTCGATCGGTTCATCACATGATCCTATCGGTTGGGAATGCAGATTGTGCAGAATCAGTCAATTGCAGTTTCAATCAATCTGATACTCCAATCAATATGTCCAACACCTTGAACATAATGACATTGAGCTATCAATTAATTGAGTGTTTAATTGAACTACTAAACTCCTTTAGTAATCAATCTAAGCATTTTTTGTGGACAAAACTCCTCTTCCAGGTTAAATCCTATGTGTGTGACACTGCAGGTCCATTTCACGTTGGCAGTGAAAGTCCATAACACTTATGACTTCACAAGCAAAGAGCGGTGCCTAGTCACACATCAGTGCTACCCAAGTGAAATAGAAAGTTGGAGAACAACTTTCACTCCTACAACCCGTGAATGATGTTACAATGAATGTATAATTCCTTTGTCACTGATATCCCGAATGAACTCGAGGCATGGAACAGTCATCTTGTCAATGTTCATTCACTTTCTTGATCTCAGAGCAGATTGGAAGAGATATGTTATGACATCAGTATCACATACTGATTCACACATGCGTGCACGCCTTTCTCAATCCTACTCATCAAGTGGCCATGGATATCAAACTCCCTCAGGAGGGACAAATCACTCACCCCTCAAAAGCCCCATGTGTTAAAGCCACCCAATCATCACCTTTATAACAACCCATGTTTCAGGACTGCGTTTGATGATGTCAAAGTGTGCCCAACGACATGTGTTGAGTGTAGTGATTTCAGGTCAAGGAATCACATCCACCACCATCACTGTGAGTACTGACTGTGACTACCATGTCATGGTTCCATTTGTCAAACTCACGGTGGGTCTGCCCGGTACACTTGTTCTCTAACAAGTACCTATGTGTTTGGTTTGATATCTCTATATCATGACTAATGAGATTATGTCATCAACCAACACCACAATCTAGTCTTGTGTGTCATTGTTGTCTATCTACCTTCCACAATGACATCTGACTAGGGACATAATGAGAATGTACAAACTCTTAGCATCTGTATGATCTCATCGTTCAGGTCCTGAACCTGAAGGCATACGTCATTGAGTACTGTCATTCTCTAGACATTCAATTTGTTCTATCACTATCTCATATGACTGAACTAGAAAGAATTGGAAGCTTTCCTTTGATGTTTATCAAATCAATCTTAATGTATCCCACCAATCATCCCATGATTGGCTCTCAGGGCATACATACCAACAGGATTCACCTAGTATTATGTGAAATTAAGATTTCACAACACATCACCCAGTGCTAGGTCTTCACATAGGATTAGTGGCACTACCCTATATTAGGGTTTCATGCACCCTACCCCATTTTAGGGATTAAGGTTTTCTATTCACATCCAAGTAAGGTTTCTCTTACCTCATACCCAAATTAGGGTTAGGATGTACAATTCCCATTAAATTAGGGTTTCCTTCATTGTTACACTAAGTTAGGATTACATCATCACCCTGGATTTATGATAACACTCAGCTTTTCCCTAGATTAGGGTTTCACACATAGCTTTGTTCTAATTAGAGTCTCACACATAGCATTGCTCTAATTAGGGCTTCACACATAGCATTGCTGTAATTAGGGTTTCACACATAGCATTGCTCTAATTAGGGTTTCACACATAGCATTGCTCTAATTAGGGTTTCACACATAGCATTGCTCTAATTAGGGTTTCACACATAGCATTGCTCTAATTAGGGTTTCACACATAGCATTGCTCTAATTAGGGTTTCACACATAGCATTGCTCTATTTAGGGTTTCACACATAGCATTGCTCTAATTAGGGTTTGGGCTCATTGATTAGGGTTTCATGATCTCATTAATATGGATCAACCCTTATTACATAGTTTACTCATAAAGAGAGAATTAGGTATTAATTATATAAGCATTCATCTTTCTCACTTTCTCTCTCATCCTCTTTAGGGTGTTAAGTACTCCAAGATTAATCTAGGTCAACTCTTCACTTGAGTACACATGGCTAGGGTTAACCTTCACAATCATCATGGGTCTACATCTTTAATAATCACATAGTTGATTGACCTTTGATCATATTAGATGTCCAAATGGTCTAATCAATTAAACCATAAATTATATAAGGAATTCAAAAGAATTGACCAATTAAACTTTCAATTCCACAAAGTGATCAAAATAGGTTAACCAATAAAATCTTCAAATGCATTAAGCATCTAAATAGGTTCACCATATTGGACCTTTTATTACATGAGGTATTCAAATGGATTAACCATGTTGATCTTCACAAAGTTAACTACTTAGACCCTCAATGATCTTGGTCCTCATACATTAATTGGTTGAAAACCATTTGAACAAGTTATACTTGAAATCAATTAGACAAAGTAAGTATTGAAACCGATTGCACTTTGGGTCTCCAAACGGTTTGAGATCGTTTGGTCCCAAACGGTCTTGAGACCATTTGGTCCAAACCTTCTCAAAACCGCATGGACCAAAAAGGCACTTCAACACTCAATCGACTCAATTGTTTCAATCCATGAACCAATTATAAATTGAACCACTAAAGCATTTATCAATTGGACCACTGAATCACCATTCACTTAGACCTTCAATTTAGAGTTTTGAACCCAATTAAACTAGATTTAATAATCAAGAAACCATTACTTAGGGTTTGAAATCGAGAATCCATCAATGTTTGACATTGTGGAATCAAATCAATTGAAATCAATGAACTATCATCATCATATGATATGACCTGACCTCAAACGGTATTGGATGACCATCAAACGGTCTTGAGAACGTTTGGTTGATCTCCAAATGGTCTTGAGACCGTTTTCCCATTCCATCATAAAAAACCATGACATTCAATTAGGGTTTTGAACCATTGAATCGATTATCAAATCAGCACTTAGTTGCAAATCAATGTGGTACCTTTGGACCTTTAAACACTTAGCCATACTTAACCCCAAACATCCAAATGGTCTTGGGTGATCCCCAAACGGTCTTGAGACCGTTTGGGTGATCCCGAAATGGTTTTGAAACCGTTTGGGTCAATCAACCCAAAACATCATCTCAACCAATTTCAAAATCAGCAATTAGCCGATTAGGGTTTGCGATTAAGGAATCAATCACATTTGAATCCATCAAGGACAAAAAATTGGAACCATTGGATCAAAATCCAAGTACCACAGCATATATATTCAAACGGTCAACCATTCCAAACGGTTTGGAACTCAAACCACCAAACGGTTTGCAAACCGTTTGGTCACCGAATGGTTTGGTGAAATCGTTTGGTCCCAACATTGAAATCGTTTTCCCTAGATATTTGAGGAGGTGTGTGCTTATGATGATGTCATCATCATCAAGCTCCAAACTCATGAAATCTACTATGATTTCCATGGATATTGAATCAATCAACCAAACTTAATTTCGAAATGTAGAAATGATCACCAATTGATAAGGAATTGATTGCAATAATAAAATTAAGGGTTCAAATCATAAAACCCACCTCCAATTGAGATACAAAGCTCCAATATCATGGCATAAATGGTGGATGAAGCTCTTGAAACTCCACCTAGGCTCGTCCTCAAGCTTTTGTTTGAAAAGTTTGGCTAGGATTGAAGAGGAGATCGAAATAAGAAGAAATCAATGATTTATTTTTGATTTCCACCATGGAATCAAGGAGAAAGAAGGTCAAGGGCTTACCAACAGGTTGGGGGTCGTCCTCCTGATCCTCCACAGCTCCTTGGTCATTTTTCAAGCAAGGGGAAAGAAATAAATCCGAAAAAACCTTTGTTTTGGCTTAGAAAGGATACTTTTATAAGAAAATTGATGAGAGAGAAAATCTTCTTATAAAAGTCTATTAATTCCAAAATTGTTGCCAACACTTCCCCCTTGGTTTCTTGCATGCAAGGGAATCTCTATCCCCACCGAGATCCCTTCCATTATCCATGAATTAAGGGAAAAGAAATTAAGCACCTTAAACCTTATAATAAGAATATCCATTTTTGAGTGGAAATTCTTTTTCTTATAATAATGGTGAGTGGGATTTCACCTCCTTAGGATATGCTCGTGCCTTTGCAAGGCTTTAAGCTCATCCACAAACATCTGATTCCAACCATTTTAATTTTGGTTGAAGTCCCTTTAACTAATACATTCATTTTTGCCCTAAATTAAATTAGGGTTTCACTTAGGATTAAATCTTGATTATTTTAATATCAAGATTCTCTCTCCTCCAACTTAATTCAAATGAGGCGCCCCTCTCATTTTCTTTGCTCTACATGATGACAAGAAACATTAGGGACCTTATTGGAGTGGTAATTTGCATATTGAACCCTAGGTTTTGGGTAAATTGCACATTACACCAAAACTAGGTTTTAATGCACAAGGATTGCTTTACAAGCTTAATCTTGGTGCCCAAGCTTGTGAAAACCATACCACTACATCATATTCATTATTATGATGTATCAACATCATAGGTACATCTTATCATGCAAAATTTTCAATTTAACCCCTCAATCTTGGGTAATTTGCACTTTAGTCCAAAATAAGCAAACATTGCTTCAACATTGTTCAAAATAGGACCAAAATTGAAACATAAGTTTCTCATGAGCCCTAATTACTTTTCCAAAGATAAGATTAAGAATCTACTCAACCTTATTAGAAAAAACATCTAGGGTTAACACATAACCCAGGTCAAGGATGTTACAAATTATAAACCCCTAACAAGGATTTCGTCCTCGAAATCCCAGAAAAAAAAAGACAGATTATTCAGTTGTCATACCCTCAAGTCTCCACATAATATCTTAATATCATGGAGATATCATGGATTCTGTAATCCACACAAAGTTCCTTTCATTAATTCAACCTTATCAATGTTTATGTTTATGCAAAACATAAACCCCTAACATATGATGTCCATATTATTGAAAGGAAGAAGCATAAAAGAACATACTTCAATCATCACTCAAGAATATTTATCAAAAGGGAAAACATATATATTTAACAGAGATAATTCACTCAACAATCCTTTATTCATTTAGGAAAGTTCACTTAGCAAACTCTATGTAATTGGGAATGTTCACATAGCTTTTCCTTTTAGTTGGGAATGTTCACATAGCTCTTCCTTTTAGTTGGGAATGTTCACATAGCTCTTCCTTTTAGTTGGGAATGTTCACATAGCTTTTCCTTTTAGTTGGGAATGTTCACATAGCTCTTCCTTTTAGTTGGGAATGTTCACATAGCTCTTCCTTTTAGTTGGGAATGTTCACATAGCTCTTCCTTTTAATTGGGAATGTTCACATAGCTCTTCCTTTTAGTTGGGAATGTTCACATAGCTCTTCCTTTTAATTGGGAATGTTCACATAGCTCTTCCTTTTAGTTGGGAATGTTCACATAGCTCTTCCTTTTAATTGGGAATGTTCACATAGCTCTTCCTTTTGGTTGGAAATGTTCACATAGCTCTTCCTTTTAGTTGGGAATGTTCACACAACTTTTCCTTTTAGTTGGGAATGTTCACATAGCTCTTCCTTTTAGTTGGGAATGTTCACATAGCTTTTCCTTTTAGTTTACATTATACTCTCTAGATTGTTTCAGAATGACTACTTGATCAGAGTAATAAAAAAGATAACAATCTAAGAGTTTCATACTTGCCTTATCTTCAATAATCATATACCTGGACAGGGTATATAAGTATGGAGATTAGGTAGTATGCACTTTATTTTCTATCATATTCCTCACTTTTCATATCATTATACACACATGATTTTCCATTTCCTAGATTTTCTCCAGGCATCCCTTGTATATCTCATCTTGTATCACAAAGATAAGAGAGATTATAAAGCATTTTAATGAATACTGAGTAAGATATAAGTTCTCATCTCCCTTGTGTCCTTATAGGACTAGTCAAAGGAATTTAAAAACAACTACTTTCATATCTTTAACACATAGAATCATAATATGAAGTATCAAATTGAATATATTTCATTTAAGTATTACGCCTCAAGGTCACTTATCACATTAGGTTGTTTTCAGCACATAGTGTCCAGTTATCTCATGTTGCTGCTTTTGCCTTTACTTAGTGGCTACTACCCTGGTGCACTAGGCATTTATTGCATTGGTGACACCAAAAACTTTGGCTTTTCAGAATATCTAGGCAATTGTCTCTAGAATTATAGAGACCTTACCTTAATTCATAGCTTATGGCCCCTCCTTGGGTACTACCATCACAAATGTACTATTTGTCTAGACTTATGATAGAGTCTAGTTTCTCACCATATATTAATCTTTCCCACATTTCCACTATTCCAACATGACCATGTCACTCAGGAATCCTTTCAAAGTCTAGAGTTTATGCATTAAAGACTGGTAACTTAGGTTGTAATACTAGTATCCAGTCTTCTATATGCATTATTGTTGTCCTATCCTCCCCTTCAAGAGCATAACATAGGATTCTTTATCCTGATTAGGTCAAGGTGGGAATTCTCAGGCACTTATTCTCCTGTTGCCTGATCCCATGAATGTATAATTCCTTTATCACTGATATCCCGAATGAACTCGAGGCATGGAACAGTCATCCTGTCAACGTTCATTCACTTTCTTGATCTCAGAGCAGATTGGAAGAGATATGTTATGACATCAGTATCACATACTGATTCACACATGCGTGCACGCCTTTCTCAATCCTACTCATCAAGTGGCCATGGATATCAAACTCCCTCAGGAGGGAAAAATCCCATATCTATCACTCACCCCTCAAAAGCCCCATGTATCAAAGCCACCCAATCATCACCTTTATAACAACCCATGTTTCAGGACTGTGTTTGATGATGTCAAAGTGTGCCCAATGACATGTGTTGAGTGTAGTGATTTCAGGTCAAAGAATCACATTCACCACCATCACTGTGAATACTGACTGTGACTACCATGTCATGGTTCCATGTGTCAAACTCACAGTGGGTCTACCCGGTACACTTGTTCTCTAACAAGTACCTATGTGTTTGGTTTTATATCTCTATATCATGACTAATGAGATTATGTCATCAACCAACACCACAATCTAGTCTTGTGTGTCATTGTTGTCTATCTACCTTCCACAATGACATCCAACTAGGGACATAATGAGAATGTACAAACTCTTAGCATCCGTATGATCTCATCATTCAGGTCCTGAACCTGAAGGCATACGTCATTGAGTACTGTCATTCTCTAGACATTCAATCTGTTCTATCACTATCTCATATGACTGAACTAGAAAGAATTGGAAGCTTGCCTTTGATGTTTATCAAATCAATCTTAATGTATCCCACCAATCATCCCATGATTGGCTCTCAGGGCATACATACCAATAGGATTCACCTAGTATTATGTGAAATTAAGATTTCACAACACATCACCCAGTGCTAGGTCTTCACATAGGATTAGTGACACTACCCTATATTAGGGTTTCATGCACCTTACCCCATTTTAGGGATTAAGGTTTTCTATTCACATCCAAGTAAGGTTTCTCTTACCTCATACCCAAATTAGGGTTAGGATGTACAATTCCCATTAAATTAGGGTTTCCTTCATTGTTACACTAAGTTAGGATTACATCATCACCCTGGATTTATGATAACACTCAGCTTTGCCCTAGATTAGGGTTTCACACATAGATTTGTTCTAATTAGAGTCTCACACATAGAATTGCTCTAATTAGGGTTTCACACATAGCATTGCTCTAATTAGGGTTTCACACATAGCATTGCTCTAATTAGGGTTTCACACATAGCATTGCTCTAATTAGGGTTTCACACATAGCATTGCTCTAATTTGGGTTTCACACATAGCATTGCTCTAATTAGGGTTTCACACATAGCATTGCTCTAATTACGGTTTCACACATAGCATTGCTCTAATTACAGTTTCACACATAGCATTGCTCTAATTACGGTTTCACACATAGCATTGCTCTAATTAGGGTTTCACACATAGCATTGCTCTAATTAGGGTTTGGGCTCATTGATTAGGGTTTCATGATCTCATTAATATGGATCAACCCTTATCACATAGTTTACTCATAAAGAGAGAATTAGGGATTATTTATATAATCATTCATCTTTCTCACTTTCTCTCTCATCCTCTTTAGGATGTTAAGTGTACTCTAAGATTAATCTAGGTCAACTCTTCACTTGAGTACACATGGCTAGGGTTAACCTTCACAATCATCATGGGTCTACATCTTTAATAATCACATAGCTGATTGACCTTTGATCATATTAGATGTCCAAATGGTCTAATCAATTAAACCATCACTTATATAAGGAATTCAAAAGAATTGACCAATTAAACTTTCAATTCCACAAAGTGATCAATTGGGTTAACCATTAAAATCTTCAAATGCGTTAAGTATCTAAATAGGTTCACCATATTGGACCTTTAATTACATGACATATTCAAATGGATTAACCATGTTGATCTTCACAAAGTTAACTACTTAGACCCTCAATGATCTTGGTCCTCATACATCAATTGGTTGAAAACCATTTGAACAAGTTATACTTGAAATCAATTAGACAAAGTAAGTATTGAAACCGTTTGCACTTTGGGTCTCCAAACCGTTTGAGATCGTTTGGTCCCAAACAATCTTGAGACCATTTTGTCCCAAACGGTCTTGAGACTGTTTGGTCCAAACCTTCTCAAAACCGCATGGACCAAAAAGTCACTTCAACACTCAATCGTTTCAATCCATGAACCAATTATAAATTGAACCATTAAAGCATTCATCAATTGGACCACTAAATCACCATTCAGTTAGACCTTCAATTTAGAGTTTTGAACCTAATTAAACTAGATTTGATAATCAAGAAACCATCACTTAGGGTTTGAAATTGAGAATCCATCAATGTTTGACATTGTGGAATCAAATCAATTGAAATCAATGAACTATCATCATCACATGATATGACCTGACCTCAAACAGTCTTGGATGACCACCAAACGGTCTTGAGACCGTTTGGTTGATCTCCAAATGGTCTTGAGACTATTTTCCCATTCCATCATCAAAAACCATGACATTCAATTAGGGTTTTGAACCATTGAATCGATTATCAAATCAACACTTAGGTGCAAATCAATGTGGTAACTTTGGACCTTTAAACACTTAGCCATACTTAACCCCCAAACCTCTAAACGGTATTGGGTGACCCCCAAACGGTCTTGAGACCGTTTGGGTGATCCCCAAACAGTTTTGAAACCATTTGGGTCAATCAACCCAAAACATCATCTCAACCAATTTCAAAATCAGCACTTAGCCGATTAGGGTTTGCGATTAAGGAATCAATCACATTTGAATCTGTCACAGAACTGGAATCCCAGTCCCATGAAACAAATGTATACCAAAGGCGACATGCGGAAGCGTAAAGCTTAGCACACATGAACATATAACAAGATACAAGCACCAACATAATCTCAACAATCAATAAGATATATTAAGTAGCATCATTATATTACACAATTTGAATTACATATTCAAGAGTCACTTTGTACAAGTCTGCTCATGTATACTATATCTGGAACTTATAATAAGTACACCTATCATAGCTCACCAAGCCCATCAACCTTCTAGCCATCTCTGAACCTAAAAACAACATATGAGAAATAGGTCAACACATGAGGTGTTGAGTATGGGGTAGAAAGATACACACATATATATAAGCTTTGCATAATTTTGAAAAGATTTCAAAACTAAACAAATAAGAATAAACATGTTAATTGTTTAACAAATGCGAAACCATATTTTATGTCATTTCACTCCATTATACCAACAATATCAAGCATGTTTAAGGCATTTGACCATCTTCCTGTCAGAAGGGTCTGTAAGGGTGCTCAAGCTTAGCTAACCCTTTTATACGAGAGGGACCTCAAGGACGTAACCAAGAGTTAACCCTTTATCAAAAATATTATAATGGAGTTCCATATATATGTGTGTTCAAGTTATAAAACTGACGAGGCAAACATTGAGTAAGACATAGCAATACTACATGGCAATATTTGAGCAAATAGACAAACAAGCATACAATATATGTCTTTTCAAGCAAGAAAGTGATAGTCATATAACTAGATAAGGCCCATACCAGATTTAGAGATTTCATAACCTAACATATCCTTCACCATCTAGCCACATGCCAAACCTGATTAAGAACAAGATTGCATATACACATTAGATTCTTATAATTAACTCTAATTAGGTGCATTTTAGGGTTTTGTCCAAGTTAGGTTCAAGGTTGGTTATTAGTACATTAGTTGATCTCATATTGCTTTAAAGTCCATCATAAGGGTGTGGTTCAATTTTCATATGCTTTTGAGGTTTCATGTGGACATGACAAGATTAAGGACACTTATGCTCAAAGTAGGTCACGAGACTCATAATAGGGCAAAGTTCAACATTATAGTCCAAAGTAGGCACATATGTACAATTGAGGTCATTCATGAACAATGGGTTGATTAGGGCCCTCATTAGGGTCACAAGAGCAAAAGAGCTACTGATTTGATGCTTAGGAGGCTATAATTATACCAAAGATTCAAACTTCATCATAATCATGCATTAAAGTCCATGAACAAGTTACAACATGCATTAGGGACAACCATGGATCAAAAGGGGAGCTTAGGAGCTCAACTTGGTTCAAGGTGAATAAATGTGCTCAAACATGACTATTGTTAGTATTTTCAAGAAATAAGAGAACAAACATTTGACTTAGGGTCTGGTACTAGGCCCAATGTGTAGGTCTCGTCGAGTTGATCGATTTGATATATTGGTTTGTATCATTTGACCAAGGGGTTTGGAAGTTATGAATTTTTCAAGTTCACATCAAAACTATATGAAAATCAAGCATTTAGAACTTAGGTGTCACCTCATACGTATAGCAGTAGATCTGGGCCGTTGATCGTTGATCCGATGTCTAGAGAGGGGTGCGCTTGTCCTGGGGCATGACCCGCTGGTTCAGGGCGGTTCACTATCGAACTAAGTCTGGGCCGAAGTGATGATCGCCTGCTTGCCCCGCCCTCGCCTTCGTCGTTCTCTCTGTTCCAAACAGGGGAGGAATAGGGGCGGTGCTGGCAGTGCTCCGCACCTACTGGCAGAGAGGAGAAAAGGAGTGCAAGGCTCGGGGTGGCTTCCGGGCGCACCACCCATTCTCAGCTTGGCCTACGGCCTCGTTGGCACCTCTGGTTGCTGCCCTTAATCATAGGACTAGCTCCAAATCCTTGCAACCGGACGGAAATGAAGAGGCGATGGGGGAGGAAGATCAGGGAAGGAGGAGTGATGGCGGCCGAACTGAGCACGGAAACAAGGGTAAGCCATGTTTTATGGATGACTAGGGCCGACAACGCTCTGGAGGTGTGAGTAGCAGTCGTTAATCGACTACGGCAACACTCTGGGTAGAGTGTCTGGCCGTGAGCAGTGAGGGGAGAGGGAGGCACAGCGGAGCGAAGAGAAAGAAGCAAAGGAGAAGGGGAACTAGGGTTTGACCAGGGGAGTTTATAAATCATCATGAATGCTAGGGTTTAGATTCTAGCAATCATGAGCATCCTTACGTTGTCTGTTTTGGAAAGGAAGGAGGGCGGCGACTCCTTACCATCGATGCTTTCAAGAAGGAAAAAGGGGGGTGGGGCGAGTAACGGCATTGTATCGGTTGGGCCCATGGATAGGCCAGCCCAACAAGAAAGCAAGGAAACAAATGCACTTAAAATCAAGGTAAATCAAAGCATCTTCAAGCTTTCATAACTCATCCTACAAAGGTCTAATTGGGTTGATTTTTGTGTCGTTGGATTTTTAATTGAATCCACTACATTGTGGTTCATATTAGAAAGACAAAAGATCATGGTAATGAGGTTCAAACTAGATGCAATAAGGTGACATGATATAGCAAGATACTTAGTTTAAAGGTACGAATTAAAGTTGCACATTGCAAAATTGACCATGGTAGTCGCCAAATTGGAATATCCCAACCATCTAATTATGAAACTAATATAAATTGAGTAAGAGATAATTGATGAGAGAGTAGTGCAATAGAGGAGAGAGAAAATTGAGTTTGTCACATCCTTCCTACCTTCAAAGAAATTTTGTCCTCGAAATTCATCTAAGATCATAGTTAAGAGTCAAAGTCAAAATATATGGAGTCTAGGTATCCAACCATAGTTGTCAAGTCATTCCCTACAATAGGGTGTACACTTAGGTTATCATCATTAAAGGTGTACTCACCTCATTTGTGTACATATTACTTTGTACTCTAATGTTGTATTACGACATCATCACAACATTAGGGTTTACCCATCCCTTAGTGTCCACACATTAGGGTTTTTGTTCATATCTTTATATGAGACCAAAGGGTATCATCAAAATCTATGTTATCAATTCTCAAATGATTTTGTTCATAGTCATGGCTTCAAACAAGACTATCATCGAGTGCGTATCTCATCTTTACTCTAGATTATATGCATGTTTTCACTTTTCCCCCAAAATTCTACCAACTTTACCCAATCATGTCCATTATTTCTCATTTTGGATCTGAATTTAAGAAATATATTCATATTGTTTATTCGAGTTATCATCCCAAGGGCAACATCATATCGAGTTAATTTGTTTTCATTTGGGTACGTATGATATTAGTCATGTTACCCCTAATTATTCAAGCTAATATCTCTAAACATCATCATATCAAGTTTATGATTTCAAAGCTACATATTTCATGAATAGTATGATTTTGTATTAGGTCTAGCTTACAAGAGTGACCATTTCACATTTATCAAAATTTTAACTTAAGTGAGATTTGTTCATGTATCGAGCATTATTTGAGGAACAACATTATCATCAACGTCAAGGTCTTGAAACTTTCTCACTTGTATCAGAAAGGGTTCCATAAGCTCAAGATGCTTCGAGCTAAGACAAGTATATGTCCAACAAGGCATTCTATCCACAACTTTCAACCTTTAACCAAAACATTTCTACCCATCTTTCGAAAAATAAGGGTAACCACTAGATTCCTTTATATACAACTATAACCCGAGGATGAGGCTCATCATGGATATCACGCATCATGTACATCATCTTAGGGTCTTGGGACATCTCCCTCACCTACATAGCAAGCATCAAATTTTCAATTGCCTCTTTCTCTAGGGTTAAAATTATTCATAGGGAGTCTAGGGTTCAACACTTTCAAGGAAACCACACACTAGGTCACTCAATTCATATACTTAGAAGTATTCTAGCTAGGGACTCATCATCAAGTATTTCATCATTCCTATTTTCAACATTTCAAATATTTTGGAGTTTAGGTACTCTAACCTTCTCTCGATATGGGTCAGATCATATCAATTAATAGGTCACTCTAGTCATATGTCCCATGCTAGATGTCCTCCTTTGTAAAGAGATTGAGGCCCATGTTGGTCCCAAACCATATATCATATATCATATCTCAACATGTACAAAACTAGGTACAAGCAAGCATGCCAACCCACTAAATATGTTTACCACATCAACCAAGCCATATGTATCAACAAGGTGCTAGGTCTATCTAGGGTTGCATGGTCAAACTCATTTAATATCATCAAACTACTTGGCCCTCTCAAGGACAAACCTGGGTCTTATCAATATCAACATCATCATCAATATCATAATCATCATCTTAGGTTTCTAGGTTACTCACATGCCTAACCTATATCATGGCTCTAGACAACTCCAGAGACTATCATCTAAACTCTCTCATCTAGACTTGATGTTACATCGTTTTCTCCTAGGTTGCATGGAAACTCACTTCCATTTTGCGTGTGGTACATTTTTCATATGTACATATAATAATACTTGAAATGTGTTTTCTCCAATGTTTAAATAGGCGATGAAAACCACCATACTCCATCCGAATAAAACCAAAACCAAAATGAGTTACCACACTCATTAGGCAGTCTAGTATCATGATACCTAGAGAACTAGCAAGAACATGGTGCACACTTGTGCAGACATCCTAAGCACATGTCGCGAATCATGTCTAGGGAGGTAATTTACACAAGTCTACACCTACTTCTAGAACATCTAGGTTCTAACCTAGAGGCTAAGTCAACCTAGTCCACAAAGGACATATTATTAAGTTTCTAGGGTTGAGATGTAGGGTGAGTTTAGTTTGTGTTTCATGTGAGCAATGTTTGGTGTAGTTATTGTTCATGCTCTGATACCATCTGTCATGGAACCAGAATCCCAGTCCCATGAAACAAACGTATACCAAAGGCGACATGCGGAAGCGTAAAGCTTATCACACATGAACAGATAACAAGATACAAGCACCAACATAATCTCAACAATCAACAAGATATATTAAGTAGAATCATTATATTACACGATTTGAATTACATATTCAAGAGTCACTTTGTACAAGTCTGCTCATGTATACTATATCTGGATCTTACAATAAGTACACCTAGCATAGCTCACCGAGCCCAACAACCTTCTAGCCATCTCTGAACCTAAAAAGAACATACGAGAAATAGGTCAACACACGAGGTGTTGAGTATGGGGCAGAAAGATACACACATATATATAAGCTTTGCATAATTTTGAAAAGATTTCAAAACTAAATGAACAAGAATAAACATGTTAATTGTTTAAAAAATGTGAAACCATATTTTATGTCTTTTCACTCCATTATACCAACAATATCAAGCATGTTTAAGGCCTTTGACCATCTTCCCGTCGGAAGGGTCTATAAGGGTGCTCAAGCTTAGCTAACCCTTTTATACGAGAGGGACCTCAAGGACGTAACCAAGAGTTAACCCTTTATCAACAATATTATAATGGAGTTCCATATATATGTGTGTTCAAGTTATAAAACTGACGAGGCAAGCATTGAGTAAGACATAGCAATACTACATGGAAATATTTGAGCAAATAGACAAACAAGCATACAATATATGTCTTTTCAAGCAAGAAAGAGATAGTCATATAACTAGATAAGGCCCATACCAGATTCATAGATTTCATAACCTAACATATCCTTCACCATCTAGCCACATGCCAAACTTGATTAAGAACAAGATTGCATATACACATTAGATTCTTATCATTAACCCTAATTAGGTGCATTTTAGGGTTTTGGCCAAGTTGGGTTCAAGGTTGGTTATTAGTACATTAGTTGATCTCATATTGCTTTACAGTCCATCATAAGGGTGTGGTTCAAGTTTCGTATGCTTTTGAGGTTTCATGTGGACATGACAAGATTAAGGACACTTATGCTCAAAGTAGGTCACGAGACTCATAATAGGGCAAAGTTTAACATTATAGTCCAAAGTAGGCACATATGTACAATTGAGGTCATTCATGAACAATGGGTTGATTAGGGCCCTCATAAGGGTCACAAGAGCAAAATAGCTACTGATTTGATGCTTAGGAGGCTATAATTATACCAAAGATTCAAATTTCATCATAATCATGCATTAAAGTCCATGAACAAGTTACAACATGCATTAGGGACAACCATGGATCAAAAGGGGAGCTTAGGAGCTCAACTTGGTTCAAGGTGAATAAATTTGCTCAAACATGACTAATGTTAGTATTTTCAAGAAATCAGAGAACAAACATTTGACTTAGGGTCTGGTACTAGGCCCAATGTGTAGGTCTCATCGATTTGATCGATTTGATATATTGTTTTGTATCATTTGACCAAGGGGTTTGGAAGTTATGCATTTTTCAAGTTCACATCAAAACTATATGAAAATCAAGCATTTAGAACTTAGGTGTCACCTCATCCGTATAGCAGTAGATTTGGGTCGTTGATCGTTCATTCAATGGCTAGAGAGGGGCGCACTTGTCCTGGGGCATGACCCGCTGGTTCAGGGCGGTTCACTACCGAACCAAGTCTGGGCCGACGTGATGATCGCCCGCTCGCCCCGCCCGCTCCTTCGTCATTCTCTCTGTTCCAAACAGTTGAGGAATAGGGGTGGTACTTGCAGTGCTCCGCACCTACTGGCGGAGAGGGGAAAAGGAGTGCAAGGCTCGGGGTGGCTTCTGGTGGCGCCACCTGTTCTCAGCTTGGCCTGCGGCCTCGTTGGTGCCTCTGGTTGCCGCCCATAATCGGAGGACTAGCTCCACATCCTTACAAACGGACAGAAACGAAGAGGCGACGGGGGAGGCAGATTAGGGAAGGAGGAGTGATGGCGGCCGAACTGAGCACGGAAACAAGGGCAAGCCATGTGTTATGGATGACTAGGGTCGAGGATGCTCTGGAGGTGCGAGTAGCATTCGTTAATCGACTGCGGCAGCACTCTGGGTAGAGTGTCTGGCGGTGAGCAGTGAGGGGAGAGGGAGGTACAGTGGCGTGAAGAGAAAGAAGCAAAGGAGAAGGGGAACTAGGGTTTGACCAGGGGAGTTTATAAATCATCATGAATGCTAGGGTTTAGATTCTAGCAATCCTGAGCATCCTTACGTTGTCTGTTTTGGAAAGGAAGGAGGGCGGCGGCTCCTTACCTTCGATGCTTTCAAGAAGGAGAAAGGGGGTGGGGGCACGTAAGGGCATTGTATCAGCTGGGCCCATGGATAGGCCGGCCCAAAAAGCAAGCAAGGAAACAAATGCACTTAAAATCAAGGTAAATCAAAGCATCTTCAAGCTTTCATAACTCATGCTACAAAGGTCTAATTGGGTTGATTTTTGTGCCGTTGGATTTGTAATTGAATCCACTACATTGTGGTTCATATCTGAAATACAAAAGTTCATGGTGATGAGCTTCAAAACTAGATGCAAAAAGGTGACATGATATAGAAAGATACTTTGTTTAAAGGTACGAATTAAAGTTGCACATTGTAAAATTGACCATGGTAGTCGCCAAATTGGAATATCACAACCATCCAATTATGAAACTAATATAAATTGAGTAAGAGATAATTGATGAGAGAGTAGTACAATAGAGGAGAGAGAAAATTGAGGTTGTCACATCCTTCCTACCTTCAAAGAAATTTTGTCCTCGAAATTCATCTAAGATCATAGTTAAGAATCAAAGTCAAAATATATGGAGTCTAGGTATCCAACCATAGTTGTCAAGTCATTCCCTACAATAGGGTGTACACTTAGGTTATCATCATTAAAGGTGTACTCACCTCATTTGTGTACATATCACTTTGTACTCTAATGTTGTATTATGACATCATCACAACATTAGGGTTTACCCATCCCTTAGTGTCCACACATTAGGATTTTTGTTCATATCTTTATATGAGACCAAAGGGTATCATCAAAATCTGTGTTATCAATTCTCAAACGATTCTGTTCATGGTCATGGCTTCAAAAAAGACTATCATCGAGTCTGTATCTCATCTTTACTCTAGATTTTGTGCATGTTTTCACTTTTCCCCAAAAATTCTACCAACTTTACCCAATCATGTTCATTATTTCTCATTTTGGATATGAATTTAAGCAATTTATTCATCTTGTTTATTCGAGTTATCATCCCAAGGGCAACATCGTATCGAGTTAATTTGTTTTCATTTGGGTATGATATTAGTCATGTTACCCCTAATTATTCAAGCTAAGATATCTAAACATCATCATATCAAGTTTATGATTTCAAAGCTACATATTTCATGAATAGTATTATTTTGTATTAGGTCTAGCTTACAAGAGTGACCATTTCACATTTATCAAAATTTTAACTTAAGTGAGATTCTTTCATGTATCGAGCATTATTCGAGGAACAACATTATCATCAACGTCAAGGTCTTGAAACTTTCTCACTTGTATCAGAAAGGGCTCCATAAGCTCAAGATGCTTCGAGCTAAGATAAGTATATGTCCAACAAGGCATGCTATCCACAACTTTCAACCTTTAACCAAAAAATTTCTACCCATCTTTCGAGAAACAAGGGTAACCACTAGATTCCCTTATATATAACTATAACCCGAGGATGAGGCTCATCATGGATATCACGCATCATGTACATCATCTTAGGGTCTTGGGACATCTCCCTCACCTACATAGCAAGCATAAAATTTTCAATTTCCTCTTTCTCTAGGGTTAAAATTATTCATAGGACGTCTAGGGTTCAACACTTTCAAGGAAACCACACACTAGGTCACTCAATTCATATACTTAGAAGTATTCTAGCTAGGGACTCATCATCAAGTATTTCATCATTCCTATTTTCAACATTTCAAATGTTTTGGAGTTTAGGTACTCTAACCTTTTCCCGATACGGGTCAAATCATATCAATAGGTCACTCTATTCAAATGTCCCATGCTAGATGTCCTCCTTTGTAAAGATATTGAAGCCCATGTTAGTCCCAAACCATATATCATATATCATATCTCAACATGTACAAAACTAGGTACAAGCAAGCATGACAACCCACTAACTATGTTTACCACATCAACCAAGCCATATGTATCAACAAGGTGCTAGGTCTATCTAGGGTTGCATGGGCAAACTCATATAATACTATCAAACTACTTGGCCCTCTCAAGGAGAAACCTGGGTCTTATCAATGTCACCATCATCATCAATATCATAATCATCATCTTAGGTTTCTAGGTTACTCACATGCCTAACCTATATCATGGCTCTAGACAACTCTAGAGACTATCATCTAAACTCTCTCATCTAGACTTGATGTTACATCTCTTTCTCCTAGGTTGCACAGAAACTCACTACCTTTTTGTGTGTGGTAACATTTTTCATATGTACATATAATAATACTTGAAATATGTTTTCTCCAATGTTTAAACAGGCGATGAAAACCACCATACTCCATACGAATAAAACCAAAACCAAAACGAGTTACCCCACTCATTAGGCAGTCTAGTATCATGATACCTAGAGAACTAGCAAGAACATGGTGCACACTTGTGTAGACATCCTAAGCACATGTCGTGAATCATGTCTAGGGAGGTAATTTACACAAGTCTACACCTACTTCTAGAACATCTAGGTTCTAACCTAGAGGCTAAGTTAACCTAGTCCACAAAGGACATATTATTAAGTTTCTAGGGTTGAGATGTAGGGTGAGTTTAGTTTGTGTTTCATGTGAGCAATGTTTGGTGTAGTTATTGTTCATGCTCTGATACCATCTGTCACGAAACCGGAATCCCAGTCCCATGAAACAAACGTATACCAAAGGCGACATGCGGAAGCGTAAAGCTTAGCACACATGAACAGATAATAAGATACAAGCACCAACATAATCTCAACAATCAACAAGATATATTAAGTAGCATCATTATATTACACGATTTGAATTACATATTCAAGAGTCACTTTGTACAAGTCTGCTCATGTATACTATATCTGGATCTTACAATAATTACACCTAGCATAGCTCACCGATCCCAACAACCTTCTAGCCATCTCTGAACCTAAAAAGAACATACGAGAAATAGGTCAACACACGAGGTGTTGAGTATGGGGCAGAAAGATACACACATATATATAAGCTTTGCATAATTTTGAAAAAAATTCAAAACTAAACGAAAAAGAATAAACATGTTAATTGTTTAACAAATGTGAAACCATATTTTATGTCATTTCACTCTATTATACCAACAATATCAAGCATGTTTAAGGCCTTTGACCATCTTCCCGTCGGAAGGGTCCGTAAGGGTGCTCAAGCTTAGCTAACCCTTTTATACGAGAGGGACCTCAAGGACGTAACCAAGAGTTAACCCTTTATCAACAATATTATAATGGAGTTCCATATATATGTGTGTTCAATTTATAAAACTAACGAGGCAAACATCGAGTAAGACATAGCAATACTACATGGCAATATTTGAGCAAATAGACAAACAAGCATGCAATATATGTCTTTTCAAGCAAGAAAGCGATAGTCATATAACTAGATAAGGTCCATACCTAATTCAGAGATTTCATAACCTAACATATCCTTCACCATCTAGCCACATGCCAAACCTGATTAAGAACAAGATTGCATATACACATTAGATTCTTATCATTAACCCTAATTAGGTTCATTTTAGGGTTTTGGCCAAGTTGGGTTCAAGGTTGGTTATTAGTACATTAGTTTATCTCATATTGCTTTACAGTCCATCATAAGGGTGTGGTTCAAGTTTCATATGCTTTCGAGGTTTCATATGGACATGACAAGATTAAGGACACTTATGCTCAAAGTAGGTCACGAGACTCATAATAGGGCAAAGTTCAACATTATAGTCCAAAGTAGGCACATATGTACAATTGAGGTCATTTATGAACAATGGGTTGATTAGGGCCCTCATTAGGGTCACAAGAGAAAAATAGCTACTGATTTGATGCTTAGGAGGCTATAATTATGCCAAAGATTCAAACTTCATCATAATCATGCATTAAAGTCCATGAACAAGTACAACATGCATTAGGGACAACCATGGATCAAAAGGGGAGCTTAGGAGCTCAACTTGGTTCAAGGTGAATAAATGTGCTCAAACATGACTAATGTTAGTATTTTCAAGAAATCAGAGAACAAGCATTTGACTTAGGGTCTGGTGCTAGGCCCAATGTGTAGGTCTAGTCGAGTTGATCGATTTGATATATTGGTTTGTATCATTTGACCAAGGGGTTTGGAAGTTATGCATTTTTCAAGTTCACATCAAAACTATATGAAAATAAAGCATTTAGAACTTAGGTGTCACCTCATCTGTATAGTAGTAGATCTGGGCTGTTGATCGTTGATATGATGGCTAGAGAGGGGCACACTTGTCCTGGGGCATGACTCGCTGGTTCAAGGTGGTTCACTACCGAACCAAGTCTGGGCCGACGTGATGATCGCCCGCTCGCCCCGCCCGCTCCTTCGTCATTCTCTCTATTCCAAACAGGGGTGGTTCTTGCAGTGCTCCGCATCTATTATCGGAGAGGGGAAAAGGAGCGCAAGGCTCGGGGTGGCTTCTGGGGGCGCCACTTGTTCTCAGCTTGGCCTACAGCCTCGTTGGCGCCTCTGGTTGCTGCCCATAATCAGAGGACTAGCTCCACATCCTTGCAACCAGACGGAAACGAAGAGGCGACGGGGGAGGCAGATCAAGGAAGGAGGAGTGATGGCTGCCGAACTGGGCACGGAAACAAGGGCAAGCCATGTGTTATGGATGACTAGGGCCGACGGCACTCTGGAGGTGCGAGTAGCAGTCGTTAATCGACTGCGGCAGCACTCTGGGTAGAGTGTCTGGCCGTGAGCAGTGAGGGGAGAGGGAGGCGCAGCGACTCGAAGAGAAAGAAGAAAAGGAGAAGGGGAACTAGGGTTTGACCAGGGGAGTTTATAAATCATCATTAATGCTAGGGTTTAGATTATAGCAATCATGAGAATCCTTACGTTGTCTGTTTTGGAAAGGAAGGAGGGTGGCGGCTCCTTACCTTCGATGCTTTCAAGAAGGAGAAAGGGGGTGGGGGCGCGTAAGGGCATTGTATCGGCTGGGCCCATGGATAGGTCATCCCAACAAGCAAGCAAGGAAACAAATGCACTTAAAATCAAGGTCAATCAAAGCAACTTCAAGCTTTCATAACTCATGCTACAAAGGTCTAATTGGGTTGATTTTTGTGCTGTTGGATTTGTAATTGAATCCACTACATTGTGGTTCATATTAGTAAGACAAAAGATCATGGTGATGAGATTCAAAACTAGATGCAATAAGGTGACATGATATAGCAAGATACTTAGTTTAAAGGTACGAATTAAAGTTGCACATTGCAAATTGACCATGGTAGTCGCCAAATTGGAATATCACAACCATCCAATTATGAAACTAATATAAATTGAGTAAGAGATAATTGATGAGAGAGTAGTACAATAGAGGAGAGAGAAAATTGAGGTTGTCACAGAATCCATCAAGGACAACCAATTGGAACCATTGGATCAAGATCCAAGTACCACAGCATATATCTTCAAATGGTGAACCATCTCAAACGGTCAACCATTCCAAACGGTTTGGAACTCAAACCACCAAACGGTTTGCAAACTGTTTGGTCACCAAACAGATTGGTGAAATTGTTTGGTCCCAACATTGAAACTGTTTGCCCTAGATATTTGAGGAGGTGTGTGCTTATGATGATGTCATCATCATCAAGCTCCAAACTCACGAAATCTACTGTGATTTCCATGGATATTGCATCAATCAACCAAACTTAATTTCGGAAATGTAGAAATGATCACCAATTGATAAGGAATTGATTGCAATAATAAAATTAAGGGTTCAAGTTATAAAACCTGTCTCCAATTGAGCTCCAAATCTCCAATCTCATGGCAGCAATGGTGTATGAAGCTCTTGCGACTCCCCCTAGGCTCGTCCTCAAGCTTTTGTTTGAAAAGTTTGGCTAGGGTTGAAGAGGAGATCGAAATAAGAAGAAATCAATGATTTATTTTTTATTTCTGCCATGGAATCAAGGAGAACAAAGGTCAAGGACTTACCAACAGGTTGGGGGTCGTCATCCTGATCCTCCACAGCTCCTTTGTCGTTTTCCAAGCAAGGGGAAAGAAAGAACCGAAAAAGCCTTTGTTTTGGCTTAGAAAGGGTACTTTTATAAGAAAATTGATAAGAGAGAAAATCTTCTTATAAAAGTCTATTAATTCCAAAATTTTTGCCACCACTTCCCCCTTGGTTTCTTGCATGCAAGGCCATCTCTATCCCCACCGAGATCCCTTCCATTATCCATGAATTAAGGGAAAAGAAATTAAGCACCTTAACCCTTATAATAAGAATATCCATTTTTTAGTGGAAATTCTTTTTCTTATAATAATGGTGAGTGGGATTTCACCTCCTTAGGATATGCTCGTGCCTTTGCAAGGCTTTAAGCTCATCCACACACATCTTATTCCAACCATTTTAATTTTGTTTGAAGGCCCTTTAATTACTACATTCATTTTTTCCCTAAATTAAATTAGGGTTTCACTTAGGATTAAATCTTGATTATTTTAATATCAAGATTTTCTCTCCTCCAACTTAATTCAAATGAGGCACCCCTCTCATTTTATTTTCTCTACATGATTCCAAGAAATATTAGGGACCTTATTGAAGTGGTAATTTGCATATTGAACCCTAGGTTTTGGGTAAATTGCACATTACACCAAAACTAGGTTTTAATGCACAAGGATTGCTTTACAAGCTTGTGAAAACCATACCACTACATCATATTCATTATTATGATGTCTTAACATCAGAGGAACATCTTATCATGCAATATTTGCAATTTAACCCCTCAATCTTGGGTAATTTGCACTTTAGTCCAAAATAAGCAAACATTGCTTCAGCATTGTTCAAAACAGGACCAAAATTGAAACATAAGTTTCTCATGAGCCCTAATTACTTTTCCAAAGATAAGATTAAGCATCTACTCAACCTTATTAGGAAAAACATCTAGGGTTAACACATAACCCAGGTCAGGGATGTTACATTTGTCATCCCTCCATGTCTCACGCTTGTATTTGCTTCTACAAAAGTTCACTCATATGGAATCATCCTCAAGAATGATCCATGTCGCTTTCATGTTGCATGTCTGTTGAGTGAGTATCAAAGATTGTATGCCAATACCACCATGCTCCTTTGGGGAGCATAGTATTCTCTAGTTAACCCACGATATCCTTTTGAATCCATCTCGTGATTCCCATAAGAAATTCTTCATGGCACGCTCAATACGTCTAATTACAATCAATCGTACCCGACTGGAAAAGAAGGAGTATATAGGGATAGCATTTAGAACCACTTTAATAAGATGAGTCTTCCTATGAAATTGAGAAGCCTACCCCTCCATGCTCCTATCGTCTTGTTAATCTTGGTGGGAATGAAGTCATAGTGTGTAACCTTCAATCTTGTAATTGTTCATACGAGAAAGATTTGGGATGTATGAATGAGTAAAAATAGTTGATGGGATGCAGTGTCCTCAATCATTTTGCAGATGGAATGAAACTAACATCTTGGAATGTCGATCTTCTTCTTCCTTGGGATGGGATCAACCACTTCGTCAACCGCCTGGACACCATGTGAAGAATGTCCAATTAGGATGCCTCCAAATCTATTGTACTAAACCTTCTCTTCTAGCTATGTCTCAATTGTTTTTTACCATTCAGTTCCTCAAAAACATACTCCTAAAAAAAGTTAATAAGACATGTATAGGTAGAGATTAAAAGGGACATATTGGGATATCAACCCCGAGATAGAAGATTTAAGCTCAATTTGGATGAGCGTCTCTCAGTTTCCTAGAAACAGGGCTATCACCATCCCAATCCAAATCCCAATCCCAATCCAATTAAAAGAGATTAACCAATCAGCCAGATGCACTACTAGGGGCATGAAGTTCGAATAACTCACACCTTAACAAATTCAATTTCCATCTCGACATACTCAACCAGCAAGATGTACTAACACGACATGATTCTCTAATGTGGGACCAGCAGCCCCGTAAGTGCTACAACTTTTAGTAAATGTGGCAACTACTCGACCCATTATCCGTCGCTCTGAGTGTCGAGTGTACTATATACTAGCATTTTTGCAGTTAACTTTTCTGGGTTGCGATGCAATCATTTACTATGCCAGCATGTATGTTAGAATTGCATTCAGATAGCATCAAATAGGTGGACCATCAGGACATGTGAGAGTCACCTTTGGAAATAAATAAAAATTGACCAAAGTTTTCATGTACATGCTCACACCCTAAACATGTGTAATTTAGATCCTTCTATTTGGGCATGACTAAATTGTTGAACCCATCCCACCCGATCTGGACCCAACTGATAAAATTGGTTTTCAATCTTCATTTTGGGGTTTAGATTGGGTCAGGAAAAATCCCATACACCCTCCCTACTCAAGTGTGGATCAAATCATGGCCCGAAGAGAAGACAGATATCCAGGTTCCACGAACTACCACGTGACACATGAGGTGACTTTATTCAAAACCCTAGTTGTTTTTTGAGTCATGGTAGCACAACTCTCTGTCTCTCCATTTTTCAAGTCTGCACACTTTTCTCATTTCTTAAACCCTAGCCACCATAGTCCATGCCGTATCCTCCTCTTGTCCATGTGCTCCTATATCAAAATGTTACTCCATGAAAGCATCCTCTCTTGAAGGAAACAACTCAAGATGGATTGTTGGAGTGTGATGCATTCTCCAGTTAACATGTCGACTCAAGGAAGGAGGAAAAATAACATGGAAAGGACAAAGAAGGTAAAGGGAGATCCTCCTCTAGACTAGAGCCCATGCTACTAGGTACTCAAGATTGGTTTATACTGTCACGCCCCAATCTCACATTAACCACAAACCACGAGATTAAGACGCGACAGGATGGGATTTACACATAAGCCAGCCACTCTTCACTTTTTAAAATCTTTTTAAGAGATTAATAGGATAATCCGATTTATGCTGTAAAATGAAACTAAACAAATAAAGATATTACTGCAAATAAAGATAGCACAAAACCAACTTATCATTTCTTCTTAAACAAATAAAGATATTACTGCAATTGAAAACTAAACAAACTGCGGAAGCATCTTTATTAACTGACTAGCAAAATAAACCGAGTTTACAGCATATTACATTGTTTGACATAAATAAAGCATAACAGAATATTTACATCTTTAAAGACATTCTCTCTCTCACTCACACCTTGTCCCGAGGATCGAGGGGAATGGACTAAGAGACCTCTAACTACCAACTACGAACCTTCTATCGACTAGGCGTAAGGATAAATCGATCCTTCTGATTTCCTACTGCTGACGATAACCTGAAAATGTTTTGAGTAGAGGTATGAGCCTACTCGCTCAGTGAATAGCATTTCACTTAGCTATCAATAAACAACTCATCAGGTTTATAAATTGAAATTAACATAAATGCATAACTAAGCAAGGCAGTTCTAATAACATAACAAACATACAGATAATAATCACATTCTAAATCATCAACAGGTAATTCAGGTAGATAAACAGTTATATAAATTTACTGTGAACCTACATGATTATTTATTCCTTTTATTATGCCCTAAATATATGCAGTGTACTCTGCATATAAAGATCCGCAGCAAGTTCATGCTACGGTCCCACCGTACAAGACTTAGCGACACACCCGGGAATGCTAAGTCTGACTGCTCTCGTCCTGGTCTACTACAGGACCTCACTGCACTCTCAAAAGAGTGTAAACTGGACCCCTCCTACCTGAGCACACAGGCAGAGTGTCGAGTCGTGCCTATCTGGACTGTCCTCCAGTAGGTAACACGGCTACTCGGCCATCTGGACTGTCCTCCAGTAGGCCTCACAAAACTACTAGACCATCTGGACTGTCCTCCAGTAGGTCTCTCTCTCCAACCATCTGGACTGTCCTCCAGTAGGTTGCCGACCATCTGGACTGTCCTCCAGTTAGGTCGTTTCATCCCCTTAAGATCGCAGACCGCACAAAGGGGATTCTACGGTGTCAGGGCATCTAGGTCTATACTTGATTAACAAATAAACATTATACAGGAATATCACATTTCATGCATTTTGCACAATCTAAACATCACAAAAGCACATATATATAATTATCATAATTAAACATGATTCAGAATCATTTATCCAGTTTCAATGCTAAACAACTATATTTGAAATCAGTAAATACATTGCAACAATAATACAGGAAATCTCGTCATCTTCATTAAGTATATCACGTAGTTCAATTCTATTGAACTAACATTCTCTATTGTATGAACTATACTGTTTAGAAGTTATATCAATTGATACAGAAGCAATTAAACAATTAATTTGAGTTAAATATTGATTTCTAAATGAACTACTACTCACCCACTTCGGTGTGTTCGTATACACCGAAAAACGTCCACAACCACGCCTAATTCTTCCCTTTACAGCAGAGTGCACGCCGTGCACCTGGGCTGCACGCCGTGCACCTGGGCAGAAACTCGTTCTGCATATCTGTAACTTTGCACGCCGTGCAAACTGAGTTGCACGCCGTGCACCTGCATAGAAACGGAAATCTAATTGTAGACGAACTCGATTTAGTACCTAATTAAGGCTATAAGCTATAGATTCTAGATTTGGAATCTCAATCAAAAACCAAGACTACCTTTCTTTGGTGTCTCATGCGTCCAGGGCCGGATTCTAGACGATTTCGGATCGTCTTCTTGCTTTGATTTGGCTTTTATTGTTGCTGTTCACGGCAAGCTGCTTCACGTTCACCACAGGTTGGCGATGAAGTAGCTAGGACCTTACTAGAACAGCTACTCGTGAGCTAGGGCTGCAAGCTTTGGATCTAGGATCTCCGGACCGAGCTCAAAGACACCTTCTCTATCACCTTGGCACGCCCACGGCGGCCTGTTGCAGTTGCACGCAGCTACGGCTGCTGCAAGTTGGCCGCTTGGCCAAGCAGCAGGTCCGCTGGCTAGGTGGATGGAGGAAGGAAAGAGATAAGGAAGGTCGGCGGAGGCAGGGCTGTCGTTGTTCGTGCCAAGATGGCTTCCTAGCCATTGTTGCAGCTGCCGAGATGCTACTGCTTGCTGGGGCGCTGCCCCTAGCAGGTTGGGTGCTAGAGCGTTGCTAGGGCAAAGAATAGAGGAGGAAGGAAGGACGGAAGGAGGAAGAAGAAGGACGTGAGGCTGGGTGCGGCTGGTCGGAGCTGAAGGGCCGAAGAAATCGCCCATGGATCGCCCCTGCGATCCCTTTCTATTCGCGGAAGTCGGCTGTGCGCCGCTTTCAAGCGGTTGTTCCCTGTTTCATCGGGTGAGGAAGGGGTAAAAGAGAAGAGTCGCGGAGGGGGCCCGCTGCAAAATTCCCAAATGTTTTCAATATTTACAACTAGGTCCCTATACACTCAAATGTCCATATCTTTTAACTCGGAAGTCGGTTTCGAGTGATTTTTCTTGCAACGGTTTAAGCACGGAATCCTCTATCATCCCAGGGCATAAAATCATATTAACTAGCTTGTCACATCAGGTCAAATCACTAATTGCAATCATTGAACATTCAACTCAACCTAATTAACTAATTAATCAACATTGATATCATTAGTCGCCTTAGGTGATTTAAACTCAACTATTGATTCACATATTAACTTATTTGATTAACCATGATATTTAATTTGATATTCAACACTAATTGCATTAGTCAGCACTCAACTCAACTCAATTAACTCAACAATCATCATTACTATTATCATTAATTACCTCAGATGATTAAATCTTGACTATTGATCCACATGTTGTCTTATCTTGATTATTCATGATGTTTAACAAAACTTAGCACTAACTGAGGTGTTTTACGTAATTCAAGGTATTTATTGACTAACTCTGATATGGGTCGTAACATATACCATCTACTACTTTCAAAGGTAGATAGAGACTAAAGAATAGGTACTCAAGATTGGTATATACCATCTACTACTTTCAAAGGTAGATAGCGGCTAAAGAAGGTAGATACCATCTTCCTAGTCATCACTTCATGCATAAACTAGGGTCTAGGTTAACCATCCTAAGGGAGACAACATTGATATAGTTATATAACTGACATCCACTGGTATTGATACCATGTTGTAAGGAGTGGGACCCATAGGGGATCCACTCCCTACTAAAATAAAAAGGCATCATCCCTTATAACCAAACACTAACATAATTTTTTTCACAAAGGGATGGTAACAAATCCATTCAACATGTATGTATCATAAAACCAAAAGTAGCAAAGGAATATATATTATCTAACCATTACAAAGCTTGTTATCATCACTATCCTTCACCACGTAGGGTGAGATAAAAGAAAAAATAACTAAACATAGGATTGGCTGAGGATCACCTAACCACTTCAAGAAAGTCTCCCACAAGGTTTCATTTAAACTTGATGAGGTATTGGTCCAACTTGGTTGTCTCCTCCTTGACCTATACCTGGGGTTGGAAGGATACCCCAACAAAAAGGAGAAAAGTAGATGACATCAGCTAAATGTTGGTATGTGCATATTTATATGGGATTGAGCAATGTAAAAAATAAAAGACGTCAAATAAGAAAGGCTTCCCAAAAGAAAAGGAAATGACTACCCACCTGGGCACAAAAGATATTGAATTTCAAAAGATATTAAACAAGGTGAATACTTGCCATAATTAGAATGTAAAAGTTGTGCCAAAAAAGCACATGTAAATCTTGGGCAAAAACCCAACAACATCATATCAACCTACATGCATGTGAGATAAACATAGCACTAGAATAATATAAATAACAAAGGAAGCCATATCGCACAAACTTGAAACATGTTAGAGAATGACGTACTACCAGACTCTCAATATATATAAAAATGGGCATCACCACCCTAGTATGGGGCACACAACCTCCATCCCAAAAATAATACATGGGCACACAACCTAAAAACCAATGTACTTACACTACTCTAGGGCTACAGAATCACATAACATGCTTAATGTAGAGGCAAGTAAAAAGTACAGTCAGAATAAACAAAATTGCCATCACATAAATGGATAATAAAAACATCCACCACATAAGTGGGCCAAAGTAACACATGTGACCATGTAGAAGTTCCATCATGATCCAAGTATAAGATTGAGTCAAAATAATATCCTTAAGAGTATAATAAATTCACAAAAATCAGAACCAAGTAACATATTCTCAAGAGAAAGAGATATTGTGTATGTTATTGTCCATAAGACTAAGAGAAAGATAAAAATAGGATATTGCTCAAAATGAATAATAGGAGATGTAAGCATACATTAAGAGAGGAAATAGATTTATTCTCAATAAGGATAATAGGGGATGCAATCATACCTTGACTTGAGTATTAATTCTAAGATCAAGAGGAAAACAAAGAGGCCATCTTGCTACAACAACATGGTTGCTGTCACAATATTGGGACAAAATCACAAGAGAGGGGTTGAGGAAGCAATCCAAGATGTTTATTGTTTGCATGGACATAGTCAATAGGGTGTGTTTATATAAGTAGATGAGAAAAGTTGTGGTCCAACTTTCTTTATAATTTAATTTCAAGTTGTGTTAAAAGAAACTCATATTTACTTGGTTTGACTATTTAAACAACTTTTTGATAAAGTCATATGTTCCACAATGTAATTAATTCTTTATATGAAAATGTATTTTTTAAGCAAAACTTTTCCACTGCATTAAAAGTCTTACATCTCCTAACATAATTTTCTTAGTGTAATTAATATATGAATATTCCATACCAGCTTTGTACATTATGTATTCCACCAACCTACTACTAAATTGAATTCATATATTTAAAACAACATTATACACCACTATACTTCCTTTTTTCAAAATATTGTAACCTTAAAAACCCATAACTTCCAATGTTATAAAATATTAACCAGGTCTTCTTTATTATGTAAAACTTCTATGTTTCTCTCTCTGTTTAATAAAGAGAGAAAAGTGGAAATATTTGGAGGTCTGCATAATTCTCTTAACAAAATATATGTAAAAAGTCATAATTGTCATTATGATTCAACAATTCATCAAAACATCATTCTAATTTCCAAAATAAATTCTTGTTTACCAAATTCACACTTATCCTTAAATAAAATAACACAAGTCTTCACTAAGATTTTATTTTCTCGTGAACACTTTAAAACTTATTTCAAATCACATCATCCAGTGATCATGATTTCAAACACTATTTATAAACTATATCTCCAAAATAGTGAATTGATAATTTCTCCAAAATTTACCAAAATTCAAAAGTCTCCATTTAAAATTTCACCTTATTTGGACAAAGGAATCTCAAGATATGAAAGTTTTACTATTTTACTAAAATAATGTAAATGATTTGAACCATTAAATTTAGTTCAACTATAGTTCTTGTGTATTTTTTATAAACCATAAAAAAAACTCTGATTGGTTTGAAATTTGATATCACACTTCAATACCAAGATAGAAACTCTCTCACTAATGTTCATTGAAAAATAAATAAGTTTAGACATATAACTAAAATATCTCCAAAAACTATTATTCTTGGTGCATATGAATTTTATTATTATTCACACGATCTCCAAAAGTTCTGAAATCTTAGCCATAGATCTAAGAAATGATTATAAGCTTCATGGAAAATTTTGAGATCATTTGGTACACCAAAATTTCAAAGCCATATATATATATGTGTATATATATGTATATATATATATATAATTATGAAACATTAAAAATCGAGTTTCTTACATCTAAACATGAGGAACATGATTCTATAATTAATTTCCGCCTTTGGAGTTATTTAACATGTTATTTGATATTTTGGGCTTAAAAGTACATTCTCTCTGCTAAATTACACTAGAATATTTAAGATTGTCCAAATTAGATGAAAATTTACACATAGGCTAAACTTGGTAGGTGGATTTCGAATTTGAGGTTTATTTTCTCTTTTAGATACATTTAGTAATTTATTCAATACTTTTGGCTCTTCTTATATTTTCTTTTCCAAATAGAATTAATATAGTTATTATTATGTAAATAATGTGAAACTTGGCAACCAAGCTAATTGCACCCAAGAAACACATTTTCACTGTTATATTTTTATTTTGAGATTTCTTTTTATGTGTTATGGTACCATTAGGAATTTTAACACATTACCCTTGTATTAACAAAATTTAGTGCAACACTTACTTAATTAAGTCGTATTGATGTCACCTTGTTACAAAATGAGTTACATATATTTATTATGAACGAAAATTCACCTTTTACACAAATAACATCTTTATTTTATCTATCCCACTTGAAACTAAATTATATGACAATATTAATATGAAATTACCTATTGCTACTCCAAAGCAAATTATTCATTTTTATTTACTCATCATGTTAGTAAAGAAAATATGGGTAACATATTTTCTAATTTTATTTACAATGTTGGCACATAATTAAGTTATTATGTAAATGTGTTATAATATTTAACCTTGTTTGGTCAAATCTAAGGAACTAGCATCACCATCTTTCCAATCATGGGATGGGATAGGGTTCTAAGTTTAGCTTTGTTACAACACTCCACCCCTTCAAACAATGTTGTCATTGAAATCTAATCATCCCAACATAATCAATTACATATACTCCACCTCTTTAAAAGGTTTTACCTAATAAGTCAAACTATGAAACTCTTAAGGATATTAGGGTTACATATTCATATTTTAGTTGCAAATATTTTAATTTGTCCATAGGTCATCCATCCAAGTAAAAGGCCACAGTCACCTAAGGTTTAACTCTAGGTCCTTGTGTTTCTAACCTTAAAACCCTAAGGTTCTCATGAACATGCAAAAATTCATATGTTATAAAGGGTAGATTTCTAACTAAACCTTATATCACAAAATATATCTTCCTAGTCGTCACTTAATGCATAAACTAGGGTGTAGGGTAACCATCCTAAGGGAGACAAGATTTACATAGTTAGATAACTAAAAACAACCTCGCTCTGATACCATGTTCTAAGGAGTGGGACCTAGAGGGGATCCACTCCCTACTAAAATAAAAAGGCATCATCCCTTATAACCAAATGCTAACTTAAATTTTCCCCACAAAGGGATGGTAACCAATTCATTCAACATGTATGTATCATAACACCAAAAGTATCAGTGTAATATATAGTATCTAACCATTACAAAGCTTGTTATCTTCACTATCTTTCACCACGTAGGGTGAGATAAAAGAAAAACTAACTAAACATAGGACTAGCTGAGGATCACCTAACTACTTAAAGAAAGTCTCCCACAAGGTTTTAGTTAAAATTTATTAGGTCCTGGTCCAACTTGGTTGTCTCCTCATTGACCTATACATGGGGTTCGAAGCATACCCCAACAAAAAGGAGAAAAGTAGATGGCATCGGCAAAATGCTAGTATGTGCATAATAGTATGGGATTGAGCAATGTAAGAAATAAAGGACGTCAAATAAAAAAGACTTCCAAAAATAAAAGGAAAGGACTACCGAACTGGGCATAAAATATATTGAATTTCAAAATATATTAAACAAGGTGATACTTGCCATAATTAGAATGTAAAAGTTGTTCCATAAAAGCACCTATAAATCTTGGACACAAAACCCAACAAAATAATATCAACATGCATGCATGTGAGATAAAATGGCACTAGAACAATATAAATAACAAAGGCGGCCAAGTCTCACAATCTTGAAACATGATAGATAATTACGTACTACATACTCCCAATATATATAAAAAAGGGCATCATTACCCGAGTATGGGGCACACAACCTCTGTGATGGAGTGGACTTTTGGAATCATTAAATATCAAATGACATAAGTGAATTCATGCATGTTGAGTTGCTTTGAGAATCTCAAGTGTTTTGATAATGTTTAGTGTTAATTGATGTTAATATCATGATTAAGATCCCAAGGTTTATGCCTTTTGAGGAATTTAATTGACTGACCAGAGAATTGAATTTTGGCACAAAAATAAGATGGAAGGTGCATCATTGGGTTGGAAAACTATGGTCAAATTTTTATGATGTTTAGACAATCTTATAAAAAGGTATGAAAGCTTGAAGTTACATATTTAGTTGATGTATTGTGTAAGTGGACCAAGGTTAGATATTGATTAGGAAACGTTGGTGTGGCATTAACTATCATGAGTTTGCTGAGGTACATGGGCAACATGGCTTCATAATACATATTAAATAGAGAAGTCACGGATAGACCTTCTATATAATGAACTAGGACTCTAGAATGGCCTGATCTAACGACTGGAATCTTGTATCAAGATCATTCACACGAGACATTGTGGGTGCCTGGAGTTGTGTGGGTGCCTACAGTGGCAACTTCCCATCATCAGTTTCGTGGCTGATCGTAGGTTGTGGGTTGAGGCCAACTTTAGAGTGGGAAGTTAGTTTTAGCATTGATCACTCATTTGGGATACAAAGGAGTATGAGAAGGAGATAGAAAGGAAACTAGAGGCATCGTTTCCTCATTCCTTGTCCACCACAGCGGCAGACCACATCGGAGCTGCTTCGACCTGGAGATGTTGATGATGCCTTGGGTTACAGATAGGCCAGCATCACAGAAAAAAAGAAAGAGGAGAACAAGGAGAAAGATATACAACAAATAGGAATCGAAGTAGGAAATGCAGAGCCGAGGATCAACAGAGATAACTGCATGCTATCAGGCCTTTCTGAGGTGGTCGAAGTGGTCTAAGAAGTGGGCTCTTCTAGGAGAAGGAGGATGTGATCAGAGCAGTCTCACATGTGTCTTTCATCACACCTTGGTGTCTAACTAGTGTTTTCAAGATCTAGATGAGTTTCTGGACCTATGTCCAAGAAGATGAAAGCTTCTAGTAGAGGCATGGGAAAGGAGAGACCTTTCCCCTCTCCTAGCCCATCGCGGCAGCGGGCTCGGAGGAGCTTCTCCGAGACTGAACTCCAGACATATATCGAATCAGTTGAGCAACAAGAGATTTAATTAGGAGATAGTTGATCGGCCTCCAGAGAAGAGCCAATGGAAGTGGCACTCACACTTAGGTTTAAGGTTAGGAGGAGAGGGTTTCCTTTTATCACCGGAGCTAGGTTGGGTGACGGCGCCTCTAGCACAGAAGATCAGGGTCGTGCAAGGACGCCCGAGCGGAGGAAGACTTGGAGGCACTCGATTCATCACCGAAGCAACCCCTCGCGTGTGGCGACGCTCTCTTTAGGCAGAGAAATGGGGTCTCACAGACCCAACGGCCAGCGCTGGATCGCGAAGTGTCGGGAAAGGAGGAGAAAGGGGTGAGTAGGGAGAGCCCTGAACCAACTGAATTAGATTTGAACCGGGTCAGGTACTGAACCAGAAGTCGACTCAAACATGAATTTGAGCCTCTCACAGGCCACGTGGCGGCCCATGATTTGTTGGAAAGCTAAATTGAACTTTTAAATCTACAAATATTCAATAATTCATAGAAACTAGCACAAATATCAGAAAAATACAAATAAATATCAAAATTCTCAGAAAAATGAGTAGAAAGTAGTAGAATGATAATATCAGGCTTTTGATGCACTAATAATAGTAATATCATGTAAGATGCTACATACTTGTTTAATAGATAATAAATATCAATTAATGACCTAAAATTATGAGAATGCATCAATAACTCTAAAATATGATATAAAATCCATTTCATGTCATATATTATGATGTTGATGTATGAAATCTTGTAATTTTCTCAATATGGCCATTTAGGGCTAATAACCCTAAATAAAATGTAATAAATACATACGTGCTCAATAAAAGATGAAATTCACATAAAACCCTCATATCATTAACTAGAATATAATATGTAAATATGAGATCAATTTTATACACAAAATCCATGTTATATGAAGTTGACCCTTAATGCATGGGTTGTAACTCTAATTTGAATAATGTATATAAACTAGGGTTAATATGTGCACAAAAAGGATATGGAACCTAATATTCAGATACTGAATTATAATCTGGAAAACAACATCAGTAAGGCAAATCTAAGACAAGAATGCAAGTAATGATGCACATATCCTAACGAACTAAGCGAAACCCTAATGCACATACTAGGGTTGAGACGATGAACACCTGATGATAGTATATGATCTTGTCTTGATTAGGTTTAACAAAGATATAGTTGACATGAGGATATATCTGATATCAGGAATGTGATTAGTTTTATTCTTGATCAAGGTACGCCATTACCTCTTACTTGGCTTATTATACAATATGCTTGTGTTATATGGTAGTAAATACTTGGCATATGGTATTGGATGAAATGATTGTTCTTATATGATATCTTACTTGATTTTCCATAATTATGGCTATGAACACATGAAACATAAGATATTTGATCCATTATATGATAGCACTAAATCTCTTTGGTAGAATAGTGCATTGATGAAAGTACTAAATCTCTTTGGCATAATAGTACATGTGAGCACTAAATCTCTTCAGCAGAATAGTGCATTTATGAAAGTACTAAATCTCTTTGGCATAATAGTACATGTGAGCACTAACTATCTTTGGTAGAATAGTGCATGTGGTTGATCATATTTACATATAATGGAAAATGAGGTTAAAATATGTGTTCTCTTTTTTTAATAAACATATTTGTGAAAGTATATGCTTTTTCTATATTTCCTTATAACTACCAAGTTTTAGTTTTATCTTATTGCCAAGATATGATGAGAGGTATATAAAAGACACATAGGCATACTTAGTACAATATTCTTGAATATTGTGCTGATGTGTATCACATGTAATATTTTGTTTAGGTTGTGGATAAATGCTCTAGAAGATCCATGATAGTTTAGATTGTGTGGCGAGCTGATGTACAGGTGGACCTGTTGTCTTAATATCCTATTGTTTCGTGTAGTACATGTACATGTAGAAGTTTGTTGTTCAATTGTAATATCAAGTGTTGTAACAATTCATTTTGTAATTATATGTTGAATGGTGAACATGTGTTGTATGGTTTTATTATTGTTCATGTGCATGTGCTACTGTTGTTTTCCTTCTAACTCCCTCAATTTTCTTCTTCTTAGCCTAGTGTGTGGTGCTTAAATTGGGATTCTAATTGAGGTGAGGGTTACAATTTGGGCATCACACGTTAGATTAAGTTTTAGAAAATATGGGGACATCGCATGTGGTATTAGAGCATGAACAATAGAAAAGTCTGACATTTTCTCATTATGCAACTCAAACTAAAGAAAATCTTGAACTTAATAATCTTTAGGGTTAGATTAATTATCTTTTAGAGACTAGATTTGACCTAGCCTCTAGGTTAGCTCCTAGATGTCTGAGAACTAGGTCTAGGCTGGTGCTTCTTGTATATCAAGTTCTTAGGTGTCGTTCTTTCCTTATAGTGAAGTGGTATGGGCGTTGCATTATTTGAAAATGGCGTACATCACATGAAGAGAAACCCTAGACGTATGGCACTCATTGTCTAGAGTAGCTACACTAGTCTACACCATGCTCTCACCCTTTTCACTATTTTTCATGACACTATACTTTCCACTATGTGTGGGACACTCATTTGTGGATTTGGTTTTTGATTCCAATCAGATTGAACCTCGATAGTTTTCTCTGACGCTTGCTTTATCAGAGAAAAACTATATAATATTTCATTATCTATATGCAAATACAAAAATGTGCCCCCACACATGTACGAGTAGGAAGTGATCATGCAACCTAAGTGAAAGTGAATGACATCAGTCTAGAAGAGAGAGTAGTTCTGGATTAGATGTCTAGAGCCTTGTTGAAATATGTGATAGATGGAATAGACAAAATAAGTTTTGATGATATGGTGTAAATATGATCTAGATGATATAAGATGGTTTATGATGATCAATGTTTGTCTTTAAGGATTAAGACTCAATTTTGAGGATGCAAGATAAATTGGATATGCAAGTATGCATGATTTTGTAAGTTAAGATAAGATAAGTTGTGAGCCATCATGAGCCTTAATCTTTTTTACGAAGGATGACCTCTAGTGTTAGGACCAGTTTTAGGGTTAACTCCAGAGAGAGTGAGACCCAGAGGGAGAAGGTAAGAGAACCTTAACTCCAAGATATGAAAATGTTGAGAAATATGTGATATGATATGTCCTAAACTAGAATATTCCTGAGCGATTGAGTTGAGTTGCTCTTGCGTGATTCATATAGTCTTCTTGAACCCTAGTTGTCCTTGAGAGGACCAAACCCTAGAGATAGAAAGAGGTTGTCTATATATGAACATGTGAACATGAATATGAGTACCTACCATATGGGTGAGGGCGAGAGAGAGTCCCAAGATCCTGGAGGAGGTAACTATGTTTTAGTTTTTGTGAAGCCTCATACTCGGGTTGGTGGTTCCTTGTAGGACTCTAGTGGTGTATATGAGATAGGTAGTTTTGGTTAAGTATGTTTCATGGGTAGAGACCTATAAAGGTAATGTCATAGCATGTTTTGGTTTGTGCTTATGTGGCTAGAGCTTGTAAGGCTATCATTAGTGCCAATGAGGTAATCCGAGAACCCTAGACTAAGAAAGGAAAGATAAAGTATATGCATATGAGATACTCATAGAGTTGAGTTAGCTCAAAGAGACTGAGCATGAAACTACCCTCATGATATGGGTCAGGAGAACCTCAATTGGGCTAGATAAATCTTTGATATATGTTTAATAAACCACTCACATAAGTTTGTGTAGCACAACCATGATATAATATATGTAAATCTGATCGTAATATGTGGTCCAATCTGGAGATATTGTAGTGGATATGACATGATGAAAAACCTAAAGATGGTTTAGTAGTTCCTATGTATATATATTTAATCATATACATGATTAATGATGACATAATATGGTTAATGAATCTAGTGATTGAATCACTAATAAAGTTGGTAACCTAATATGTGAGTGAAATGAAATAATAAAAATGGTAAACATCAAATGATGTGTTAATCTTAGTGCTTTATAAAGATGAAGAGTATAGTTTAACAATTGTCACAGTATGATGATGATGGCACCCTGATATGAAATAGATGGATAAAGTAGGTTAATTATAATCAACTCCTACAATATATATATATATATATATATATATATATATATATATTAATGTTGGAATCCTGAATGCCTGGTTAAAAAGAGGATGAAAATCCTTACATTTGAAATAGGGCATGACATAACCTAAGCATGGTAAACATGTTATATGGTGGGTGGTTCTCCTTTGAGGTTTTAAAACCTCCTAGGAATGGTTTGGATATGATTAGGGAGCTTTGTTTGTAGTTAGTTTGCACCTAGAGTGGTGCCCAACATATGGATGAAGACCTTTTGGTTTTTCCTTGAAGTAAGAAGATGAATTTAATATCGAAGATGAACTTTCATTTAAGATGTATATGATGCGGTGGACTGGATTTATGGCTTAATTTCGAGGATGATTTTTTTTTAAAGTGTGTAGGCTGTGATGGAGTGACTTTTGGAATCCTTAAATATCAAATGACGTAAGTGAATTCATGCATGTTGAGTTGCTTTGAGAATCCCAAGTGTTTTGAAAAGTTTAGTGTTAATTGATGTTGATATTATGATTAAGATCCCAAGGTTTATGCCTTTTGAGGAATTTAATTGACTAATCAGAGAGTTGAATTTTGGCACCAAAATAAGATGAAAGGTGCATCATTGGGTTGGAAAACTATGGTCAAATTTTTTTGATGTTTAGGCAATCCTATAAAAAGGTATGGAAGCTTGAAGTTACATATTTAGTTGATGTATTGGGCACGTTTGGTTTTCCGGATTACCCTGGATTTGCAATAATCCAGGTTTTTCAAAGTACAGGAATGTCACATTCTGAGATTAAAGGAATCCCACAAATATTGAGCTTATGTTTGGTTTTCTGGATTCAGTTAATTCTGTATTGCAAAATTTTAAGTTTGGTTTGTTGGATTCTGATACAGGATTTATTTATGTTTTGAATTTAAATAAACCTTGTGGGCTGTTCAGTTACAAATTTGGAAGCGTAATTGTATTTTGAACCCAAAATTTTAAAACCCATTATTCTACTTATTTGGGTCGTGGTATTAAATTACAAACCAATTATTAATATACAAAAAATTCAAGCAAAATCAAAATCCAATCAAAATTCATGTACATTCAACTTTTTTGCTCGGACACATACCAAACTATTTTGAATTATTTGACTAGCGTGAGGGTTGTTTTATTCAAAACTTAAATCACATCCACAAATTTAATATTTTCAAGACATCCAAAGAAGAAAATGCAACCACTGACAGCAAACAAGAAACGGAAACAAACAAACATACATTTCATGTCAAATATTTTGAACACAAACCATGTTTCAAGGCAAGTTCTGATATTGTTCCATCCAAATACAGATAACAGAAGTTTAGTAAATTCTGAAATACTAGCATCAAATTCACCCGTACATTTCATAATAAATTCCATCAATTGCTTTTTGTCCATGGAGGAGAATGCCATGAACGCTGAAGGAGCTATAGATGATTTCATAATAAATTCCATCAATTGCTTTTTGTCCATGGAGGAGAATGCCATGAACGCTGAAGGAGCTATAGATGAAGCCTTAGTAGAGCTATAACCTAAGGCAGAAAAGAAAATGTATTAGCAGCTTTTAGAAAAAGAATTAATAAGAAGCAAATCAGTAGACCATATGGCACATGCATAAACAACGGAATGGAGAGACTACTTGTGTATCTAGCATCTGCAATTTTGAGTAACAAAAGAAATTATTAGCAGCTAAACAGACATATCTGTATTGTTTGCCGAATCGCTTAGAAAGGGGAAAAGCAAAAGATGGAAAAAGGGGGAAAGATGAGCGAGATCTATGATGACCTATTTGGTAGCAGGGGTGACTGAAAATAGCCGACGAGGATGCTGCCAAGTTGGTCGATACCGCAACTGTCAGATCCCTTCTCTTTTCCGTCAATGCTGTGGGCAAAATGAGCTTCTCTGCCATGGCGTTTTTGGTCATGCAATGGGAAGAAACAATCAACAGATGTCTCCGAGTAGGAGGGAGAAAGTCGGAGCCCATTGTTTGCACAGGATGTAGAAATCTGGAGAAGAAGGGGATAGGATCAGGAGAGATACCTGTGTCTCCTCGCCGTGACTGTAGAAACCGCTGTTGAGCAACTATCTCTCACGGATGGAGTAGCAATGGCGGATCTGTGTCGCCATCAGATGCCTCGATCTACTTGGGAGATAGAAGAAGAGAGGCGCTAAAGAAGCGACTTCTGATCGGAGAGGAGCTTGAGATCTGAGAAGATAGCCCGCGAGAGAGAAGGAAAAGCATGCCACAACACTGCTGGTGTCAAGATCGGGGAGGTGGCACGGGAAAATGAGTTGAGGAGGTGAGGCGAGGAGAGAGTCGGGAGTCGGGGAGGTGAAGCGGGGAGAGAGTCGGGAGTCGGGGGAGCCGCCGCAAGGGAGAGTCGGGCAAATACTGGGATGTTGGCGTCCACATATCTGAGATGTAAGCCCTAATCCCGCTCGGACTGCATCCTCCGAGTTCCTGGATTTTGTGACTTTTCCCACTCCAGCAAACCAAACATAAACTTTGGCTTGCCGGAGTCCAAAACACAATCCAATAAACCTGTTTACATCAAACCAAACGTGCCCATTGTGTAACTGGACCAAGGTTAGATATTGATTAGGCAACGTTGGTGTGGCATTAGCTATTGCGAGTTTGCTGAGACTAGTAAACACACACATGCACATGCATATGGACATCTAAAGTTATCAATTAAAATTAAATCATTAGTTAGTATTTGCAAAATCTTGAATAATATTTTAGAAATTGAAATGTTTGGCGTAAAAATTACAATTAGACTTGTGATGATGCATTTTCATCGATTCATGTCAAGTATAATTTAATTGTAACATAAATTTATTTTTCAATTAAAAAAGATAATACAATTTAAATGATCTATTAATGTAAGCGTTGAGATGCAGATATTGCTACATTTGTATGTGAAAATGGAATCTTCATGTTTCAACCCTTTTTGTTAAATATCAATAAAATATTATATATGTACTTTTAAGATGGAATCCATCATCTTAACATAAGATGATATTGACATCCAATGTCTATGGGATTTTAACAGATTGAAGTAAAAAAAGTTGAGCCTTGATGACCTTCATTTAAATGGATAAAATGGACGTCATCATGATAGTGTACACGTGCAACATCTGAATAGATACCATCACAATTCATTAGTTACATACCATATTAACGGAAGCCACATATAATTACTAATTTTAAAATAGCAAAGGGCCCACTTACAAACATTCCAGTCGTCTGAGAACCTTTCTGCGTTGTAGGTGTGGATGGGGTCGTTGTAGTAAGGCTTCATCCACATCATGGCTATGACCTTTGACTTGGCATAACTGAAAGAGGGTATAGTTCTTATGCCAACATGTAAGGTGGCAATGGGTGCTCATGGAGTATGTCTTCCCCATTGTTGGCATTACAGTAGGTGGCCCGGTATTGAAGTGATGCAGTTGTAGAGGAGCATATAAAGCAGAAACAACTAATGCATGTTAGAAAGGGAGTACAAGAACAGATGTTAATGACGTTGAAACTTCTCCAAATCATGCTAACACAAAAAGAAAGATCGGATAAACACCTCATTCAGCTGTGAAAGATAATCTCGAATGCTACATAATGGAGAGTATTTATGTGTCAAATATATATTTATCACACATGTGATCTAAATAAGAAGGAAAGAGAAGACAAGAAGAAATAAGAAGCAATGTACAACAAGAACTGAAACTTGCCAATGTAAACAGTCAATCCTCTTACCATTCTCATGCTTTGGTATCTGTCTACCAAAACTGAAACAAGTATTTATGTTATATGTCGTGTAGGAGAACAAACTGATTGCAGCGACTGCAGCATCGGTACTATTCTCCATGAATGCTTCAGTTTCTGAAAAGAAGGTTTTAGCGATAGTGTACTACATGGAAGGAAAAGGATTCCCGAACCAATCACACATGTGATCTAAATAAGAAGGAAAGAGAAGACAGGAAGAAATAAGAAGCAATGTACACCAAGAACTGAAACTTGCCAACGTAAAACAGTCAATCTTCTTACCATTCTCATGCTTTGGTATCTGTTTACAAAAACTGAAACAAGTATTTATGTTGTATGTCGTGCAGAAGAACAAACTGATTGCAGTGACTGCAACATCGGCACTATTCTCCATGAATGCTTCAGTTTCTGGAAAAAAAAAGGTTTTAGCGATAGTATACTACAAGGAAGCAAAGGGATTCCCGAACCAGTATGAGATGTGGGGGTCGTGATATTATGTGTGGGTGAGAAACATTTTTGAGGAGGGACGTGCGAGTGAGAGAAGACGTGCGGACTACCGGAATGAGGAAATGTGAGCGGGAGTGAGGGGAGGCAAGAAACGTGGGGTGGTGAGTAGGGGGTTAAGAAAGATAATTGAGTACAGATAAATAAATTTGATATCATTAAGCATGAGATTTATTTATTAATAAATACATAAGTGTTCACTTAATGACTCAAAGAAATTGTTCCGTACTTTTCTCATGAGGATATGTTCCTTTCAACCGTAAAACCTTTTCTATATTATATATAAAAGATGTATCATTATATTCAATAATTTATATGTGAATATTAATAGTCTGTGGAAAATATATTGTTCATGTGGTACAGCTTTGTTGAATAAGATACACGAAGTATGAGGCGCTTTGTTTTGTTGTGTTGTTGTGTTTGTTCGCTGGAATTTGAATTGAGGCTGAGAGATAAAAGACAGGGAGGCTAGTTTTATTGGAAGATACAAATATGGAGATAATGGGAGTAGTTGGTTGGAGTAAGCACGAAGAAAGGAGAGGATCCACATTTTCAAGATCATTCACACCACACATTGTGGGTGCCTGGAGTGGTGCCTGGAGTGGCAACTTCCATCGTCCGTTTCGTGGCTGATCCCAGGTTGTGGGTTGAGGCCAACTTTAGAGTGGGCAGTTAGTTTTAGCACCGACCGCTCATTTGGGACACAAAAGAGTACAAGAAGGAGCTAGAAAGGAAACTAGAGGCACCGTTTCCTCCTTCCTTGTCCACCACAGCGGCAGGCCACACCGGAGCGGCTTCGACCTGGAGATGTCGATGACGCCTTGGGTTACAGATAGGCCAGCAACACAGAATAGAAGAAAGAGGAGAACAAGGGGAAAGAGAGACAACAAATCGGAATTGAAGTAGGAAATGCAGAGCTGAGGATCGCAGGAGCTAACTGCATGGTATCAGGCCTTTCTGAGGTGGTCAAATTGGTCTAAGAAGTGGGCTCTACCAGGAGAAGGAGGATGCGATCGGAGCAGGCTCATAGGTGTTTTCCATCACACCATGGCGTCTAAATAGTGTTTTGAAGATCTAGACGAGTCTGTGGACCTTTGTCCAAGAAGAGGAAAGCTTCTTGTAGAGGCGTGGGCAAGGAGAGACCTTTCCCCACTCCTGGCCTCGGAGGAGCTTCTCCGAGGCTGAACTCCAGACATATCTCGAATCAGTTGAGCAACAAGAGTGTTGGATAAATTGGATATTATGATAAATCCCTTTGTTTCGATGATGACAAACATTTCATTCTTGTTTATCTAACGTGCTACTTGAGTGTTGCAGGAATAAAGTGGATGACAAAGTTTTAGGGAAACTATACGCTTGAATGATTGTAAATGTCATGCAATGTAATCAATTGTAAACTTGTACAAACATATAATGTACAAGTACTTAGATCTCATGTAAATCAAGCGTTAGATCTTCCCTAGCCAATCACCACACTTAGATAGGTCATCCCTTTTAAATAGGATCACATATGCACACTCATGCATTTACTTAGTGCCTAAATTGAAAGATTGAAACAAGGTCAATCTCGGTCGACCAAACTCCTCGACCGAGACACTCTCGGTCGACAAACTTCTCGACCGAGAATGACCCAAGTAGCCGTTAGACACAGCTGACAAGGTAGTTGGCAGTTGCAAATGAACGTTGATCCAGAGAGCCTGTCGGTCGACAAAACTTCGACCGAGTAGGTATCTCGGTCGACAAATTGTCGACCGAGATGGTCTCTGACAGCAACTGCAGAATAAAGCAACTAGCTGTTTCTAACGCACCTAACATATACCTAACGGCTAGTTAAGCACTTAGAAATCCCTAGAAGTTGTCTAGAACGTCCTTAAGCATCTATAGGCCATTCCTATAAATAGGACATGCCTTAGGACACCAAAATACACCTAAGCTACACTTGTGCTATACTTGAGCTTGAATACACATTGGCAATACTATTTTGAGCAATAGAGCAATTCCTACATTTGCTATTCATTCCCATTTCTCCCATTTCGTGTCCTATAGGCTAGCATCTCCTTACCACAACACTTACACTTCTACACTCATTGGTTAGGAGATCGATACGCTTGATATAGGCAAATTAAGCCTTGTGCTTCAAAGGATAAGTTGTAATTTCTATTTTCCTTCTTGTTCCTTTTATCCTTTGTATTCTCCTTGCTACTCCTAGGGTTGGAGGCTGCTGATTGGAGAAGGTTCTTCTCGGAGGAGAAGGTGGACTTCAAGCTACTTCAAGAAGGCTATCGCACGGGAAGCTACTTCAAGAAGGCTATTGCAACGAGAAGCTACTTCAGGAGGAAGGCTGCTTCAAGGTGGTGCAATTACTTCTAGGTGAAGGCTGCTTCAAGGTTGGGCGATTACTTCTAGGTGAAGGCTGCTTGAAGGGTTTAGGGAGATAATTGTAATTTTATGTAAAGTCCTTGCGAGGTAATAAAATTAAATTCTTTCCAAATCCCGGTTGGGTAAGCAACCGGGTAGTGGACTGACAACTTTAGTATTTGCTAAAGTTGGAACCACTCTAAATCCTTGTCCCCTTGTCCAATATTTTGTGGTTGGTTGATTGAGTTTCAATAATTGTTAAAATAATTTTAAAACTCTATTCACCCCCCCCCCCTCTAGTAGTTTTTCAGTTGGTATCAGAGCAGGCTTCAAGGAACCCTAACCAGGTCTTGAAGAATGAAGGGTGGAGGTGACTACAACCGCAGGCAAAGGAGCAACTTGGACAAACTTTCAACAAGCTGCAATTGGTGTTTAGGAACAAACCATACAACAATCGGTTGTCCATGGAGAGAAAAGAAGAAAGAGGTCCACAAAAATTGTCTCATTGCTACAACCAATGAAGAAGAAGAAGAAGAGGTAAGCCTTCTTGATTTATCAAAAGAAGAGCTAATTTCTAGTCTTGAAGAAACACACAATAAGTATATTGAGTGCAAGAAGAAATTAAAGAAATCTAGTAAAACAAACGATGAGTTTGGGGGAGAATTGTAATTTTATGTAAAGTCCTTGCGAGGTAATAAAATTAAATTCTTTTCAAATCCCGGTTGGGTAAGCAACCGGGTAGTGGACTGACAACTTTAGTATTTGCTAAAGTTGGAACCACTCTAAATCCTTGTCCCCTTGTCCAATATTTTGTGGTTGGTTGATTGAGTTTCAATAATTGTTAAAATAATTTTAAAACTCTATTCACCCCCCCTCTAGTAGTTTTTCAAAGAGATCGAAGGAGATAGTTGATCTGCCATGATCGGCCGCCAGAGAAGAGTCAAGGGCAGCGACGCTCACGCTCGGGTTCAAGGTTTGGAGGAGAGGGTTGCCTTATGTCACCGGAGCTAGGTTGGGCGATGGCGCCTCTAGCGCAGAAGATCAGGGTCGCGCAAGGACGTCTGAGCAGAGGAAGACTTGGAGGCGGCCACTCCATCACCGAAGCAACCCCTCGCGCGTGGCGGCGCTCTCTTTTGGCGGAGAAATGGGGTCTCGCAAACCCAGCGGCCTGCGCTGGATCGTGGAAGTGTCGGGAAAGAAGGAGAAAGGGGCGAGTAGGGAGAGCCCTGAACCAGCTGAATCAGTTTTGAACTGGGTCAGGTCCTGAACCGGAAGCTGACTCAAACATGGAGCTGCGCCTCTCATAGGCCAGGTGGCGGCCCATGATTGGCTGAAAAGGTAAATCGACCTTTTAAATATACATATATTCAATAATTCGTAGAAACTAGCACGATTATCAGAAAAATGCAAATAAGATACCAAAATTCTCAGAAAAATGAGTAGAATGCAGTAGAATGATAATATCAGGATTTTGATGCAATAATCACAGTGATATCATGTAAGATGCTATATACTTGTTTAATAGATATTAAATATCAAATAATGACCTAAAATTTTTGAGAATGAATCAATAAATCTATATTTGATACAAAATCCATTTCATGTCATATATTATGATGTTTATGTACGAAATCTTGTAATTTTCTCAATATGGCTATTTACGACTAATAACCCTAAATAAAATGTGATAAATACATACGTGCTCAATAAATGATGAAATTTACACAAAACCCTCATATCATTAATTGGAAGATAATATGTAAATATGAGATCAATTTTATACATGAAATACATGTTATATGAAGTTGACCCTTAATGCATGGGTAGTAACCCTAATTTGAATAATGTATATAAACTAGGGTTAATATGTGCACAAAAATGATATGGAACCTAATGTTCAGATAATGAATTATAATCAGGAAAATGACATTAGTAAGATAAATCTAAGACAAGAATGCAAGTAATGATGCACATATCCTAATGAACTAAGCTAAACCCTAATGGACATACTAGGGTTGAGATGATGAGAACTGATGATAGTATATATGATCTTGTCTTGATCATGATCAGTTTTAACAAATATATAATTGACACGAGGATATATTAAGCACGAAGAAAGGAGAGGATCCACATTTTCAAGATCATTCACACCACACATTGTGGGTGCCTGGAGTGGTGCCTGGAGTGGCAACTTCCATCGTCCGTTTCGTGGCTGATCCCAGGTTGTGGGTTGAGGCCAACTTTAGAGTGGGCAGTTAGTTTAAGCACCGATCGCTCATTTGAGATACAAAGGAGTATGAGAAGGAGCTAGAAAGGTAACTAGAGGAACTGTTTCATCCTTCCTTGTCCACCACAGCGACAGGCCACACTGGAGCTGCTTCGACCTGGAGATGTCGATAATGCCTTGGGTTACAGATAGGCCAACAACACAGAATAGAAGAAAGAGGAGAACAAGGGGAAAGAGAGACAACAAATAGGAATCAAAGTAGGAAATGGAGAGCTGAGGATCGCAGGAGCTAACTGCATGGTATCAGGCCTTTCTGAGGTGGTCAAATTGGTCTAAGAAGTGGGCTCTACCAGGAGAAGGAGGATGCGATCGGAGCAGGCTCATAGGTGTTTTCCATCACACCTTGGCGTCTAAATAGTGTTTTGAAGATCTAGACGAGTCTGTGGACCTCTGTCCAAGAAGACGAAAGCTTCTTGTAGAGGCGTGGGCAAGGAGAGACCTTTCCCCACTCCTGGCCCATCGCGGCGGCGGGCTCGGAGGAGCTTCTCCGAGGCTGAACTCCAGACATATCTCGAATCAGTTGAGCAACAAGAGATCGAAGGAGATAGTTGATCTGCCATGATCGGCCGCCAGAGAAGAGTCAAGGGCAGCGACGCTCACGCTCGGGTTCAAGGTTTGGAGGAGAGGGTTGCCTTATGTCACCGGAGCTAGGTTGGGCGATGGCGCCTCTAGCGCAGAAGATCAGGGTCGCGCAAGGACGTCTGAGCAGAGGAAGACTTGGAGGCGGCCGATCCATCACCGAAGCAATCCCTCGCGCGTGGCGGCGCTCTCTTTTGGCGGAGAAATGGGGTCTCGCAAACCCAGCGGCCAGCGCTGGATCGTGGAAGTGTCGGGAAAGAAGGAGAAAGGGGCGGGTAGGGAGAGCCCTGAACCAGCTGAATCAGATTTGAACCGGGTCAGGTCCTGAACCGGAAGCTGACTCAAACATGGAGCTGCGCCTCTCACAGGCCACGTGGCGGCCCATGATTGGCTGGAAAGGTAAATCGACCTTTTAAATCAACAGATATTCAAATAATTCGTAGAAACTAGCACGATTATCATAAAAATACAAATAAGATACCAAAATTCTCAGAAAAATGAGTAGAGCATGGTAGAATGATAATATCAGGATTTTGATGCACTAATCATAGTGATATCATGTAAGATGCTATATACTTGTTTAATAGATAATAAGTATCAAATAATGACCTAAAATTATTAGAATACATCAATAAATATAAAATATGATACACAATCCATTTCATTCATATATTGTGACGTTGATATATGAAATCTTGTAATTTTCTCAATATGGCTATGTACGGCTAATAACCCTATATATAATGTAATAAATACATACGTGCTCAATAAATAATGCATGAGTTGTAACCCTAATTTGAATAAAGTATATAAACTAGGGTTAATATGTGCATAAAGGATATGGAACCTAATGTGCAGATAATGAATTATAATCTGGAAAACAACATCAGAAAGACAAATCTAAGACAAGAATGCAAGTAATGATGCACATATCCTAATAAACTAAGCTAAACCCTAATGGACATACTATGGCTGATATGATGAGAACCTGATGATAGTATATGATTTTATCTTGATCAGGTTTAACAAAGATATAGGTGACATGAGGATATATCTGATATCAGGAATGCGATTAGTTTTGTTTTTTTATCAATGTATGCTATTACCTCTTACTTGGCTTATTATACAATATGCTTGTGTTATGTGGCAGTAAATAATTGACATATGGTATTCGATGAAATGATTGTTCTTGTATGATATCTTGCTTGAATTTTCATACTTATGGCCATAAACACATGAAACATAAGATATTTGATCCATTAAATGATAACACTAAATCTCTTTGGTAGAATAGTGCATTGATGGAAGTACTAAATCTCTTTGGTAGAATAGTACATGTGAGTACTAAATCTCTTTGGATGAATAGTGCATTTATAAAAGTAATAAATCTCTTTGGAAGAATAGTACATGTGAGCATTAAATCTCTTTAGTAGAATAGTGCATGTGGTTGATCAACTTTACATATAATGAAAAATAAGGTTAAAATATGTGTTCTCTTTTGTTAATAAACATCTTTGTGTAAGTACATGCTTTTTCTTATATTTCTTTATAACTGTCAAGTTTTAGTTTTATCTTATTGCCAAGATATGATGAGAGGTATATAAAAGACATGTAGGCGTACTCAGTATAATATTCTTGAATATTATGTTGACGTGTACCACGTGTAATCTTTTATTTATGTTGTGGAGATTTGCTCTTGAAGATCTAAGATAGTTTAGAGTTGTGTGGCAAGCTGATGTATAGGTAGACCTGTTGTCTTAAGATCATTTCATTTAGTATAGTACATGTACATGTAGAAGTTTGTTGTTCAATTGTAATATCAAATGTTGTAATAATTCATTTTGTAATTATATGTAAAATGGTGAACATGTGTTGTATAGTTTTATTATTATTCATGTGCATATGCTACTGTTATTTTCCTTCTGACTCCCTCAATTTTCTTCTTCTTAGCCTAGTGTGTGGTGCTTAAATTGGAATTCTCACTGAGGTGAGGGTTTCAATTTGGGCATCACACATCAGATTAAGTTTTAGTAAATTCGAGGACGTCACAGGTGCTATCAGAGTATGAACAATAAGAAAGTCTGACATTTGCTCATTATGCAACTCAAACTAAAGAAAACCTTGAATTTAATAATCTTTAGGGTTACATTAGTCATCTTTTAGAGACTAGATCTGACCTAGCCTCTAGGTTAGCACCTAGATGTCTGAGAGCTAGGTCTAGACTTGTGCTTGTTGTATAGCAAGTCCTTAGATATCGTTCTTTCCTTATAGTACAACAGTATTGGACGTTGCATTATTTGAAAATGATGTACATCACGGGAAGAGAAGCCCTAGAAATATGGCACTCATTGTCTAGAGTAGCTACAGTAGTCTACACCATGTTCTCACCCTTTTCACTAGTTTTTATGACACTATATTCTCTACTATGTATGAGACACTCGTTTGTAGATTTGGTTTTTGATTCCAATCATATCGAACCTCGATAGTTTTCTCTGACGCTTGCTTTATCATAGAAAAACTATATGATATTTTATTATGTATATGTAAATACAAAAATGTGTCCCCACACATGTATGAGTAGGAAGTGGTCATTCAACCTAAGTGAAAGTGAATGAGATCAATCTAGAAAAGAGAGTAGTTCTAGATTAGATGTATTGAGTCTTGTTGAAATATATGATAGATGGAATATATGAAATATGTTTTGATGATATGGTATAAGTCTGATCTAGATGATATGAGATGGTTTATGAAGATCAATGTTTGTCTTTAATGATTTAGATTAAATGTTTAGGATGCAAGATAAACTGGATATGCAAGTATGCATGATTTTGTAAGTTAAGATAAGTTGTAAGTCAACATGAGCCTTAATCTCTTTCACGAAGGACGACCTCTAGAGTTAGGACCAATTTCAGGGTTAACTCTAGAGAGTGTGAGACCCAGAGGGAGAAGGTAAGAGAACTTGAACTCTAAGATATGAAAATGATGAGAAATATGCGATATGATATGTCCTAAACTAGAATACTCATGAGCGATTGAGTTGAGTTGCTCTTGTGTGATTCCTATAGTCTTCTTGAACCCTAGTTGTCCTTGAGAGGACCAAACCCTAGATATAGAAAAAGGATGTCTATATATGAACATGTGCATATGAATATGAGAACCTACTATCTGGGTGAGGGCGAGAGAGAGTCCCAAGACCCTGGAGGACGTAACTATGTTTTAGTTTTTGTGAAGCCTCAAACTCGGGTTGGTGGTTCCTTGTAGGACTCTAGTGGTATATATGAGATAGACACTTTTAGGTAAGCATGTTTCATGGGTAGAGACATATAATGGTAATGTCAAAGCATGCTTTGGTTTGTGCTTATGTGGCTAGAGCTTGTAAGGCTATCACTAGTAACAATGAGGTAATCCGAGAACCCTAGACTAAGAAAGGAAAGATAAAGTATATGCATATGTGATACTCATAGAGTTGAGTTAGCTTAAAGAGACTGAGCATGGAACTACCCTCATGATATGGGTCAGGAGAACCTCAATTGGGCTAGATAAATCTTTGATATATGTTTAATAAGCCACTCACACAAGTTTGTGTAGCACAACCATGATATATTATATGTAAATCTGATCGTAATATGTGGTCCAATCTGGAGATATTATAATGGATATGACATGATGAAAAACCTAGAGATGGTTTAGTAGTTCCTATGTATAGATGTTTAATCATATACATGATTAATGATGACATAATATGGTTAATGAATCTAGTGATGCAATCACTAATAAAGTTGGTAACCTAATATGTGAGTGAAATAAGATAATATAAATGATAAACATCAAATTATGTATTAATCTTAGTGCTTTATAAAGATGAAGAATATAGTGACAATTGAGAGAGAGTCAGGCTAGTGTACACTCGAGTGTACTGGAGGTACCGTACACCTTAGTCATTTTTGAAGATGCAGTAAATTTTTGGAAAATATAAACCATTGATCTTCTTAATTATCTTAAGAACATACTATATAATAAATTTTAGTTCATTTGGACACTTGTAGGTCTTGCATCTAAAGGAGGCAAAAGTCATGCATTTCAAATTAGTTTTGTGCGTTGATTTTGTTGTACTTGGACGAGTGACTTACACTCATCGAAATGAGTTCAAATTTTATATGTAGCCTATTATTATTGTAACCATGAAGATCAATGTATTAGATTTTGGAAAAACATGGTCTAGATAGGCTAGCACCATTGGGGTGTATGGCATGATATGTACACTCGAGTGTATTCTAGCCTGACTATATATATATATATATATATATATATATATATATATATATATATATATATATATATATATATAGAGAGAGAGAGAGAGAGAGAGAGAGAGAGTTAGGCTAGTATACACTCGAGTGTACCGGAGGCACTGTACACCTCAGTCATTTTTGAAGATGTAGTAAATTTTTGAAAAATCTAAACCATTGATCTTCTTAATTATCATAAGAACATACTATATAATAAATTTTATCTCATTTGGACACTTATAGGTTGTGCATCTAAAGGAGGCAAAAATAATGTATTTCAAATTATTTTTGTGCGTCGATTTTGCTGTCCTTGGATGAGTGACTTACACTCATCCAAATGAGTTCAAATTTTGTATGTGACCTATTATTATTGTAACCATGAAGATTAATGGATTAGATTTTGAAAAAACATACTCTAGATAGGCAAACACCATTGGGGTGTACAGCGTGATCTGTACACTCGAGTGTATTCTAGCCTGACTATATATATATATATATATATATATATATATATATATATATATATGGAGATGATCAGGTGCGGACTGCAAACCAGTGCGGACTGACACTTTCTGTTCCCTTAACTCGGCTGTCATGTGCCGCTCCACTCCCGTTCCACGCTATTCTTAGTGACTTTATTTTATTTCTTTGTTTTATTAGTTTCTTCCATGCACGCCCACGCAACTCTTGTTTCTCCATATGTAGCCAATCTCATTGTCCTTCCAGAGCCTTCCATGCTTCCAGCTCATGTTGGCACCCAACAGTTCTGGTTTCTTGCACTAAATCATAAAACTGCTAACATTCTCCTCGTGTTTGAAGTAAATAAATGCCAATAAGTTTAAATATGATTTCATCCTTAACAGATGAACAATTTAACGTGCAACGTCATTTGCCGCATGACGTAAAGGCAATCATACTCCTATCAATGATCTAATCATGTTGCATAGTTGGACCATCCATTATATTATTCCACCGACATGTATTGTTTAGGAGTTTGAGGGATCATTCCTGTCTTTAGTTCCTCTTGAGGATGATTCACTATCATGACTGCTTTGTGAAAGTACATAGAATAGTATATTCTGAACTTTGCGATAGAAAGGAAATGTCCTTTCATGCTCAAATTGTCATTTACACTAGGCGGAAAGGAAATGTCCTCAGAATCTCAGATACCTATTTTGGATGGAGCCATTCATGCCAGCCGGTATGGCAATACAGAAAGTCTAGTCTCAAATGCATCCCACTCCATGGTCCCGCCTGTGTTGCAACAGTTTGTGACCCATTCTAAATGACATTGTGTATGTTAGTCACCATAGAAATATACTGAGTACAGTCATGGACTTCATTCGACTTTCTCTGTCTATTGTCATATGCACAAATGGTACATTCATGGACTTCATTCGACTTCACAGCCGTTCACCTCATGATATGCTACATGGGAAACGACGAGGGTGGCAATGAGGACAAATTGGATAGACTATGTTCCTGCTGCATCGAAACACTGTGGCATTATGGTGAAATAATTGGCAGTGAGGACAGTGGCATTGTGCATGCTAGTTTGCCACGACAATAGTACTGATCAGCGTCTCTTACATCAGCAGGGAACTGTAACTGCGGAGTCAACCATGGACGAATGGTAGGCGCCTGCATTGCTAGATCTGCAACACCCGTACAGGTTCAGAGGCCAGAATGCCAACAACAATTGCTGCTATAGTTGCCTTTGGTAGTCTTGTAGCTTCCCCAGTTGGAGTGTTTCGTTGACACTGCGGAGGAGGTGAGGGGAGTCAGATGGTGACTTTTCCTGCTTTAGAAAGCAAGGCAACTTTATCAGTGATTAATTCCGTGTAGTACTGATGCCACCACAACAACATAACAGTACTCGTAATACGGTACACCATTTGTACACTTACTGCTTCAGCTACCGTGCGACGGGGCAACGTCCTGGAGACTGCTTCCAGATAAAACCATTTTATGGACTAAATGCTGCCACTAGATATGGATATGGGGCGGGACCAAGAGTCGTGTGTGGTCGTGCATCAAAGATATATAGAAAAGGGAAATAAAATAAAACTGTGATAGAATGTGTATGTAAGAGCACGAGTTGCACATGACAGCCGGGTTACAGAAACAGAAAGTGTAAGTCCGCACTGGCTTGTAGTCCGCAGCTAATCATCTCCCTATATATATATATATATATATATATATATATATATATATATATATATATGTTGGAATCCGTAATGCTTGGTTAAAAAGAGGATGAAAATACTTACATTTGAAATAGGGCATGACATAACCTAAGCATGGTAAACATGTTATATGGTGGTTGGTTCACCTTAGAGGTTTCAAAACCTCCTAGTAATGGTTTATATATTATTATAAAGCTTTATTTGTGGTTAGTTTGCACCTAGAGTGGTGCCCAACATATGGATGAAGACCTTTTGATTTTTCCTTGAAGTAAGAAGATGGCTTTAATTACGAGGGTGAAATTTCATTTAAGATGTATATGATGTGATGGACATGATTTATGGATTAATTTTGAGGATAAAATTTCTTTTATGGTGTGTAGGCTGTGATGGATTGGACTTTTGGAATCCTTAAATATCAATTGACATAAGTGAATTCATTCATGGAGATTTGTTTTGAGAATCCCAAGTGTTTTGATAAAGTTTAGTGTTAATTGATGTTGGTATCATGATTAAGATCCCAAGGTTTATGCCTTTTGAGGAATTTAATTGACTAATCAGAGAGTTGAATTTTGGCACCAAAATAAGATGGAAGGTACATCATTGGGTTGGAAAACTATGGTCAAATTTTTATGATGTTTAGACAATCCTATAAAAAGGTATGGAAGCTTGAAGTTACATATTTAGTCAATGTATTATCTAAGTGGACCAAGGTTATATATTGATTAGGCCACATTGGTTTGGCAATAACTATTGCGAGTTTGCTAAGGTACATGGGCTACGTGGCTTTAGAATACAGATTAAATAGAGAAGTTACAGATAGACCTTCTAGATAATGATCTAGGACTCTAGAATGGCCTGATCTAACGGCTGGAATCTTATATCAAGATCATTCACACGAGACGTCGTGGGTGTCTGGAGTGGCGTGGGTGCCAGGAGTGGCAACTTCCGATCGTCAGTTACGTGGTTGATCGTAGGTTGTGGGTTGGGGCCAACTTTGGAGTGGGCAGTTAGTTTAAGCACCGATCGCTCATTTGAGATACAAAGGAGTATGAGAAGGAGCTAGAAAGGAAACTAGAGGAACTGTTTCATCCTTCCTTGTCCACCACAGCGACAGGCCACACTGGAGCTGCTTCGACCTGGAGATGTCGATAATGCCTTGGGTTACAGATAGGCCAACAACACAGAATAGAAGAAAGAGGACAACAAGGGGAAAGAGAGACAACAAATAGGAATCAAAGAAGGAAATGGAGAGCTGAGGATCGCAGTAGCTAACTGCATGGTATCAGGCCTTTCTGAGGTGGTCAAATTGGTCTAAGAAGTGGGCTCTACCAGGAGAAGGAGGATGCGATCGGAGCAGGCTCATAGGTGTTTTCCATCACACCTTGGCGTCTAAACAGTGTTTTGAAGATCTAGACGAGTCTGTGGACCTCTGTCCAAGAAGACGAAAGCTTCTTGTAGAGGCGTGGGCAAGGAGAGACCTTTCCCCACTCCTGGCCCATCGCGGCGGCGGGCTCGGAGGAGCTTCTCCGAGGCTGAACTCCAGACATATCTCGAATCAGTTGAGCAACAAGAGATCGAAGGAGATAGTTGATCTGCCATGATCGGCCGCCAGAGAAGAGTCAAGGGCAGCGACGCTCACGCTCGGGTTCAAGGTTTGGAGGAGAGGGTTGCCTTATGTCACCGGAGCTAGGTTGGGCGATGGCGCCTCTAGCGCAGAAGATCAGGGTCGCGCAAGGACGTCTGAGCAGAGGAAGACTTGGAGGCGGCCGATCCATCACCGAAGCAACCCCTCGCGCGTGGCGGCGCTCTCTTTTGGCGGAGAAATGGGGTCTCGCAAACCCAGCGGCCTGTGCTGGATCGTGGAAGTGTCGGGAAAGAAGGAGAAAGGGGCGAGTAGGGAGAGCCCTGAACCAGCTGAATTAGTTTTGAACTGGGTCAGGTCCTGAACCGGAAGCTGACTCAAACATGGAGCTGCGCCTCTCATAGGCCAGGTGGCGGCCCATGATTGGCTGAAAAGGTAAATCGACCTTTTAAATATACATATATTCAATAATTCGTAGAAACTAGCACGATTATCAGAAAAATGCAAATAAGATACCAAAATTCTCAGAAAAATGAGTAGAATGCAGTAGAATGATAATATCAGGATTTTGATGCAATAATCACAGTGATATCATGTAAGATGCTATATACTTGTTTAATAGATATTAAATATCAAATAATGACCTAAAATTTTTGAGAATGAATCAATAAATCTATATTTGATACAAAATCCATTTCATGTCATATATTATGATGTTTATGTACGAAATCTTGTAATTTTCTCAATATGGCTATTTACGACTAATAACCCTAAATAAAATGTGATAAATACATACGTGCTCAATAAATGATGAAATTTACACAAAACCCTCATATCATTAATTGGAAGATAATATGTAAATATGAGATCAATTTTATACATGAAATACATGTTATATGAAGTTGACCCTTAATGCATGGGTAGTAACCCTAATTTGAATAATGTATATAAACTAGGGTTAATATGTCCACAAAAAGGATATGGAACCTAATGTTCAGATAATGAATTATAATCAGGAAAACGACATTAGTAAGATAAATCTAAGACAAGAATGCAAGTAATGATGCACATATCCTAATGAACTAAGCTAAACCCTAATGGACATACTAGGGTTGAGATGATGAGAACTGATGATAGTATATGATCTTGTCTTGATCAGTTTTAACAAATATATAATTGACACGAGGATATATTAAGCACGAAGAAAGGAGAGGATCCACATTTTCAAGATCATTCACACCACACATTGTGGGTGCCTGGAGTGGTGCCTGGAGTGGCAACTTCCATCGTCCGTTTCGTGGCTGATCCCAGGTTGTGGGTTGAGGCCAACTTTAGAGTGGGCAGTTAGTTTAAGCACCGATCGCTCATTTGAGATACAAAGGAGTATGAGAAGGAGCTAGAAAGGAAACTAGAGGAACTGTTTCATCCTTCCTTGTCCACCACAGCGATAGGCCACACTGGAGCTGCTTCGACCTGGAGATGTCGATAATGCCTTGGGTTACAGATAGGACAACAACACAGAATAGAAGAAAGAGGAGAACAAGGGGAAAGAGAGACAACAAATAGGAATCAAAGTAGGAAATGGAGAGCTGAGGATCGCAGGAGCTAACTGCATGGTATCAGGCCTTTCTGAGGTGGTCAAATTGGTCTAAGAAGTGGGCTCTACCAGGAGAAGGAGGATGCGATCGGAGCAGGCTCATAGGTGTTTTCCATCACACCTTGGCGTCTAAACAGTGTTTTGAAGATCTAGACGAGTCTGTGGACCTCTGTCCAAGAAGACGAAATCTTCTTGTAGAGGCGTGGGCAAGGAGAGACCTTTCCCCACTCCTGGCCCATCGCGGCGGCGGGCTCGGAGGAGCTTCTCCGAGGCTGAACTCCAGACATATCTCGAATCAGTTGAGCAACAAGAGATCGAAGGAGATAGTTGATTTGCCATGATCGGCCGCCAGAGAAGAGTCAAGGGCAGCGACGCTCACACTCGGGTTCAAGGTTTGGAGGAGAGGGTTGCCTTATGTCACCGGAGCTAGGTTGGGTGATGGCGCCTCTAGCGCAGAAGATCAGGGTCGCGCAAGGACGTCTGAGCAGAGGAAGACTTGGAGGCGGCCGATCCATCACCGAAGCAACCCCTCGCGCGTGGCGGCGCTCTCTTTTGGCGGAGAAATGGGGTCTCGCAAACCCAGCGACCTGCGCTGGATCGTGGAAGTGTCGGGAAAGAAGGAGAAAGGGGCGAGTAGGGAGAGCCCTGAACCAGCTGAATCAGTTTTGAACTGGGTCAGGTCCTGAACCGGAAGCTGACTCAAACATGGAGTTGCGCCTCTCATAGGCCAGGTGGCGGCCCATGATTGGCTGAAAAGGTAAATCGACCTTTTAAATATACATATATTCAATAATTCGTAGAAACTAGCACGATTATCAGAAAAATGCAAATAAGATACCAAAATTCTCAGAAAAATGAGTAGAATGCAGTAGAATGATAATATCAGGATTTTGATGCAATAATCAGAGTGATATCATGTAAGATGCTATATACTTGTTTAATAGATATTAAATATCAAATAATGACCTAAAATTTTTGAGAATGAATCAATAAATCTATATTTGATACAAAATCCATTTCATGTCATATATTATGATGTTTATGTACGAAATCTTGTAATTTTCTCAATATGGCTATTTACGACTAATAACCCTAAATAAAATGTGATAAATACATACGTGCTCAATAAATGATGAAATTTACACAAAACCCTCATATCATTAATTGGAAGATAATATGTAAATATGAGATCAATTTTATACATGAAATACATGTTATATGAAGTTGACCCTTAATGCATGGGTAGTAACCCTAATTTGAATAATGTATATAAACTAGGGTTAATATGTGCACAAAAAGGATATGGAACCTAATGTTCAGATAATGAATTATAATCAGGAAAACGACATTAGTAAGATAAATCTAAGACAAGAATGCAAGTAATGATGCACATATCCTAATGAACTAAGCTAAACCCTAATGGACATACTAGGGTTGAGATGATGAGAACCTGATGATTGTATATGATCTTGTCTTGATCAGGTTTAACAAATATATAATTGACATGAGGATATATCTGATATCAGTAATGTGATTAGTTTTGTTCTTGTTCAAGGTACGCCATTACCCCTTACTTGGCTTATTATAGAATATGCTTGTGTTATATGATAGTAAATACTTGACATATGGTATTGAATGAAATGATTGTTCTTGTATGATATCTTGCTTGATTTTCCATACTTATGGCTATGAACACATGAAACATAAGATATCTTATCCATTATATGATAACACTAAATCTCTTTGGTAGAATAGTGTATTGGTGAAAGTACTAAATCTATTTGGCAGAATAGTACATGTGAGCACTAAATCTCTTTGGCAGAATAGTGCATTTATGAAAGTACTTAATCTCTTTGGCATAATAGTACATGTGAGCACTAAATCTCTTTGGTAGAATAGTGCATGTGGTTGATCAAATTTACGTATAATGGAAAATGAGGTTAAAATATGTGTTCTCTTTTGCTAATAAATATCTTTATGCAAGTATATGCTTTTTCTTATATTTCTTTATAAATGCCAAGTTTTAGTTTTATCTTATTACCAAGATATGATGAGAGGTATATAAAAGACATGTAGGCGTACTCAGTACAATATTCTTGAATATTGTGCTGACGTGTACCACATGTAATATTTTGTTTAGGTTGTGGACATATGCTCTTGAAGATCTAGGATAGTTTAGAGTTGTGTGGTGAGCTGATGCACAGGTGGACATGTTGTCTTAAGATCTTGTTGTTTAGTGTAGTACATTTACATGTAGAAGTTTGTTGTTCAATATGTAATATCAAATGTTGTAACAATTCATTTTGTAATTATATGTTTAATGGTGAACATGTGTTGTATGGTTTTTTTATTGTTCATGTGCATGTGATACTGTTGTTTTCCTTCTGACTCCCTTGATTTTCTTCTTCTTAGCCTAGTGTGTTGTGCTTAAATTGGAATTCTCGCTGAGGTGAGGGTTTCAATTTGGGCGTCACACATCATATTAAGTTTTAGAAAATCCAGAGATGTCACAACCTCCATCCGAAAAATAATACACAGGCACACAACCCAAAAACCAATGTGCTTACAATACTCTTGTGATACTCTTTGTCACACAAAGAGAAATTACTCAAAACAAAGTATGGAACTATCACTAATCAAAAAGTTACAACAGAATAGGGTAAATTAAACAATTTGCAATTCAATATCTCAAGCAGAAGTATTCTATAAATAAGATCTCAACTCAGGCCAATTGTATTCCATATATGCCAAAAGATGTTACATATCATGTTCAAAGGATGTCAATACATAACTGTTACATATTATAACCTATTTATATGTACATGCCATTTCTATACACTCATGGCATAAAGCCAAAATCTACATGTCCGTATACAAATAACAAAATATCCCCAAATAACTGAGAGTATAAGGACGATACATACGACTCTACTACAAATTTCTAGTACCAAATCCAACCTCTAACAATTACTTCTCTCCCTACCGTTCAACACCTGCACCATGATCTTGGCCTCCTCAACCACAACCACCTAGAAAGTTGTGGAACCCATTGGGTGAGACCAACCATCCCAGTGAGAGATATAACTTTTATCCGACATCTATTATAAGCACAATAATACATTATAGCAATTAAATAGAGCAAGTATTACTATTTTAGCAGTTACAATTGAGAAATAAAACATCTTATACTTTTAAAAGGAATATGAAGAATGTGTATAATTGTTATAAACTAAAAAATATAAGAAATAATGCATGGGTCCATTCAATGTGACTCGTATTTGTCCCTTAGAAAATATACTACACAGCTATATTATCACTTTTATTATTATTCTCTAAGGATTTGAGGCGTACCACTCAAATCCAACAGACCACTGCTAAGTCAAAATAATTACCATATAAGATCAATGGAAGAGCCATACTCCATGATGATCACTAGCACTACTCAGTCAGTTTGAGTCTTCAATGCAATGACATAATATTCAAACTGCTAAACAACAACTTATAGTCAAAGCTATAGCCCTGTACAGACAACAACTCATACTCAAGCTATGGTCCTGTAAAGAAACTAGCCTACCTTGGTACGTGGCAAAACACTAGAGAACGGGCTCACACATGGCCGTTCTTATAAACAAGAAAATTATACCACCATTCAACATTTTAACAATACAAGGAGTTACCTTCACTGATACCTCGCATATTCAATAATATACACTCTGAGTTTCCCATAGGAGTTACTCATTTCACCATCCATCTAGGTACTATCATTGAAGATGGATCTAGGGTACAAGGAAACTACATGATTATGGTTTCAATTGATTAGATATTCTCATTGGCATCTTTGAATGCATCAATCAAGTTACAGTGTATAAACCCTATACAAATTCTATGGACTTAAAGGCAGGATGCAACTTCAGAAGATATAAACGTATAAAGTGAGAACTTGTCTCATCATCATACAACATCTATATCACAACCATTACAAGGTCATTAAAATTATCACACCGCTCTGGGATATTGATCCCTCAATCACATCTCAAGAGGATTTCATCTCAAACTATGCTCAAGGCACTTGCTAAGGCTTTAAACTAATTCGTATAACTCTTACATTTTGAATATCACAATATGCCTCAACAATACTCATAATCACCACCCTATATTACATAGGGATCATCATAGCATACTCAAAGCTTTGACATTCATCTCACCTTCAAGTTAGTGTTACACAAGTAGGAGATAGAAAATATAGTCACATAATAAATACTTTGAGTAGTATGAGTGCATAGATCATGTTATCACAAGATTAGGGTTAGGGATCCTATATATCCGATTAGAATTTCATCACAGCTCTCAACAACTATACACTAATCCATCACCTCCCATAATGTTAGAGAGTATAAGGGTTAAACATTATTGCTAATGGTTAGCCATTCATAAATACAACACCTTATGTAGACTATTGCACTATGTATTGATCATGTACATATACATGTATAGGTGTCTCGACCACTTCACAACACTTGGTATCGACCACCCTTAACACTTGGTGTAGACCTCTCATAACACACACATTTCACGAATGAGACAACATATGTGTCTCGACCCTTCACCCAACAAGAGTGTCACAACCATGACACTTCCTCATGGTCACGACCGAGACAAATCAACATAGCCACAACCCTAGGTATTACGACCATGACACCACCTATGCATGGCGTCGCGACCACAACACAAGATGATACCACAATGGGGCATCGCAACCGTGACTCCACCAAGGTGTGTCGTAATCAGGACACAACAATGTTGCGTCATGACCAAAATCAAACCAAGTGTGTCGACCCTCTACTCTTGGTGTGTTGCGACTGAGACCAACTCAGACATGACGTGTTACATTCATGACACAACCTGAACATGTGTCTCGACCCATCATGTTAGCCATCTTCGCCACAACGTCAACAACAACTAAGTGAACATGCTGCAACACTGCATCACAACTAGCTAGAGTAGCGACCACCCTTAGGGTTTAGGGTGTCGTGGTCAAAACCACCACTTGAAGGGTGTCACCCATGATGGAAGACCAAAGGTTTGTCTTGAGATATATGTCCAACACCATAACATGTTCAAACCATCTCGAGATAGGCGATCAAACTAGGAATACCAAACATAAACATGGTGAATAAAACCCTATATCATGGTGTTGGGATAGGCGACCAGACCAGGAATACCAAATTTCAATAGGGTGAATAACAACTTAGATCATGGCGTTCATCAATCCTAAAACATTATCAAGGAATATTATCAAAAGATCTATGTATAGAGAGAGAAAACCAAGATTTGTATGCATGTTATCATCTTCAAAACCTACTATTTATCTATAGTAAACAAACCATATATTATATATTAAAATTCCATAGATGATGATCCAAAGGAACACACCAATCTTTCATTTACTAACAAAATCAGGTACAAGAATTTTCAAGGTTTATACGAAAAACAACCTTCTCAAGAATGCTCCAAAGATGAACCCTAAACATATTATATCTTTAAAGATATCAGGGATCCATTTTTAGATATTAGAACAACAACTTATGATCAAGTTTAAGATACACATAATAGAGGCAGGAAAAGTTATAAAACCCACCTGATTTGAAGAGAAACAAACTCCCAAGATCTCGAGCTCCAAGAACTCCAACTAAGCTTCAAACTTTGACCAAGGAATCACCTCAAAAGAGAATAAAACCATGGTCACAAAGGAGATCAAGAAAGGGGGAAAATAGTCCTAGATTAAACCATGGAAAGAAAGGGGAAAGAGATCAAATCATCCTCTCACTAGTTACCACCATGTCAAAATACGGTCTAAGGCCTTTGTGAAGAGGAGTTTCTTTCAAGAAGGCCACCATAGATAGTCCATAGTCTATGGCAAAGGGGGAAGAAGAAGATGATGGGGATTTTAGAAGAGGGGAAAACGTGATCAAGAGTAAAAAGTCACTTGCCACAAGAAAAAATATCTAAGAAATCACCACCAAGATGTTGATCTAGCACAAGATCTTCTCCAATTAAGGTAGATCGGCCACCAGGGCTTCAAGATTTGACCTCTCTTGCTCCAGAAGCTCCAAGGACGATCCAAAGAAGGAAGAAAGAGATTTAGGGCCCAAAAGATTTCTCTCTTGTGAAGATAAGGGGTTATATACCCAAAGGAGGAGGGAAGTAAGAAACTTTTAGGTGTCAACATAATAGATCACCAAGGCATACATGCCCTTCAAAGAAATAACATTTTCTCCACTCACATGCAATTTAAGAAATGTCCATGTTTATCCAAAAAAGGTAATTTGACCAACTAGGTTAGTTACCACTCTTGTCTCGATCGAGACACCTTTGTCTACTTGTCTCGGCCGATACACATCCTTATACATGTCTAGGTCAAAACCCTAGGTCACATATGTATATGTCGAAACACTAGAGGACAAAATATCTCGACCATCCTCTCCTTTAGGTTGTCTTGATTGAGACAACACTACACAAGGTATGTATTGTTGTTGCTACCCTCACAACAAGTGGTGTAGGTTCACAACACTCAACCCTAGCATAGTCACCATAACAACTATGCAAACCCTAGAAACCCTAGAATCACCATGAGGTGTTACATCATCATCCATGATTCAAACAAGGTGCCCTATTACATCATCTTCTCTTTCATGATGCTAAAAAATAAGAAACATTCTCAACATGTTACAATTTGCAAGATAACCCTCACTTATGGGTAAATTGCAATCTATTCCAAAATAAGCACATAAATAATAAAGATAGGTCAAGCACCAATCAAATTGGACCAAAATGAAAATATAGACCTATCATGTGATATTAATACATCTGACAAGATCAGATTAGTGTTTAAGCATCTCATTATGCAAAGTAATAACAATCAAGCATAAATCTAGGCCAGGGGTCTTACAACTCTAGGGTTATTGAATCACATAACATGCTGAATGTAGAGGCAAGCAACAAGTATAGTCAGAATAAACAAGATTGACATCACATAAATGGACATATATAAACATCCACCACATAAGTGGGAAAAATTAACACATGTCACCATGTAGAAGTTCCATCATGATCCAAGTATAAGATTGAGCTAAAAGAATATCCTTCTGAGTAGAATGATTCACAAAAATTAGGACCAAGTAACATATTCTTAAGAGAAAGAGAATTGTGTAGGCTATTGTCAATAGGACCAAGAGAAAGTTGAAAATAGGTTATTGATCAAAAGGAACAATATGAGATGCAAACATACATTAAGAGAGAAAATAGATTTATTACTAAACAAGGATAATAAGGGATGCAATCATACATTGACTTGAGTGTTAAGAGAAAAGGTCATCTGCTGCAACAATGTGGTTTCCGCCACAATCTTGGGACAAAATCACAAGAGAGGGGTCAAGGAAGAAATCCAATTTGTTTGTTGTGTGCATGGACATAGTCAATAGGGTTTCTTTATATAAGTAGGGGATAAAAGTTGTGGTCCAACTTTCATTATAATTTAATTTCACATTGTGTTAAAAGAAACTCATATTTACTTGGTTTGACCATTTAAATAACTTTTTGATCAAGGCATGTGTTCCACAATGTAATTAATTCTTTATATGCAAATGTATTTTTTTAAGCAAAACTTCTCCACTACAATAAAAGTCTTATATCTCCTAACATAATTTTTTGGTGTAATTAATATATCAATATTTCATACCATATTTGTACATTATGTCTGCCACCAACCTACTACTAAATTAAATGACACCTTTAAAACAACATTATACACCTCAATACTTTCTTTTTCTAAATATTGTAACCTTGAAAACCCATAACTTCCAACGTTATGAAATATAAACTAGATCTTTTTTATTATGTAAAACTTCTATGTGTCACTCTCTATTTAATAAAGAGAGAAAAGTGGAAAGATTTGTAGGTCTACAACATTCTCCTAACAATATATATATATATATATATATATATATATATATATATATATATATATATATATAAAGTCATAATTGTCATTAAGATCTACCAAACCATCAAAACATCATTCTGATTTCCAAAATAAATTCTTGTCCACCAAATTCAAACTTGTCCTTAAATAAAATAACACAATGCTTCACAATGATTTTACTTTCTCATGGTCACGTAAAAACTTATTTCAAATCACATCACCCATTAATCATCCATTAATCATGATTTCAAACACTATTTATAAACTATATCTCAAAAATTGTGAATTCATAATTTCTCCAAAATTTATCAAAAACAACAATTTTCATCAAAAGTCTCCATTAAAAATTTCACCTTATTTGGACAAAGGAATCCCATGATATGAAAGTTTTACTATTTACCAAAATAATGTAAATGATTTGAACCATTAAATTTCGTTCTAGTATAGTTCTTGTATTTTTTTTTAATCATCAAACAAGCTCTGATTGGTCTAAAATTTTATACCAGACTTCAATACCAGCATAGAAACTCTTCCAATAATTTTCATAAAAAAATAAATTTGTTTAGCCATCTAACTAAAATATCTCCAAAAACTATTTTTTTGGCACATATGAATTTTATAATTATTCAAATGAACTCCAGAAATTCTAAAATCTTTACTATAGATCTAATAAATGATTATAAGCTTCAAGACAAATTGTGGAATCATTTTGATACACCAAAATCTCAAAGTCATATATATAAAATTATAAAACATTGAAAATCGAGTTTGTCACACCTAAACATGAGGAACACGATTCTATAATTAATTTTCACTTTTGGAGTTATTTAGCATGTTAATGAATATATTGGGCTTAAAAGCACATTCTCTCTCCTAAATTTCGATAGAATATTTAAAATTATCCAAATTCGATGAAAATTTACACATATGCTAACTTGGTATGTGGATTTCAAATTAGAAGTTTATTTTCTCTTTTTGAGACTGTTAGTAATTTACTTAATACTTTTGACTCTTCTCATATTTTCTTTTCCAAATAGAATTAAGATAGTTATTATTATACAAATGATGCGAAACTGGGAAACCAAGCTAAATGCACCCAAGAAACATGTTTTCACTATTATATTTTTATTTTGAGATTTCTTTTTATGAGTTATGGCACCATTAGGAATTTTGACACAATACCCTTGTATTAACAAATATTAAATCAACAGTTACTTAATTAAGTCCTATTGGTGTAACCTTATTACAAAGTGAGTTGTATATTTATTATGAACAAACTTTCACCTTTTCCACAAATAACATCTTTAGTTTATTTATCCCACTTTAATTAAATTATATGACAATATTAGTATGAAATTACCAATTTCTACTCCAAAGCAAATTATTCATTTTTATTTACACATTGTGTTAGTAAAGAAAATATGTGTAGCATATTTCATGATTTTTTTACAATGATGGCACATAATTAAGTTATTATGCGAATGTGTTCTAATATTTAACCTTGTTTGGTCAAATCTAAGGAACTAGCTTCACTAGTTTTACAATCATGGGATGGGGTAGGATTCTAAGTTCTGGTTCATTACAAGGTGGTTATCTCAGAACCTAATCAATCCCTTACTCTTTCCATATCTTCACACAATTTGCTTGCCGTTCTCATGACTGATGGTGTCTGTTGCAACAATTTTTCCTTGATATTTCTAGGACAAGTGTTCTTAATTTCCTAACAAACCCTTGTGTTTTTCTTTTCTCATTCACTATCTTCTGATCATATCTCATTTTTATCAGATATGGTCTAGGTTTGAAATAGCCTCCTTTAACTTTTCTTTTTTCTGACCGACCCTCATGTTATTCTTTTCTTTCTCACTATCATCTAATCAAGATCTCTCCTTTCATAAAATGTATGAATAATAGAGACCCTTATTTGTTTAAGTCAAGTTCCATCATGTCTTCACATTCCACTCAAATCACTAGAAAGCTTGACGATCAATATGTTTATACAATTTGGATTAGTTACATTCTCTCCACATGTCTCTATTATTTATAGTGGTTTTTACTCTCTTTCCAAATTCTTTTAGGATTTTATTTATGTGTTGGTATTTTTTATTTGTTTTTCTATTTTCTAATGAGTGAGGCCATTAGGTTTGATAATGTTGTTGTGCGTTTTCCATCATATGTAAATTTTTACTAGACTGTGATATTTTCTTTCTATTTTTAGTTAGGTGCTCATACTTGTGTACTGGAATGCCAAATCAAACTATAATTTAATTTTTTTTCTCAAAAGTACAATCTATATCTCACATTTGTATATAATGACAATTTTCTTCCTGTAAAAGAATATATAATTGACACATACTTCTATTTCATAAAAGTAGTACATTATCAATTTAAACGACACTCACAAACCTCAAGCAGACTATTAAAGACAAGAATGAACATGTCTATATGAATAAGACGGCTACATTTTAGACCTACAATGATATTGAATGTATGAAAATTAAATATGAGTGCTAATAGCATACCCATTCATGATATAATAAATATGGTTATATCTTGAAAAATCCCTGATATTTGGGACTATTTGAAACATAGAAATCACACTTAACTTGTGAATCTATACTAGTTTCTTAGTTCTAATGAAATCTATTAGATTTTCCCTAGACATTGTTGTGATACACATGTATAATTATTCATGATTCTCCATAGATATAATTGGAAATTTGAGGGAAAATACTACCAGGTTTATGTTGGAATTAACAATAAGTATGCACTAACTAGTGTGATTACATGTTTTAAAGTGGGTTATGTTGGAGTGATAAGGATCTTAATGAATAGTAGATATTTTGCCTAATTTTTCATTTGGAGCACAAATTAGAATGCTTTTATTGAATGTGAAGAAAAGGGCATTTGAATATAACCTTTAGGGTTAATGGTGTTTGTTACTACCTTAACTTTGAATATATGGATGACTAATAGAAACCCTCAATGTCACTTTTGTTAGAGATAATCAAGTTTTATAACTATTGTGAGTGACACTCCAATGTATGAATCAACTTCTATATATAGTAGGATGGGGACGAGGAAAGCCAAATACATAGTGATGCTAGGGGGTCCAATTCTAGGAAAGAAGCTTTTGGAAGTGCCATATAGATAGAACGTACAAGGAAATATGTACATGAAGTAGCAAAGGTGAATGGAAGTATTATTTTAGTCTTCTTTTTATCAATAGTAAAAAGGGTATTACTCACTTGCACAACCATTTTGAGAAGAGATACCCTACAAAAAATAGTTTGATACAAAAAGAAGACACGACTCATGTAGAACCTACTGGGGAAGTAAGAACTTCAACTTGTACTATTGGTCAAGAGTGTTCAAGAAAAGATCTAGCTTGAATCCTAGTTAAGCATTAATATCTTCTATCAATGCAAGAACATGAAGGCTTCAGGACATACTCATAATCTTCAATCATAGTTAAGATGCCATTCAAGAAATACAAAAAATATTTACTTATTGGCATTGCTTCAGTTTCAAAAGTCTAGGTTTATGCATGTTATTGAGAAGAATGAGTCTATGGTGGCAGTAACCATTAAAATGTGGACATCTAACAAACTTGAGAGGGTACATGGTCATTATTGTACACTACATTGTTGACACATGGATGCTAATTAGTTTTATTCTAAGATTTCATCTACGTCCCATACCCTCACACCATGTAGAAGGTGAATGGTTTGTTTTACTTGAGAGTTTAATGCACTGGAATGTTGGCATTAAAATATCAAACTCGGAATTGGATTACTTCTCTACTACTGATGCCATAGTTAAGGAACTTAATGGAGGTACTCTATTGTTCTTAAATAATGAGGTAGTGGCTGGGATGGAGAACAAATGGGCTCCCTAATTAAGGGACATAGGATTATAACCCTGGTGTGAGTCTGGAATGAAAATAATCATGTCATGTATATTGACCCATTGTGTGAGTTATGACGTCCCATCCAATATATGGGTTATTAAGGGGTCATGGGATTTACAATTCTGGGGTGGTGCCACTTTATAGGTACTTTCATTCTCTTTTGAAAAAAAACTCTACTAGTCTCTGGTAAGGTGATATATATGTCTTATTGTGTGCATATTCTGAATTAAATTGTACAAGTTAGACTATCAATCATTTTCAATGGGATGGAAATGATCCATGATAGTGTGGTCTTTTACACAACTACCCACCAAGAGGATCAAGAAATTTTAAGATGTAGCTAAGTAGTGAAAAGTTTCCACAATAGAAAGCCTAGTTCTTGTTTGTGCCACTTGGTGGAATTCCACTCGTCTAATGCTTAGAATAGTGTTATGCATAAAAATATATATAGTAGACTGATCCATAGAGAAACATATAATGATTCAACTCCTTTCTAAATTGAGTGGTACTTTTCTTATAAAATATGTGACATGCTTAAAATTTTCTTGATTGCTACTAAGGAGTTATCTGTGATCACATACCCTAGACCAAGCCTATGTTTTGAAAATATATGTCATGTCAAACTAAACTTGATTGAATGTGTCAATTGGATAATGAACTTATTACAAAATGGAAAACAATATGCTTGAAAACATTAAGGGATATTGGGATGAAATTCATGTGTTGATGGGGTTTCAATTGTCTTAGATACAAGGTTCAGAATGGAGCAGGATAAGTTCTATTACTATGAACTATATGTGAATGCTACTGATGCTCATTTTGACGCAGTGCATCTGTAACATCCCATGATTTGAGGCCTCAGATAAAATGATCTTATAAGGAATGATTGGACTACCCATATCACCAAGGTGCACCTCCTTTTCAAGGAGCCCATCACTAAAGAACTCCATAGTTAAGCGTGCTCAACTTGAAGTAGTACTAGGATCGGTGACCAGTCGGGAAGTTGATCCTGGCTTGCGCGTCAGTGTGGACAAAGTGCGCAGTTAAGGCTAGTGGTGGTTTGTGGGGCCAATCGTCATTCTTGAAACTCTACAAGAGCCTTGGGCAGTGGGCCCGGGCATTACAAATGGTATCAGAGCCAATTCCCCTCCAGTAGGTGGGGCCCACATGGGCATGGCATGCCAATCTTGAGCCGTGCGGTCCAGGCATGTAGGAAAGAGTTGTCCATGGTTGACGTAGCCACCCTTGCGCTGGTATTCTGTGATCGGGAGCTGGGTGTCCATGGGCCATTGTGGGTCTGAACTGAAATGGAGAAGATATTATGAGGCCTTATAGTTGAGCCTTGACGAGGACGACAAGAGTCTAAGTGGGGGAGATTGTAACATCCCATGATTTTGAGGCCTCAGATAAAACGATCTTATAAGGAATGATTGGACTACCCATATCACCAAGGTGCACCTCCTTTTCCGGGAGCCCATCACTAAAGAACTCCATAGTTAAGCGTTCTCAGCTTGGAGTAGTACTAGGATGGGTGACCAGTCGGGAAGTTGATCCTGGCTTGCGCGTCAGTGTGGACAAAGTGCGCAGTTAAGGCTAGTGGTGGTTTGTGGGGCCAGTCGTCATTCCTCAAACTCTACTAGAGCCTTGGGAAGTGGGCCCGGGCGTTACAACATCTCATATGTTTTGATTCATTAATCAAATTTCAAGCACTACAAAAAATGGTCATTAATCACAAATAAACATTAGCTGAATGATTTATCTACAATTTTCTTTATATGTAAGAGTTGTAGTATATGCTGATGTCATGAAATCATCTAGCTACATTTATAAAATATGTAGTTAAATAATGAATTATCTATAAATAAATTTATTATTTGGAATGTAGTTAAATAGCATCTTTACATACTTAAATGTAGGTGTAATCATAGCTAAATGCATAAGTACAATTTTATATGCGGTTAATATGTAGCAAAAAGATGAATTTACTGGAATTGTATGTGTTAATGTGTAGGGAAAAGAAATATTCAATACAAATATGTATGCAGTAAGATTATGCTTCCAGCTAAATATGTAGTGAGATTTAGTACATATACATATGTTTTCACATACTGAGTAATATGTCAATATGGGTATATGTGATCCGTTTTAGTAGCAAAATTGATAGTAATAAGATCAAGATATGCTTACAATACCAACCACATACTTCCATTTATATTAAAACAATGGATTTTCATGCAAAGGACATATACCTTGCCCCTACTACACAACATTCTAATTAAAGATATACATTTGTTAATGATTCCAAGAGGTCTACAAGCATCTTGGCAAAAGAACACATCTTTGTTGACCATTTTAGCATCTTTGTTGTCTTCTCTTTTTGTTTTATGAGTTGGCGATTGCCTGGGGTTCTTATGGTAGTTGACCATTATGAATCAGAGTGTGTGTTTCTATTGTAGTTGTTCTACAAGCATCTTCCTCTCCAACCTACTACTTCTAAATAGGAGTTGGAAATTATATTTTTAGATGGATATGCCTAGTATATGATTTTCTAAGTGCAAGCTTGCCAGACGTTAGCTTCTCAGGTCATCTTCTAGAAAGTTGCCCGTCTGGCTAGTACCCATTCATCAACAACATAGGTACAAATGTCGGTATGTTACTCTCAACACTAGGAACCATGGAAAAAGTCAAATGTTTTTTGTTATGTAGGGATTGATCAACCAGGACCATGCTCATGCATCACCTCAAATGTCACTCCACATCTATTTGTTGCAACATTGCTGAATCACTCATATCAAGTCAACATATTTTTTTTGTTGAAACATTGGTTAATCACTAGTATCAACACAAGTACAACACTATATTACCAGATGTCATCACCATGCTCTTGGAAGCAAGTATTGTATAGAAGAAAATCAAGATTCCTACAATCGTAGAAAAATTTATTCATTGATGAACATAGAATGATGTAGGAAGTGGTTATTTCTTTACCACCTAAAATTAATCATGATTCGTTTGTGATGTGTCACTGACTTTGCCTTCCACTAATTATATGAACTTATGGTTGTTTCATATTCAAGGGAGAATGTGTGAAACTCATAGTATGTAGCAAAGAGTAGTTGATAACAAGTGAAAAGTAATCTGAAATGCTCAAAAGAAAACCACCCTTGATCATCTACATCATGTTGTCTGTGCCATTGGAAGTAAAAGCTTAGCAAAACCATGTGCAACCAACATGTCAACACATAACTTCAAGGAGATGTTACTCACTACTTCAAGGAGATGCTACTCACTACTTCAAGGAGATGCTACTCACTGAAAGCATTAGCTATACACATGATAACATAATATCGATTACAAACGAATACAAATATGAAGTTTTTCCATAAACCATGAAAATTTGAACTAAAAGCACGAGCTGCACAAATTATAGAAAATCATTATGTCCAGTCAAGTATCCTACAAACTCAAATGTGAAGTTTCATATCCAACCAAGAACTAGTTGTACAACCCTTAATTAATATTGGATGTGTCGATTCATGTTTTCTGTACATGTATTAGTAAAGAAAAAAATTGGGTGCAAGCATCATCATTGTATCAAAAAAGAGATCATCAATGAACAAAATTGCACATCATAATTCATCAGACTATGAGAAAGTTATGCATAATGCTCTAACATTATTGTTCTAGGTTTTCCTTAAGAAGAATACAAGATTAAAGAGAGAAAATAAATAACAGATGGCTCAAGAGTGTATGTCTATTGACATGTTATAAATGGCCCCTTGAGGACATTTAGAAGATACTAAACCAAAAAAATAGTAAGCATGAAAAATCTCTATAAAATGATGAGTAGATATCTATCCAAAATAAACTTAAATATAATGAAAATAAATATATTCACTCCATAATTCAAGAAATAGACAACCAAAACTAGAGGTGCATCAGAACCATATGCCCAGCTGGAAACCAACTCCAAGAAACTAGCTATACTTGTGTCAAATGCAGGCTTCAATGACTTGAATATCCTAAAATGGTTATTTCTATACATATATCCTCAAGAGAAACTACAGCTAAATAGTATTAAATTTTGAATCTAAAAAAATAATGGGGAAAGTTAATGTATGAATGAAATTACTCAATATTATTTCAACATATTCCATAAGCATCAGTGTATCTTTTGAGAGTAGCCCATACACAAGAATTATAGCTCCTAGCAATGAGTAAATTTAAAAGAAACTCAACTAGAGTCACCTGAATTGAATGACCTTCATATCCTACACCTCATAGCATAATTTACATAATCACTAGAGAAAAAACACAAACTAAAATAAAGGTTAGGTTTCAACAACAATCATCTACTAATAGCCATCCTCGTTAAGTCAATATGGATGTCACCATCGCAATACATTTGTTTATGTTGACTCCAACGTCACCCTCCTCATATATACCACAAAAAATAAGAAATAAAGATACATTCCCACATCCCTATTCTTGTTGTTAGAATGTCTCATATTCTAGACATTCCTTATCCTTATGAGAAAACAAAAACCTTAGCAAAAACACAACTATGACACAGTGATAAGCTAAAACATCATAGGATATGAAGATCCACATCCATTAATGTTGAATCATGGTGTCAAGATAGATAGATGAAGATAGAATCACTCAAGTGTTCAACCTTTCAATCTTACTCAACCAAGCTAGTACAACAAATTAAAAGCTATTGCTCACTGGTAGAATAATGGATGCCTTGTGTCGCTTGTGAACCACTCTTCATAGTAGTAATGGAGGTTTTTCCCATAGTGGTACTGAGGTCAATATACAATAAGATAAACATCAATAAAGTAGAAAAAGAGCATGAGAGTTTGTAGGAGGAAAAAAAATTGAGAATGCATTTGATGCATAGACTTGAAGCGACCGTTTCCTATCATATTTTATACTAATTTTTGATATCCTATAGAACAAAGTTTGAGTGTAGATTCCATGAAAAAGTAGATAGACAATATTTTTCTGGGGGTGAGGTTTCATCATGAGGGTAGACTAAACACATCATACATCATCCTTATTTATCTTCAGCAGGCCCATTATGACTAATATCTTATCATCAAACAGCATTGTCTGAAAGCTGTAAATAGAAATACAAAACTTCTTATGAATAGATTCAATAGAAACTCCATCTAGAAAAGAGTCATCAGAACAAAAATCAAGATGGAGTGGTTGTAGATCTAGGAGACATAAAACAATCTACTCTTCGTATGATGAAAAATCATTCTATATAAGATCAAAATAACTTATATTGTAGAAAAGTACCCCAATATAAAGACATCAAAGAGTTTGAAGTACTGGGACAATCTCTAGCCACAAAAGATATGATGAAATTAACTAATACTTCAAAAAGTACCATCCATAGAAACTCATCCAATTCACATGTGTAACAAGAATTGAACTCACAAGCTGGAGAAGACTTATAGTACTTTTTATTTGAATGCATCTAAAAAGATGACAAGTGATACATAGAATTCAACAACACGGGGAATAAAAAAATTGACATCTCATCACTATCAACCTTGTTAGTGTCCAAAAATGGAGGGGAAGTGGATGTGGTGTCATTCTCTTGCTGATTGCAAGAGCGCCACTTAGCTATTTCAACACATTAAATTTGTTGGTCAGAAATCAATCTCTCAGTTGACAAGCAACTCTCTCCCACCACATTGCCATCATTTACTTTTCCTTTCATATCCAGGATATTAAATTGAACCCCTTATGATCCTATCACAGTAAATACAAGGTCAAAGTGATGATCAAACATCATAATGATTTAATCTAACAGTTGTAGAGGGCTCCTAGGTTAATGAATACATGAGCATAGCTGAGTTGCAATAGTGAGTCAGTAGTGTGTGCACATTGCAATGATGTGATATCTTATAACACCTCTATAGAAGCTCTACAAAACATTCATGAGTTCTAGGGGTTAGTTGTTGTGCATATTTCTAAAGCAGCAAAGAGAAATGAAAAAGAGATGGCCTTGGTGAGGAAGACTTTCATTGGAGATTGTTGTAGGAGGGCAAGGTGGATAGATTGCTTCCTTACTTTTATCCTAAATAAAAATTGGAGATACTCTTATACATAGTTTTATACTAGAATATTTACATTCAAGAGAGATGTCAGCCAATCCACTAGGCATCCTTCTTCATAAGAAAAAAAATCATTATGAAACACTTCAAGGAAATATAAACTAAAACAAGTTGTAGTAGGAAACATTACAAATAGAATAATGGTCTTAAAATTAAATATAACTTTACTTATTATTTGTGATTATCCATCCATCTTGTAGTAAATATTATCTCTTCTTTTGTTATACACAAAAAGGAAACAAATTGAGAATAAGAAAGGTGAAACAAAGAATTTTGTTTCTTGCATTATGATTTTGTTAGGATTCTTGGCATTATAGTCACTCTCATCAAGAGCTGCCAAAAGCATGTATGGTATAACCAGAAATGACCACATAAATAAGAGAAGTGCATCTTACTTGATGCTCTATTAATCCTTGTTTATTAAAGAAGATATTAGAGAAACTTCAAACTAGGAATAGACATAAAGTAACTATGAATGCAGAAATATAAACCTTGACTTCCAACTAAAGATGTACTGCATAGTTGACATGAAAAAGGGGTTTGTTACACTTCTTGAAGATAAAAAAACATTAGGTAATATATCAAAATTATCAATGGGTTGTATTGTATATGACATACAGTTCTAGAATCTGACATTCTATACCATAGTGTATTTTTTAAACATCTAGTTGAAAATCAATTTTGTTTGCCTCTTAGAGTTAATAGTTACATTTCACATAAATACTACATATTCGGCCTAGTGGATAGATGAGACAACCAAGGCAATAAGTACAACTATACATACTAAATAAATTATGGTCTTCAACAATAAGTCAAATTATTAGTCTAGGGTGTTGATATGGAGTAGTATCTTCACTCTAAAATACAATATATCATGGCATCTAACCTATGAATTAAATGCTTGTATCATATATGACTGAGAAGAACATCATTTTCAAAGTCAAAATAAGAAATATGGTTCATCATGCATACCAAAATGTTTCTTGAGTGTGGATATTCACACAATCCAAATTCGAACATTGTTCATTAGGATGCACACACACCAACTGTGGAAAAGCCTTGTAATCCAATCCCTACTTCCTTGATGCTCAAATACCAACTGCAAAAAAGCCTTTTACTTCAATCCCTACTTCCTTGATGGTCTAAATTAGAAAAGAAAAAATTTGTAGTTAACTTCTACATTACAATATTTAGAATCACAAGAATTCTTGAAAAAAGGGGCAGATTCGAATATATTTAGAATGCATTCACTATATTCATTTCTCTTTGAAGCCCTACCATTTATATTAGTCCATCTAATCCTATAAGCCATTCCATTACAAAAATGTGTGATCTTGAAGACTGATATAAACTCCAAGATCATGACAGTGGGATATTTTATGAAGCATCTATTCACAATTAAATTGAATAAGAAGCGCCATAATTATTTTTCCACAAAACACATATTTCATTTATGTATTATTTAATTAAAGAAAAAAATAAAGAAATAATTATTACCCAAGATAAAAACAAACAATCAGTGTGGTCAATGGCTATTTAGACTACTTGATAAAAATCTAGAGGCACATTATCATTTTTATATTAGGAGGGGGTGTTAAGGTACCATAGACAAATGAAAGAATCTTTTGTACACAGAACATTTTCTAACATATCTTAAGAGTAAATAAAGAGTACCTAAATCTCACATATGTATCATAATTCTAATCTTAATCATGATATCTCTTGTCTGATTCGCAATTATAAATGATGGAAAATGTGGCGTTTCTCTTCATTGAATTGTTTCTATGAAAATATAGATCCCTCTCTATCCTACATATACCCTACCTACTAGAAGCTAAAGAAGGTTCTGCTAGATGCCTAGAAACATTGACATTGGTTGTCTGTGGGCACCCCTTTTGATCCATACTTCATAATGATAGGATAAATAGCCCTTACAAAAACCCAAACATACTTCACCATAGTGAAGATCCCCATTGACTTCAGGCTAAATAACTAAGATACAACTAACATCTGATAGAATTCCAGTGTAGAGAGAATGAGAAACATTAAAAGTCAAACATAACATGAAATACTCCAAGTACATGGTCATCCCATATATATCTATAAGGGTCTCATTCTATAGAAGAAAAATCTAAAAACACATCATCTATCAGTAGAATTAATTCTCCAACTTCCATCACACAAGAAGACATCTAAAAACACTAATGAAAACTTCCTACAACTACAAAAAAAACCCAACCTACAAGGTCAGCAATAGAACTCCACCCAACCAACTAATGTAAAGGAAGCTACTCCAGGTTAAACACCAAATAGGAGTAAGAGTAGCATTCATAGGAAGACCTATATTGCTTATTTTGACTTCCATAACTCTACGTAGCAAGAACTATAATAAGGAACACAATTATTTCCAAAATATGAATATACATTTAGACTGTGTTCAGGAAGAAAATGGGTTCATATCCCAACTTCCAAAGGAAAGGAGATAATATTATAAGTAAATATTCATGGAAATAATCCCCAACTTATCCATCCTTTAGCAAAGTGCTTATAGATACTTATATCACTAGAATAAGTAGTATTTGCAATTTTCTATTCATTCATTATCTAAATGTCCCCTTTTATAGTATTCCATGAATCTTGAATCTCCTCAAGTAAGAAAGCCAATTGATGCCTTCATTTTGGCACCTAAAGTTCAAGATCAAATATATATTATTCTAATTTTAAAACATGTGACATTCCACTTGAATGCATGTATAATAAAATAGGGCATCCATTTGTCTAAAAAATATAAAAATTATAGGTGGAATCACATTAAATGTCTATCAAGCTGGATATATTTGAGTGGGAATCCTACATGAATTATTCTCTCCACTGGACCGAGTCACAAACTGCACAAAAATTTGTTAAGTATTAAATATGATAATCTTAACAATAACGTTAACCACTCATGAATGTCATTGGGATCTGATCATTTTGTCTAGAATTATTATTCAAGACCCATCTCTTCTTAATAAAAGCCTAAGTTTTCATAACATATAGAAAAGAAAGTTGAAAATGAAAGAACAATTGTATAATAATTACCTTCTTAAATCAAGTTTTCAAATATTCATCAAAGAAAATCAAAATTAGAAGTTATAAGATAAAGGAGGGGCATATAAAGAAACCATTTTGGATTATATATAATATATTAAATAATATATAAATGGCTATGGAGGCTTGGGTGGAGCATTCAACACATACACAAAAGTAGAAATATGGTTGCACACCAGTTGGCCAAATCCAATATTCAAAACCAGTCCACATACATTGAGTATGGCTTACCCCCAGCAGGTTGTATTAATTCTATTACTAGCGATTGTAATGGTAGTAGTACTACCTTGGTTACAGATTCATGCTTTACTAGTGATTGTAAACTCTCATTTCTTGGTGCTCACAAGAGGAGGGAGGGATGAATAAGATTGCCTCCTGACTTCACTAAAAAAACATAAGAGTGAGATTGTATTTATAATTTTCCAAAGACTTGCAAAAAGTAATTACAAACAAATCATCGACATGATGACTAATTGTTTTTCCTGGGTGTGAATGAGTAGAACATCAACATTCCAATTTTTTTTGGAAATAGGTAAATATATTGCCAAAAGGTCCATCTTACAGGAGACCACTACAAACAACAAAAGTATACAAGGGCATAACTACAAAAATCCCCAGTATGATTTTGCTTTGTTGGTTAACCCAACGACAAGGCCTTTTTTGGCCCTCAACATACTAGAAATGCTGGACGTAATACTCTGAACCAGAGTACCTATAACGACCCCGCCTCCCGATAACCCCCAATTAAGGGAGACCAAGAGGTCAGAGCCGTTATCCCAATAAACTGGATCAAAGGTTTGACAATTAATCAATAATAATTATGAAATTCTACCAACGAAACTGAAATTTGGTATAAAATAAAATTTTGCATACCTTTTAAAAACTTTGGAAATCTACTTCTATCCACAACTTGGATCTATTATATCTAATCCTCCTTGCACTTTATTTCTTATTTTCACAATGTGTCACTTTACTGTTTGTTCATTTCAGGGTTGTACCTAAAACGCCGACAAACAAAACGACGGTCAGCATATAAGAATATGCCGATATGTGGGGAAAACAAAAGTTCACAAATAGGGCTAACAAACTAATTATCACAACCAAGGTAATTATCAAGTCAATTTACATTTTCAATGTGTCAATCTCCACTGCTTTTTCCCTAACCCTGGAATACCCTCTCTAGGGTTTGACTTAAGGCCACCTTCTCAATCCCGAGCTTGGTGCCTAGGGTCACCTCTCATGGTGCCCTTTAGTTATGAAACATAGACCACCTTCTCATTCCCGAGCTTGGTGTCTGGGGTCACCTCTCATGGTGCCCATTGGTCTTCCCTCCTGAGCTTGACCTTTTTGCATCATCCATCAGGGTGACATGTAGGTGCGAGAATACACATTTATATTACAAGTGTGATAATCATAGTGACTTTATAAAATGCAAGAATGAACATCCAACTGATAAGTTGCATTTAATGTGATTAATCATTCATAAAACCTTCGGGAAACTAATGCGATTAATCATAATTAACCACATACCTATCAAGATGACTTGAATGCAGAAATAACTCAACCAAGCAAGAAACCAAGAAAGAACACACAAGTTGATCCTGAAATAGGCATCCAATTTTTCTATCATTAATCATGTCATCATGATCTATTAATCCTAGTTGTTTCTTAGGGTTATTAGTCCTTTTTAGGGTTTTGATCACAATTAGGGTTCCACTTTATTTTTATTACTTTAAACCCTAATTTTATAAAATTACTTACAAACCCTAATTATTTCATCTTTCTTTCACGAAAGATCCTAAGATCATCTTTTAGCAACATGAAACCCTAATTTCGGATTATAAGTATGTTTCCTTCCTTTTCCTCCTATTTAGGGTTTCTAAGCATATTAATCATCATATTAGGTTTAAAACCCTAAACCTTGCAATTTCATCTTCAAAACAGGCTAAAATCCATCTTTATCATTAAACAAGTGATTTAGGTTCCTAAACTATTTTTAACGTATCCCTCATATTTTTATGATAAATTTTCATGTATAAACTTTCCTCATTTGAGTTTTCTAGCCAGAGATACAATTTTAACAAGCAAAGTCCTTTTTCTGATTTATTTGCTAATTTTGAAAAAATAAGGACCGCTCGATCCATGGTCCGCTGGTCCACTCAGGATCCAACGACCTAGGATGCACGCGCCTTTTCTATGATTGAAAGTAAACGAAGGAAAAGACTTCCCCTACCTATATTGAAGGCACAGAGGGGCAGTCGGGTAATTACGTGGGTCGTCTCCTTCTTCAACCTCATGACATAGCTTCCGTTGCGATGGTCAACCTTGCAGTTGACTTCTTGATCCAGTCCACCTGTAAGCACGCCAACAGGTCAGGAAGCTTCGCCTTTTGCTGACGAACTCAACTAGGGGTTTAATTGCGTGCTGTGACCATGCCGTAACCCTCTCCTACTCGCCGGACTCCAACAAGGTTTGCTGAGGTGATGAGAGTACATGTCATGATGAAAGGATCAATTTTTTTTGGTCAGATGAAAGGATCAATTGAAGGCATGAAAGTACTCCTTGTGCTCTTCCACAGAGGTTAGGGTAGAAAAAAGGTGTGCCGGTGCCCTCACGCACCCTCCCCTATAGATAGGGTCAGAGGTAGGTTTGTGAGAATTGGGAACTTCCCCAATAGGTGGCCAAACCCCTACAAAGTAGGGATGATTCTCTTCGTTTTTCTTTCCTAAATGCAAAGGAAACAACAGCTGGCTTGCATACTCTCTGGATCACGAGGAATATGAGAGGGAAATTCCCTCTGCAACTTGGCAGAGTCCAAGTCCCGGTGGGACTAGATGATGAGTGCCAAATGTTGGATCAAGATCCAATGGTTCTCATTACACACGATCAACCAAAAGGAAATACATATTCCTATTTGCAAAATAATGCTATATTTTGGAGATAACTTGAGAAAATCATATCTCCTAAACCATAACTCCTTTTTATCTCAAAATTTAAGGGAAAGTTCGTCTTGACATTATCTATCTATTTATGAAATTTGGGAAACAAATTCTAAAGGATGAGAAGGCTTCCTTCCCTCCCAAGTTATCTTTCAATTAAATTAAAATTAATTAGTTTTTCTTTTCCCTTTTCCATTATCTTGTTATTTTGGGTCCCTTGGACCTCAAGAAAACCTAAAGGCATGAATCCCCACCTTAAGAAATATCTAATTGCCTTTATCATCTTATAAAAGTCTATTTCTCATATTTTCATTTTATTAATTAAATCCTTTTTCCTTTTTATTTCTCTTTCTTTTCAATTGGTCTCAATGGCCAACAAAGCCCATTATCAATCAATCAAGGCCATTTCACATGAAATCCATCAAAAATCAAAGAAATAGATTTCATTTATTCTTTAAAAGAGAATTACACTTTTTATTGCATACTTAGGAAATTGAGGTTATAACATCCTACCCTCTTTATAGGAATTTTGTCCTCAAAATTCAAGCAATCAAACAAACAAATCAGGGTATGCTTTCTCCATGTCCGCCTTCAGCTCCCATGTGACCTCAACCTCTCCATGGTGCCTCCAAAGAACATTTACCATATCTATATTCTTGCATCTGAGCTCTTTCGCCTTGGTATCTAGAATCCACAAAGGTGTCTCAGGATAAGTCAGCTTCCCTTGAAGCTCAATAGGTTCAATGCTCAGCACATGGCTCAGATCTTGCACATATCACTTCAGGTTGGACACGTGAAACACATCATGCATCATGCTATACTGAGGGGGTAATGCCAAACGATATGCAGTTTCACCAATCCGTTCTAACACCTCAAATAGACCCATGTATTGGGGACTCAACTTTCCTTTGTTCTTGGCTATAGCTCAGAGTGGTCGGATTTTCAAAAACACATATTCTCCCACAGTGAAATGCACATCAGTCTGCTTTGCATCAGCATACGACTTCTGTCAATCCTGGGCTCTCTTCAGCCTTTGCTTGATCAAAGAAACTTTATCAGCATACACTTAGAGCTCATCTGGCCTCAACAGGGTCCTCTCACCCACGTCATCCCGGTGAAGTGGGGACGACACAGTCTCTCATATAAAGCTTCATATGGAGGCATCCTGATACTGGCTTGGTAGCTGTTGTTGTAGGAAAACTTACCTAAAGGTAGGTATTGCTCCCACAAGCCACCCCAATCAAGCACACAAGCTCTCAACAAATCTTCTAATGTTTGGATCGTCCTTTCTGACTGACCATCTATTTGGGGGTGATAAGCGGTACTAAACTTCAACCTGGTACCAAGTTCCTCTTGAACTTGCTTCCATAACTTGGAAGTAAACTTTGGGTCTCTATCGATCTGGGTACACCATGCCAACACACCATCTCTCGGATATACAGCTCAGCTAGGTCTGACACACAGATTGGTACATCCTCAACACGGATTGGTACATCCTCAACAACTCCTAAAGGTCTTTTTATAGAATATTTATATAATATGGACAAAGTTTTGCAACGTTGTGAGGACACGCATTTGGTCCTCAATTGGGAGAAATGCCACATGATGGTAAGCGAAGGAATTGTGCTTGGACATAAAGTGTCTAGCAAAGGGTTGGAGGTAGACCCGGTAAAGATTGAAGTTATTTCCAAATTGCCCCCACCGAATTCGGTTAAAGTGGTACGGAGTTTTCTAGGTCATGCTGGTTTTTATCTCCGCTTTATAAAATATTTCTCTAAAATCACCAAACCATTATCTGAGTTGTTGGAAAAGGATGTTGTTTTTGATTTTAATGACAAGTGTTTACATGCGTTCAACATGCTTAAAGAAAAACTAATTTCCGCACCGGTTGTGCAAACACCAGACTGGACTAAGCCGTTTGAATTAATGTGTGACGCGTCTGATTTTGCAGTTGGGGCTGTTTTGGGACAACGTGTGGACAATAAACCCACTGTGATTTTCTATGCATCCAAAACCTTAAATGACACACAACTGAATTACACGACAACCAAAAAAGAACTTCTCGCCGTTGTTTTTGCTTTCAAAAATTTCGGCAATACCTTGTTGGATCAAAAGTCGTGGTATGGACGGACCACGCCGCCATTAAGTATTTGATGGAGAAAAAGGATGCCAAACATAGATTGATTAGGTGGATCTTACTCTTACAAGAATTTGATACTGAAATCAAAGATAAGGCGGGCATTGAAAATGTGGTCGCAGACCATTTGTCTAGGTTGGAAAGGGTAGATGAAAAGGATGTGCACATACCCATTACCGAGACATTTCCTGATGAACAACTTTTAAAAGTAAAACCGAAAGACCCTTGGTTTTCTTACATTGTTAACTATCTTGCCTGCAAAATTATGCCGGATGATTGGACATACCAAGAGAAGAAGAATTTTTTTTCATTCTTTGCGTTATTATTTCTGGTATGACCCTATTCTATTGAAGCAGTGCAGGGATGGTGTCTTACATAGGTGTGTACCAGAGGTAGAATACGAAAGTGTTCTTTGTCATTGCCATACACTACCGACGGGTGGCCACCATGCAAGTTCTCGGACTACCGCCAAAGTACTTGAAAGTGGCCTGTACTGGCCTACTTTGTTCAGGGATGCTTATGATTTGGTGCGGCAATGTGATTCCTGCCAAAGGGCAGGTAACATTTCAAAAAGACAAGAGATGCCTCTCAATGTATTTCAAGAGGTTGAGGTGTTCAACTTGTGGGGTATTGATTTTATGGGATCCTTTGTGTCCTCAAATTCTAACTTGTACATTCTTTTAGCTGTTGATTATGTGTCGAAGTGGGTAGAGGAAATACCCACAAGGACTAATGATGTCACTGTAGTGTGCAGGTTTGTCAATCAGTTGATGACAAGGGAAGGTATGATCTTGATCCAATGTGGAGGATGAGAACAAGTATGATCTAACATGGTTTAGTAGGTGGTCTACCTGTGCCTTGCATAACTTGCTAGGGTTAAGCATGCTAGACCCAAGGATGTTTGTGGCCTTTGTTATCAAGGTGAAGTTTTCCTCCCATCCTGGGAGAGGGACCCTTTGGTTGGGTGTATACCACTGTTGTTGGTTTTGTGGTAACCTAAAGAGGTCTCATAGGATCTCACGAAGCTAAGTGAAAAGTACATGGTATGAGAATGAACCTGTAGACCCATAGATAACCATCCCTAAGTGAATGTGGATGTGTTACCATGGAGGTAACCTGTATGGGGCCTGGCCAAGTTAGGTAGGTCTCCATGACCCCTATAAAAGGATGAAAGAAAGCCCATTTATACAGAGGGAAATGATAAAAGCTTGGGTAAGGTTCTAAGTTGAACATGTACTATAAGAGAATCCTAAGTCTATCCTAGGGTCAGGTAGGGATAAGACCGATGGAAGTAGGAGTTGCCTAATTCCCTAGTTGCACATGACCATAGGGTCGGGAGGTAACTACTATCATTGTCTGAGGGCCATGGGTTAGGAGATTGATCACCTTCATGAACTCATGGGACTCAAAGGGCAGATGAGTAGGGCACTCTCTGGATGCATAAGGGAAGAGGAATGACCCCTAAAGTGCCGGTATCCTATAGACCTAGAGGAGATGACCAAGGATTGTGTGATGACCCAAGTAGGTTCGAGACTAATTTTCTGTGGAAGCAACTTTGATATCGAGATGATTGTGATGAAGTGACATATGAGGCACATTTCAACTTAGATTTAAAGGTGTACTGGCAAGGTGGGATGTACCATCTATACTCTTGGAATAGGAAGAACTATGTATTTGGACTGCAACCAAATGCTTATTTCCTCTTGTTATGGGAGAGAGAGATAGTACAGTATGCATGCCATACACTAAGGATAAAGATGATGTGGGTTGGAACGTTGTCACGAGATATGGGGACATAGAAGATAACATACCCTGGTGTAGTGAATGATACATGGACGGTTTACCAACACTAAGAGAAATGAAGTAGTCATCTTTTGAGAATATTTTATCATGAGCCATGTGGAACTTACAAGTTATACCAGGTTGAGTTTTGATCACCATGATGATGAAATTAGAGAGTGTTCTTAATGAAGATAGACATAGAGTTTGATGTGAGACAATAAGTGAAATACATGGAAGTGTATGTCTTCAATGTTACCTAATACATAAGAAGGTGAAGTGGTAATGGATACTCTGGTTGAGATATATCTGCCTAGTTTGGCTAGAAGAGGTTGTTAGACTAACCCTAAGTTTGGAAAAGAAGATATGTTTGGCTAACACTAATGTAACAAGATCAGTTAATGGTTGTTTGGTTAGTCAGTCTAGTCCTTGATACAATGAAAGGATGGTTGTAGAACCTCAAATTCACTCTTTGGATAGGAAGGTGATGAAACCCTGATGAGAGTGGTTTAAGGTTTCCGAGGAATCGATCTTGAGGAATCATGACATACAGGAAATCATGATTTTAAGATCACCATACACCATGGTACTACTGAGATAATGAATGATGGTAGTACTTTGGATGCTTAAGATGAAGCTGCATGTGGTATGTTGCCATGCATGATAGAAGGAGAAGAATGAGAACTGGTAACCCAGTGCATTGATATAAAGGATAAATCATCCCCATAAGAGAAAGGGAGTTCATCACTATGGATGTTGTAAGTCTCCCCTGGACCAAGGAAGGTCAAGATGCAATATGGGTTATGGTAGATCACATTACCTAGATGACATAAGAAAGAAAGAGTTCTATCAAGGGACAGATTTGGTTGAACTACCCATGAGAGAGATGGTTCAGCTACACCATGATGTGAGTTCCAAAGGTTCTTGAGTTTGACCTAAAGGTTCCCTTCCAAAAGGTGGAAGTAAGTACATGAAGAATTTGATGTTAGTACTTTTTATCACCCCTAACTAATGGTTAGTATGATCTAGACTAAAGGGTATGATGAGAGCATATGTGCTAATTCCAGGTGATCGCTAGAGACAGTTCTTGTCCTATGAAATATGTGATGATGACCACCATAGCCAGTATCGGGATTTAAAGAAGCTCTACAAGGGAGGTTGTGCCGGTCACCACTTCAGTAGTGTGATGTTGGTGAAAGGACCACATGATGGTTAGAAAAGGACCATAGTGCATGTAGATGAAGTCGCTTTGATCGTACAATGGCTGAAAGGAGCCTAGAGACGAAGAAAGTTGTGAGCAGATGCAAAGTAGACTGACATGCAGTTCACTGTGGGAGAATATGTGACATGAAAATCTGACCCCTCTGAGCTATACCTAAGAAAGCTGAGTCCCCAATACATGGGTCCATTGAGATGGATTGGTGGAGAAGGTTAACCTTACCCCTCAGGATAAAGTAATGTGTGATGAGTTCCATGTGTCCAATTTAGAGTACTATGTGAGGTACCGGACCATGTGCTGAGCAATGAACCTAGTGAGCCCCAAGGGAGGCAAAAATGCCCTGAGTCACCTGTGCAGTTTATAGACGTCAGAGTGAAAGAACTCAGAGAAAAGAATATGTGATGATAAAGGTTCTTTGGAAGCTCCATGAGTACGGTAAAGACACATAGGGGCCAATGATGGAAATGGAAAAGTCTTATCCTGAATTGTTTATTTGCTTGATAAGAATTTTGAGGACAAAATTCCTATAAGAGGGGAAGGATGTTACAACCCCAATTTTTTTGGGTTCAATTGGTGAGAAATGTAATTTCTCATATTAAAGATAATTGAACAAATAATAATATAATTTTTTTTGAATAAATGGATTTTGTTTACAATAGCCTTGATGATTGTGTTGTGGGCTTTATTGGCTATTGGGCCCAAATAACAAGAAAATTCAATTAGTAAATGAATAATTGAATATTTGAGAAAAGGAAAATATGGAAACCTCTAGAAGGGCACATCCAAAGAGGATTTCATGCCTCTTGGGTTCCAAGGAGTCCAACGTTACAAAGAAAAGGCAATAAGAAAAGAAAAGATTAATTAAGTATTTCTTTATTAAGAAAGAAATTGAAAATAATGATAAAATGTGGAAAATGAGTGGAAAGAGGCATAAATGAGATTTCTTGGTGTATTTTCGTATCCATGAGGTTGCTAATATTAAAAGGAATGTCAATGAGGAAAATAAAAGAGAAATAAAGAGAAAACATCAAAAAGAGTTATTTTAATAAGAAATAAACATAATAATGAGGAAAAATACATTTAGATGCATCTAGAAGGATGATGAGTGTCCAATAAAAAGGATTTCGAAATAATAGAGTTTCTTGGGATCTAAGGAGTCCCAATAAAGAGGAAAGAAAGAGAAAATACCAAAATTACAAAATAAGAGGATAATGTAATGCATTATTAATGAATTTTGTAGTATTGTCAAAAAGATAGTATTTTCTAATAAAGGAAAATAGGATTTTGTGCAAATAGATTAAAAAGCAAGAACAAAGAGAACAAGAGGGATAATGTTTGAAATCCTAATATCAAAAGAAGAAGGAATAGTAAAGAAATATGAGAGAGAGAGAGAACTAGCTTATTAATGAAGGAATCACATTCCTAATAGGAAAGGGGCATTGCTAATTCCTAGATGAGAACCGTAGGACGCGAATACTCTCCCCTATATAAGGGGTAGAGCCCTTGGCCGAGTTCAGAGAGATTCCACGCACCCCTCTCTCCCCTTTTCTTATTTCTTGCACGTAAAACCATAACGGGGAAATAGTTCTACCCATAGAGAAACAAAGGATGGTTTCATAGTCTTGATGAAGGCAGGGAGACTCCACAACAATTTAAGACCGATCGACTACCAACCCAGCCCCTTTGTCTTCGCGCATCTTCCACCGTAGGTCTGCAAAATCGCGATGATTGTAGCAGCAATCAAGAACTGATCCCGTGCTTGAGTGGCTATCTTGATGACGACCAGCAACACCCTCACGTGTGCAGAGGCATGACAGAGGATGAGGAACTGTCCTGGAGGTCGAAGAGATCGAGGAGGAGGAGCCGGAGCAGCGCCTAGGGCTATAGGTCGACGACTAGGGCGACAACAAGTCGCTGGCGCAAGGAAGGAGAAGGGCGGAGAGGCGTTTGATGGTCTTGCCCTCTACGGGCTAAGGTGCTGTCCAACTTACCCAAGGGCAGTTTTGTCATTCAATTATAATTCCAAATCGGTGGTCGAGCAATTGCATGGGAACTTGGCGATGTGGCGATCTGTGATTGGTCGGAAGGTATTTTTCTTACAAAATTCATATCTAATAATCAGTAGCTCGGATGGATACGAATAAAATATGCTTTTTGCTCAGAAAAATGAGAGGAATTCAATAAAAATATGTTTAGAAACTAATTCATCTTGAAATTCAAAAAGTAGTCAATTTTAATGGATTAAAGATTAAGAAACTCTACTTTGGGATGATTAATGTGATTAGTAGAGTTTAATGGGTGATTAAAGTTGATATTAACCTGTTAATTGTAAAAAGGAACATTAAGATAAAAAAGGATGAACTTTGCATGTAATTAGTTTAATTTAGAGATTATGTGCATAAACATGCTTGAAATTTGAAAAGTACATAAAGTTATCATCTTTAATGAGTTAATTAATGAAAAACCCTTAGATTTGATGATAGTTGGCTTCAATGATGTTCTTTGGATAATTCAAGCCAATATTAACCTGTTGTTAATAAAAGTGAAAATAGGATCTAGAAAGATGATCTTTTTATATAATTGGCTTAATTTAGGGTTCCGTGTGCACAAATATGCATTAATGGGCTTGAAAATCCTAATTTAGGTGAATATGTCTTTTAATTGTTTTAATTGTTCAAATCCATGAGTAAATAGAGATATGACAATCCTAAGTTAATTTGAGTATAAAAGACTATTAAGATGGATAATTGAGCAATTAGGGTTTATACGAGTAGAAAAAGTATTTTAGGGTTTGTTAACCTAAAAGGGATAAAGTTTGAGAAATTGATCTAAGAAATCCTATTGAATACTAACGAAACCTTAATTCGGATTAGAAATCCTAGAAAGTGAATCCAAGTCAATAAAGTAGATTCTTGATAAAGTGTGTAATAAATAGAGTACATATTCTTTTCAGGAATTATGTGATTGTTGAATTGCTTGCTTGGATTGCGTTCTTGGTTGGAATTGCTTAATGCTTGTGAAATCATCAAATTAGGTATGTGGTTATGCTTATGAATAATCGCTCTAGATTCATGGTGATTCCCGAAGTTTTATCAGTTGCTTGAAAATAACTGTTGGAGGTCTATTTATTTCATGCAACTATAATGTGACTATGATTACCACTATAAATGCGCATATATAACTGGCTAGATCTGGGTCCACCTCTATTGCTTGAAAAGAAAAAAAAACGGGTAATCCTAGAGCAAGGTCTAGGTTATCGTGAGTTAGAAATTGGGCTACCTACGTGTAGTGCCATGAGACTCTTTAGCATACCCTGAGTTAAGGAATGGTTTACCTATGAGTAGTTCCATGTGACTCAACCCTAGAAGCTGGTTCACTTGATAGGTGGAACATGAGGGGTTTAATGGGGATGACACAGAGGATAGGGTACCCTTGGATCGCAGAGTTATATCTAAAATGTAATCTTGGTTGTTAAATGATTAATTGAATGATTACATTGTTAACATATTTACATGATTATTGTTTCCCCCACATACCAGCTTCGGATGACCGAAGTTTTGTTTGTCAGCGTTTTAGGTACAAGCCAATAGGACAAATAGTAAATCATCATATTGTGAAATACATGAAGTAAAATACAAGGAGGATTAGTTAGAGTAGAATCCATAAGTGGATAGAAGTTTAGAGATCCAAGTTTTCAAAAAGGTATGTGAAAGTTTATTTTCTTACAACTTTTCAGTTTAGTCTGTTAAAATTTAATAATTGTTCTTGGTTAAGTGCCGAACTTTTGATCTGGAAATTATGGGTGCAACTTCTACTTCTCGGTCTCCCTTAATTGGGGGTTACCGGAAGGTGGGGTCGTAACATATTCCCATTAATTGGTATATTCCTAGTCCCCAGGTGTCCTACATGTTCATAGGTTAATCCAAATAAATTTATGCTAATGTGTGAAGAGAGAAAAAGGAAAGAAATGCTTTCAAAACTGAGTCAGCCATCTATCTAGGAGAAGACACTAGTTTTAGGGAAGGGGTATAAAATATCCTATCATAATGGAACAATCAAGAGAATAATTACCTCACTCTGAGAGAGATGATAAGAGATAATTTATTTATACTTGTATCTATAATGGCCTCAAAATTATATTTTTGAACATGAGGTTGCTTCATTAATCCCCATAATAGTTGTCTTTATCCAAAGACATCAAAGTCACTAATGTGTGTTCAATTTGGTATTCAGTTACACAGAGTAATGATAAAATTGACTTATTTTTTATGTAGTTCAAATATCCTAATAATTTCTACTCATATATATAACTATATATATATATATATATATATATCTGTGTGTGTGTGTGTGTTTGCATGACACATGTTGAAGGATTGTAGAATACTAATTTTTTTCTTCATGATCTAGACTTCATAAAACACAAATGTAGATAATATTAAGAATCAATGATATATCATGTACTGGTATATTTGTTTCTCCCTTATATAGATGCCACCTATACTAATTGTTGATTGGGTTCATTTTTTGGAAAAATATGGTTTGTTAAAAGAGTTCTTGATGTCTTATAGTTGTTATTTTCTCCATTATTCTATAAATTCTCAATTTTCACTCTATAAATCCTGGTAGAAATTTTGTAAACATGACAATTTATTCTTCTCCACCTCACACCATTTTTGAAGCGAATACACAAGATCTTCAATATATGTCACTTTTGTTTCATGTACATACTTTAGTATTCATGCATCTGTGATCATAATTATTATAAAATATTTAACATATTTTTCTCTCTATTTAAAGTCATACTTGACATACCTTTGCATTTCTTCCAAATCAACCAACTCAAAGAAATTGGCAATGCTATCGGGAAGACAATCAAAATTGACTCCACGACTATGAAAGGGCACATAGGAAAGTTTGCTAGGATTGGTGTCGAAGTTTACATGACCAAACCACTTCTCCCAGTCATCCTCATAAATGGGGAACACTTAAGATTGGAATATGAGACATTCCATGTATTTGTATGATATGTGGCCAGATTGTCCATCTAGAGGAGAACTACATGCATGTCACTCCAAAGCTTGCTGACAACACTCCAAAAACCCAATTCAGCACCCTAGCCTACACCATGAGAATCCATGCAAAGAAACCCAAAAAAATGATAGGCAAAGCCCAAAGAAATCCCATCTCACAAACCCTCCATGGTGAAACAACTCTCTAAGCAGGCAACCAAAGACAACGGGAAGCAAACTAAAGTCTCTTTAGACCTAGGTGTTGATGGATTTCAACTGGTGATTAGAAGAAACTAGAAGAATAAAAAATGGCCCAGGTGAGTTCCTCTGGGAGCACCAACATAATCCCAATGCACACCAACATCGGCAACCGAACGACAGTAGGGAGAGACACAACTATGCACCTGGTAGAAGATGAGACTGTAGAGGGTTGCCCACCATCTTCTATGTTTATGAAATGTTTTAGTTCCCTGAAGGACATACCAACCTTTACAGTTGGTAATGACAACTAGGGAGGAGTCCAACTACATAATTGCATGATCATTTATTGCCTTGTTCATCTAAGCCTAGATCGGGTTTGGAATAAAGGGAAAAGAACAAACAACTATGTTAGTGCTATCAATGCTAATGAAGATACTACAACAAAGAAAGCACTAGACTTCAATGTATATGGCAATGGGGACATGGGGGCCCAGTCAGATACGGCCAAAGTAAATGGTGAACCCATCACTATTTCTTAATCGTCAGCTATACCCCACCTTACTATCCATGAATATTATCTAATGTAATATCCAAGGAGTTTTCTCCTCAGATAAGATTAATTATCTAAAATTTCAAAAAATCTTCTAACAACCTACATGCTATGGCCATTTTTGAACCCAGATGTATTGGGTATATGACACAATCAATCATCTCCCAACTTGGTTTCTCCTCATCTCATCGGGTAGAAGCGAATGGGTTTTCAGGTGAAATTTGGCTCTAATGGAACAACTACCACTATACAATCTACATCATCCACAACCATTGTCAATTCACCATTGCATAATGAACCATGCCTGTAATTTGACAATCACTTATTCCAGTCCTTCTCCTACTAATAGAAACTTCCTATGGCATCATCTTCAAGCTATTTCCCCTAATGTACCTGGCCCCTGGGAGGTACTAGGAAACTTCAACACGATGCTCTGCACATTTGAAAATCAAGGAGGAAAATTCTTTTATCAGAGCTCTTGTGACAAATTCAATAGTATGTTGATGGCCATGGGCCTAAATGATATAAAGGTTGAAAGACAACTCTACACCTTTAAAAGGGGAAACCTGCATGAATGTATGGATAGGCTTACAACCAATGAGATATGGATAGACATTAATGCTGATACTAGTATCTCCATACAGCCTCACATTTACTCTGACCATAACCCCCTTCTTGTTGTTAATAGGAAGGAGAAGCATCGTCACCATATCCATTTCAGGATGAAGGAAAGTTGGAATCTCCAACCTATCTTCAACACTCACATCCATCAATAATGGAACAACTCTAAGCACTTCTTAGAAGCCCTAGAAGCATTCCAAAAGACTACTCTAAAATGGGATGTAACATCTTCTAACAAGAATAGAAAGAACAAAGCAAAACTTATTTTTGAACTGAACACCACCCAGAAATCCGCTGCCTCCACTAGCAGCAATGTCGCTGAGCTCAAAGTCATCAAGATATAAGATGAATTCTAGAAACTAACCACCAAAGAAGAGGCAGACCTTCAGTAGAAAGCACATATTAATTGGCTCAAGATGGATGACTACAACCCAATATTTTTCAACAGCTACATCAAGGCTCGACGCCACCAAAACAAAATTTCCTATCTCAAGAACAATGTGGGTGAATGGATTACTTCCCATGAGGAAATCCAACAAATGTTGAGGAACTACTTTTGAAGCTCTTGTCAGCCCAACAACATTGCGATCCTGATCACATTGAGGAGTACCCATGTACATTCTATACTATACATGAACATCTTCTTTTTGGCATGCATGCTACACCCACTACTAAGGAGATCCACAAAGTCATTCTCTCTATGTCTCCAACTAAGGCGCCTAGCCCAGATGGCATATACAATGAGTTTCTTCATCACCATTGGAAGCGCATCAGCCCTTCTACTATTAAAATGATCACCAACATCTTCATTCAAGGATGAATTGACATCAAGCTTAGAAATTCCAATATGGTTCTCATCCCAAAGGTGGAAGTTCCTCATCACTATAGTGACTTCCATCCTATTTCTCTGAACAACTCAGTTTTCAAATTGGTCTAAAAAATTATAGTAGAGCGGATTAAACCTTTGCTTTATGACTGGATTGTTCCCACCCAATCTAGCTTCATTCTAGACTAAAGAATAGGGGACAACATCCTCCTTGACAAAGAGGTTGTACATTCCATGATACATAAAATAGGGAAAATAAAATGGATGGCGATTAAAATTGACCTATCCAAAGCATTCGATTAGATGGGATGGAGCTTCATTCTAGACACGCTCCATAAAGTTAGTCTAGACCCCACAATTATCAATATCATCATGGAGGTAATTACACAAGGTGGGACCTCCATTTTATGGAAAGGGAAAGTTTTTCCACCATTCAAAGTGTCGCAAGGGGTGAGACAAGGTGACCCAATAAGTCCCTAGGTATTTGTCCTCTGCATGGAAAGGCTCAGCCAAGTTATCCAGCCAGACTCAAACCAAGGTACTTGGAAACCTATTATTATGAACAAAGGATGACTTAAGATTACACATGTATGCTTTTTTGATGACTTGATACAGATGCAGAAGACACCACAGTTCAAGATTCCATAGTGAAGAAGACCATGGATAAATTCTCTAACCTCTCAGGCTAATAGATATCACGTACAAAGTCTAAATGCTTTTTCTCTACTAATGTTACTAAAAGAGATAAGAGAATCATATCGAGGAAGCCGGGCATCCCCATATTGAATACCTTGGGTGCTATCTAGGAGTCATGATACTTCATCACAAAATCAATAAGGCCACTCACTCGCACATCCTCGACGCTATGAAAATGTAGATGAATAGATGGACCATGAGGCACCTTTCCTTAGCAGGGCATATCAATCTAGAAAAGGCCACCCTGTCAAAAATCACAGCATATGCTATGCAGACCACCTCACTATCTCCGACACTTTGTTATGATATTAATAGACATGTTAAAAAATTTGGTCAGATAATAGAGAATAAAAGAAAATGTCCCTCATATCCTGGGAGAAGGTCACTATGAGTAATGATTGAGGTGGTCTAGGTATTAATGACACAAGAGATTTCAACCAAGCTTTAATGATGAAGAATATATGGTCCTTCATAACTCAACATGCTAAACCATGGGTAAGAGTAATGAAGGACACATACTTCCAAAAAAATAAGATTACAAGCCCCCTTGCTATGCCACATGGGGATTCATCAGAAGGAATCTACCCTATATCTTCGCTTAATCATATAATATCATCAATGATGGCCAATCTACTAGAGTCTGGTCTGATAAATGACTGGGTGACTGACCGGCCTTTTTCACGCGTCCGGAAATGAACGCGGGACAAAGGAAGGAATCAAGCTTTAAATTTATAACCCGAAACCTTCTAGGCCCCCACAACTTAATTACGGGGTTGAAGTAGATATACGGGGTCGAACACAGGGACGTGGTGACGTTTAGGACGCCACAGATTTCTGTTCTTGAGTCAGATAAGCCAAAACGATAGTCGATAAAAGAAAGTGCTAGAACTAGTCTAGCGGGTTATCACGATTAAAATAAGGAAAAGAAAAGAAAACAAAAGCAAAACAAGACAGAGCGCGAGGTTCTACTAACTAGAGAAAGAGAGTTCTTAGCTATGTAACCACAAAAGGGGCAGTCTATGCACTCATTCTCGGGCATAGACAACCCTCGAACACCCAAGCAAGCATCTAGCACGCACATCGACATCTGTCCTGTGGGGTCATCCCACTCGCTCTCACGATGCGTGACTAAAACCATCAACGATATGTCATTAACCCTCTCTCAAGGGATGACATATCAACACCTCAGTATATGCTAAGTTCCCTCTCGGGTCTTAGGATATTATGGGGTGTTAGGAACAGAATACCTTGGATCGTCCTCCTCTCGGGTTCAGATCCAAACTACCGTCTCTTAGCTATTTCTACAATGGATCTCTCAATACAGGCAGAAATAGCAGTTCAAGCCAGTAAGAGATCAACCAAACTAGCAATCATAACTTGGAAAGAGAAAATAGAACATGCAACATACTAGATCTGATATGAATCTACTTGCTTAAGGAAAAAGTATATAAACATGCCCAGATCGGGCCACATAGCCAAGAAGGAGCAAACTAGCCATAGACAAGCATAGCTGGCACCGAACAAAGATGGATAAACATCGTTTGTACAAGAAACAAAGGAATGCAGTAGAATGAAAGAGAAGAGGGGAGAGATATAGCCCGTAGAGGAGAGGTGGCTCTCGCTCCTTGGCCTCCGTGCAGGCCGGATCTCGCCCCTTGGGCCTTCTCTTTGTCCCTCTGGACTCTTTGATTCTCTCTTTCTCTAGGCCGTATCGGGCAGCAGCCGTATCGGGCGGCGGGCGTATCGGGCGGCAGGCGTATCGGTCGGCGGGCGTATCGTGCGGCGGGCGTATCAGTCGGCGGGCGTATCGGGCGGCGGCTGTATCGGTCGGCGCAGCCGTATCGGGCAACAGCCGTATCGGGCAGTAGACTTTTAGGGAACCCGACACACTAGCTCCTTGGTTTAGGAACTAGCTCTTGCAGGGTCCTTCCTCGAGCCCTCCGCTCTCTCCTCCTCCGAAGAAGCATTCTTGTAGGCTGGCAGCTGCTATTTATAGGCAGTGAGTTGATGTGAGTTGTAGCTTTTATTGGTCCACGTGTCCTTCATCCGTGGCTTCAATCTTGAGGAACCAGGTCGGCCAATATGACTGTCACTTGACGACCGTATCGGGCAACCGTATCGGTCGGCGGCCGTATCGGTCGGCGCACCTGTATCGGTCGACGGCCGTATCGGTCGGCGCACCCATATCGGTCGACGGCCGTATCGGGTAGCTGTATCGGCCGGCGGCCATCTCATCCAGACCATATCAGGCAGCTGTATCGGGCACCCATATCGGGCAGCCATATCGGCCAGTTGCTGCGATTCTTGTCTTTTCCTGGTCTGGTACTTGAAAGTCCCAAAATTGGCTAGTTTCGGTGCCTGCAAGTCTAAAATTGGCTAATTAGCTACATTTATTGGCTATTTTGACTATTTTATCTAATGAGAGACAAAAATCATAAAACATGAGCAAAATGGTGCATATTAGGACTAAAGTGATATAAAACCATAGATAAAATGCATAGAAAATATGCACTAATTTGGGTGTTATCAACTACCCCAAGCTTAAACCTTGCTTGTCCTCAAGCAAGACTGTGCTCAAAGAACAAAAAGATAACATCCAAATTAAGCTTGGCAATAGATGATAAGGTTAAGAAAAAATAGTTTAAAGCATCAATACTCTTGATCCATGTCATTTCAGAACAAACCCCCACCAAACAAGCACAATCCTGCCAAAGTAAGATCAAAGAATTTCCAGGCAAGATTAAGCAAATTCACTATAGCCTACCAATACTCATGAGGGTTTGAATCATAATTATTTGATCATGAAAGAGTTGTCACTTAGGTGATCACGCGGGTGATGAGTAATGAGCCATCACCATGAATCCATGCATACCAATCAGGAATACCATGCCTCTCACTTATTCATGTCTTAAGAAATAAAGCAAAAAGACTCTAATGACTTCTGAGGATCCCGATCTGCGTCAGATTGGTCCATGTAGCGAGCAACAGTCCCTGCAGTCCGAACCAGTTGGTCCAAAGCAGTGAGATGAACTCCTCGTACTGCGCCCGAACCAACCCTGCTACTGAGATGATCTCATAGGTCACCTAGGGGGTTCCTAGTGACTCTCTAATGAGCTTCTTAGAGTGGTACTACCAGGCACGACATATCCGCGTTCATGAGTGCAGTCATACACCGGCTGGGCACCATCCTCAACTCTCCTAAAAGAGAAAACAAGCGCTCATTTATTGTTCACACTCAGGCTTTTATCATCTGCATTCTATTTTTAGGCTTGGGTGAGAACTATATAGATATTTTTGGGATTTTATGGGCGGCCAAACCTCTTTTTCACATTTTTATATTTTTCATCTTTTTGACTCAATCTAATGTGAGAAGGCATGTAGTCCATCAAGGAAAAGCACTTCACCTTGATCATGGCTCAAAACTCATCATGGCCCGCTTGATACCTGTGTGAAAAGATAGCAATTATGATTCAAGAATCCTTAGAATAGAGGAAAACTTGTGAATCCACAGCTAGGTTCTTTGATCATGTTTTAGCTCATTCCAGCGGTCCTTTACCGTGGATTTTCCATTCACGACACAGATCAAGGGAATTTAGCTTTAAGGTATGAAAAAGGGACATAACCTTAGGTTTATTACCAAACTCAAGGAAAGAGTCAAAGAGCAAGTCAATCAAAAGGTCAAGCAATTTTTAAGATGAAAATTGTGCATCTAGGCATGAAGCCAAGCATTTATCTATTAGATTCACACCACATAGCCATAATTGCAAAGCTAAAAAGCTGAAAATTTTGAAAATTTAAGATTAAATGCAGGAAATAGACATGTATGCAAGAAGGGTGAAGAGAAAAGAAGGGAAAAGCCTACCACCCCAAGCTTAAAATTTTGCTCGTCCTCGAGCAAGTCTCAAACTTGAAATATTGAGGCAGGAATGCATGAGTTTAACGACATTTATTGAAGTTCTAAAGATGATGCATGGGTGCAAGGATATCAAAACAGTTAGAGGAAAGAAATTTACCAGCAAGAAAATGAAAAGCAAAATTTATTGTAATAAAAGGGCGGGAGGGTGGGTAAGAGAAAAGGGGGTGGCTGCCCCACGATCCTGACACTGAGATCCCAAATTCTGAGTTTTGGGACCAGTGTCACCTGTGTCTTGCCGACGGGTTCCGCCACATAATATGAGTAGAATAGGCGGATGTGTTGGCCCTGCCGAGTCTGAAGAAGAAAAGTAAATCTGGCGACTCGGTGAAGTCATCTTTGTGCTGGAAGTGGCTTGAACTGCACTGAGATGAATTCTTCAGCATTTCATCCTCAGGGTACCTTTCATTATATGATTCTAAAAATGAAGGACCTGGGATGTCGACACAGGATGAGATAGATGAGAGAGGTTGGACGTTATCTTGAGGACTCATATCTTCTCTCTCCATCTCTGCACTTGAGGTTGGATGCTCAGATAAATCTTCATGTACTGTTTGACTCATCCAATCATCTTCTAAGCAAAAAGTACCCCCCTGAAGAATCTGTTTGTGGTTCTACCACCCCAAGCTTATCACTTAGCATGGAGTCGAGGGTGTCTTCATGCTTAGCAGCCATGTTGTTGTGCACCGTCCATCCTACCCCCTTGACGTCCACCCTACCTTGTAAAGGTATGGGTGTAAATGGTGACTCATGCTGCTCTAACTCGTCGTCGGCATTATACTCACTGCTCCATGTCGATCAGCTGTCGTCGTCATCATCGTTGTCGTCATCGTCATCGAACAAATTTTTCCAAACCATGGTTGGCGTACTGCTCAAAGCGAAGTGACAAGTCTCAATATGAGAGATGTCACTCTGGTCTGGTTCAATATCTGACTCTGGTTCCTCTGAACAACTTTCTGGATGTGAGGTTGTTTGGCTGTCATTGTGAGGATAAGAGTCTTCGTCATCGTCATCGTTGGCCCATTCATGTCTATGACTCATATCGTCCATTGGTTCATCAGCTGGGTCATCTGGATAGAATGAAGGGCTTCCCCAAGTGGGTTGGTCTTCACAGAAAAATCTTGGCGAATCCAGTTGATGGTCTGAATAGGATGGTGAGATATACTCCGATTAAGATCCAATGGAATGGCCTTGATGACTAACGTCTTCATTATCTTGTGATGGCATTTGTAATTGGATTGTAACCAAATCAATGAGCTCTTGGAGCCTCCTGCCTTGTTCAACATCTTTATCATGAAGTTGTTGTACTTGAGCAACAATGCTTTCGAGACCCGTCGATTCTGCCATGCACATTGGTTGCTGACCTACTGTACCAGACTGATGCTCTTGAATGAATTTTCACTCAACAGTTTGAACTAGACTTCTACTGCAGTCCGCAGCCTCGGTGCCTACTTTGAGAAGACGATTCTGCTCTTCTAGCAGTTGTTGCTTGGGATCGACATCTTCTTGGAGATGAGGGACTAGGGAGGTGAGCGCCTTGCCACTCTCTCCAGCTAACTCCACTGCCTTAATCAGTTCTTGATCCCATGCTAGCACGGGAGTCGATGGTTGACTGGCAGTCTCCTTTGTTGTAATTTCAACATATGACGACGGTGGAGGTGAGTATAACTCGACTAGTTGTAGAGCACGACCTTCAATTATTTGCCAGTAGTCAGAACTGCGGAAAAACTCGGGAGGACAGGCGGACAAGATGACTTGTCTTGCCGAAGCAAGATCCATGGCTGAAAAAGGTACAAGAAAAAGAGAAGGTATTCAGTATATATGAACACGTATGTTTAAAACAAATGAAAATTTATGCATATATATACAGGCTTATAGTGACAGAACAAAAATCTACTAGGCGTGTAAACGTGGAAAACCCACGTCCCCGGCAACGGTGCCAAAAGTTGACCGGCCTTTTTCACGCGTCCGGAAATGAACGCGGGACAAAGGAAGGAATCAAGCTTTAAATTTATAACCCGAAACCTTCTAGGCCCCCGCAACTTAATTACGGGGTCGAAGTAGATATACGGGGTCGAACACAGGGACGTGGTGACGTTTAGGACGCCACAGATTTCTGTTCTTGAGTCAGATAAGCCAAAACGATAGTCAATAAAAGAAATTGCTAGAACTAGTCTAGCGGGTTGTCACGATTAAAATAAGGAAAAGAAAAGAAAACAAAAACAAAACAAGACAGAGCGCGAGGTTCTACTAACTAGAGAAAGAGAGTTCTTGGCTATGTAACCACAAAAGGGGCAGTCTATGCACTCGTTCTCGGGCGTAGACAACCCTCGAACACCCAAGCAAGCATCTAGCACGCACAACGACATCTGTCCTATGGGGTCATCCCACTTGCTCTTGCGATGCGTGACTAAAACCATCAACGATATGTCATTAACCCTCTCTCAAGGGATGACATATCAACACCTCAGTATATGCTAAGTTCCCTCTCGGGTCTTAGGATATTATGGGGTGTTAGGAACAGAATACCTTGGATCATCCTCCTCTCGGGTTCAGATCCAAACTACCGTCTCTTAGCTATTTCTACAACGGATCTCTCAATACAGGCAGAAATAACAGTTCAAGCGAGTAAGAGATCAACCAAACTAGCAATCATAACTTGGAAAGAGAAAATAGAACATGCAACATACTAGATCTGATATGAATCTACTTGCTTAAGGCAAAAGTATATAAACATGCCCAGATCGGGCCACATAGCCAAGAAGGAGCTAACTAGCCATAGACAAGCATAGCTGGCACCGAACAAAGATGGATAAACATCGTTTGTACAAGAAACAAAGGAATGCAGTAGAATGAAAGAGAAGAGGGGAGAGATATAGCCCATAGAGGAGAGGTGGCTCTCGCTCCTTGGCCTCCGTGCAGGCCGGATCTCGCCCCTTGGGCCTTCTCTTTGTCCCTCTGGACTCCTCGGTTCTCTCTTTCTCTAGGCCGTATCGGGCAGCAGCCGTATCGAGCGGCGGGCGTATCGGGCGGAGGGCGTATCGGGCGGCGGGCGTATCGGTCGGCGGGCGTATCGGGCGGTGGCTGTATCGGTCGGCGCAGCAGTATCGGGCAACAGCTGTATCGGGCAGTAGACTTTTAGGGAACCCGACACACTAGCTCCTTGGTCTAGGAACTAGCTCTTGTAGGGTCCTTCCTCCAGCCCTCCGCTCTCTCCTCCTCCGAAGAAGCATTCTTGTAGACTGGCAGTTGCTATTTATAGGCAGTGAGTTGATGTGAGTTGTAGCTTTTATTGGTCCACGTATCCTTCATCCGTGGCTTCAATCTTGAGGAACCAGGTCGGCCAATATGACTGTCACTCGACGACCGTATCAGGCAACCGTATCGGACAACCGTATCGGTCGGCGGCCGTATCGGTCGGCGCACCTGTATCGGTCGACGGCCGTATCGGTCGGCGCACTCGTATCGGTCGACGGCCGTATCGGGCAGCTGTATCGACCGGCGGCCGTCTCATCCAGACCATATCAGGCAGCTGTATCGGGCACCCGTATCGGGCAGCCATATCGGCCAGCTGCTGCGATTCTTGTCTTTTCCTGGTCTGGTACTTGAAAGTCCCAAAATTGGCTAGTTTCGGTGCCTGCAAGTCTAAAATTGGCTAATTAGCTACATTTATTGGCTATTTTGACTATTTTATCTAATGAGAGATAAAAATCATAAAACATGAGCAAAATGGTGCATATTAGGACTAAAGTGATATAAATCCATAGATAAAATGCATAGAAAATATGCGCTAATTTGGGTGTTATCAGTGACACTTCTACGGGTGGTCTTCATCATACATCACATCATCCTCCTGAGCTTGAGGACCTTAAGGTAGGCTCAATGGTCAATGATGACGACTGGGACTGGAATTTTATTTACAAGTACCTTCCACCTAAATCATGGCCATGGATCAAATCAATAACTCCGCCAATCCCCTTAATGGAGAGGACTCTTGGCATTTCTGCTTGAAGATAATGGCATCCTATCTGCGAGAACCACATACATATAGATAAGGGCCAACAAAGAACAACCGACTCCTGGAAATTGGAGGAAATTGTGGCAAAGGAAAATCCCTGAATATATAAAAAATCTTTCTAAGGCTCTTCATGCATGAAACTCTACACACAAAATCTGAACAAAGGCACCACCACCTGGAGTCCGACGGGGTCTTCCCATGATGTGGCAATGACAAGGAAACCCTTTTACACAACCTTAGATATTGTACTTGACCCAGAGAGGTTTTGGCATCCAAACATCCCCCACCTTCTGTCTTTAGTCTCAATGAGGTTGAATGGAAAAATTTCATCATCGAAGAGACTTCTAAGACCCAAGAAACTACCTTCATAGTGACATGTTGGCACCTATGGATTGCGAGGAATGGATTCACCCATTGAGGCAAGCTCCAACCAGCCTCCTGTCTAAACCTTTTCATTGATTGGTGTTCTAAAACTATTCAAATCCTCTCCAAAGACACCCATATGGTGACGTGAACCATAGTTGCTAAGCCAATATTTGGGGAGTTTGCAATAAATGTCTTCTATGATGCATCCTATCATAAAGAAACTCACAATGTATCTGTTGGTATCTATGTTACCTCGTTTGTAGATGTCTACATATTGGGGTTGGGACACAACCTAAAAGCAATGAGTGTGCTATTCCCCCCTTCATTCTTTGATATCACGGTACATCTAGTTGTCCATTTGACTAGGGAAGTGAAAATGTTGGGTCTGGTTTTCTTGCTTTGGATGTGTCCTTTTGAGAAGTACTTGAGTGTTTTTAAAGAAGATGTTTGAAACCATTATCAACTTGAAGGGAGTATCGTTGAGAGCTATGTTGTGAGGGAGGTTAAGGACTTTTACAATGACTTTTAGAGTTGCAATAAAACTCCTACTAGTGACGTGAACACTGATGTTTATTCTGACAAACATACTTTGGGAGAACGACATAAAGGTATCAATCATGAGTAGTGGGAACAAGCACACTTGTATGTTTTACATAACATTGACATGTGGGTAATTATATCACCAAGCACTCTAATGGCCATAAACAAAATATCCTGCTCCCATTCAATGTGGCTTTCTAGAGAGCATAATCAGACATCAATTAGGTGGTTTGAAGAGAAGTATTCAATTAAATATCTCAAACACCAAATAATGTTACAAAAAATATCAAACAGCTTGTGTATAATCCAAAGACACATGTTACATCATATGAAGCATTTGACATAAATGGATTTTCATACTACACAAAACATCAAGATGATAATAATGTTGTCCAAAATAATGGGCTCACCCTTCAAGCATCTTCATCGTATTTCTCTAGTTCCAAGGATATGAGTCTACATGAAGTAAAGATGTCTTATTATAGTGTCATTGAAGACATATGGGAAGTTGACTACACAAAGTTTAGAGTTCCATTATTTAGGTGCTAATGGGTTGATATTAAAGGAGTTGAAGTTGATGAACTTGATTTCACAATAGTGAATTTGGAGTAGACAAGTGAGAAGGATGAACCATTAATCATGGAATCAAAAGCAATGCAAGTATTCTATATCAATGATTTTGTAAAAGAAAATTGGTTTATCATTCCTCATGGAAAAGGAGAGTTCATTTTAGATTTTGTTGATGAAGAAGAGTACTATGACAAGTATGATGACTCCAGTCCATTCAATGTTGGATTACCAAGTGTAAATGTTGAATCTAACATTGATGACTAAACACGTGAAAATCACATAGAAGGATATTCATTTAAGGTATACTACATACAAGCATTAAATATGATTAATCTAGTCCATTCTCTGCTTCTTATGTTATATTTGCATTATATAATTGTTTATTTTTTCATATGTGGTATAACTTTTTTATATGTTTACTTTTGATTTTATAGATTGCATTTGACGAGGAGCACAATGATCCTGAGCATGAGGATCCTACTAGGCCTCCTAACTGGGGTGATGACAGTGTTGCTAAATCTAAACATAGGAGAGGGATAATTTTGACAAAAAAAACCTCAACTAGGGAAGCAGGGAAGAAGGACATCATTCAATTTCATGAAGTAGGGATGTTGAATTCTAAAGAGTTTAGTAGCTACTGTGGGGTCCTTAGTCGAAGCAAAGTTCCTCACCAAATTGAGGATTGGAGACATGTGGGTAAGGCCACTAAAGAACTCATCTGGAGGGAGTTATAGGTGACATATATGCATTTACATAGTCTTTTCCTATTTTTCTGTTCACATTTCTAAAAAGTAGTGAATTGAACCTTTTCAGGGCCTATATGAAAAGTCACAATGCAAGAATGTTACACAGCTCATCGAGTGAAGACATAGAGATTGACGTAAAATCCTAAAAAAAATACATGTTTGGATCCAAGAAGGACAAGGACCCACTCTGTAATGGCCCTATCTTAGTAAAATAGAATGGCAACAATTTCTTGAGGGAAAATTAGATGTGTTCAATGTATTGAATTAATTATCTTTTTATGATTGTTATGATTAGTTAAAAATATTCTTATTGAATTAATCAGGATACTCACGTCTTTCAAAGAAAAGGTGTAACAAGAATGTCCATGTAACACTCGGGCCCACTGCCCAACTCTCTAGTAAGGTTTCAGGAATGACGACTGGTTCCGCAAACCACCACTAGCCTTGACTGTGTGTATTGTCCACACTCAGGAACAAGCCAGGATCAACTTCCTAACTGGTAACTCATCCTAGTATTACTCCAAGTCGAGCACTCTTAACTTTGGAATTCTGTAGTGATGGTATCCCTGAAAAGGAGGTACACCTTGGTGATATGGGTAGTCAAATCATTCCTTATAAGATCATGTAATCTGAGGCCTCAAATCCTAGGACGTTACAATCTCCCCCACTTGGAATCTTGACGTCCTCGTCAAGGCTCAACTATATGGCCTCATAATATTTCCCCATTTCAGTGCAGACCCAAAATAGCCCATGGACACCCAGCTCCCTATCACAGAATACTAGCACAAGGGTGGCTACGTCACCATGGACAACCCTTACCTACATGCCTGGACTGCACAACTCAAGACTAGCATGCCACATGCCCATGTGGGCCCCACCTACTGGAGGGGTTATGGCTCTGATACCATTTGTAACACTCGGGCCCATTGCCCAAGGCTCTAGCAGGGTTTCAGGAAAGACGACTGGCCCCACAAACCACCACCAGCCTTGACTGCGTGGATTGTCCACACTCAGGTGCAAGCCAGGATCAAATTCCTGACTGGTCACCCATCCTAGTACTACTCCAAGTCGAGCACACTTAACTATGGAGTTCTTTAGTGTTGGGCTCCCTAAAAAGGAGGTGCACCTTGGTGATATGGGTAGTCCAATCATTTCTATAAGATCATGTTATCTGAGGCCTCAAATCCTAAGACGTTACATTGCACAACCACCAATTGGGTTCAGGTGGTTATATTAAATGCCATCAGTTGAAAGAGCAAGATTAAGGGCCTTCTATTTCTACTCCTATTATTGAGTCTTCTAGTGCTTAAGTATTGTTGCAGCTAGATGTGAGGAAAAACAAATTTGAAGAAATACCCATCCAACCAACCCAGGTAGTAGCTACAAAAATGATAAATTTCTTAGTCTCACAATTCATGTCCATGTTCTTTTTTCCCTGGATTGTTAAGTTTTACTGATTTGTCAATTTTGATGATAAATAGTTGGAGATGGGTGGTGTGATTTTCCACTCATGGGTGATCTTTCAAATTTATAATGCCCCAAACAAGGTTCACTCACAATACTATGCAAGCACATGGGGTCATGTTGTAGTATAGGTGAGAGGCAAGCAAAGGGGGTCGATCCACAGGGAGAGAGGGGGCACTAGAGCTAAGTTAAGGTAGGTATGTTCCTAAAGCGGAGTGTAGGGTTTTAGGGTTTAAAAGTTAGTTTCAGTTGATTACACTAAGATTGCAAGAAATTAACAACTAGAAGGAAACTAGATTACCAAAAATGATAAACTACCCTAAGCAATTTAAGAATAAGAATCTAGGCAAATGATTAACTAAGAAAGAGCAAGGAGGAATTAAAACTAAGCTACACTAGACTTAGAAACTCAAATTAACAACTAAGAGACAAGTTAGAACTTGAACAAGAAAAAACCTAGGTTATCACTAGCTAACAAGATTAACACTAGCAAGCTCCAAAGAGCACTAACTACTTAAGAAAGATCTAGATATCAAGAACTACCAATTAACTAAGAAGCAAAAAAGGTAATTAACTAAACTAGCATGAACAGACTAACTTAAAAAGGTGAGTTTTAAGCAAGGATATGGATAAGTGGGCCATTTGGGAATGAAACTGTGATATTAGTTGGTGGAGGTCAACATAGCATGCAAGTCTTATATATTCAATCTAGACTGCCAAACCAAACAACAAGGCAAGTGCTATTCGAATCTACCCTATTCTACTAGTTGGGGAACTAGGGCTACGTGTAATTCTAATAGGATTTGGCAAGTCTAGGTTTCTAGGGTAAGTTGTACTAAATTGAGAGCTAAGAGTAGGAATGGGGGTAGATATGAGGGTGTTTCATCTCATGTTACACAAAAATCTAGCCTTTAGAAAACTTTAGACAATTGCACTTATCACTCTTACACTAGCTACTTAGATCTCACACCTACTTGTAGGAGAAGGGAGTTGTATGTAGGAACAAAGGGTGCTAGATAGGGATCCATTAATTGGGCCTCAGAGAAATTTCTAAGATAGCCACATACAATCCATTTTCCCCTAGAAGCTAGGTATCTTCAAGCATCATACAACAAGAAATCCATGTTTAAAAGCATAAACCACAAGCAATATAATTTCAAATGAGATAGAAGCAAGAGACAATCATCATACAAGTTATTTTCCCCTAACATGGTATCAAAGTAACATAATAACCCCTAACAACCCACCACTAGGGGCTTAGCTAGACTTGGTCATACAAAAGAGCAAAAAGGAAAGAAGAGAGAGGTAGATAACCATGGAGCTTGTGGAAGCTTCTTCTCCTTCACCTCCTAGCTACTGTATAACGTCCTCCCTCCTCCAAGATGGGTGAAGAGCATGGAAATGTAGAAGATTATGGTAGAAAACCTAGAAAACTAGGGTTCTATGGTGGAAATAGGGTGGAAATGGAAGGTGGGAGGTAGGTGAATTGCTTGAATGTAAGGAAGAGAGTAATGAATGCTCTAGAGTAGCTAAGGGGTGGATAGGGAAGTTAACCTCATGCCCCATCTGCCACCCATGTATATATAGGTGGTGGGGAGGCACTAGATCAAGTTGGGGTTAGAATAGAAAATGCAGTGAAAATATACTACTAAGGTTGTATATAGCACGATTGTGCTGGGCAAAATGGCTGTAGTGGGTAGGAGTCAGCACATCCAAGGTGGAATGGAATAGGCTAGGTGGAAATTGACAGAAGTTATAGTAAAATTATGGGCTTTTGGAAGGCTGGTAGCACGGTCGTGCTGGGAAGCAAGACCATGGTGGGAGCAAGGTAGAACGGCCGTGTTGGGTAGCACGACCATGTTGGGTGATATGTAGCACGACTGTGATGGGTAGCACAGTCGTGTTGGGCAGATGGAAAATGGCCATGCGGGACAACATGACCTTAGTGGAGGGGTGGTAGCATGGCTGTGGTAGAGGATGGTAGCATGGCCGTGCTAGGCAGCATGGCCGTGGTGGGGGATTGTCTGTAGATGCTTTAAAATTGAGATTTTTCCTATGATTTCTTCATTGGCAGCATGATCGTTCTGTTCACCATAATTGTATTGGCAGCTTTGCTTACACTTTGAGCTTCAAACTTCACGTTCCATGGACTTATTTTCTTATGATGGACTCTTGGCCACTAGGGGTAGGTTGAGGGATCTTTGGGACCTTCTTTGGACCTCTCCATTGATGGAGGAATCCCAAAACACCTTCCTTTTCTCCCATCCATCCAAGTCATGATCCAAGTACCTGCAAATCATGTAAAGAACGTCTATAAGTGCATTTGATAGAAATATGAATATTGAGGGAATTAACTGTTGGGTTTTAGGGGAGGCAGAGAAGGCAGTGGAAACAAAAATTTTCTCCTCCCCAAACCTAGAACAAGGAAATGCGTCAACATCTATACAATAGGAAAGGATGGTTTGTGGAATCATACCTTGTCCCGAGGCTTTCTCGGCGACAATACCTCGCGGCTTGCGTGGTCTTCACCTCCGGTCTTGGACGGTGTCTGTGCAGCTCCTGGTCGCACCGGGACTGACGACTCATGGTCTCACCAGGACTGTCGGGATTGACAACTGTCCTTCGAGCGGCAGAAATCTCCCGCCTCTGAAGTAGTCCACACGGACCACCTGGAACTCCAATCTCCTTGTCTCACAAGGAATTGGAAGGAGTCGCACCCTCCTGTCAACGTACTAGTCACTGACACACTCTCCTACCACCAATCACTTTCTACAGTTGTCTTTCCCTTGCTGTGCCTCCCTTATCGGGTAGCACTTGCTTGGGCTCTCTCGGTTACCAAAACCAGAGAGAACAACAACTTTACAGAGAAACTGGTTGCACTGAGTTGTACTTTGAGAATCCCCCAATACCCCTATATATATAGGAGGGTCATGGGACATAGTTCTCTATCCCGGACAATGTGGGACTAAAGCAGGAGTAGAAGGGTTCGAGATTTTCCACAAAAACAATCAACTGCGCAACCTGAACCGATCATTTCATTTCTGAAACGGTCGGTTGGGGACCTGAGATAGTTGGTTGACACCTCAACTGATCGGTTGGGACCCATGAAACGGTCGGTTCACTTCTGAACCGGTCAGTTCGTGGTCCTAGTAAGTTCCCGATTGACTTTTCCTCTTTTGTTTCAAATTGGTACCTAATACCAATCCTTGTTCCAATCAAATTGGGCAAGTTAAACGAAAAGAAATTTCTCACCTATCCTACTTTCCCAACTTGCTCGGTTGGACCAGTTGAATCGATCGTTTCAACACTTGAAGTGATTGTTTCACCCTATCCATCAGCCGATCGACTCACCATCTGAGCCGATCGGTTCACCAAGCTCAGCTGACCAGTTCATCACATGAGCCGATCGGTTGGGAGTGCAGATTGTGCAGAAATAGTCAATTGCAGTTTCAATCAATCTGATACTCTAATCAATCGGTCCAACACCTTTAACACTATGATACTGAGCTATCAATTGATTGAGTGTTTATTGAACTACTAAACTCCTTTAGTAATCAATCTAAACATTGTTTGTGGACAAAACTCCTCTTCCAGGTTAAATCCTATGTGTGTGACCCTCCAGGTCCATTTCACGTTGGCAGTGAAAGTCCATAACACTTATGACTTCACAAGAAAAGAGTGGTGCCTAGTCACACATCAGTGCTACCCAAGTGAAATAGAAAGTTGGAGAACAACTTTCAATCCTACAATCCGTGAATGGTGTTACAGTGAATGTATAATTCCATTGTCACTGATATCCCGAATGAACTAGAGGCATGGAACAGTCATCCTGTCAATGTTCATTCACTTTCTTGATCTCAGAGTAGATTGGAAGAGATATGTATGACATCAATATCACATATTAATTCACACATGCATGCACGCCTTTCTCAATCCTACTTATCAGGTGGCCATGGATATCAAACTCTCTTAGGAGGGACAAATCCCATATCTATGACTCACCCCTCAAAAGCCCCATGTGTCAAAGCCACCCAATCATCACCTTTATAACAACCCATATTTTAGGACTGCGTTTGATGATGTCAAAGTGTGCCCAACGACATGTGTTGAGTGTAGTGATATCAGGTCAAAGAATCACACTCACCACCATCACTGTGAGTACTGACTGTGACTACCATGTCATGGTTCCATGTGTCAAACTCACGGTGGGTCTATCCGGTACACTTGTTCTCTAACAAGTACCTATGTGTTTGGTTTGATATCTCTATATCATGATTAATGAGATTCTGTCATCAACTAACACCACAATCTAGTCTTATCTGTCATTACTGTCTATCTACCTTCCACAATGACATCCGACTAGGGACATAACAAGAATGTACAAACTCTTAGCATCCAAATGATCTCATTGTTCAGGTCCTCAACCTGAAAGCATACGTCATTGAGTACTGTCATTCTCTAGACATTCAATCTGTTCTATCACTATCTCATATGACTGAACCAGAAAGAATTGGAAGCTTGCCTTTGATGCTTATCAAATCAATCTTAATGTATCCCACCAATCATCCCATGATTGGCTCTCAGGGCATACATACCAACAGACTCCCACTTGCACTACGAGCCAATCACCCTTGAATCATATTCATAGTGATCTTCAAATGTGTCCCACATGTTTCTGTGCTCTAGTGCGAACATAGTGAGTTATGGCAACACCTTGCCAAAGTCAGTTTTTAACTGCATGTCTCTCATCTCTTCACTGTACGTCACACGTATGAGATGGAGTTTCCATAATATGCGATCTAATATTCCTTTGCTAACCTTTAGCCACATTGTATAATCAAGGATTCCATACTTGTCATCAATGAGAGGAATATCTATAAGTTCATCTCATGAACTTCCAGATCCATATAGTATCTACTGCTATTCTCTAATGCATAGATACTCGACATTTCCTTTTAAATGGTTTTATTGAAACACTTCCAATTATCAACAAACTTTCACTTTTATATATCCTATATATATTTTGCGATTAATTTTCTGTCCTTTTGGAAGCTCGCATCAATGTAACTCTTTACATTGAACTCTTCCTTATCTCCATAGAACTAGTACTTATCAAGTACTTATCAAGTTCTCATGGTATTCCAGTAACCCTTACTAGAAGTAGACAGACATCCACTCGTCATGTCTCACATAGGAGTTATCAGGATGAGCACATCATATTGTCATGTCCCACATATAAGATGATGAATGCATTTTTTTCTTGCCATGTCCATACATGCAAGGTAATGGGATGATTACATACATGATAGATCCGTATCTATTCTTAGTGTTCCCATTCTTCATAAGAATTGGACACTTAGCCTTGGGATACTAACTCCATGTAACATGGACATGTTTTCTCCCACTGAATATGTGCATACTGAACCCTTCAGTACAGATTGCCAATGTATGCTTTCTCTTTTCAGGTCAAGAGATTTATGAGAACTATCTCTATAGATCTCTATTCCTATCACATAGGAAACATCTCTATCTTCCTTTAAGATATTTCCACTTTTGGATTTCCACTCTAGAACATTTCCATTTCACAGCAACATGTGGAATGTGAACACGCTCCCACTAAATCACAGATCCCTTCTTTATCTTTGACATATAAGTCAAACCCTTTGACTATATCATCAAAGTAAAGATCCAATTCTGAGTTGCTTGTACTCAATCAATCACATTGATTAGTCCATTGTAACTTATAGACTTCATTTTCATTAGTGGATTCATAAACCTTATAGGTTGTGTCACGTACACATCCTTGTTTTATTCCTCATAGGAATGCGGTTTTAGTATCCATATGCCAAATGTCTTAGTCATTAAGTTGCAATCAACACGCATCATCCTTCTCAAAATGTTATCCATGTGTCTTAACACTTAAGATTCATTTGCACTTATGGATTTCATCCAATGGGTGCTACCATCAAGGTCATACCTTACGGTTCACATGGATGTCATTTAGGATGTAATGGTCATAAACCATAACTCAAATTCGGTTCCTCATATTCATCTGGATAGTTGACTCATCACATGAACAACTCATCACATACATAAACAAGGTGTATCCGTCAAGGATATAATAACTTACAACTCCTTTTGATTCTTAATGTCCTTTATTAGCGACGTGCATTCTTTATTTTAAGAAGAATTTAGTTATTTGATAATCATTCTCTAACCCCTTAGAGTATGACTCCTTCTTGATTTAGACATCACCATGCCTTAATCATGAGTTCACTATGATACATTATCATAATCACTCATAAGGATCTCAAACATTTGGTCCAAGTATTTCATTCATTGATCTCATCAAGAATTAACACTTCACCAAATTTGCACTTCATCTATGATAATCTTGAACACTTCAAGATATTCACATTGGAATTGCTCTAAACACCATTTGAAGTATTAGCATTTGTTCCAATAGGTATGTAAATACATCACATGTATCATACCTAATAGGATAATCATTCTCTAACTCCCTTTAGTGAAGATTGATTAATCATGTCCAAGATATTCATGTCTTTTACTGGTTCTCAAACTAAAAGAGTCTAGATTTATCCATCACATGAAAACTAGAAATGAATTTCTCATGATTGATGCTAATTTGATTGTTTGAGTTATCTATAACTTTTAGGTATCATTTTATCTTATCTGTATCAAATACCACAAGATAAACAAGGCATTGCCACAAAGATCATATCTTTAGAAATTGAAACATCTCTTTATTGATTTCCATCATTGTCATACAATATGCAAAAAATAAAGTGTTTCTATCTATTGGAAAATATGAAATAGCAGTTCATAACTGTATTACATCCCTTTTAGGCTAAAAATAAACTAAAGTACTCCTTACGATGGTGTCAACACTTGCCCCATTTATTGAGTGCTTTACACTTTACATCTTGGTAGCATATACCTCAAAAGTGTTACAAGTTTACTTTCATGACACCTTTAAGTAGAGACGTCTGTCGCCTACTTCTTCTTTTGTTCTTCCAGATATAGAGGGCAATCCCTCATACACCCTTTCCCCATGTGCCTTGAGGCTGAAGACGGCTTAGATTGCTGGCTAGCATCAGAACACTTCTTTGCTTTGCCCTTTTCCTTGCCCTTAAGACTTACCTTTTCTTTGATCATATCAAAGATTATGGTTTGTCTTTCTTCATCTTTGCCTCTACTATCCTCAACATGTCCAACAACTCTATCAACACTTGTCAAAGTTGTTCATCATGAATTGTATGATTCTTGCAACATTTGTAGTATCATACCAATAGCCAACTCTTGGCTCAGAGGGAATCCTTCTTAGTCAGGTTTTCCACATACCCAATCACATTGAGTGTGTGAATACCTTACTGGATCTCCTTCTGTCATGACATATTAGGACAGTGTCTTGGAGACATCATATGTCTCATGTTGTCTCTGCAACTCATAGTTCAGAGAACACAACATCAAGCACTCTTCATCAATGTCTTCCTCGGTATGCTTCCATAAGCATACTTTCATCCATTGATATGGTGGGATCGAGTTCATCTGGTTTTGGTATAACTAGGACTTAGAGGTTTCACTCTATGATTGAGAACACTTCTCAATGTCCTAACCAGTCATGGAAAAATTCCCATTAAATTTGTCCTTTTCAAGGACTGATCGCAAAGAAAAGTGATTGTTGTTTGTTGTCATTTGTACTACAAAAGGAAATATGCAATTTTAGTCCAAAAACTCATTTTTTTGACTTATTTGATTGATTTGAAAAGTTGATGATATAATTAGGCCTTTAATTAATTATCACTCCCACTATTTTACTTTAAATTAATAGCCCTCACCATCAATTCAGAAGATTGCAACGTACAACCTTCTAGTGGGCAAGATCCATATTTCATCAAGTCATGAGTCAGCTTTGGCTGATCGCCCACAATCTTGACTATTTAGGTAGGCCATCATGCCAATTGCATCATATGCAACTCTTGATGAATGAACATGCGCAACACCTTGCCATGAACATTCCTTACCTCTGGGCTTAGACGCTCTAAGAATCACCAGTTAAGTCTAACCCAAAAGCCAACACGGTAAACATGCACCCTGCTTTGGCAGAACCTACATGTCTACCCTTCACACTTCCACAAGATAGATGACGCACCGAGCTTTGGCGTAACCTACGCTTGGTCGATCGAGTTTTTCATGTGTGCTGCTAATGGAAGGCATATAAGACTTAATATTTTAATGAGGGATTTGGTTTTATATACATATACATATCCAATCACCACAATACATAGTACGTATCATATACATGCTATATCCCACAGAAAACATGCAAAACAATAAAAGCGATGATTGTGGCCATCCTAATGTGATTCTTCGAGCCAAGAGGAATTACTGTCATCTAGGTCTACATCACATGCAACCTGTACAAGATGAACTTTGTGCTTTGCCTTTCTGGGTTTGATCAACTCATCACATGACTGATCAGCTCGCCATCAGGCTGGTCGGCTGGGTGCCACCAGCCGATCGGTTGGCTCCTCCAACCGATCGGTTTGCCTGGTCATCGTGCAGCTCATCATGGCTGCCACCCACTCATCTCACTCCTCGAACCGATCATCAACCAATCGGCTCACTCCTTGAACTGATCATCTCGAACATCAACCGATCGGTTCACGCCTTGAAACTATCGTCTCAGTTGTCGTCAGGATGTCCTCCGTTCTTTGACATAACAGGAAATAAAATTCTATACTATTTTACATTGTAAAAAGAGAAACCTTGAGTTATATTTGAGGGGAGCAAAGGTTGGAAAGAAATCTCGAATTATTTCGAGTTACATCAGGAATAGGAGAAAGGGAATCGGTGCGTAGACCGAGATGCAAGCAACCACATACAACCATACACAGATAGGGTTTATTGGCCATAACCATGCTATACATCCATCACAAAACTTGTTTAAGGGCGACGCGTATCGAGTGCATTCATAATACATATCATATATGTAAATTGGGATTTGTGGATTTAGGATTGGACATGCATAAAGCCAATTTTATTCGCATCGTATGCAATAAATAAAGGCGAAAAACCAAAATCGATCATATCGATAATCCTAAAGTATAGAGCAGTTGATGTGGCTCTGATACCACTGTTGGGTTTTAGGGGAGGCAGAGAAGGCAGCGGAAATAAAAATTTTCTCCTCCCCAAACCCAGAACAAGGAAATGTGTCAACGTCTATACAATAGGAAAGGATGGTTTGTGGAATCATACCTTGTCCCAAGGCTTTCTCGGCGACAATACCTCGCGGCTTGCACGGTCTTCACCTCTGGTCTTGGACGGTGTCTGTGCAACTCCTGGTCGCACTGGGACTGACGACTCCTGGTCTGACCGGGACTGTCGGGATTGACAACTGTCCTCCGAGCGGCAGAAATCTCCCGCCTATGAAGTAGTCCACACGGACCACCGGGAACTCCAATCTCCTTGTCTCACAAGGAATTGGAAGGAGTCGCACCCTCCTGTCAGCGTACTAGTCACTGACACACTCTCCTGCCACCATTCACTTTCTGTAGTTGTCTTTCCCTTGCTGTGCCTCCCTTATCGGGTAGCACTTGCTCGAGCTCTCTCGGTTACCAAAACCAGAGAGAACGACAACTTTATAGAGCAACTGGTTGCACTGATTTGTACTTTGAGAAGCCCCCAATACCCCTATATATAGGAGGGTCATGGGACAGGGTTCTCTATCCTGGGCAATGTGGGACTAAAGTAGGAGTAGAAGGGTTCGAGATTTTCCACAAAAACAACCAACTGCGCAACCTGAACCGATCATTTCATTTCTGAAACGGTCAGTTGGGGACCTGAGTTGGTCGGTTGACACCTCAACTGATCGGTTGGGACCCATGAAACGGTCAGTTAACTTCTGAACCGGTCGGTTCGTGGTCTTGGTCAGTTCTCGATTGACTTTTCCTCTTTTATTTCAAATTGGTACCTAATACCAATCCTTGTTCCAATCAAATTGGGTAAGTGAAACGAAAAGAAATTTCTCACCAATCCTACTTTCCCAACTTGCTCAGTTGGACCAGTTGAACCGATCGTTTCAACACATGAAGCGATTGTTTCACCCTTTCCATCAGCCGATCGACTCACCATCTGAGCTGATCAGTTCACCAAGCTCAGCCGATTGGTTCATCACATGAGCCGATCGATTGGGAGTGCAGATTGTGCAGAAACAGTCAATTACAGTTTCAATCAATCCGATACTCTAATCAATCTGTCCAACACCTTGAACACTATGATACTGAGCTATCAATTGATTGAGTGTTTATTGAACTACTAAACTCCTTTAGTAATCAATCTAAACATTGTTTGTAGACAAAACTCCTCTTCCAGGTTAAATCCTATGTGTGTGACCCTGCAGGTCCATTTCACGTTGGTAGTGAAAGTCCATAACACTTATGAATTCACAAGCAAAGAGCGGTGCCTAGTCACACATCAGTGCTACCCAAGTGAAATAGAAAGTTGGAGAACAACTTTCAATCCTACAATAAATGAATGGTGTTACAGTGAATGTATAATTCCTTTGTCACTAATATCCCGAATGAACTCGAGGCATGGAACAGTCATCCTGTCAATGTTCATTCACTTTCTTGATCTCAGAGTAGATTGGAAGAGATATGTATGACATCAATATCACATACTGATTCACACATGCGTGTACGCCTTTCTCAATCCTACTTATCAAGTGGCCATGGATATTAAACTCCCTCAGGAGGGACAAATCCCATATCTATCACTCACCCCTCAAAAGCCACATGTGTCAAAGCCACCCAATCATCACCTTTATAACAACCCATATTTCAGGACTGTGTTTGATGATGTCAAAGTGTGCCCAATGACATGTGTTGAGTGTAGTGATTTCAGGTCAAAGAATCACACTCACCACCATCACTGTGAGTACTGACTGTGACTACCATGTCATGGTTCCATGTGTCAAACTCACGGTGGGTTTGTCCGGTACACTTGTTCTCTAACAAGTACCTATGCATTTGGTTTGATATCTCTATATCATGACTAATGAGATTCTGTCATCAACCAATACCACAATCTAGTCTTGTGTGTCATTGCTGTCTATCTACCTTCCACAATGACATCTGACTAGGGACATAACAAGAATGTACAAACTCTTCACATCCATATGATATCATCTTTCAGGTCCTCAACCTGAAAGCATACGTCATCGAGTACTGTCATTCTCTAGACATTCAATCTGTTCTATCACTATCTCATATGACTGAACCAGAAAGAATTGGAAGCTTGCCTTTGATGTTTCTCAAATCAATCTTAATGTATCCCACCAATCATCCCATGATTGGCTCTCAGGTCATACATACCAACATTAACTTGCAATCTAATTTGTTTAGATGTGATAAAGATGCAAAAAGACACAAGATGGAGCCCTACAATAGGGCTACATCACCACTCCAAATGTAAAGCATACTTGTCCTCAAGTATACTCTAAATTAATCTCTCTGTTCAGTTTCTTTCAACAAATAAAAATGACAAATGCATTCCAAAAGATGATTATTGTCTAAATGGTCTTAGAAGTGACTATGTGCATGTGTTCCACCTCTTTCCTCTTCCACTTTCAAAAACCAATCATGAAATGAGTACTGAGCATACAAACTTCAAATATAGAGCATAGAACACACAATCAATACATATGACTTTTATGTAGCTCTGGGTGAATTGTTTCATGGTGGTGTTAATCAAAGATGAGCAGGAGTGTTGTTTCACTTTCATGCATTCAATCATATGATTCGAACCACACTAAGTAACCCATGTGGCTGTGGTAAAGGGGTGAAGTGAGCTAAGTTTGATGTTTCCTGTCTCAATGCATATGAAAATGGAAGAAAGGATTGTGGTAAGAGTTTGGAGTGCTTTTACACACTCGTCTTTTCTTTATTTAGATGATCTTAAACAAGAGAATATTTTCTTTTTCCCTTGGTGTAGACAGGACAGATGGTGGAGAGAGTGAAGCAGGGAGATGTAGATGTGGCCACCCCAAACTTCTGGAGGTGGCCATGGTTGTATATGTGTAGTTTGACATCCTTTCATGAGGTAGAGGGGTAAGAAGATTATGAAAAAAGAGTCAGGTCAAAGATGGATCACTCATGTGGTTCTCAACACAAAATCTCTTATATGTAAACTAATCCAACACTTCATCAAATAATATCACACCACATGGATGACCAACATGAGATTCATAATTTCATCATTCAATTCCATAGGCCCTAAGCTTTCATAACTTGCTCGATTCACAATGCAACTAAAACATTCATAAACATAAGAGAAGTGATGCACATGTAAAAAGTCAATAATCAAGACCATTTAGCAATAAAATCTGAAAATGTGTTATGCACTTGTAAAAGATCAACAATTCCAATTCATTAAGTAGAGATTGAGTCACAACATGCTTTTTGGTCAAGATACTTCAAATTTGGAAAAAATCGGTCAAAATGGAGTCAGTTTTCATTTTAATAACATCCAAACCTACTTTAGTGTAAAGAAAGCATAAAGCAGCAAATCCTAACTAAAACACACAAAAATCACCAAAAATCTACATGATATGAAGTGCATGGCATGGACAGGCAAAAAGAGCAAAATTTTTGAAAAATTACTCAAAATTGCATGAAAATAAACTACATGACATGAATGCAAGAACAATCACACAAGGTGTGGATGAAAAAGTATAAGGGTTAGTTAGACTGTTTGATCATCTCCACAAAAATATATAATAAGAAAAATAGAGGCACATGAGGTAGAGGAAGGGCTTACTGCCCTACCACCCCCAAACTTTAAAATCACATTGTCCTCAATATGAAGTATAAGTTTAGAATAGTAGGGTATAGGGTATGGATTCATGGTAGAAAACTACCAAGAGATGGAGTGATCAATGTAGCACTAGGTGAGTAGGGCTAGGCCACCAAGGCCATGTTGAGAAATATGGTTGTTCTGGCTTGCTGGAAACACAACCGAGTTGTGGAGCACAGTCATTTTGGGCTTCTTCTTGTAGATTTCTCACTAATCTTCATTGTTCATTTCAATTTTGAAATTCTCCTTGGCTAGCTCCTTCATGCCTCATCTTTTCTCCATGGTACCTACTCTAACATGATTCACATATAGAAAAACTATCAAGTATGGTGTGTGTGTATTTCTTGGAAAAGCTAAAGTACAACAAGAAAAGGGGTTTTGAGAGTCTCAAACCAATGTGGGTTGCCTCCCACTAGCATGAAATTTAGAGCCTTTAGCTAGGCTTGTTGTTCCTCCATTAATCAACCATTGTCCAAAATAAAAATGTTTCCATCCTCATCATAGGCAATCCTCTCAAATGCCTTCATTGTTTGATCTTCCTCACAAGGGTCATGTGAGCTTCTCAAGTGTTTTTCTTCATTTTCCTCTCCTCCAGGATCATTATCATAGACCTCAAAGTAAAAATCCTCATCAACAAAACTTTTCAGCTCATTCAACATGATCATGTTGGACATCTTCCCTCTTATCTTCTTAATCAACCTTGAGACCTTCAAAATTTTCATGCTATAGTTTTGCTTTCCCTTCAGTAATGGGTCTTCATAGGCTTCAAAGTGAGGGGTCTCAATCATATTGTACACTTCAGAACCTTGAAATATCACATTGGGATGTCTTGGATCAATGATTGGGGCACTTGGTGGTGTAATCTTAAAGGAAAGTGTGACACTAGCTTGGTATCATTGATTTAAAAAGAGTTGGAATAACAGATTTTCTAGTGCCCTTGGCACTCTCAATAGAAGGTGGTGCAACAAAATCTCTAGTGCACTTGGCACACTAACAAGGAATTTCCGGCAAGGGTACTCCATCATGCTCTTTGTCAAATTTCCTTCCCTCATTTTTGGACTTCTCAACCACCTTCTCATACCTCAAGATGGGAACTGTCTTCACTTGCTCATGGGGAGGAGGGGGAGCATGTGATGGTTGTGGTGGTGGTGGTGGTCTTTGGTGTGGTGGGTTAATATTTTGAAGGATGCAGGTTGGTTTTTGTGGAGGTGGTTGGTATGGGGGTGGTTCTTGTGGTTGATATTGTGGTGGTGGTTGTGAGGTGTGTTGGATGTTGTATGAAGGTTGGGTAGGTGGTGGAGCATAAGGTGTGGGGGGAGCTTGATATTGTTGCAAGGTAGATACTTTCCCTTGTGGTCGATAATATATTCCTTGAGGAGATCCCATAGAACCATTTGGATTGTTTGGGTTGGCTCATATTTGAGAAGGGGGTCTTCCCTCCTCACAAAGGACAAGTGACATGTAAATCTGGTCTAGCCTTTGTTCAATCTGATTGATGATTCATCCATGAAAGGACACCTCTCTCTTCACTTCATCAAGGCCTCTTAACCTTGCAAGAACTTCTTCTTTAAAGATGGAACTATCTCTTAACTCTTGGTTTCCTTGTTGCTCCCATAAAAGGTTTGGATGATTTCTCCATTTTGAAGTGTAAGAGCTTGACATGGAGCCTTGGTTGTTCTAAATACCATAGGATTGTGGAACTTGCACATATTTACAATGATCCTCCATGATGTCAGTGGAGTAACTAGAAGAACCTCCCACATGAATCTTCATGAGATTTACCATGTCTTCCAATATCTTCATCATGTAGGGTGGTTGAAGGATTGTATAGGCTCGTGCATCTACATCTACCATCTTGACTTCAAAGGGTTGCTTGTCACATGTGCAAGGCACAACAAAAAAAAAGAGGATAAGTTAGCAAATCAAGATGCAAAAGTAGCACAAAGAATAAAGAATAGCAATGGTGAGAGAAATAGGAAAAGCTAAGATACACTAACTAGCTAGGCCGGGCGCCTCTACTCCCCAGCAATGATGCCAGAAATCTTGGTGCGATTTTCCATGCACATGTGATCTTTCAAATTTATAAGGCCCCAAACAAGGTTCACTCACAATACCAAAATATGCTCCCGCAAGTGCATCGGGTCATGTTGTAGTATAGGCGAGAGACAAGCAAAGGGGATCGATCCACAAGGATAGAAGGGGCACTAGAGCTAAGTTAAGGTAGCTACATTCCTAAAGTGGAGTGTAGGGTTATAGGGTTTAAAAGTTGGGTTTGGTTGATTATATTACAAGAAATTAACAACAAGAAGGAAACTAGATTACCAAAAGCCCTAAATTACCCTAAGCAAGTTAGGACTAAGAAGTTAGGCAAAATGATTAACTAAGCAAGATCAAGTAGGAATTTTAACTAAGCTACACTAGACTTAGCGATTCAAATTAACAACTAAGAGACAAGTTAAGCACTAGAACAAGCAAAAACCTAGATTATCGCTAGCTAAAAAGATTAATAGTAGAAAGCTCCAAAGATCACTAACTACTTAAGAAAGACCTAGATATCAAGAACTAACTAATTAACTAAGAAGCAACAAAGGCAATTAACTAAACTATCATTAACAAGCTAACTTAACAAGATGAGTTTTAAGCAAGGATATGGATAGGTGGCCATTTGGGAATGAAACTATGATATTAGTTGGGTGAGGTTAACATAGCATGCAAGTCTTATATCTTCAATATAGTTTGCCAAACCAAACAACAAGGCAAGTGCTATTCAAATCTACCCTATGCTACTCATTGGGCTAGGTGTAATTCTAATAGGACTTGTCATGTCTAGGTTTCTAGGGTAAGTGGTATTAGGAAAATTGAGAGCTAAGGGTAGGAATGGGGGTAGAGATGATGGTGTTTCACCTCATTTTACACATCATCAAGCCTTTAGAAAACTCTAGACAATTGCACTAATCACTCTTACACTAGCTACTTAGATCTCACACCTACTTATAGGAGAAGGGAGTTGTATGTAGGAATAAAAGGTTCTAGCTAGGGATCCACTAATTCGGCCTAGGAGAAATTTCTAAGATAGCCACATACAATCCATTTCCCCCTAGAAGCTAGGTGTCTTCAAGCATCATACAACAAGCAATCCATGTTTAAAAGCACAAACCACAAGCAATATAATGGGAAATGAGATAGAAGCAAGAGACAATCATCATAGAATGGAAATATGTTCATTACAAGTTATATTCTCCCAATGTGGTATCAAAGTAACATTTTAACCCCAAACAACCCACCACTAGGGGCTTAGCTAGACGTGATCATACAAAAGAGCAAAAAGGTAATAAGAAAGAGGTAGATGTCCATGGAGCTTGTGGAAGCTTCTTCTCCTTCAAATCCTAGCTATTGCAGAACCTCCTCCTTCCTCCAAGATGGGTGAAGAGCATGTAAATATAGGGGATTATGATAGAAAACCTAGAAAAATAGGGTTCTACGGTGGAAATGGGTTGGAAATGGAAGGTGGGAGGTAGGAAAATGGCTTGAATGCAAGGAAGAGAGTTATATATGTTGTAGAGTAGCTAAGGGGTGGATAGGGAAGCCAACCGTGTGCCCCAACCCCTGCCCATGTATATATAGGTGGTGAGGAGGCACTATGTCAAGTGGGGGTAGAATAGGAAATGCAGTGCAAATCTACTGCTAGGGTTGTATGTAGTATGGCCATGATGGGCAGAATGACTGTGGTGGGTAGGGGTCAACATGCCTATAGTGAAATGGAATGGGTGAGGTGGAAATTAGAAAAAGTTATAATAAAATTTTGGGCTCTTGGAAGTCTGGTAGCATGGCAGTGCTGGGCAGCACGGCCGTGGTGGGACACGACCGTGCTACCACCTATCCACCATGGTTGTGTTGCCTAGCACGGCCATGGTGGGTAGGTGGCAACATGGTCATGCTAGGCAACACAACCATGGTGGAGAGGTGGTAGCACAGTCGTGCTAGCTAGCACAGCCGTGGTGGAGGATGGAAGAACAGTCGTGATGGGCAACATGGTCGTGATGGAGGATTTTTGTAGATGCTTCAAAATTGAGATTTTTCCAATGATTTCTTCATTTGCAGCACATTCATTCCATGTCACCACGACTGTGCATGGAGCTTTTCTTTCACTTTGAGCTTCAAACTTCAAGATCCACAGACGTCTTTACTTAAGATTGACTCTAGGCCACTAGGGGTAGGTTGAGGGAGATTTGGGGCCTTCTTAGGACCCCTCTATGGGAGGAGGAATCCCAGAACACCATCCTTCTCTCTCATCCTTCCAAGGCATGGTCCAAGTACCTAAAAGTCATGTAAAGAATGTCCATAAGTGCATTTGATAGAAATATGCATATTGAGGGAATTAACTTGCAATCTAACTTGTTTAGATGTGATTAAGATGCAAAAAGACACAAGATGGAGCCCTAAAATAGGGCTGCATGAATGGGTGGGCAAAGAAAGGAGGATAAGCTCACCCCTCAAGACACACATGATGAATTCACTGATGCTCTAGGGATAGAGGAGCATCTTAGACGTGTTAGGGTCATTGTAGCTAGGTTTGGGCTAAAACCTTGTTTTGGCTCATCCCAACAGAAGTGCAAATCGACCAATAAAGGGGGAATGGACCAGGAGGATGTGCAAAGATTGACAATTACAACCTTGGAGGAGATTAAGGCTTCCCAGGCAGTGCAAGCTCCTCTAATAGTCTCGAATACTATATAACATCACACATTAGAGGAGGGTATTGGGAGTACTCATTTTGAATCACATGGCACGACAGGGTAATATTCAATTTAACTCAATTTAGATGTTGTGTTTATACACTGTGATAAAGAAATACCTCAAGTCAATATATATGTGTGTCAATATAAATGTTATGTTTCATAAAATTGTAGGCGGTCAGAAAATGTTGTCTTGCCATCGATGCTCCATCATACAATTTTGTGGCATATGACACAGTTTTATAATATAGTGATAAGGTTCATGGAGTTCCCCTTCCCTCTGATCATGTTTGTGTGTCTGTCATACATGTCATTCTGGCATGTAAAGAAACATTATTCCCACCCCTTCCCTCTGATCATGTTTGTGTGTCTGTCATACGTGTCATTCTGACATGGAAAGAAACATCATTCCCATATGAAAACCTAGATGACACCATAGTCAGAGAGGTAGAAGGCGGCTTTACTGGGTTTCTCAAATGAATCATTGTATTTCTTGAGGTATGACAAATGTATATTCAATTTATATATAATTGGTAGATAATATGAGTATACATGTGTGTAGATCACAACATCTAAGAATCCCCCTAGGGTTCCAAAGCCTCCACCCCCACATTTTATTCTAGTAAATTTGTTTGATTCCTTAGGCCCTACCAACAAGGTGTTGACCCTATGGTTAGACAATACAAATCCATGTAATACCATGGTGATCGACCTTCAGGAGGAGATCGTACATATAGATTGTGGCACTATTATAGAGTTGACATATGTTTCTGAGCTATTTATCTATCAATGGTCGAACACATCATTAATAGAACTATAAATATGGTGAGTCTGAACACCTCGTTATATGTGAAGAATACATGTTTCATAAGTGTCTCCTATATATTAATTGATTATTGATTATATATATATATATATATATGTGTGTGTGTGTGTGTGTGTGTGTGTGTGTGTGAAGAATACATGTTTTATAAGTGTCTCCTGTATATTAATTGATTATTGATTATATATATATATGTGTGTGTGTGTGTGTGTGTTTGTATGTTCAATCATTTGAATTACAAGGTTGTTGAGTTCATATTATCAAATGTTGCATTCTTAATGCCATTAATGAGTAGCAATGTAGCTAGATATCTGAGTGGCGTCACTTATTAGGTGACTATCTTGATGAAGGTTTTTAGTGCTTCCAAGACTGTGATCATTGCTCTCTTCAATATTGTGTAATATTTTGGGCTTGTTGTTTATATTTCTAACTTATGAATATAAAAGTTTTGTATAATTTATTTTTTATGTTATTTTCCTTGTATTCACTCAGAAATAATCATTGGTAGTTGTTGGTGATTGTTCCCAAAATCTATATTATGTATTTCCTTGATCCTTTAGGTATAAAACTGACACTAAATGAGGGACACCCAATGAACATTATGATCCACGTGTAAATATATTTTTTCCACAATCAAAATATTTCTTAATGTTTGCATCATATGAAAGTTTAATAATGCAACACATTGGTTAATTTAACTTATAGGGGTATAAAAATATTCCATGTCGGCAGAGAGAAAGTAGATATAAAAAATAAATCTATAGCTTAGAGGAGCGTTAATGTACATATAGTCTTTTCACTCCAATGCATATATATTACCAAATCTACTTAATTACATTTATTAACGTAATTGTAAATCTGCAGCGCAGATAACACCCAAATTTATGCATTTATGCTAAGCATTTAAATATGGTTTTGTGTCTCTATAGCCTTAATATGCCCAAAATAATCCATATTTCTTATATTTTAGTAATTTATGTCTTTTCTTAGATAAAGTTGCTCAACTAGCCAATATTAGGACTTGTAGGGACCAGACCTGAAAAGACATCTATTCTCCATGATTTCTCCCCGATACACAGTTTTTGTAGCAGCTAGACTCCCATCTGTCATGACCACAGTGGACTAAGCATCACACTATGTGTACAAGCTTAGGAGACGGTGGCCCTGACTAGAGGGCCCAAGAATCTTTTGATATCTTAGACACTATTTTCAATGGCTAGTCCTTTATCAGGATGCATCTTCGCCAATCAAAAGGGCTCATCGACGCGGGCCCCTCAACCACTAGTAATAGCCCCCCGCCCCCTGGGGTGGGTTCATTCCATGATGCTACGACCGCGACCAAGAAGAAGTGACCTCAACTATGACTGATGTACATCCTCCTAGATCACGACTGCAACCAAGATTAAGTAACCTCGACCGTGATCTGAACCATGACTGCGACTACAAGACTGACCATGATTGAGGCCTACATATCGACCATAGATTGACCGTGACCAGGGGTGCACCGCAACTACGACCGAGCAAGACCGCGATATGGATCAGTACTTGACCATTTCACCTATAAATACACACCCCCCACAACCTGGAGAGGGGTTCAGATCTGGGAAGTTTTTCCACCTTGTGGTTCCCACCTGGTGAAGTTCCCAGAGCCCCGTAGGAGAGTCTGGAGGTCTGAGAAGGCCGAAGTGCTCATTCTATTCTCGTCTCTTCAGCGTGCTTCCCTTCCCCACCATCTTCCACCTCCAGTCTTAGATCTCCAAAGGTAGAAGTTGAGGAGAGAGAAGACTTCAGATCCATCTTCTTTAAGAGAAGGAGAACGTCCACACCATCATCTTCCACCCCCATCCACCAACCAAGTTGTTCTTCGAGGCGGATCTATAGAGTCAGGAGGCAAAAGAGTCTAGAAGATCAAGGAGGACGGCCCAAAAGACAAGATCCAGACTATACGGGGGCTAGGGAGTGAGAGCCACCTCTCCTCTATGGGTTAAATCTCTCCTTCTTCCCCTTTCTTCTACTGTTCTCATTTGTTTCTATACAAATGATGATCTTTCATCTTTGTTCTGTGCCAACTATGCTTGTTCATGGCTAGTTGAGCTCCTTCTTGGCTATGTAGCCCGTTTTGGGCATGTTTATGTATTTTTACCTTAAGCAAGTAGATTTAATCCAGATCTAGTATGTTTTCTGTTATATCTTCTCTTTGTGGTTATGATTTCTAGTTTGGTTGATCTCTTTCTTGCTTGAACTACTATTTCTACCTATATCAAGAGATTCGTTGTAGAAATAGATAAGAGAAGATAGTTTGAATTGAAATCTGAAAGGAGGATGGTCGAAGGTCATCTGTTCCTAACATACCAGAATATTCTAGACCTGAGAGGGTATCTAGAATATTCTAGGATGTTGGTTTGTCATCCTCGAGAGAGGTTTCATACCATAGATGGGTTTTAGTCACACTACGCGAGAGCGAGTGGGATGACCCCACAAGAACATATACCATGGTGCGTGCTATGTTTGAATGTAGGTTGCTTGTTGAGGTGTTAGAGGGCTGTCTATGCCCGAGAATGGGTGTATAGATGTGGTTACATAGCCAAGAACCTCCTTCTCTCTGGTTTAGTAAAATCCTGTGGACTCTGTTCTATTTTCTTTTCTTTGTTTTGTTTTAATTTGTGACAACCCGCTAGACTAGTTCCAGCCTTTATTCTTCCTCAACTATCATCTTGGCTTATCAGACTTAAGGATGAAATCTCAAGCGTCCTAAACATCACCACATCCTTGTGTTTGACCCTGTATATCTACGTCGACCCCGTAATAAAGTTGCGAGCGTCCTTGAAGGTTTTCTGTTATAAATTTAAAAGTCCGATTCCTTCTGAGTCTGCCTCCCTTTCCAGACGTGTGATTCTGGCCAGCATCAAGTGCTCTGTACGAGGCAATGATTGGGAATGCAAATATTTTGTGATGTTGTACAAGGACAACATTGTCAGGGATGTGTTACTAGATATCAAATGTATATAGAAGGTATTGTTATTAGTCTTGGATCATAATTAATTAAGTAGTCACATTTGATAGTACAAATAGTCAAATATAATTTAAATTACATCTCATTCTCTTTATAGATTTTTGATGCTACCAAAGCCTATACGTTGGAGTGGCTGAATGATCTATGCAAAGAGTGGACAGACTGCTTCATCAATCATGTGGACTTGTCATCTAATTGGGATGGTTGATTGATATTTTTACAAACATTCATGTCACCATTTTGTTATATATTTCATGTAGACTTAAACTTTGTGGTAGCTGAGTGTAAATGTATGCATGTATATGTGTGTGTGATTTGAATTTGAAATGCATAAAGAGTATTGGATGTTATTGAGTCCACTTTCTGATGTGTATTTGTGTATATGTATGAAATTGAATGAGTGGATGAAAACTAAATCAATTGAGTTGTGAGTTCATGTATATTTGTGTGCATTGAGGTGAAAATGAATAGAATGCTTCTATGTATATTTCTTTCTTCATGCATGTTTTCTGGCCTATTTTTAAGTGGCGATTCTTGTAGATCCTATATTTCTAATGAACTGCAAGCTCCAGAAAGGCTAGCAGCATGGAAATAGGTATGTATACCTATTATATATCAAAAAACACATTTGTTGTTGGTTATTTCATTAGAAATTGACTACATATACCTACATCATTGGTTATGTGAATGAAATCTATGAAAAAATCCCTTCCTTTTCACTATTATTCACCGATGAAACTGATAAGATACTATTAAGAATTACCTCATCAATTATTTCATAAGAACCGACTACATAATTGAGTATTACTTTGTCGGTTCTCTTTGGAATAACCAACAAGGAACAATAAAGGGAAACTACATTTTTGTCACATACTGTGTGTTATATTGTTGGTTTGTTTGTTACGTGGAACTAATGATATATATGTATGTCATGGGTTTCTTTTTGAAAAAATAACAGAAGATGTACATCCTGAGTTTTAGCATCACCCACTTAGTCCTTGGTTTATAACTGATGAGATATGCCAAAAATAACCGATGAGATATGTCATTTTTGTACTAGTGTTATTCCTTCATCACTTTCTGGTCTTCTAACCCTAACACTTATAGGGTTGTTGTCTAGCCAATCCTACCTATAAATACATGGCCACGATACCTAGAGAAGAATAGACATAGTAGCTTGATACAAGTCAACCTCTAAGTATTCAGATACCAAGCCAGGGGATCCAAATACTCAGACTTCCTAGAGCTATAGCCACATGACATCCTAACTTCCACACTTATGACTCAGACTTACTATCTTAATGGTTCCTGATAACTCTACCTATGCTTTGATATCAATATGTTACACCAACATCTAACATTAACCACAAATCATGATATTAGGGCATAAATTAAGGATTAAACATAATACAAATATCACTCTTAACATTTTTTTATTTTCAAACTCTTTATCTTCTCACATTAAATCACATAGACATTGCAGGAGAGTTTCAACCTTGATTCCTATAGTCTGATTTCAACAATAATGATACATATCTAAACATTCATAATGTTTCTCACACTTTGATGTACATACAACTTGATAATTGGATACATAATCTATTAAGGAAACAAAGTTACACATCATCATTTATGACTCTATTATATCTTAACAAGGACCTAGAGTGATAGGGATCAACTAAACTTGACTAATTTGGTACTTATCCCTTGTGGCAGATCTACTTAGGCATTGGCATTCTTCAATTCACATAGTTTCCCTAAAAATTTATAAGTACAATGACAATCCTACTGGCTCAATGAATGAGTACTTCAAAGAAAATGTTTAAAGTACTTAAATAATCAAACTTATATCTTATTGAGCAACTAAATTTGAAGTAGGATAGTAACAAGCTAGAGAGGAGCTAATTATTCACAAAGATATAATTGGCAAGATTGCTTTAGATAACTACAAGGAGTAAATAAGTAACTAAACATGCTTGATTAATTTCAAGGGAACTAACATACAAATAGTATGTTACTCTAGATTACCACAAATAATAAATGAATTGCACACACTCGACTAATCTCTTATCTATCTTATTATGCCCTAAACCCACATGAAGTGTATTGTGACGTGAAAGCGTCACAACAATCCACAATCTCACTATATAGGACTTAGAAGAATGCCTAGGAACCTAAGTTTCTAATATCAAATGACCCCGCAGTGGGCCTTGGCACGTCTAGCTCTTGTCAGCTAATGCGAGTGGTTGGATATATGTACTCCTCCTCTAAACCTTGGTACTCAAGAGGAGAGTCAAGACACTCTAACTTACTCTTCAACAATGGTCCTATTGAAGATAGACACTAACCAACAACACATGTACCACCAGCATGCCTGGTTGGTGTTGGGTACCACACTACAATAAGGAGTATGCCAACACTAGACTAGATCCCCACACCCTAATCTTGTGTTTTCCAGCAAACTCAATCTGGACTAGATTCTCCAGTCACTAGCACATTTCCTCAAAGCGTAGGCCTCGTATGAACTATTCCATAGTTCTCATGGCATCTATTATCTAATTCACTCATTATATTGAGGGTTTAATAATCTAATACACATTTTCTACATTAACCATATAATAATTTCTCTTCATAGCTTAGTTATAATATGTACTATGAGCTGAACTATTGAGATATTCCACTTGTCATACTAAGAAACACTAAAATGAAAATACTTGATTTATTGAATGCCCTAATATTATGATTTCATTTGCCTCATTTGCATATAACATGTCATATACGAATTACTACATCATAAACATTAACTGGTAGCATGACTTCTTTAACTAACTCACATAATCCTCAAAATGTATAAGAAACCTTGATCTGAAACTGAACTAAGGTTTCCACACCATTAACTGTAATATAATGCATCAAGAATAAATTGATTAAGTAAAACAAAATGTTCAAGTTAATTATTTTTACTAACTTTCATCTATTTATTTGCAAACTCACAAGTTATCATCCTTCTAGGGTTTCACCCTTTTTACTGAGATATCAATCAAACATTGATAAATTCAATTAAATCCCTAACTAATATTTGGAATATATGTACTATACATTCAAATAAGACAATTTAATAACGTATAAACTCATTTAGATAGTCATTTGTTCTTTACTTAGTTATACTGTAAATTCACATGTGACCCGAAAACCCTAGATTTTGGTGTTCTCTTCTAAGTTCTGCCAGATTTTAGAAATTATGGTCTATATTATTTGTGTCCACTTTTAATATTATTTTGTCATATAAAATTCATCACATTAGGAAATAGCCTATTTTAAAATCATCTTGTACAAGCAAGGACTGAAAAATAGATTTAGGGTTTATTGTCACATACCAAAGAATTGAAGATTATAGTGGATTTAATCTAGTTTCATGCAATAAACTATTAAATGGAACTATCCACTCACCTAAGATGTGAAAACACATTAAAAGGTAGCTCAAGAATCAGTCTCATTGAATCCAAATCAAACATAGAACAATCAGTCACTTATTCTTTCTCCTCACGACTCAAGAACCCTAGAAATGGAGATTGGGAAGAAATTAAGAGAAAATATGGTGATTTGATATCATTTGGATTCAAATCATAGGAGGACATAATATGGACATGTTAGAGAATAATCACCTAGAAAAGCTATCTAAAGATGACAAACTTACTTGATTTCATCAAGTCTAGGAAGATAAAACCCTAGATCACCATCTTCGCCTCTTTCTTCATCTAACCTCTAACTCTTCCTCTCTCTCTATCTCTAGGATTTAGTATGTCTAAAATGAATCACTAAATATTGGAGCTACTAGTGTGTTAGGTTACTCATATAGAGAATTTAAGGTGCATGGGACAATTGCAACTTAACTCCAGTTTTTTATTTTCTTTTATTTCAGTATAATTTTCTATTTATAAAACATTTACTGAATAGGCCAAAACTATGAAATTATGACAAATTAACATTTTCTCTCACAAGAATTTTAGACATTCAATAAAAATTTTAGGTGATTTAGAGTTACTAATAAATAAGTAAAAAATCAAACACTACACTGCTATCCTGCAGTTTGTAGCACGGGTTGTTGAGTTACATTTCCACTGACCAACATGCTCAAAGAAGATCCAAATATTCTAAAAATTTGCACTAGCACATACAATTGTGATACACAAATCATATCCACATTACAAATCCAAGTTACCAATAAATTACTAAAAATAATTCACTACACCATTGTATTTATCAAATTCATTATTTTTTATACTTTACAAACCCTAATTATTCAAGTAAAAGCATGATTAGAGTTTCTTCTTAGGTTTGAAACATCATAATTGGACATCTCATTATTAATCAATGTTAAATAATGATCACCACAGTTGAACATGTAATTATCCATGTAAACCCTAATTATCTGCTAAGACTAAACTAGATTATAACACAACCACTGTTCCATACATGAATGTGGGTCAAGATATATATATATATATATTCACCTAGTTTATGCAGTACTAATATTATATAACTAGGCACAGTTTCCACTTAAAGACAATATTGATGAAAGGTGTAGGGAAAACTATATACTACCCTAAGGTTTGATGTGTGGTTCACCACAGGAAATTATTTTCTTTTCTTGAAATTAAAGGGTTCGAGCACCTCTTGCTTAGGTCTCTTCTACCATATCGCCACACTGAATATTATCAATTTTCCGGTTGTGGTATCCATTGTTTTGGTCCCACCCACTCCCCTTTATTCTTATTCTAATTTGTAAGTAATATCGAATATATAATATGTTAACGCTAAGGTGTATGTATTTCCACATTATGAAATGTATGTGATGACTCTGATTCTATATTTGTCAGTTTAAGTAGATGAAATTGCTTGATAGGGTTGATGTTGTTGATACAAAGATGGAGAGACTCCATCTTGAGCTTCAAGCAGGTAAGATTTAAATCGAGAAAACAATGTATTGTTAATTATATTTTTCTTTCCTAGATTGAATACAAAGTAGGTAAACAAAATTTAGCCAAGTTAATGTTTTGGAAATATGAATACCATGGAGGGTATATCTATGTTCTACAAAGGTAAATTTTTTGTTGAACTACTTTTACTAATAGCAATAGTTGATATGGTTTTATGTCCTTTAATACATTAATATCGTTTTCTACAATAATCTTTATCATGTTGTTAGCAACCACTCTTACACACTAAATTTTGGTTCAGGATGTATATTCACCTAGTTCACATGGTACTAATATTATATAAACTAGGCATGGTTTCCACTTTAAGACACTATAGATGAAATCACTTTGTGGGGGATTATGAATAACCCCTGAGGTTCAATTTGTGGCTCATCATAGGAAATTTTTTGCTTTCTCTAGAATTTAAAGGGTTTGAGTAACCCTTACTTAGTTCTATATTGTCTTATCCCCTCATCTAATTTTAGCATTTTTCCAGGTTGTGGTATCCATTATTCTGGCTCCACCCAACTCCCCCGATTTTGATTCTAGTTCACAAGTAATACCATAAAATTAATATGTTAATGCTAAGGTGTCTGCAATTCCACTTTTCAAAATGAATGCTACGACTTTGATTCTATGTTTGTTGGTTTCAAGAAAATAAAATCAGTCGATATGGTTGATGTTCTCATTATCAAGATCGATAGACTCCATATTGAGCTTCAAGCAAGTGTGTTTTTTTATCAAAAATTCATTGTGTTGTTAATATATCAACTTTACTTATATTTTGCTTTCCTATATCAAGTACAAAGTAGGCCAATGGAACTAAGCCTTGTTAATGTTTTGGAAAAATGGATACCATGGAGGGTACATGTATGTTTTACATAGTTATCATGTTCATCTAATTTATTATATAAATAATGATAGTTGATGTGGTTCTATGGCCATTAATGCATTAAATATAATTTTCTACAATAATCTTAATCATGTTGTTACTAACAACTACTCTTACACATAAGATTCTGAGTCAAGATGTATATTCACCTAATTCATGTAGTACTAATACTACATAAGCTAGGCTTGGTACCAACATAAAAACACTATTGATGAAAGAACATTATGGAGGGAAAATTATAAACTACCCCTAAGGTCCCCTATGTGTCTCATCACATGATATTGTTAACTTTCTTTGGAAATTAAAGGATTCATGCACCTCTTGCTTAGGTCTCTATTGCCTTATCCCCCATTGAATTTTAGCTCTTTTTTTTAAGGTTGCGGTATCCATTGTTCGAGTTTCACCCCACTCCCTTTGATTAGACTCCAATTCACAAATAATATTGTTAAACTAATATGTTGATGCTAATGTGTCTGCATTTCTCTATGACTCAGATTACATATTTTTTGTTTTTAAGTAGATGGAATTGGTCGATAAGGTTGGTGTTCTTAGTGCAAAGATCGAGAGACTCCATTTTGAGCTTCAAGCAAGTATGTTTCTGATTGGGAAAAGATTGTGTTGTTAAAACATCTACTTTAATTATTTTTGATTTCTCAGATCACCTACAAAGTAGGCAAATGAAACTAAGCCTCATAAATATTTAGGAAAAAATGGATATCATGGAGGGTACATGTAAATTTTAGAAAGTTAAAATTTTAGTTTATTTATTTAACTAATAATGATAGAAGATGTGGTCGTATGTCCTTTAATGCATTTGATATCATTTTCTACAATAGTCTTTATCATGTTGGTACTAACAACCACTCCTACACACATGATTCTATGTCAATATGTATATTCAACAAGTTCATTTAGTACTAATATTGTATAAACTAGACATGGTTCCCCCTTAAAGACAATACTAATAAAAGAACTTTAAGGAGGGAGAATTATAAACTAGCTCTAAGGTTTGGTTTGTGGGCTCACCACATGAAATTATTTGTTTTTCCCTACAATTAAAGGGTTCAAGCACCTCTCACTTAGGTTTCTACTGCCTTATGCCTCATTGAATTTTAACATTTTTATGGGTTGCAATATCCATTGTTCTGGTTCCACCCCACTCCCCTGATTCTGACTCCATTTTGCAGCTAATACCATAAAACTAATATCTTGATGCTATTGTGTCTGCATTTCTCAATTTCCAAATGTAACCTACAAATCAGATTGTGTGTTTGTTAGTTTTAAGCAGTTGGAATTGGTCAATAGGGTTTATGTTCTCGATGCAAAGATCGAGATACTCCATTTCGAGCTTCAAGAAAGTATGTTTCTTATCGAGAAATAATTATATTGTTAATATATCAACTTTATCTACTTTGTACTTTCTCAGATTGCCTACAAAGTAGGAAAATGGAACTACTCCTCAATAATATTTTGGAAAAGTGGATACCATGGAGGGTACATGTATGTTTTACAAAGTAAAAAAATCCATTTACTTCATTTTTCTAACAATGATAGTTGATGTGGTTGTATGGATTTTAATGTGTTAAAATATTTTTTTCTATAATAGTCTTTATCATGTCGTTACTAACAACCACTCTTACACACTAGATTACAGATCCCGATGTATATTCATCTAGTTCATTTAGTACTAATATTGTATAAAATAGGCATGGTTCCCAGCAACATACTATTGTTGAAAGCGCATCATGGAAGAAAACTATAAACTACCCATGAGGTTCGATTTGTGACTCACCACAGCAAATTGTTTGCAAATTTCATCAATTAAAGGGTGTGAGCACCTTTTTCTTATGTATATGCTTCCTTATCCATTCATTGAATTTTAATGTTTTTTCTATTTGTGATATTGATTATGCTAAGTTCCACCTCACTCCCTCATTCTAAATCCAGTTCGCAAGTAATATCGTAAAATTAATATGTTAATGCTAAGGTGTCTGTATTTCTGCTTTCTATATTGTATGCTATGACTCTGATTCTGTATTTGTTAGTTTTAAGAAGACGAAATCAGTCAATAGGATTGATGTTCTCAAAGCAAAGATCATGAGACTTCATCTCGAGCTTAAAGCAAGTTTGTTTTGATCGAAAAATTGTTGTCTTGTTAATATATCAACTTTAAGTAGGCAAATGTAATTTGAGCCTCGTTAGTACCTATACTACTATAAAAAATATTTTTTTCTTTAATCAAAATATTATCACTAACCAATCAGATCACAATGTTTTTGAAATCCTTATCTCTCCTTAACTCTTGCTCTTCTCTCCTTTTTAAATTATTTAGAATTTTTATTCTATGTTGAACTCCAAAACTAGACCCACTCTGACACCTCCACATTGCACACTCTCATTTTCTTTCATTTTATCACACTATCTTTCTCTCTTTCTTCTCATCTACAACTTTTCCTTACTTTTCTCCCCATCACACTCTCTCATATCTCTCTTTCCCGTTCCAAGTAACCTTTCACCATCCCATCTTATGTCCACATTCTCCATTTCAACTATCCCACCCCTCTCTCACTCTCTCTCCACACCTCTCTCTCTCTAACTCAATTGCCACTCTTTTCTAAACACATCAAGCTTTTTCTTCATAAGCCTTCTCATTTCCTATGGAACAACATGTAACTCCTTTTCTAGAATGGAGATCATGAGAAAATAAAGTAAGATCTACACATTTATGGAAATAGTTACTAATCAAGTGTTAGTATTTCCTTATTCATTGCCCAAAGTCATTCTCTCTCCTTTTCCACTTAACCTTTCCACCACTAAAAATTTAGAATAGCTTCCTAACTCCTTTCCAAATCCCGCCACATTCTGTTATGTTTCCCCAATCATCTCCACAATCCCCTCTAACTCCCTCAACCCATCTCTCTTACTATCTTTTCTAATACCTTCCCTATATTTTCTACATTACTTAGAATATGCAACTGTAACAAAAGCATCTATCCAGTTTATTCTGGTAAGATTTTAATTATTTGTCTATCCTCTTTATATCATAAACTCCCTGTAACAGACATTCTCTAAATTTATGTTGCCCTCCATAACAAACCTTACCACTTTTGTTGTATATGCCTCTCCACTACACTCACCTTTATCCTATGAAACATCGCTCTCTCTTAAGAAGTGAGAATCCATCTTATGTTCCCAGATTTTTATGTTTCACATATCAAGTGCCTTCCTATTGATCTCCTGGAGAATAGTTTGGGGATAGTCTTACAAGATCCTTGGGTATCCCTCACCGTTTCAGTTTCACGGAAGCTTTCATCACCTTTACGAAAGCCTTCGTCAAGAACAAATGTGATTTGTTAGCCAGTCTATTACCTATGGCTTTTATTTTTCAAAGATGCAACCAAATGACAATCTCTTACAGTATGTTTGCTTCCATCTTAATATTCATTTTGACGACTTTCCTTCACAACCTGATAGTGAGTTCTATACAATACATATTATCTTTTTATTTTTTATTTGGTCAATCTTAATTCAGCTTCAACATGATACATTTTGGATTGGTTCCTTCAACTTAGACCCAACTAATTATATTGTCATTTTACATAAGCTTTAGTTTTGACTGTTCACAATATTTTGTATTAGTTCTTAGAAGCTTATTATTGGCATGATTGTTTGCACTTCGAGTAACAACTCATGTCATTTTTCAAGTTTCGTCACTAGGTTGGCACGATAAAAAGTTTTCGTACTCTTTATCTCATTACCAAACATCACATCATTTTATATTTGGTTTTGTTGTTTTTCTAAAGGTTTAATTTTTTCATTCGTTTCATTTTCTTTCTAACAATTTTGGTACATCTGTAGATCTCACAACGATAATTCCTTCTCCAATAAAGACTCATAATAAGCACAACAAACAAATAAGAAATGAAATTGTACCTTATTAGTGTGTGAGGACAACATTTATTGGTTGTTTTAATTAGCTGGGTATAGACTGTATATTATAGTGGTTTTGTTCAATATTTGAATGTTAGATTTTTGTCACTTGATTAATTCCAATTTTTAATCCTATTCTTGCTCATTCTCTCTCCAAAAAATACATCGATACATGTGATAGAGTGAAGCCTGGTGGTTTGAATAATCATTTTGTGTTGCTATAAATGATTATCTATTCACATTAATTGTATAGTTTAGTCTTCTTCTACGTAAAATAGATAGGCCACACCAGAGATTATGAACATCTTCGGTTGAATTCATATTTTACTATGTGCAATATTGCTAACATTGTAACATGATCACTTATTTTCGAAAAGAAATCTCTATACCTTTTGTTTTCTTTGATATATTAATAGAATTTTAAAAAATCTATAATAAAGTATTTGATAACATCAACAATAACAAGAAGCTTTAATTAACCACTATCATTTGTGGTTGTTATATTTTATGTAGTGCTTTTAATATGTAACTAAGACTCACAATGTTATCCTTTTGTAGGTATAACTAAGTTATGATTGTGTTTGGAAAGGTGCATTTGTCAATCCTCATTAACCCTTCACCCATATTCCAAGAATTGCTCGTGTGACAATTATCATATGTCAAAATTTTTAGTCCTTAGACAAGATTTGATTAGATGAAGATGACATTTTAGTGAATTCAGATTCCAATGCATACAGGAGATGTTATGAAGATATGTAGCCACCTTAAGTTTTACATACTGACATGTAATCCTATCATTTACCTAATGACCCACTTAAAAAAAGTGTGTAAGGTTAAAATATAAATGGCTGTCATCTTTTCATTCTTTACTCAATTGGAAGATTTTGCATGTATGCATGTAGTTATGTAAGAAAAGAAGTTTGTCGCTCATTTCCTGTGGTGTTGACTTATATAGCTGAAAATGTGATTGCCTTTCTCAAAATATGCATATAAATAAAGTTATAACTTATTTTTACTTAAATGTATTAATAAACATCATTTAATAATATTTTAGTAATCTATGGATGACCGCCTAGGGTTAGGGGGGCGGTGGTCGTGGCTGCAGGGGGAGAGGAAGAGGGAGAGGAGGCTTCGGAGGATGCGGATCGACCTTCCCATGATCCGAGAACAACCAGAAAGACAACCCTGTCCCAATGAATGTTTAAGATAACATTGCTGCTGCAAGCAAAGAGGCTAACCCCATTAATGAGCTCTTCTACAAGGACATCATGATAAGCCATAAGGCATCCAACCTCCTTAAATTCGTTTCCCCAGATACGCTCAAGGCTGACGATATAGTCATCGACCACAGTGGCACCTTGCCATTGCTTACAATCAACCCTGTGTCCTTACCACTACTTCTTGAGCCATGGAAATACACAGTCATTGTGAAAATGCTTGGGGGAAACATAGGTTTTCAAACCTTGGTCAACCGAATATTGATCCTCTAGTCTCCAACTGATGCTTTTAGAGCTATTTATCTTGACAGGGGATATTACATCATTCAATTGGCAAATGAAACCAATTTTATCAAGGAAATGATTGGTGGTCCATGGACTGTGTTTGGCAATTATTTATCTGTGCAATCCTGGTCACCAGATTTTAGACCCTCAAACCCTATCCCACACAAACTGGTGGTGTGGCTATGAGTTAAGGACCTGTCAGTATATCTCTACCAGAACCATCTACTCACGAGCATTGGTAACCTAGTGAGGAAGATCATCAAGATCGACGCAACAACAACCATAGGTGATCGGGAAAAATTTGCACGTCTAGATGTTGAGGTCAATACCTCTCAGCCTCTCCTACCAACCATCTTTCTCAACGGAGTACACTATAGGCTAGAATACAAAAACTTGCCAGTGTTCTGCATGAAATGTGACCGATTGGGACATTCAGATAACTATTCCATTTTCACTAAACCCTTTATTCCTATGGAACCCTCTTCATCTGAAGTGATAGAGATCCACCCTCCAATCACATACATGGATGCTATCCATGCCCCCAAGCATGTGCGAAGGGCTCCAGTGTAGAAGGGAGACTAGAGTTTGAGCAAAAGTGCTAAGCCTAACATAGCAGCTATGGGTAACAAAGGTGACACACCTAAATCTTCCTTTAAGGCAGAGGAGGGCTGTTAATAGTAGGTCGACAAGGACTCATCCTCTGACTGGAAAATGAAGGTGAACAGGCGGCACAAGCACAAAATCCCACCACGTTCACAACCAAACCTAAAGCCTAGTGTCCCAAGCGATATAGGGCCTAAAGAGACTACTCCTAGGGATACTGCCATTACACTTGTTGACGACCAGATGTCTGATGGAAGAGAATCAATGTCAAACAAAGGTGATGTCTTCATGTTTGGAGGATCAACACCCCTCCCGACCAGTTTAGTTGGGGGAACAACAACTAGAGCGGTGGGGGCATTATTCTACATAACAAAAAGGTAATTTACCATAACGTTATCACCAGTCCTGGTAGAGAAAGGAAGAAAGGAAGGCTTGCCCAAGTGATAGTGTAACGACCCCTCCTCCCGGTAACCCCCAATTAAGGGGGACTGAAAGGTTAGAGCCGTTAACCAATAACCTGGATCAAAGGTTCGACAAAAAAATCAATAATGATTATGAAATTCTACAACTAAACTATAATTTGGTAGAAAATTAAAACTTTGATTACCTTTGAAAACTTTGGAGATCTATCTATCCAGAGCTTGAATTATTCTATCTAAATCCTCCTTGTGCTTTACTTCTTATTCTCACAATGTGTCACTTTACTGTTTGTTCATTTTAGGGTAGTACCTAAAACACCGACAAACAAAACGTCAGCCAGCATATCAAAATATACTGGTATGTGGGGACAACCAAAAGTTTGCACATATGGATAACAATCTAATTATCACAATCAAGTTAATTAACAAGCCAATTTACACTTTTCAGTATGACATTCTCCACCATTTTTGCCCTAACCCTGGCATACCCACCTTAGGGCTTCTTTTGCCAATGACTTAAGGCCACCTTCTCAATCCCGAGCTTGGTGCCTGGGGGTCACCACTCATGGTGCCCACTAGTCATGCAATATCATAGAACACCTTCTCATTCCCGAGCTTGGTGCCTGGGGTTACCACTCAGGGTGCCCATTGGTCTACCCATTTGGGCCTGACCTTTGGCATCATCCATCAGGGTGGCATGTAGGTGCGAGAATACATACTTCTATTATTAATGTGATAATCATAGTGACTTTATGATTTTGCAAGTATGAACATCCAACTATTTAGATTCAATTTAATGTGAGGAAACTTTTAGAAAATCCTCGGGAAACTAAGGCGGTTATTCATAATTAACCACATACCTGATTTGTAGATTCAACAAGCTAATAACAATTCCAAGAAAGCAAGTAATCCAAGAAGCAGTTCAACATTCACAGAATTCCTGAAAAGCATACGTAACCTATTTACTACACTTGACTAAGAATACATCTTTTTAATTGACTTGGATTCACTTTCTAGGGTTTATAATCTGAATTGGGGTTTTATTAGGGTTCTTTTTGATCTTTTACAACTTTCCTCATTCATATCCACAAAACCGTAGAATATTAGTTCTAAGTGCAAAACGCTAATTACTCACATATTCACATTATAGCCTTTATCATCTTTGGTTCCTTTCAAATTAACCACTCATAGTTCATTATGATCTAATTCACCTATGAACTCCATTTATCATTAATTCGAACATTATCCATTAGAAAACCCTAATTATCATCTTAAGGGTATCTATCTATGATTAGGAACTTTTTATATTCAAAATATCTTAGAACCATCATTTAACAACATATTGTCATGTTTTTTGAATTAAATATGATCTTATCCTCTGTTACCCTAAATTAGGGTTTCTAAGTGCTTAATCATTCATAATTGGTGTAAAACCCTAAATCATGTAATAAAGCATCTAAATCAGGTTCAAGTTCATTATCAACTATTCAACAAGTTGCAATTACTCAATTTCATCAACTGAACAATACAAACTTAACCAATATGTTCAATTAGGGTTTCTTAATCTAATACATAAGAACTTTTCATTAAATTAACACACTTTTGTAAAAGGGAACTTATTTAGGTTCTCAAACCAATTTTAATATGTTCCTCATATTTTTATAAGTAACTTTCATATTTTAACTTTGTTCATCCAAGCTTCCTAGAAGAGGTTATGATTTTTGTAAGAAAACCCCTTTCTATTGATTATTAGCAATTTGCAGAAAAGCCAGGATCATTAGATCCGTGGTCCGCTGGTCCACTCAGGATCCAATGGCTAGGGATGCACGCACCTTATCTTGCGATTAAAGGAGTCAAAGGACAAGCCTTCCCTTACCTTACTGGAGACGTAATAGGGGTAACAAGGTCTTTTCCCCTTCTCTTCTTCTTCCTTGCGATGAATCCCGCGTGCAGCACAGGGTTGACGTTGCGGTCAACAACAGTGTTGACTTCGAGCTCCCGCTTCTCCACTCTTGAAACGATGTGCCGCCCTCTGTCGACAGGTCCTTTTGGACTCACCTACACCTCCAATTTCCCCGAACATGCACCGCTTGCTCGGGTCCTGAAGAAGCACCTCCGGCGGTGGTTCAGGTGAATCAGCGATGAAATCCATAGGGAAGAGTAGCACCTTGAGGGTGGGGAAAGGATGAGGGAGGCCGTGCGGAGTCTTTAGAACATGAGGGAGATCACACAACGAGATTCTACCCTGTATATATAGGGATGGCCACGAAGGGTGGTTGGCGGAAGTCCTGGAGGTTGGGGGATTCTCCCACCACTTCCAAAAGATAGCCAAACCCAGGCTTGTTGAGTTTGGCTTCCCAATCCGAACCTGATGGAAAGATTTCCAAGAGCCCTCGTCAACCAGGGAGAGAGAAACTCAGAGGGGGAAATAGGAAATTGGGCTATTTCCTTTTACGATCTGTCCCAGTCCATCCCAAGATAGGTGACAAATGGAAATTCTTAGATCTCGATCCTAGGGCCAGGAATGCGAGCTAAATAGTAGCCTGATTGCCCAAATCGTGACATGTATATCAAAAATTTATTATCCTTCACACATTAGGATAACTTCAAAATTCCATATACTGAAATCTATGCATCTTTTTTCAACCAAATTTTATGGGAAATTTCCTTTTGCAGTTATCTATATGCATGCCAAAAATGCGTCCCAAATTCCAAAGGAAAAGGGGTTTTTCATTAAAACCAAGTTATTCTTTAATAAGACCTATTTAATTGATATTTCCTTTTCCTTTTGTCATTATCTTATCATATTAGATTCATTGGACCTCAAGGAATCCTAAAGGCACGGATTTCCATATTGGATAATTATCTTTTTGCTTTTATCTTTTTATTTGTGTTTATTTCACATATTCTCCTTATCTTTTTATTTCTTCATTAAAATATCTCTTTTTGAGGAATTCTCTTTATGTCTCTCTTATTTTACTCATTGGTATTCCTTTTAACATTAGGAATCCTTGGGATACGAACTTCCACCAAGGATAACTCCATTATACATCTTTCCACTTATTTCCCACATTTATCATTGTTTTCAATTTCTTTCTTAATAAATAAATACTTAATTGATCTTTTCTTTTCTTGTTGCATTTCCTTTGCAACTTTGGACTCCTTGGAACCCAAGGAACCCAAGAGGCATGCAATTGACCTTTGGATTATATTCCATTGCCTTCTAGAGGTTTCTACACCTTTCTTATCTCAAATTCTCAATAATTCATTAATTAATTGAATTTCCTTGTTATTGGGCCCAATAGCCCATAAAGCCCACAACCCAATCAACAAGGCTATTGTAATCGAAATCCATTTATTCAAAACAGTTTATATCATTATTTTTTCAAATATCATTAATGTAAGAAATTACATTTCTTACCCAATGAACCCAATAATTGGGGTTATAACATCCTTCCCCTCTTATAAGAAATTTGTCCTCAAAATTCCATCAAGCAAACAAACAATTCAGGATAAGCCTTTCTTATGTCCATCAGGGCACCCATGTGGCTTCACCCTTCCCATGGTGCTTCCCAAGAACCTTCATCATCTCATATTCTTCCATATGAGTTCTTTCTTACCTTGGTATATCGTACCCTCATAGGTGACTCAGGACATTTCAACTTTTCAAAAGCTAAATAGGTTCAGGGCTAAGCATATGGCTTGGGTACCTCACATAGTGCTCTAGATCGGACTCATGGAACACATTATACGTCATGTTATCCTGAGGGGTAAGGTTAAACACAACCATCTCCACCAATCCATCTTAATGGACCCATATATCAGGGATTCAGCTTTCACAGTTGTAGCTTAGAGGGGTCGGATTTTCACATCTCCTATTCTCCCACATTGAACTGTATGCCAGTCTACTTTGCATCATCTCATGACCCATGTCACCACTGGGCTCTCTCTCACCCATTGCACGATCAAAGCGACTTCATCTGCACACACTGTGGTTCTTTTTTGACCTTCGTGAGGCCTCATGCACCAACATAATCTTAATGAAGTGGTGGCCGACACAACCTCCTTATAGAACTTCTTTCATCCCGATAAAGGCTAAGGTCGTTATAATCACATCTTACAAAGGACAATAGCTGTCTCTATGTATCACCCTGAATGAGCACACATGCTCTCATCAGACCCTCAAGTCTAGATCATACTACCCATTAGTTAGGGGTGATAAGCGGTATTGACACCGAGTTCTTCATGTACCTACTTCCACCTTATGGAAGTGAACCTTGAGGTCATACTAAAGAACTTTTGAACTCGTATCATGGTGTAGTTGAATCATCTCTCTCACGTGTAGTTCAACCTGATCTGTCCCTTGACAGTACTCTTTCTTTCTCATGTCATCTAGGTAAGGCGGTCTACCATAACCCATTTTGCATATTGACCTTCCTTGGTCAAGGGGAGACTCACACCATCCACAGTGATGAAATCACATTCCCTCTCAGGAACTCTTTATACCTTATATCCATGCATTGGGTTACTGGTGTTCGTCCTTCACCTCCTGACTTGCAAGGCCACATGCTACATGCAATTTCATATTAAGCATCACAAGTACTACTATAACTTACTATCTTAGTAGTATCACGGTGTTTGGTGACCTTAAACCATGATCTCCTGTATGTCATGATTCCTCAAGATCGATTCTTCTGAAACCCTAAACCACTCTTATTAGGGTTTTATTACTTCTTATCCAAAGAAGTGTATCTGAGGTTCTTTCACTATATCAAGGACTAAACTGGTTAACCAAACAACAAACATCTATTGTTACATCTATGTGTTAGCCAAAACACATTTTCTTTCCAAACTTAGGGTTAGTCGAACAACCTGAACTTCTTCTAGCCTATATCTAAACTAGGAAGCTATATCTCAACCAGAGCATTCATTACCACTTCACCTTCTTAGGTGTCAAGTAATGTTGAAGACATACACCTCCATGTATTCCACTCATCATCTCATCTCAACTATAAGTTTGTCTTCATCAAGAAACTCTGAGCTCATCCTCAGGGTGATTCAACTCAACTTTGCATAACTTGCAAATTCCACATAACTCATGATAAAACATCCTCACAAGATGATTTCCTTGATACTCTTAGTGTTTGGAAACCATCCATGTATCATTTGCTCCACAAAGGTATGTTATCATCTCTATCCTCATACCTCGTAGCAACGTTCCATCTCGCATCATCTTTTATCCTTGGTGTATGGCATGTGTACTGTCCCATCTCTCACTCTCATAACAAGAGGAAATAAGCATTTGGCTGCAGTCCAAATACACAGTTCTTCCTATTCTAAGAGTAGAGATGATACATCCCACCTTGCCAGTACACCTTCAAATCTAAGTTGAAACGTGCAACTTATGTCTCTACATCACAAACATCTTGATATCAAAGTTACTTCCATGGAAAACTGGTCTTGAACCTACTTGGTTTTACACACAAACCTCGGTCATCTCCTCTAGGTCTATAGGGTGCCGACACTTGTGGGGTCATCCATCTTCCCTTATGCATCTAGAGACTGCCCTACTCATCTGCCCTTTGGGTCCCATGATTTCATGAAGGTGATCAATATCCTAACCCATGACCCTCAGACAATGATAGTTGTTGCCTCCCGACCCTATTGTCATGTGCAACTAGGGAATTAGGCAACCCCTTCTTCCATCGGTCTTATCCCTACCTGACCCTAGGACAGACTTAGGATTATAGTACATGTCCTTCATCATCTCTCTCTACATACATGGGTTGTCTTTCATCCTTTCACATGGGTCATGGTAATCTGTCTACCTTGGTCAGGCCCCATACTGGTTACCTCCATGGTAACACATCCACATGCACGTAGAGAAGGTTATCTATGGGTCTACAGGTTCATTCTCACGCCATGTACTTTTCACTTAGTTTCTCAAGATCCTATGAGACCTCTTTAGGTTACCAACAAAACTAGTAAACACCCAACCAAAGGGTCCCTCTCCCAGGATGGGAGGAAACTACAACTCTTGACAACAAGGTCACAACCATCCTTAGGGTTTACATTCACATGAGCATGCTTAACCCAACAGCTACTAAGGCACAAGCGGACCACCTTCTAAACCATGCTAGGTCACACTTGTTCTTATCCTCAACATTAGACCAACTTAGTTGTGAGGGGTTCATCAAACATACCTTTAACGTAAGGGGTTTCCTTTACTTCTACACATGAGGAGTATCATGCTCGAAACTATAGAGACTCAAATCTCATTATGAGCATCAGATAAACTGCTTCCCCTCTTAGGCCTAGGAACCCTAGGTTCTCCTTTGGATATCCAACTACATGCTCAATATCTTAACCATGAATCAAGCACGTGCAAGGTATGTCATGTACTTCCATGATCCTTTTATATAAACAACACCTCAGGGTTGAGTCCTCCTCAAGGACAACCAACTAGGTATAATGCCTCACAACTGGTTACTTAAGCCTCCTCAGGGTCTAAGGCACTCTTTGTCTCATCTTAGCAGGTAAATGCCTATACCAGAGGCACATAGGTACCAGCAGACTCATCCTCTCTCTTAGTTTTGGTTCCTCTCATGGCAACCAAGACATCATCAGCCTCCAAGGGTCAAGCATAAGGCAACCACTATCATCTGCTTATGTCGCATCATCCTCAACTCCCACTATTCCTCAAATTTTTGGGTTTTAGGCTTCCAACCTTCTTTCCTGGGGTCCTGCTTTCTCTCTAGAGCTAATCCTACAACTAGCCTCTCTATAATAGGTCCTTTCTTCATGAAGAATCAAGCTCATAAGCATGCCCTTACCTGAGTGAAGCCTATGCTTGAACTTATGTTTACTCAAGATTATCCATAACCCCTTATTCTTATCTCATAAGCCATCCATTATGATTCCTTGTCCAGGGTTTCATCCTACTGTCAGCACTACTGACGTACTTTGGGTGCAAGCTATACCCTACTTGCACAAGCCCATAGGGTTCTATAGGTTCTTCTCTAACTTCAACCATGAAGGAGCTATCCTTCTCTCAAACATGCACGACCCTTCCCAGGGTTGGGTTGCCAAAGGTACTCGGTCATCAACTTCTCATGGCTCATATGGCATCCAAGGCATGTCTATCCAAACACCTGGTCTACCATGACATCTAACTCATCATGTCACCTCTCTCTCTAACCTTCACTTAGGGTTACGGTTAACATCTTCCTCATAGGATGTGCTAGGTGTCTACTTGTAATGGAGATCTCTATCTCCAAGACTCACTCTCTTTACTTACCCTCCTGACAAGAAGGTCCAGCCTCTTGTCTCTCCTGAGGGCATGACAACTCGTGTCATACGACCTAAGCATGTATCTATTCTTTTACGCTTACTCTATTAAGGTTATGTCCATGACATCTTATTTACATGCTTTTCATGAATTTGGTGGAGGATCCCTTAATCCTTATCAACCTTACCCATACCTCAAGAGGGTGAGGGAAAGAAAGAAAACCCTAATCCATAAGGTCCTTAATAGAATTTGATTTGAGAAGGGATGAACAAGATGAGAGAGTCCTAAAGGTATCTTATTTCGAGTCATATTCTAAGACATCGGCCAAGCAGTCACACAACCTGGGAGTCCTCATATTCCGACTAGCGGTGCGGAGGAAAATATTGCCAGCCCCCGGATGTGATCCTTTTCTAGATACCTCAGTCTTTCAGACAATCCTCTAATAACTCCCTTGGATTCTATACATTTTGTAAAATTTAATAATTATTAAAGATTAATTGAGGAACCTATGCTCTGATACCAATTGTAACGACTCCTCCTCCTGGTAACCCCCAATTAAGGGAGACTGAAAGGTCAGAGCCGTTAACCAATAACCCGGATCAAAGGTTCGACAAAAAAATCAATAATAATTATTAAATTCTACAACTAAACTATAATTTGGTAGAAAATTAAAACTTTTATTACCTTTGAAAACTTTGGAGATCTATCTATCCAGAGCTTGAATTATTCTATCTAAATCCTCCTTGCACTTTACTTCTTATTCTCACAATGTGTCACTTTACTATTGGTTCATTTCAGGGTAGTACCTAAAACACCGACAAACAAAACGTCAGTCAACATATCAAAATATACTGGTATGTGGGGACAACCAAAAGTTTGCACATATGGATAACAATCTAATTCTTGGATTCACTTTCTAGGGTTTCTAATCCGAATTGGGGTTTTATTAGGGTTCTTTTTGATCTTTTACAAGTTTCCTCATTCATATCCACAAAACCCTAGAACAGTAGTTCTAAATGCAAAACCCTAATTACTCACATATTCACATTATAGCCTTTATCATCTTTGGTTCCTTTCGGATTAACCACTCATAGTTCATTATGATCTAATTCACATATGAACTCCATTTATCATTAATTCCAACTTTATCCATTAGAAAACCCTAATTATCATCTTAAGGGTATCTATCTATGATTAGGAACTTTTTATATTCAAAATATCTTAGAACCATCATTTAACAACATATTATCATATTTTTCGAATTAAATATGATCTTATCCTCTTTTACCCTAAATTAGGGTTTCTAAGTGCTTAATCATTCATAATTGGTGTAAAACCCTAAATCATGTAATAAAGAATCTAAATTAGGTTCAAGTTCATTATCAACTATTCAACAGGTTGCAATGGCTCAATTTCATCAACTGAATAATACGAACTTAACCAATATGTTCAATTAGGGTTTCTTAATCTAATACATAAGCACTTTTCATTAGATTAACAAACTTTTTCAAACGGGAACTTATTCAGGTTCTCAAACCAATTTTAATATGTTCCTCGTATTTTTATAAGTAACTTTCATATTTTAACTTTGTTTATCCGAGCTTCCTAGAAGAAGTTATGATTTTTGTAAGAAAATCCCTTTCTATTGATTATTAGCAATTTACAAAAAAGCCAGGATCATTAGATCCATGGTCCGCTGGTCCACTCAGGATCCAATGGCCAGGGATGCACGTGCCTTATCTTGTGATTAAAGGGAGTCAAAGGACAAGCCTTCCCTTACCTTACTGAATATTCCACAGGGGTAACAAGGTCTTTTCCCCTTCTCTTCTTCTTCCTTGCGATGAATCCCGCGTGCAGCACAGGGTTGACGTTGCGGTCAACAGCGGTGTTGACATCGAGCTCCCACTTCTCCACTCTTGAAATGACGCACCGCCCTCCGTCGACAGGTCCTTTCGAACTCACATACACCTCCAATTTCCCCGGACATGCACCGCTTGCTCAGGTCCTGAAGAAGCACCTCCGGTGGTGGTTCAGGTGAATTGACGATGAAATCCAGAGGGAAGAGTAGCACCTTGGGGTGGGGAAAGGATGAGGGAGGCCGTGCAGAGTCTTTAGAACATGAGGGAGATCTCACAGTGAGATTCTACCATGTATATATAGGGATGGTCGCGAAGGGTGGTTGGCAGAAGTCCTAGAGGTTGGGGAATTCTCCCACCACTTCCTAAAGATAGCCAAACCCAGGCTCGTTGAGTTCGACTTCCCAATCCGAACCTGATAGAAATAATTCCAAGAGCCCTTGTCAACTAGGGAGAGAGAAACTCAGAGGGGGAAATAGGAAATTTAGCTATTTCCTTTTACGGTCTGTCCCAGTCCGTCCCAAGCTAGGAGACAAATGGAAATCCTGAGATCCTGATCCTAGGGCCAGGAATGCGAGCTAAATAGTAGCCTGATTGCCCAAATCGTGACATGTATATCAAAAATCCATTATCCTTCACACTTTAGGATAATTTGAAAATTCCATATCCTGAAATCTATGCATCTTTTTTCAACCAAATGTTATGGGAAATTTCCTTTTTCCCTTATCTATACGCATGCCAAAAATGCATCCCAAATTCCAAAGGAAAAGGGCTTTTTCATTAAAAGCAAGTTATTCTTTAATAAGACTAATTTAATTGATATTTCCTCTTCCTTTTGTCATTATCTTATCTTATTGGATTCATTGGACCTCAAGGAATGCTAAAGTCACAGATTTCCACATTGGAGAAATATCTTCTTGCTTTTATCTTTTTATTTATGTTTATTTCATATATTCTCCTTATCTTTTTATTTCTTCATTAAAATATCTCTTATTGAGGAATTCTCTTTATTTCTCTCTTATTTTACTCATTGGTATTCCTTTTAACATTAGGAATCCTTGGGATACGAAATTCCACTACGGATAACTCAATTATACCTCTTTCCACTTATTTCCCACATTTATCGTTGTTTTCAATTTCTTTCTTAATAAATAAATACTTAATTGATCTTTTCTTTTCTTATTGCATTTCCTTTGCAACTTTGGACTCCTTGGAACCCAAGGAACCCAAGAGGCATGAAATTGACCTTTGGATTATATTCCATTGCCTTCTAGAGGTTTCTACACCTTTCTTATCTCGAATTCTCAATAATTCATTAATTAATTGAATTTCCTTGTTATTGGGCCCAATAGCCCATAAAGCCCACAACACAATCAACAAGGCTATTGTAATCGAAATCCATTTATTCAAAACAGATTATATCATTATTTTTCCAAATATCATTAATGTGAGAAATTACATTTCTCACCCAATGAACCCAAGAATTGGGGTTATAACATCCTTCCCCTCTTATAAGAAATTTGTCCTCAAAATTCCATCAAGCAAACAAACATTTCAGGATAAGCCTTTCTTATGTCCATCAAGGCTCCCATGTGGCTTCACCTTTCCCATGGTGCTTCCCAAGAACCTTCATCATCTCATATTCTTCCATCTGAGTTCTTTCTTACCTTGGTATATCGTACCCTCATAGGTGACTCAGGACATTTTAGCTTTTCAAAAGCTAAATAGGTTCAGGGCTCAACATATGTGTAACGACCCCACCTCCTGGTAACCCCCAATTAAGGGAGACCCGAAGGTCAGAGCCGTTACCTAATTTACAGGATCAAAGGTTCGACAAATAATCAATAACAATTAATAAACTTTACCAACTAAATTGAAAACTGGTAGAAAAATAAAACTTTTCTTACCTTGGAAAATCTGGGATTTTTAAACTTCTATCCACGAAGATACTAAACTAACTAATCCTCCTGTGCATGTTATTTATCATTTAATTCCACATATGCCACTTTACTGTTTGTTCTTTTCAGTTATACCTAAAACGCCGACAAACGAAACGTCGGTCAACAAGAAGCTGGTATGTGGGGGAAACAATAATCGTGCAACTATAATAACAAAGTAATCAGCCAATTATCATTTAATAGCCAAGATTACGTTTTAAACCATACTACTCAATCCTTTCCTATCCCTTATCTCTGTGCTGTCCCTGCAGCGGACTGAGATACTACCTCTCTCTAGGTAGATCCTTATTAAATCCTGCATGATCCTACCTAATAGGTAGACCAGTATCTAGGGTTGAGTCGCATGGCACTACCCATAGGTAGTCCAATCTCTATCTCAATGTGACTTGATGGACCTACCCCATTGGTAGCCATTTACTAAGTCATCCAATGACCTGATGGGCCTACCCCTTTGGTAGCCATTTACTAGGTCAACCCATTAAGCTACAGAGGGGACTAGGATCTGAGCTAGTAGGCATATTTCTTAGGTGATAGTCATATTCACATTAGAATTTGCATGAATTAAAACATCCAATAATTTAATTCAAGTCACGATGGAAACATCGACAAAATCCCAGAAAACTAATTCGGGTAGTCATAAGCATAACCACATACCTGTACATGCAGATTCAGGTGCAGCAATAATCCAAATAACAATGAGCAAGCAAGCATTCAATAAGATCCTGAAACAATTATACAATTTCCCTTTAATTACTCATGTCATTAAGATCTATTAAATCTAGCTCGTTTCTTAGGGTTTCTAGTCCACTTTTAGGGTTTCCATTGCAATTAAGGTTTCCCTTTATCTTTTACTATTTTAAACCCTAATTTAACACAATTGATCATAAACCCTAATTATTTCCACATCTAATCCTCAATTCCGGATTAAAGGCATAATTAACCATTAATTAAGCTCATTAAGCCTCTCTTTTACTAAAACTACTATTTTTATCCTTTTAATCCATGACAATATCATTATATGTATTTATCATTGATTCATGGTTTATTATGGTACAAATCACATATGAACCCGATTTGCCATTAATTCTACCTTTTATTCATGAGAAAACCCTAATTACTACATTTAGGGTATTTATCCCCAAATTAGGAACTTTAATGCTCGAAATAGATTTTAATCATGAAAACTTAGTTCTATACATGAAATCAAACAATTAAAGCCATTAGTAGTCATAATTACCAACATTAGGGTTTCAAGGCCCATTAAAACATATTTATGCACAAGAAACTCTAAATTAACTAATTATGTGAAAGGTTCATCCTTTTTGTTCCTAATGTTCCTTTTTATCATTAACAGGCTAATATTAACTTTAATCATTAATTAAACCCTACTAATCACATTAATCATATCAAAATAGGGTTCTTTAATCATCATTACATTAAAGTTAATAGCTTCCATTACTTTTAAAATTACAATCAGAATCAGGCTCCAATTATATTTTTAATGGATTCCCCTCATTTTTCTGAACAAAATTCATGTATAAACTTTTGTCATCCGAGTTACTATTAAAAAGTTATGAATTTCGGAAGAAATACCTCACTTGGGCCAATGGGGAAGCGCCACATAGCCTTTAACATGCAAGGTTGCTCGGCTGCTTGAAAACATAATGAAAAGACTACTTTGCCCTCCACTTGAGTAGCCCGTCCTTTACTATGATGAGGGTATATCTGTCCAATGTCAGTAATCTTCTTCCCCCGTGCGCCCTAGTGCTGCGCTCGACATCCGTCGACTGCGGGGCTCACCCCCAACTCGGAAGCCCGAGGGTGGCCGGAAACTGCCGCCCCTCCTCCGTCGACCTCCGCCAGGCCCAGGGCGCTTCTCCTTCACGGCCAAGGTGGCCGCTCCAGCGCGCCTAAGCCTACGACTCTCGGCTGACCGTGCAGACCTACTACAGGTTAGCGTAGGAGGTCCAGGGCCTGGGGACGATAGTCGAATGTCTTCAGGTCATCGCGGGACGTCCAACCTTCATCAAGGTAACCCACAACTCGCCATTGCTTCAGGAAGAACACCAACTATGTGACTTCGGGTTGAAGGCAAGGTCATGGAAGAAGAATATAGGTAAGAGAGAGGGAAACATGTGGGATCACCATGGGCCCGAACCAGGGATCTAGCCCTTTATATAGAGAAGAGTATCCATGCCCCGACACACTTGTCCTCGAAGAAATAGAGTCTTTTCCCATTAGGAATTGGATTTCTTCATCATGAAGCAAGTTCCCCTTTCTCTCTCTCCTAAACATCTCTTTAATATGCTTAGTTAAATAGAAATACGAAAATCTTCTCCCTTATCCTCGTTTATACTTGCCTTTTGATTATTTGTCACAGAATCATGTTTTCCCTTTTAATAGAAAATACTTTCCTTTTTAACAAAGCCACGAAATTCCTTCATTAAGCATCACATTATCCTTTTATTTGACTTTATTGGTATTTTCTCTTTCCTCTTCCTTCATTGGGACTCCTTGGATCCCAAGGCACTCTATTATTTTGAAATCCTTTTTATTGGATACTCAATATCCTTAAAAGCATTAATATGCATTATTCTTCATTATCTTGTTTATTTCTTGTTTAAATAACTATTTTTGAGAATTTCTCTTTATTTCCCTTTTTATTTTCCTCATTGGTTTTCCTTTTATCATTAGAAATCCTTGGAATACGAAATTCCACCAAGGAAAACCCAAATACACCTCTTTTCACTTATTTTCCACATTTTACCATTGTTTCCAATTTCTTTCTTAATAAAGAAATACTTAATTGATCTTTTTCTTTTCTTTTTGCATTATCATGCAACTTTTGACTCCTTGGAACTCAAGGAACTCATGTGGCACGAAATCCCTCTTTGGATTTGCCTTCTAGAGGTTTCCACACCTTTTTTTTTCTCAAAAACTCAATTATTCATTCTTAATTGGATTTCCTTATTATTGGGCCCAATAGCCAATAAAGCCCACAACACAATCATCAAGGCTATTGTAACGAAATCCATTTATTCAAAACAAATTATATCTTTATTTGTTCAAATATCTTTTATGTGAGAAATTACATTTCTCACCCAAATGAATCCAAAATTGGAGTTGTAACAATATGGCTTGGGTACCTCACATAGTGCTCTAGATCAGACTCATGGAACACATTATACGTCATGTTATCCTGAGGGGTAAGGTTAAACACAACCATCTCCGCCAATCCATCTTAATGGACCCATATATCGGGGATTCAACTTTCGCAGCAATTACTTAGAGGGGTCGGATTTTCACATCACCTATTCTCCCACAGTGAACTGCATGTCAGTCTACTTTGCATCAACTCGTGACCTATGTCACCACTGGGCTCCCTCTCAGCCATTGCATGATCAAGTGACTTCATATGCACACACTGTGGTTCTTTTTTGACCTTCGTGAGGCCTCATTCACCAACATCATCTTAATGAAGTGGTGGCCGACACAACCTCCTTGTAGAACTTCTTTCATCCCGATAAAGGCTAAGGTGGTTATCATCACATCTTACAAAGGACAATAGCTGTCTCTATGTATCACCCTGAATGAGCACACATGCTCTCATCAGACCCTCTAGTCTGGATCATACTACCCATTAGTTAGGGGTGATAAGCGGTACTGACACCGAGTTCTTTATGTAACTACTTCCACCTTATGAAAGTGAACCTTGAGGTCATACTCAAGAACTTTTGAACTCGTATCATGGTGTAGTTGAATCGTCTCTCTCACGTGTAGTTCAACCTGATCTGTCCCTTGATAGTACTCTTTCTTTCTCATGTCATCTAGGTAAGGCGGTCTACCATAACCCATTTTGCATATTGACCTTCCTTGGTCAAGGGGAGACTCACAACATCCACAATGATGAACTCCTATTCCCTCTTGGGAACTCCTTATACTTTATATCCATGCATTGGGTTACTGGTGTTCGTCCTTCACCTCCTGACTTGCAAGGCCACATGCTACATGCAATTTCATATTAAGCATCCCAAGTACTACTATCAGTTACTATCGTAGTAGTATCACGGTGTTTGGTGATCTTAAACCATGATCTCCTATATGTCATGATTCCTCAAGATCGATTCCTATAAAACCCTAAACCACTCTTATCAGGGTTTTATTACTTCTTATCCAAAGAAGTGTATCTGAGGTTCTTTCACTATATCAAGGACTAAACTAGTTAACCAAACAACAAACATCTCTTGTTACATCTATGTGTTAGACAAAACACATCTTCTTTCCAAACTTAGGGTTAGTCGAACAACCTCAACTTCTTCTAGCCTCTATCTAAACTAGGCAGCTATATCTCAACCAGAGAATTCATTACCACTTCACCTTCTTAGGTGTCAAGTAATGTTGAAGACATACACCTCCATGTATTCCACTCATCATCTTATCTCAACTCTAAGTTTGTCTTCATCAAGAAACTCTGAGCTCATCCTCAAGGTGATTCAACTCAACTTTGCATAACTTGCAAATTCCACATAACTCATGATAAAACATCCTCACAAGATGATTTCCTTGATACTCTTAGTGTTTGTAAACCATCCATGTATCATTCACTCCACAAAGGTATGTTATCATCTCTATCCTCATACCTCGTAGCAACGTTCCATCTCACATCATCTTTTATCCTTGGTGTATGACATGCATACTGTCCCATCTCTCACTCTCATAACAAGAGGAAATAAGCATTTGGCTGCAGTCCAAATACAGAGTTCTTCCTATTCCAAGAGTAGAGATGATACATCCCACCTTGCCAGTACACCTTCAAATCTAAGTTGAAACATGCAACTTATGTCTCTACATCACAATCATCTTGATATCAAAGTTACTTCCATGGAAAACTGGTCTTGAACCTACTTGGTTTTACACACAATACTTGATCATCTCCTCTAGGTCTATAGGGTGCCGACACTTGTGGGGTCATCCATCTTCCCTTATGCATCCAGAGAGTGCCCTACTCATCTGATCTTTGGGTCCCATGAGTTCATGAAGGTGATCAATTTCCTAACCCATGACCCTCAGAAAATGATAGTTGTTACCTCCCGACCCTATGGTCATGTGCAACTAGGGAATTAGGCAACTCCTTCTTCCATCGGTCTTATCCCTACCTGACCCTAGGACAGACTTAGGATTATAGTACATGTCCTTCATCATCTCTCTCTGCATACATGGGTTGTCTTTCATCCTTTCACAGGGGTCATGGTGAGCTATCTACCTTGGTCAGGCCCCATACTGGTTACCTCCATGGTAACACATCCACATGCACGTAGAGAAAGTTATCTATGGGTCTATAGGTTCATTCTCACGCCATGTACTTTTCACTTAGTTTCTCAAGATCCTATGAGACCTCTTTAGGTTACCAACAAAACTAGTAAATACCCAACCAAAGGGTCCCTCTCCCAGGATGGGAGGAAACTACAACTCTTGACAACAAGGTCACAACCATCCTTAGGGTTTACATTCACATGAGCATGCTTAACCCAGCAGCTACTAAGGCACAAGCATACCACCTTCTAAACCATGCTAGGTCACACTTGTTCTTATCCTCAACATTAGACCAACTTAGTTGTGAGAGGTTCATCAAACATACCTTTAACTTAAGGGGTTTTCTGTACTTATACACATGAGGAGTATCGTGCTCGAAACTATAGAGACTCAAATCTCATTATGAGCATCGGATACACTGCTTCCCCTCTTAGGCCTAGGAACCCTAGGTTCTCCTTTAGATATCCAACTGCATGCTCAATATCTTAACCATGAATCAAGCACGTCCAAGGTATGTCATGTACTTCCATGATCCTTTTATATAAGAAACACCTCAGGGTTGAGTCCTCCTCAAGGACAACCAACTAGGTATAATGCCTCACAACTGGTTACTTAAGCCTCCTCAGGGTCCAAGGCACGCTTTGTCTCATCTTAGCAGGTAAACGTCTATACCAAAGGCACGTAGGTACCAAAAAACTCATCCTCTCTCTAGGGTTTGGTTCCTCTCATGGAAACCAAGACATCATCAGCCTCCAAGGGTCAAGCATAAGGCAACCACTATCATCCACTTAGGTCACATCATCCTCAACTCCCATTGTTCCTCAAATTTTGGGGTTTTAGGCTTCCAACATTCTTGCCTGGGGTTCTACTCTCTCTCTAGAGCTAATCCTACAACCAACCTCTCTATAAGAGGTCCTTTATTCATGAAGGATCAAGCTCATAAGCATGCCCCTACCTGAGTGAAGCCTATGCTCGAACTTATGTTTACTCAAGATTATCCATAACCCTTATGCTTATCTCATAAGCCATCCATTATGATTCCTTGTCCAGGGTTTCATCCTACTGTCAACACTACTGACGTACTTTGGGTGCAAGCTATACCCTACTTGCACAAGCCCATAGGGTTCTATAGGTTCTTCTCTAACTTCAACCATGAAGGAGTTATCCTTCGCTCAAACATGCACGACCCTTCCCAGGGTTGGGTTGCCAAAGGTAGTCGGTCATCAACTTCTCATGGATCATATGGAATCCAAGGCATGTCTATCCAAACACCTGGTCTACCATGACATCTAACTCATCATGTCACCTCTCTCTCTAACCTTCACTTAGGGTTAGGGTTAACATCTTCCTCAGAGGATGTGTTAGGTCTCTACTTGTAATCGAGATCTCTATCTCCAAGACTCACTCTCTTTACTTACCCTCCTGACAAGAAGGTCCAGCCTCAGGTCTCTCCTGAGGGCATGACAACTCGTGTCATATGACCTAAGAATTTATCTATTCTTTTACACTTACTCTATTAAGCTTATGTCCATGACATCTTATTTACATGCTTTTCATTAATTTGGTGGAGGATCCGTTAATCCTTATCAACCTTACCCATACCTCAAGAGGGTGAGGGAAAGAAAGAAAACCCTAATCCTTAAGGTCCTTAATAGAATTTGAGTTGAGAAGGGATGAACAAAATGAGAGAGTCCTAAAGGTATCTTATTTTGAGTCATATCCTAAGACATCGGCCAGGAAGTCACACAACCCGGGAGTCCTCATATTTCGCCTAGCAGTGCGGAGGAAAATATTGCCAGCCCCCGGACGTGATCCTTTTCTAGACACCTCAGTCTCTCAGACAATCCTCTAATAACTCCCTTGGATTCTATAGAGTTTGTAAAATTTAATAATTATTAAAGATTAATTGAGGAACCTATGCTCTGATACCAATTGTAATGACCCCTCCTCTCGGTAACCCCCAATTAAGGGAGACTGAAAGGTCAGAGTTGTTAACCAATAACCCAGATCAAAGGTTCGACAAAAAAATCAATAATAATTATGAAATTCTACAACTAAACTATAATTTGGTAGAAAATTAAAACTTGGATTACCTTTGAAAACTTTGGAGATCTATCTATCCAGAGCTTGAATTATTCTATCTAAATCCTCCTTGCGCTTTACTTCTTATTCTCACAATGTGTCACTTTACTATTTGTTCATTTTGGGGTAGTACCTAAAATGCCGACAAACAAAACGTCAGTCAGCATATCAAAATATACTGGTATGTGGGGACAACCAAAAGTTTACACATATGGATAACAATCTAATTATCACAATCAAGTTAATTAACAAGCCAATTTACACTTTTTAGTATGACATTCTCCACTGCTTTTTCCCTAACCCTGGCATTCCCACCTTAGGGTTTCTTTTGCCAATGACTTACGGCCACCTTCTCAATCCCGAGCTTGGTTCCTGGGGGTCACCACTCATGGTGCCCACTAGTCGTGCAATATCATAGGCCACCTTCTCATTCCCGAGCTTGGTGCCTGGGGTCACCACTCAGGGTGCCCATTGGTCTACCCATCTGGGCCTGACCTTTGGCATCATCCATCAGGGTGGCATGTAGGTGCGAGAATACATACTTCTATTATTAATGTGATAATCATAGTGACTTTATGATTTTGCAAGTATGAACATCCAACTATTTAGATTGCATTTAATGTGAGGAAACCTTCAGAAAATCCTCGTGAAACTAAGGCGGTTATTCATAATTAACCACATACCTGATTTGTAGATTCAACAAGCTGATAACAATTCCAAGCAAGCAAGTAATCCAAGAAGCAGTTCAACATTCACAGAATTCCTAAAAAGCATACGTAACCTATTTACTACACTTTACCAAGAATACATCTATTTAATTGACTTGGATTCACTTTCTAGGGCTTCTAATCCGAATTGGGGTTTTATTAGGGTTCTTTTTGATCTTTTACAACTTTCCTCATTCATATCCAAAAAACCCTAGAAGAGTAGTTCTATGTGCAAAACATAATTACTCACATATTCACATTATAGCCTTTATCATATTTGGTTCCTTTCGGATTAACCACTCATAGTTCATTATGATCTAATTCACCTATGAACTCCATTTATCATTAATTCCAACTTTATCCATTAGAAAACCCTAATTATCTTATTAAGGGTATCTATTTATGATTAGGAACTTTTTATATTCCAAATATCTTAGAACCATCATTTAACAACATATTATCATATTTTTCGAATTAAATATGATCTTATCCTCTTTTACCCTAAATTAGGGTTTCTAAGTGCTTAATCATTAATAATTGGTGTAAAACCCTAAATCATGTAATAAAGCATCAAAATCAGGTTCAAGTTCGTTATCAACTATTCAACAGGTTACAATTACTCAATTTCATCAACTGAACAATACAAACTTAACCAATATGTTCAATTATGGTTTCTTAATCTAATACATAAGCACTTTTCATTAGATTAACACACTTTTGCAAAAGGGAACTTATTCAGGTTCTCAAACCAATTTTAATATGTTCCTCGTATTTTTATAAGTAACTTTCATATTTTAACTTTGTTCATCCGAGCTTCCTAGAAGAAGTTCAGATTTTTGTAAGAAAATCCCTTTCTATTGATTATTAACAATTTACAGAAAAACCTGGATCATTAGATCCGTAGTCCGCTGGTCCACTCAGGATCCAACGGCCAGGGATGCACGCGCCTTATCTTGCGATTAAAGGGAGTCAAAGGACAAGCCTGCCCTTACCTTACTGAAGATGCCACAGGGGTAACAAGGTCTTTTCCCCTTCTCTTCTTCTTCCTTACGATGAATCCCGCATGCAGCATAGGGTTGACACTACGGTCAACAACAGTGTTGACTTCAAGCTCCCACTTCTCCACTCTTGAAACGACGTGCCGCCCTCTGTCGATAGGTCCTTTCAGACTCACCTACACCTCCAATTTCCCCAGACATGCGTCGCTTGCTCGGGTCCTGAAGAAGCACCTCCGGTGGTGGTTCAGGTGAATCAGTGATGAAATCCAGAGGAAAGAGTAGCACCTCAAGGGCGGGGAAAGGATGAGGGAGGCTTGTTTGGAGTCTTTAGAACATGAGGGAGATCTCACAGTGAGATTCTACCCTGTATATATAGGGAAGGGTGGTTGGCAAAAGTCCTTGGAGGTTGGGGGATTCTCCCACCACTTCCTAAAGATAGCCAAACCCAGGCTCGTTGAGTTCGGCTTCCCAATCCAAACATGAGGGAAAGATTTCCAAGAGCCCTCGTCAACCAAGGAGAGAGAAACTCAGAGGGGGAAATAGGCAATTCGGCTATTTCCTTTTATGGTCTACCCCAGTCCATCCCAAGCTAGGTGACAAACGGAAATCCTCAGATCCTGATCCTAGGGCCAGGAATGCGAGCTAAATAGTAGCCAGATTGCCCAAATCGTGACATGTATATCAAAAATCCATTATCCTTCACACTTTAGGATAACTTCAAAATTCCATATCCTGAAATCTGTGCATCTTTTTTCAACCAAATTTTATGGGAAATTTCCTTTTGCCCTTATCTTTACGCATGCCAAAAATGTGTCCCAAATTCTAAAGGAAAAGGGCTTTTTCATTAAAAGCAAATTATTCTTTAATAAGACTTATTTAATTGTTATTTCCTCTTCCTTTTGTCATTATATTATCATATTGGATTCATTGGACCTCAAGGAATCCTAAAGGCATGAATTTCCACATTGGAGAAATATCTTCTTGCTTTTATCTTTTTATTTGTGTTTATTTCACATATTCTACTTATCTTTTTATTTCTTCATTAAAATATCTCTTGTTGAGGAATTCTCTTTATTTCTCTCTTATTTTACTCATTGGTATTCCTTTTAACATTAGGAATCCTTGGGATACAAAATTCCACCAAGGATAACTCAATTATACCTCTTTCCACTTATTTCCCACATTTATCATTGTTTTCAATTTCTTTCTTAATAAATAAATACTTAATTGATCTTTTCTTTTCTTATTGCATTTCCTTTGCAACTTTGGACTCCTTGGAACCCAAGGAACCCAAGAGGCACGAAATTGACCTTTGGATTATATTCCATTGCCTTCTAGAGGTTTCTACACGTTTCTTATCTCAAATTCTCAATAATTCATTAATTAATTGAATTTCCTTGTTATTGGGCCCAATAGCCCATAAAGCCAACAACACAATCAACAAGGCTATTGTAATCAAAATCCATTTATTCAAAACATATTATATTATTATTTTTCCAAATATCATTAATGTGAGAAATTACATTTCTCACCCAATGAACCCAAGAATTGGGGTTATAACAAATAGGCCAACTAGAACTCATTGGTACCAAACGACATCTCAATTTTGAGTCTGCTGATGCTACTACGAATGGGGGTTCAGGGCATGAGGAGGATGGCCAATCTAAGGGCTTCCTCACAACCATCCAGTAATCCCTCCCCTTCATCCTACTAACATTTGTTTTTATGACTAACATCATATGTTGGAATGTCTAAGGAGCTTACTCCAAGGACAAAATTAATTTATTATGTGAATATAGAATCAAATACAATCTGCAAGTGTTAGTTTTGCTAGAAACTAGATGCAATGGTCTGTCTACTGAGAATGTTATACGGAATATTGGCTTCTCCTCCTCACATTGTGTGGAGGCGTTGGGCTTCTCTGGCCGTATTTGGGTCCTATAGGACGATACCTAATGCAACTTGGATGTTTTCCATAACCATCGAAAACTCATCCACTGTAGAATAAACAATAGCTGGAGAATTACTTTCATCTATGGACCCCCCCCCCCCAACAAGAGGAAATGTCGTGTATGGACAAGACTCTTGGAAATTTCTAATACTATCTCTAAAGTTTGGGCTGTTGTCACTGATTTTAACACTATGCTTGACATCTCAGAGAAAAGAGGTGGCAATCATTTTGATCATTGTAACAATGGTTTATTTAATGCTCTTCTACAAATCACAGGCCTCAGTGAAGTTCAAATGAGCAGCCACTTCTTCACCTTTAAATGCCAACAACTTCTTGAGAAGCTTGTCAGGGTCGTGGCCAACGACCAATGGCTAACTGTTGAAGGAGGTTTCAACTCCGTCATTCTCCTGAGGTTGTATTCTGACCACAATCCAATTCTACTGTCTAGTTCTTCTACTTCAGCCCGAAGGCCTACTATATTAGAATTTAACCAGTCCATCATGTCTCACTAGGGAAACTCGAAACCATTCGTAAAAGCACTTTCCTCCTTCAAGCTTGTGGCCCTCTCTTAGGAGAGGAGCAAACTCAAGGAGAAACATAAACAAAAGTTGACTATTATGTCCAGGATCGACAAATGCCAGGTAATTGATAGTCACAACCCTTCTATTACTAATGATTTACTTTCAATTACACAGCAAGAACAACTCTCAAACCTTCTCCTTCGTGAGGAGATGGACTGGAAACAAAAGGCCCATATCCAATGGCTTCAGTGTGGCGATGGAAAAAATAAATTCTTTCATTCATATGACAAAGCACGGAGACAAGCTACAAAGATTAGTAGACTTAAAGATGATGCTGGTGACAGGGTAGAGTCATCCTTGGCCCTGCAAGAGCTCATTCTCAACCACTTTCTCAGCCTTATGGCTCATCCAGATGCTTCAACCCCAGCGATAGATAAAATCATCTCTTATATTGGTGTCTTCTCAAATCCCACAGATCAAGCTCTGAACTTCATTGCTCGGACCCCTGGCCCCGATGAAATAAGGAAAACAGTCTTTCTTATGTCCCCTACTAAAGCTCTTGGTCCAAATGGAGTATACAATGACTTCATTCAATCACAGTGGGGTAAGATTAGAAATTTGTAACTCTCTCTGTACAGTAAGCTTTCAACTCGGGAAGCATTTCTTCTGATCTAGCAGATGCCCACATGGTGCTCATTCCCAAAACTAGACAGACACAAAGATGTTCTAACCTACGTCCTGTATCACTTAACAACTCTTGCTTCAAGATGATATCGAAGGTCCTAGTTGAACACCTGAAGCCTCTTATTCCCTTATGGATCTTGTGCAATCACTCCAGCTTCATCCCTGGCCGATGCATCCGTGATAACATATTACTTGTTTAGGAAGTGGCCCACTCCTTGAAACAGAAAGTCAATGGCAAGAAGTGGGTAAGTGTTAAGATTGACATCTCTAAGGCATTTGATCGTATGAGTCGACCATTCATCAAGGATACACTCATCGATACCGGGTTACCTTCTATCACTTTGGCTCTTATTATTGATATTATCACCAAAGGGCACTCATCTATTCTTTGGAAACGAAGTCTACTGCCCCCTTTCCAATCAGTGATGGGTGTCTGGAAGGGTGACCCCCTTAGCCCCTACATTTTTCTCTTATGCATGGAATGACTCTCCCAAGCTATTAATAAGGTTGTGCATGACAATCTATGGAAACCCATTATGCTATCCAGGCATGGTACACCCCTCTCCCATTTTTTACTGATTATATATTCTTAAAGGCTGAAGCTAGTCCAACTCAAGCAGGCATTATTCTCGACTTTCTTTCCAAGTTCATTGAGGTTTCATGCCAAGTCATCTCGAGTGAAAAATTTCTCATCTAACACCTTGCACTTTGAGAAACGAGCTGTCTATAATCGGATTGGTATTGAAAGTACCAATGATCTGGGAAGATACCTTGGTGACCCCATTCTTCACCATAAACTCAATAAAAGTACTCACAAGTATATCTCTACTTGCATCAGAGAACACATGACAAGTTGGTCTGCTCACCATCTCTCCATGGCTGGCAGAGTCACCCTTGCTAAAACAACCCTCCAAGCAATTCCATCATATACTATGCAAACTATGAAGCTCTCACCATCCCTTTGTGATGATATTGAAAAGCACATTAAAAGATTCATCTGGTCAGGTGGACGTGAACAAAAGAAACTTTCTCTAGTTTCTTGGAAGAAAGTTACTACCCCCAAGTCTATAGGTGGGCTCAGGTTGAAGAATGCAAGAGACTAAAATGCAGCTCTTATGTTAAAGAACGCTTGGTCATTTATGAACAACCACTCTACTTTATGGGTAAGAATCATGAGAGATGAGGGATAATGTCATCATCAACAAGCCTTGCTCTTCTATTTGGTATTTCATCAAATAGAACATTAGTGACATTAAAACTGTTTGCCATATAACCATTAACTCTGGGACAAATACGAATGTCTAGTCATGGAAATGGATTAATGGCGAGTCCATCCAAGATATTAATCCAATCTAGGAAATTCTGATTCAACTTAACGACATGAAAGTTAACTCTTTGAGGCTCCAAGATGGGGAATGGGACTCATCCTTTATCTGCTCCTCTATGCCACCTGACGTCTGGGGTACTATAAGATTCATCCCTCCTCCTACTAATGATTCTAAAGCAGACCTTTGGGTCTCTCCATATGAAGCTATGGGAAACTTGACTGTCAAGGAAATCGTATAAATGGATTACATCAGCAATGTAATTCATACTGAAGGAATGTGGAAAAACATATGGAAGTTGAAGATCCTTGAACGTCTCAAGATGTTTCTTTGGCTGCTTCAACATCATGCACTCCTCACTAATGTAGAAAAGAGTCCTAGACATCTCAATGTTGATCCTACTTGCCCTATATGCAATAATGGGGAGGAAACCTTGTTCCATTGTTTATGTGATTGCCCTCATAGAAACATGATTTGGCCAACTATCCAGGTGCCGCTAAGCTCCTTTCAACTGAATTAAGAAGACTAGACACACTGGATTATTTCTCCAATGAATATCGACATTAAACAAAAACTGATACATATTGTCACCTGTAGGCATATGTGGAACATAAAAAATGAACAAGTCCACGGTCACACTATGCCAAGTGTGTCGGCCCAGGTTACTTTCATCAATGAGAGATCATTCTCTATCATTAAAGCTACGAACCTCCAACACTCTATTACAAAACCACCATGTAGAACCTAGACACATCCTAGAACATTCGACTATGTTCTTTTTGTAGATGTGGTCTTCAAGGCAGACTCTTTGAACGTGTGTATTCACATCTATGTCATTGACAGTCTAGGAAGTTTTCTGTTGGGACAAGGAACCCCTTTGAAAGCTTCTGACCCTCTTAATGCTGAGCTACATGTCACTGTTATAGCAGCTGCGATGTGCAAATCTTGTAATATGAACATGATTACTATTCTCTCTGACTGCAGTACTATGGTGGTGCTGGTGAATAAGGATAAATGCTCCTCACTGAGACTCCAACAAATTTAAAGAAAATTTCAAGTCATCAAAGCAACCTTGATCAACCTCTCGGTCCTGAATATACCTAGAGATATGAATCAAGTTGCTGACTCTATAGAAAAAACAACCTTGCATTCTTTTACTTCTCATTCTTTTACTTGTCACAAGACACCATGGCTTAACCACAAACTCAACTTAGACCTTTTGAAGTTTTGTCCTAATTTAGAGCTCAGGGTGAATAAAAACTAATGCTCTATGCCCCACAAAAAAATAACATTTTAGTAAGATACTTGTAGAGTACATCTATACAGATAGGTATGGATCATATGTATTTGATGCAATTTTTCATAAACCCATGTAATTCACTATGGCCAATAAAACTAGAAAATAAGAATATTACATCTGGCCAAAGAAACCATAATTTGATGATGACCCCATGTTTCTCTCCTTTCTCTCTTATAATGCTTTAATGCTAAGTAAATTTTCTCTTTTGGTTTGTTTAGTAACTACAAAATTATATACTAACTAATATATATTCTAACTTCTATGCAATCCATGTAGAGTTTTCAGGAAATGAAATTTCAAATTAACTTCACTTTTAACTAACAACATTAACACATTACAAAATGTTACACATATTTTACTTGTTTTACAAATATAACATTAACCATCTAAAGTTATGTTTCTTTATTTAGTTAGAACAATATCTTGAACAAAGTAAAATAGCATTGTTGTTCACATGCATGGCATGTGCATGCTTTTTCAGTCTACACCCATTGACTCATTCACATCATAGAATGATTATTTACTTCTTTATAATATCATAGGTACTTACTTTTAGATTCACTGGATAAATATGAATATGTATCTTAATTTTTTCTATATGAATATCTAATATAATTGTAACACTTTTGATGGTCACGTGCATTTGCACATGTGCGATTACTAATTTTAGAAGAAATGGATACCATGGAGGGTATATATATGTTTTACAAAGTCAAAATTTTGGTTTAAAATGATAGTTGATGTGGTTGTATGGCCTTTAATTCATTAAATATATTATTCTATAATAATCTTTATCATGTTATTACCAACAACCACTTTTACACACATGATTCCGGGTCAAGATGTATATTCACCTAGTTCATGTAGTACTAATATTGTATAAACTAGGCATGGTTCCCACTTAAAGACACTATTGATGAAAGAATGTTATGGAGGGGAAATTATAAACTATCCCTGAGGTTCAAGTTTGTGGCTCAATACATGAAATTATTTTATTTCTTTGGCAATTAAAAAGTGCAAGCACATTTTAATTAGCTATTTTTTGCCTTATCCCTCGTTGAATTTTAACATTTTTTCTAGTTGCGACATCCATTTTTAATGTTCCACCCCATTTCCCCTGATTCTGACTCCAGTTCACAAGTTATATAAAAAAACTAATATGTTAATCCTAAGGTGTCTGTACTTTCGCTTTCCAAAATGTACACTACTACTATGATTCAATATGTGTTGGTTTTAAGCAAATGGATTCGTCGATGGGGTTGATGTTTTAGATGCAAAGATCGAGACACTCTATCTCGAACTTCAAACAAGTACATTTTTTATCAGAAAATCATTTTGTTCTTAATTTGGGTGAGCATACACTTAATTTGATCGATTATGGTTACGTCGATTCGGTTAAATGGTTAGTTTTAGCTTTGAGATTTTAACCATTAATATAACAGAATTAGTATCCATTAATTGGTTTACAATTAATTAGTTCATGGTTATTTCGGTCAGTTAATTTGATTAACCAAATAACACTCTTATAATAGCATTGTATAAAAATACTCATAAAACTTTGAACAATTGTAATATATTAGTAGTATTGCATATATATAATGTTATATAGTTCTTGAAAACTTTATTAGTATAAAAATGTAAACTTTTTCCAAAATAAAAGTTCAGTTATTTATGTATATATGTGTAGGATATAATTTTTTGACTAAATTGTGACTATTATATTAATTCAGTTAAACAATTAATCAAAATAAATTAACCAAATTAACTGAATTAATCAAACTGTCTAAGAAAATTTAACCATATGGAATTAATCATTCCGTTCATCGGTTATTAACCAAAATTTTCTCAACCCTAGTTGTTAACACATCAACTTTACTTGAATTTTGTTTCCAATTTGCCTACAATGTAGGAAAATGAAACTAAACCTCGATAATGTTTTAGAAAAAAATAGATACCATGGAGGGTATATGTATGTTCTAAAAAGTTACAATTTTCATCTAATTTATTTTAATAACAATGATGGTTGACGTGGTTTTATGACCATTAATACATTAAATATCTTTTTCTACAATATTATTTATCATGTTGTTACTAACTACTACTCTTACACACATGATTTGGGGTAAATATGTATATTTACCTAGTTCATTTAGTACTAATAGTACATAAACTACACATGATTCCCACTTAAAGACACTATTGTTTAATGCACATTATGAAGGGAAAAATATAAACTACTCTTGAGGTTCGTTCTGTGTCTCACCACATGAACTGGTTTGCTTTTTCTGGCAATTAAAGAGTTCAAGCATTTCTTGCTTAGGTTTTTGTTTCTCTATCCTATCGCTGAATTTTAACATTTTTTAGGTTACTATATCCATTTTTAGATTCCGCCCCACTCTCCCTAATTTTGAGTCCAGTTTGTAAGTATGTTAACACTAACGTGTCTACATTTCCGCTTTTCAAAATGTATGCTATTACATTAATTTTGAATTTGTTGGTTTTAAGCACATGGAATTTGTCTATAGGGTTGATGCTCTAGGATCGAGAGACTCTATCTTAAGCTTCAAGTAAGTATGTTTTTATAAGAAAATTGTTGTGTTGTCAATGCATCAACTTTATCTAAATTTTGTTGTCCTAGATTGCCTACAAAGTAGGCAGATGGAACTGAGCCTCGCTAATGTTTTGGAGAAAATGGATACAGTGGGGGGTACATGTATGTTTTACAAAATAAAAAATTTCATTTAGTTTATTTTACTAACAGTGATAGTTTATGTGGTTGCATGACGTTTGATGCATTAAATATATTTTTCTATGATAATCTTTATCATGTTGTTACTGACAACCACTCTTACACACAAGATTACAAGTCGATATATATATATATATATATATATATATGTATATATATATGTATATATATATATATATATATATATAGAGAGAGAGAGAGAGAGAGAGAAAGAGTGAGAGAGTCAGGCTAGAATACACTCGAGTGTACAGATCGCACGATCGAATACAGTCAAGTGTGTTTGCATATCAAGACTATTTTTTACAAAATGTAAACCATTGATCTTCACCATTATACTATAACTAGTCTACATACAAATTGTTAGCCCATTTGGATGAGTGTAAGTCACTCATCCAAGTGCAACAAAATTGACGCGCGAAACTAATTGAAAAGTGTAATTTTTGCGGTCTTTATAACAAGACCTATAAATGTCCAAATGTGCTCAAATTTTGTGTATGAGCTATTCATAAGATGTTTAAGAAGATCAATGAATTAGATTTTTGAAAAAAATATTACATCATGAAAAACTACTTGAGTGTATTCTGCTCCGAATACACTCGAGTTTATTATAGACTGATTATATATATGTTTATATATATATATATATATATATATATATATATATATATATATATATATATGTGTGTGTGTGTGTGTGTGTGTGTGTGTGTGTGTCTATATATATATATATATATATATATATATATATATATATATATATATATATAAAGAGAGAGAGAGTCATGCTAGAATACACTCAAGTGTACAGATCGCACGAATACACTCAAGTGTTTTTGCATATCAACACTATTTTTTGCAAAATGTAAACCATTGATCTTCACCGTCATACTATAACTAGGCTACATACAAATTTTAAACCCATTTGGATGAGTGTAAGTCTCTCATCCAAGGGCAACAAAAGCGACGCACGAAACTAATTTGAAATGCATAATTTTTGCGGTATTTATAACATGACATATAAATGTCCAATTGTGCTCAAATTTTGCGTATGAGCTATTCACAAGATGTTTAAGAAAATCAAATGATTAGATTTTTGAAAAAAAAATATTACATCATGAAAAACTACTTGAGTGTATTCTGCTCCGAATACACTCAAGTGTATTCTAACCTGACTCTCTATCTCTCTCTCTCTCTCTCTCTCTCTCTCTCTCTATATATATATATATATATATATATATATATATATATATATATATATATATATATATATATATATATATATATATATATATATATATATATATATATATATATATATACTATATAATCTAGGCATTGTTCCCACTTAAAGACACTATTGATGAAAGAACATTATTGATGGAAAATTATAATCACACTTTACACTTTGAATTTTATGGGGTTTGTTTGTTTTGTGGCATTAGCCATATTATAAAAGCTAATATGAGCTAAGCTTAAAGCAATGCACCTAACACAAGTAGGAGAAAAACAATCTTTTATCTATTCTAGAAATGGAATGTAAGTGTGTTCGCTTTATATGAGATTTTGTGTGACCATAGTGTCCACAAGAACTATAGATGGTTATGCACACAATGAGGTGGGTGTGATGTCCATGCGTGTACTACGCCATGCCTTGCATAGATGAGCCAGGACCGGCTCGGGCACTTGACTTATGAATTGTGAGAATTGTGTTCTATGTTTTGCTTTTATATAAAAGAATAACTGCTAATTGCAATTAAGATTGTGATATTTCTCAAATAACACACAGCTAATAGAAGGTGACTGTTTGTTCTATTTACATATCCAAGAACAAACCCGTTGTTCATCTTTCCAGAAATTGTTATATGAGTGTCGGACTTCTTTGAACATTCTTGAACAGTTGGCATTGTTCGTAGATATTTATATTTTTTATACTGTTAAAAAATTTTGTCATAATCAATAACGACTATATAACAGTCGTTAACGGTCGTGCAACTTCGTATGCGCAACGTCTGTATAAAAGTTGCACGACAATGTCCATATATGTATCATGAGTATAAAAGTGGGTGGAATGGAATATTGAGTATTCTTTTCCATAGCAAAAAGTGGCAGTTTCATGAGTAGGCAAAAGGATTCGCGTATCTGCACATCGTAATTGTCACATATCTAAAATGCCTCTTGCATACAATTGAATTAAAATATGGACAAACTCACGTCCGTCACGCGAGCTTTCAAGTGCGTCCAAAGCAGTCCCCAAACTGCCACTACGACAGATGGTGATTGAGTGGTTTTATTGAAATTATGTAATAAGTAAATAAATTTGTTTCGGTTATAACTTTTGAATCGTAATGAATTTTGTAATGAAACAAAAAGCGTTTGTTTCTAACAAAAAAATGCAATCTAACAAGCCTAATATTGATATATTTTTGAGAAAAAAATATAAAAATAATATATAGGTTAATTGACAACTAACTATGGCGCATATAAATTGTTATTGACACCTAAAAATGGTTAGTTGACTTCCAAAATGGTTCATTGACACCCATAAGTATAAAGATGACGCCCAAATAAGGTATTGACAATCAAAACAACTATTTAACCATTTTTGGGCGTTATTTAGCCATTTCTGGATGCTATGACGTCCATAAATGATTATTGACAACAAAAAATAATTAATTGACACCCAAAATGATGCATTGACACCCAAAAATATAAAGATGGCGCCCAAATAAAGTAATTGATGCCCAAAATGGTTCATTGACACCCAAAAGTTTAAAATGATGCCCGAATAAGGCTGCTATGTCGCCCATAAATAGTTATTGACATGTAAAAATTGTTAATTGACGCCTAAAATGGTTCATTGACACCCAAAAGTATAAAGATGACGCCCAAATAAGGTAATTGACGGATAAAATGGTTCATTGACACCCAAAAGTTTAAAATGATGCCCAAATAAAGTATCAACAACCAAAATAACATAATGACACCAAAATAGGTCTGTTTGACACCTAAGAACCACTTAATGGCGCCCAAAATGGTTCATTGACACCTAGAATTATAATGACACCCAAAAATGATTATTGATACCTAAAAATTATTAATTGACTTTCAAAAGAATTTATTGACCCAAAAATATAAAAATGCTCTCAAATAGGTCTGTTCGACACCTAAGAATAATTTAATGACGTCCAAATATAGTTGTACGCATCAAATAGGATATAACAGCACTTCACGTCCAATAATAACTTATTGGCGTCCATAAATGGCTAATGACACCCAAAGATAGTTAACTGACGCCCAAAATAGTTAATTTTTCTTCTAGAATAACCTATTCATATCATTTTATATTTTTTCGTTAAAAATATATCAATATTAATCTTGTTGGAATGCAGTTGGAATGCATTTTTCATAACGAATCCAATAATTTTTGTTTCGTCAAAAAATTATAATCAAAACAAATTTATTTATCAATTACACAACCTCCACCTACCCATCAAATTAAAACCCGCCACATTACCCCCACTACTCCTCAGCAAAAGACAAAACCACCCATCAAAAAAGACAAAACTTCTCAACTTTTCTAAAATCATTTCTCTCCTGCGCTTGACAAGCTTTAGATCCGATTTGCGCGTGACCGGATCATTTTTGCATGCAATTTACGGGGACTTTATGGCCGAATCCAAATGAAAAAGGCCTCAATATCATTCATTGCCTAGGAGAGTCATGCGTCCTCCTTCCGACTCCAGGGCAGGAATATTAAAAAGCACAAGCCTTGAGAGCAAAGAAATGAACAAAAAGACGTCTCTCGGCTTTGATCTCAGATACACACAAAAAGGAAAATGTTACAGCCTTATCACGCACATGTACGCATCTATCTACGGAGTATACAGCTAGTACTAGCTATTTACACAGGCGGCGGTCGGCGCCTGGAGAACGTTCTTCAGGCGAGCTCCTGCGCCATCACCTTGCCCACAACAGAAGAGGCACCATGAACAACGCTGCACACTAGCCGCCACGGCGACAAACCGAACGGACGAGGCCACAAAAGATCCGCACCTTCACCTGCCCTCTTTTGGGCACCAGCCGCCCCGCAGTCTCCGCATGTTGCCGCTGGCCTGACTGCACGTCGCACGAGGTCACTGCCAACGAGTTCTTTATGGCGGAGCCCAGCATCAGATGACCGACGACGCCAAGTCCCATCCTTCCACCAGCACGACTCCACCCTTCCAAACAAAGAGACGACGAGGTGAAACGAAACCTGGCCTGGTGGCTGGACCGGTGGGAGGTCATAAGTGGGGAGAATGATGTGCCAACGGTTTTTATATGGAGGTGGTGTAGTGTTGGTATGGAGGATATATATGAATGCAAGTAGGTAACGCTGCATAAATCAAGTAGGAAACGCTGGATGCTTAGCTCTAGGCGACAATAGTCGGTTTAGCGCTGTCGCTGACGCCGCTCATCTCAATCTCTATCGAGCGCGTCGCGCGTGTCGGTTCTGTTCCGATGAGACAGAGATTTTATAACTCGGGAATGGCGCCAAGTACGGCTGTACGATGATGTCTTATACTTTAAATGCTTGGAAACGGGCTTCGTTTGTATCGGGCTACAACTTGGAAGAATTAGGCTTTGTGAGATATGCCCGGATGGGCTTGCATTGGTTGGGCCTGGTCAAAGTTCCTTACCATCGAGTCGAGTGGGCTGTGAAGTGGTACTAAGCGGGTCAGACTTGCTGAGGATGGATGCACGTTCAAGTTCGTTTGCATGCTGTATCTATTTCTAATTTACATAGGTGATGGAATGCGATTTGTGTGTGGAGTTGATTTCGTGTGTTGGACCATCCATCTCCACGATTGTTGTGTCCACACCGACAGTGGGCAATCATGCATACTTCTTCCTGCCAATCGAATTCGTCTCTTGTTGTCTCTTTTAATATATACTAGCTAAACCCACGTGTTAAGCACATGATCAGTAGTTAAATTCACGTAATAAAATCTTAAATGTGTACTGCCACATGATAAAAATGATCTGATGATTTTTTAAAATTTAAGCCAAAAATTAATTTTCTCTAAGTAAATAGTAATAACAATAATTGCACACAACTTGTTAAAAATGAATAACTCGGTTATCACCTAGTTGAATCCTTCTAGTATGCACAACAAAAGTAAGAAAAAACAATGTGTAGAAGAATTTGTTAATCACAAGAAAAGGAAATGACTAACCCATTAAGAAAGAGCGAGAATAGCTCGATTAGCAATTGACTCCTTTTAATCTATAAGCACACAAACATGCTTAATTGATTAGCACACATAGAGACTGGATTGATTAACACGTATACATGTTGCTAGAAACAAATAATGCATGGATCGATGAACACATAACCAAACTACAGGAAGATATACAAAGGCATCCAGTCAGTTGATCAGGTGGCTCTCCTCAACTTGTAGCACCGTCATAACCAAAATCTAAATATAAAATTATTTTATTCGTTGTTCCCATGATGATTGCCATGCACTAATATATATATACCACATTAAGGAAAATCATGTTGACTAAAACCAACAAAGATAAATCGAATGAACATTTATACTTAGATAAATGCTTGAATACACAAATAGAATGAACCAATTAACATTAAGATAGGCTATTAACACAAATAAATCGGATCAATGAGCGCATATAATTTACTAGAACTCCTTTGAAAAATTGATGATGTCAAATGATCACTGGCAGAACACACATTGACTGGACCTATGACCATACATACCAAACACGTGGCACTTGTACAACATTTTCACCATTTTTATTCATCTTAACTCAAAACATAAATTGAAAAAGATAAAAAAAAATCAAAAGCGACAAGCAAGTATACCACATGAATTGGTGTCTCTAGAGTTAACCATGGAGTCAGAAATTGTGCTAAACAAGTAGGTGAAAATAAGATAAAGATGAATATCAAATAAGCAAACATACACGCATGTTAAAAACTAAGCAACACACTCACACTTATTCATAGAGTTGTAGATACAAATTTTTGGCATTCATCCAATTCCACATCAAAGTAGGGTACTTATTTCTCATGTTTATCTTTCTTTTTCTTATTTCTCATGCTCACCCAATTGTGTCTTGTCCACCGTGAAGGTATGGCTAACGAAGTAAAAAAATTACTTGGATAAATATCAATATGTCCCCCATGCATCGCTGGCAATTAGATAATTGATAAACAAATAGTTAGAAAATTGAATAAGCATAGAACGTGCAACTAGATAAACAAATAGTTAGAAAATTGAATAAGCATAGAACGTGCAACTAGATAGCACGTAAACGGAGAACTCAAACTTTTTGTAGACTATATGGATTGTAGAATATATATATATATATATATATATATATATATATATATATATATATATATATATATATATATATATATATATGTAGATAGGCTAGAATACACTCGAGTGTATTCGGAGCAGAATACACTCAAGTAGTTTTTTATGATGCAATATTTTTTTCCAAAAATCTAATCCATTAATTTTCTTAAACATATTGTGAATAGCTCACGTAAAAAATTTGAGCATATTTGGATATTTATAGGTCATGTTATAAAGACCATAAAAATTATGCATTTCAAATTAGTTTCGCGCGTCGATTTTGTTGCCCTCGGATAAGTGACTTACACTCATCCAAATGGGCTCAAAATTTGTATGTAGCCTAGTTATAGTATGACGGTGAAGGTCAATGGTTTACATCTAGTAAAATATAGTCTTGATATGCAAACACACTTGAGTGTATCCGTGCGATCTGTACACTCAAGTGTATTCTAGCCTGACTCTCTCTCTCTCTCTCTCTCTCTCTCTCTCTATATATATATATATATATATATATATATATATATATATATATATGGGTATATCTTCACTACCCGTGCGGGTAACTATATATATATATATATATATATATATATATATATATATATATATATATAAATATATATATGGGTATATCTTCACTACCCGTGCGGGTAACTAAGATTCGCTACCCGTGCATCAATTTTGTAATGGGATGACACATATATGTAATGAGACAACCAAATTTGTAATGAGACATCTAAAATTGTAATACAAAAACTCGTTTTGTATTACAACGCTGTTACAGTAATAAATATATATTTATTACTGTAACCGCGCTGTAATACAAAACGAGTCTTTGTATTACAATTTCGGTCGTCTCATTACAAATTTGGATTGTCTCATTACAAATGCATACCTTTCCATTACAAAACTGATGCACGGGTAGTGAATCTTAGTTACCCGCATGGGTAGCGAATATATACCCTATATATATATATATATATATATATATATATATATATATATATATATATATATATATATATATATAGTACATAGGCTCTGTTGCACTTCTATAACTTTTGGACAAATTGTATATCTCAAACAAGACACTCAGAATAGAGCAGGTTGTGAAAATTAAGACTCGAAACCAATTAGGTTTTGAGTCAAACGTCAATTTCAAAAAACTAATTGATTAATTTCCAATCCTTAGCCACTTTTTATGGATCATTCAATTGTGGTTTATGATCTTAGACATATCTTTGACAAACATAGTGTCTTATATTGTCTATTGATGTAGTTCTTTTATTTCATAGATGAAACCATACCATCCTTATAAAATATTTAGTAAGATAAATAGACACACATCATTCTAAAAAAAGTGTGATCAGAAACAAACACACATCCTTCTAAAAAAGTCTCACCTGAAGTAGACACAAAATAGTACGATTAGTTGATAGATTGACTATAAAACACATTGCTAGAAGAACATACTGGAAGGAAAAGTAGGCACATTACTCACAAAATGAATAATAGAAACATCACCCATAAAATAAAAAATAAAAAAGAAGACACACACACATGTTGAAGCACACACGCACACTGGAATGGAGAGTAGGCATGTCACCTGCTCTTCTTCATATAGAATATGGATATAGATATACTACGACTGAAAAGTGTAGTTCAACACTACATAATCAATGACATATAAAAATAACATACATGATGAGGTTCAATACATATATATTTTTTATTTAGATTTTCCTAATATATTGTTAAAGAATTCATCACTTATAAACATTTATTGAGATGGCAGGTAGACATGCTACAAGCTGCACTTCACATTCTTGAAGGTTGATTCGTTCATGTTTTGTTTGACATATTATCGATCATGACTTAACATCACACTTGCTTTGGAGGTACATAAGGAATCAAAAGCATGAAGATTCATAAGATGCATGCCCCAGAGAAGGTATAGACAACATACTTTTTCATACATTTTTAATACAAAGCAGCCCATTGGCATAACATTCTAAAAAAGGGATACATACTGAAGATACATATATGTACAAAGAACTCAAACTATTCAATTTGTCACTATAATCCACACAGAGTTCTATTGTATTTATCTCAGCATGTCAACAAAAAAAAAACACAAGCAACATTGTTACACAACATGTACAAAATCAAAATTATAACTATCAATACAATTGCATTAGTATGCTTGGAGGAAAATTGTGAACATTATACATACATACATATATATATATATATATATATATATATATATATATATATATATATATATATATATATATATATATATATATATATATATATATATATATATATCTGTGTGTGTGTGTGTGTGTGTGTGTGTGTGTATACACCTTTATATACATACACACATATACATATATATATATATATATATATATATATATATAAATATATATATATATATATATATAAATATATATGTATGTATATGTGTGTATGTATATAAAGGTATATGTATTTATATATGTATGTATATATATATATATATATATATATATATATATATATATATATATATATATATATATATATATATATATATATATATATACATATATGTGTGTGTGCGTGTATTGGTGAAACTCTTTTAAAACATATTTTCATTATATCCTCCATTTCCACATTTAAGCATCATCCACATGTAGGCTTACTATAATAGTTATATTGATATATAGTCCATTATTGTGATAAAACTGTAAAGCCTTACAATTGTCTTTCCCTTAATGATAGAACAAAACTAAGCACTATGCTACATCAAGATAAACTAAGCTTATAAATTCTTGTATGATAGATCAAAAGAATTACATAACAACCTAAACCAAGTTCAACTTGTAATCCTATAATTTGTGAAACCATTATATAAATTTAGTAGCATTCAATTGTACACCGATGCTAAATTGATTTGATTCAAGTCATATATTGGTCAATGTGAAACTAATGATTATAGAATGTTAAAAAAATTTATTTGGTATTCTATATATGTTAATGATTGAATAATGAAATTTGATAACATGATTCATTTAGATTTTTATAACTAGATAAGTCAAGTCGATGATTTTATACCAACTTATAAAAACCTTATAAAAGATAAAAATAAAAATTCATCTTAAATGGTTTGAAAATGAGAGAAATGATTATGTTGAGTAAATCATTGTCGATTATAAATAATTTGTATCCTGGCTTGGATTCTTTGAATATGTTTTGAGTTAACACTGTCAACAACTGGTCAAAATATTAATTAACCTTTTGAGTGACCTTTCTAGCTGTCAAAGGCCAATTGGGTCAATGGTGACAAAGCAAGTTGTTAGAGAATCACAAATGGTCACTATATACCATATAGTTATTGTTTGGAGATTTACTAGCCTTGAAAATGTCACAAAACTTTCCACCTGACTTGGTGATCAGTTGTAGGCATCACTCTACTAATAGAGACTGACTAGATATTCATTGGTAATTATTCTTTTGGTCCCTAGAAATAAAATATTTTGCCAACCAATTCAAATGCAAGCATCCATTTGAGGCACTCAGTGCAAAATTGAACCATGTTAAAAGTGTAATCTTCCTAAGAACTTAGGATGACCTATATTGTCTTTTACGATCATCAACACCTGAGAAAACCATATTAATATCCAATATTCAACAAAAATAATGTGAAAGATATTTCTGGAGTTTTGTGATAATCCTACCTAGAGGTTACCTAACTAAGGGTTGTCCTACCCAAATCCAACCTAATTTGATAAGTTGAACTCATGTCTCTCCACTTCCTCATCTCTTTTCATTCAATAGGTGCTAATCTCATGTTTGGCCTACCAAACTTCCAAATTAAAGAATTAATGGTCATTCATTCCCATTTTCTTTTCTTGTAGATAAATTGGGACCCTCTAGAGTAAACAATATTGGATTCCTAATATTGTTGTAGTTGATGAGGAGTATAGATGAATCTTTTAAAAGTTGAAGGTCATCCTTGGAACTACATGGTGAGTGGGTGTCTTTCTCAATAAGAAAGATTTATTAAATCACATATTTTAAATCCAATGATCTAAATAATGATGTTCTTTTTTTCTTATTGGATTAGCTTGGAATTTATACATTTATGTTAATTTATTAGTCCATGCTTTACCTTTTAGTTGATGTCTAAGAATATAGCTCAAAATAACTTAAATCAACTTGGTTTGGATTTCATGTTATTTGATTTGATCTATTTGGACCAACCTAATAAATTATTAATAATTTAATGGCTTGGTTTACAAGCTTGTAACCCACATATAGGTAAATGGGCCTCATCTAGACCTTTCCCCTTTAAGATCCAAGGGCTAGCTTAAGAGGGACATTGACTCGATGTTTAGTGAGTCTATGGGAGGTTTAGAAACTCACAACCACAGGATGAATATTTGAGGGACAACAGATCATCATCAACCTCCAATCAGGGAACAAAACCATGGCATTCCTTCTTCATCAGCCTCCAACCACGTTTGAACCACATTTTTAAACAAAGGATTAACTCTGATCATCCTGGGACAATCTCTTTGGTACCCATTTGTTATGACATTGAATTCAGGTCCAAATTAGATCCCATCTTGTCTTTTATTAATAAATACAATTATCTAACCATGACATCATTGAAGTTTGCATTGGCAACACGATTTTAAAATGGACTTATCAAGCCTGTGAGTCCAATTTTAGTCCCCTAACTCACTTTTGCTAAGGATTAGAAAGTTCAATCAGGATGGGTATTTCTTATCCAATTTTTATGTGATACGATATTCTGATTAAAATTGTATTTAGAGAAACTTTGATGTCAAAGCAGTGATGTAACATACCTAAACTTTGACATATTATCTTTTTGGTCCTTTTTGCAAGCTTTTCCTTTCTTTCAATCCTTTTTTGGCCTTGATGTTTAAATTGTGGAATTTATAGTGGTTTGGTGAATATTTGTTCAATAATTATACCAATGGAAGGGTTTATGCACAAACCTCAGTGAAAGCTTACTTAAGGATCTAAAATGCAAAATCACCACTTAAGTGGAACAATGGTAAATAAATTTGTGCCAGAAGGGTAGGGCCACAAACCTTGCTTGAAGTATTGAAAAAGCTTAATTACTATAATTAAGTTCTCTAAACCTTAATATAACTTTGTGATGTGTTTTTAAATCATAAAATGATCCTAAGTTTCAAATTTGGTTCAATTTGGATGTTGTTTGTACAATTTATGCAATTTTAGGTACATTCTGGACTTTTATGCAATTTACCAATTGGGAGGTTTTCTTTGCAAATTATCACCTTCATTATAATCCTTAGATATTACATTACCATTATGGAGATTTTGAACCATGGGGAACCTGGTTTCACCATGGTTTGAAAGTGTTTCTCTCCAAGGATATTTTAGGGATTACACTCTTTATAAATGAGCTTATCTTTAAAGGCTATCAACCAATGGGGTTATTTCTTTGATTGGAGAATGGTGGGGATGGCTTAGAAGTCCCAAATGGGATTTTAGGACCGAAATTTGATATACAAGAATTCTCTATGAGATGTCCTCTTGCATGGCCATGAAGCCCTAGGCTAAGGACACATGGAAAGTCCCAAAGACACCTCATGCTTGCCCCCTTCTTTATAAAGCTGTATCTACCCCTTCCCACCTCCCAATTCAAAAACTCTTGATCTCCTTATCTTTCCCCCATCTTAGATCATCCTTCCTACTCTGTTTGGCCATGAAGGTGTTGTCCCAAGGTAAAAGAGAGTAATCACCTTGGTGAAGAAGGCTCCTTGGGTTCCAAATTTGCTCTATTTAGGGTTTCTAAAGATCCTTCTAGGTGATTTCGACCAAAACTAGTAAATTTCCTCCTTTCCTTCCCTATTTTCATGTTGTTCTTATTCCTACCACCTTTTTCCAGGTTGTAACCATGGCCTTCCATGGTGAAACCCCACCTAGAGGCTTAAACACCTCATCTCCATGTTCTTTTGCTAGGGTTTTTCACCTCTAAGTGGAGAAGGTACTTCTTGCTCGAGAAAGGAGATTTGTTGGATAAACTAGCCTCTCTAGCTCAGTAATCATTCTGCTTGAACTTTTCAAGCTTCCCTATAGGTGAGTTTTGTTAACCTCCTTCTCATATATTGCTTACTACATGCTTAAAACTCATGCTTCTATTTTTAAAATCGGAGATCTCCATTTCTATTTACCATGTTCTTCTAGGGTTTTGGTTTCTTGTTGTTTTACCTTCTCTAGAAGATCTAGTTTGGTTACCTATGAATCTCCAACCCTGATATTGGGTCAAATGATGTTTTCTACCTGTCACTCTCACTCTTCCTCTCTTCTAAAGATTTTCTGACTTGTCATTTCCTGATCGGTTCAAATTGAAAAATTCATATCTTTTAATCCACTTATCCGAATTTGACAAATAAACATATTTTAGAATCAGAAAATTAATCTCTATCTAATAGAAATGCTTTTGAGGTCTTATTTCAAGGTTTTATGAAGGGTGATTTTTGGAAAATGAATTTAATGCATAAATTCTAATGAAAATACAACTTAATCATCATAACTCCAAAATTAACATAAAAATATGTTTTCTTGATAAGGAAAACCTAATAAATTCATTGGTGATATTTTCAGAATCTAAATCCTAGTTTTTATAAAAAGGTCTAAAATTAGGGTTTCTATACATTAATGTGCATTATGTACTCTAATAAATGTTAATACATTGAAACTAGGCAAAGTGGAACTTGGACTCAATATAAATGGTGAAAGTTAGTAATTGATATCAGTAAGAGAGGTATATTAAATACCTATTTATGTATGTGCATTCTTACACCCTAAGTTGGGATATTTGCGAACCAAACCCTATATTTCCCTAATGAGGCTTTAATGAACCCTATTCCATCTATTCATGATTCTTTTGTTAAATTGCCTCAAAAGTTGGTAATGATATTCTTTTTCTTGGGTCTTGTATCCCAATGTCATGTTCTAATTGATATGATGATTTTACTTGCCATGATTTCTTTTCTAGAATGTTGATTTTATGGACTCTTTATCTCTAGTAGTGGTACTTATATACAACCACGCATAGATAGGGCATGTATTAATACGCCCTGGGGAATGTCTTATTCTCCCCCATAAAAATATGTGTAGGTGACTAGGAATGTATTAATTCTCCCCTCACCTATAGGTTGAGGTCATGTAGATGCCTCAACCCTACTTAGTTAATGTAGTAAATATTAATCATGCATGCAAATCTTCTTCTATTTTCTTGATATGGCAAGCATCTATTTTGATTATGCCTCATACTCTTGTTCTCTTCATCTCATGATGAAATCTTAGCCTTTACTTTAATGTTACTTTCTTATCTTTTGTTTTTGTTCATTATTTGACACATACCTTGTTTTTATCTCTCTTGTTGGGTGTTTTCTCAACCACCCAAGTTTAGATCGGGGTGTTGAACATGACCAAGGAGAACATAGCTTCCAACATGGACCTAGAAATTGGATATTTTTCTTGGAGATAGATTTGAAGTAGTTTAGACTTCCCTCTACTTAGATCCTTATGTTGTATCATACATGTAAAAACTTATGGGATATTATTATGTACTTTTGTAATCCTTTGTGAAAATTAAATATAGTCATTTGTTTAATTCTGCTACTACACTTTGGTTGTTTTGAATACCATTTATTGAAGTTTGAAAATTTTGCACATATTCCAGCATACCTTTGAGTGTGTTTGGAATGGATGTTTTATTATTCAAATATTTGGTAGGGAGTGGATCCCCTCTCGGGCCCCACTCCTTATAGAATGGTATCAGAGCCCATGGTAGTCAGAATCTGACTATTTCAATTTGTCTCCCTAATTAGAACCCTTGCCTCATATAGTTCCTCTCTAAGTGACATGTTTGTCCTAGAATTGATCTATGATAATGTTGAGATTATGAGAGGATTGATTTAGTATCATAAGATTTTCACATTAGAAACATGTTTAATTAACTATAATGTGATGAGTCTGTTAGGTAGCTATTAGGGAATAAGTTGAAAGCAAAGGTGTCTAGAAAGGATCAGGGTTCGGGGGCTGGCAAGATTTTCCTCCGCACCACTAGCTTGGTTTATGAGGACTCCCTAATCCATATGATACCTACCTGGCCTGAGATGATACCGACTCCCTAAAATAGCATGCCTATAGATAGTAGTCTCCTTAGGCACCTAAGTTGGATAATCCTAAGAACCTAATATGTTTACCTAGTCATTTAGGTTTAATGAGTTGTTTGAGGATGGATACCCAATATAGTTCTCTTATGTCCCCTAGAACCACATGTTTGAATAGTCTATTCCTAAGAACCTAGACTTTGAATTTTGGTGTTTAGTAAGCAATCAGAGTGCGCAGTGGAAGCATGTTGGATCTTAAACATGGTTTAGTTAGACTCACCCTTTTACCTCTGTATTAGTTTGTCTTGGTAGGTCAAACCTTTTAATGGGTGGAGAGTAGTTGGTTTGATGATGTTTGGGTAGTTATATTTTGAGGACGAAATCCTTTTTAAGGGGATGCAGTCATGTAAAATACCAAAATCTAGCTATAAAGACTCTAGAAACCCTAATTCCATGATTAGAAGGATAGTTAGTTTTGACCAAACAAGTTATAGTTGTAACCCCACATGCTTGTTGTTATCTTAAAGAACATATAATGGTCATCTAATGAATAGTTCATATGTTTGAACCCTAATGAATATCTAATGCACATAATATGAGTAACTCGCATATTAATACTAATAGTGGGTACTCATGATGCTAACCATGTCTTGGACTAATAAACCAAATGATATGATGACCAAGATAATTGTAACCTAATATTAGACTTAATGCATACTACGAATGTATAGGTGATGAATAATGATCATAATGACATAAACCCTAAATTGTAATCATCTAACCTTAAAATATACATCTATAATGACATTCAGATACATTAATGACATTAGGTATCATAAGAAGATAACATACCTCGATACACATAAATTATATATAATCACCTAATCCTAGATTAATATGTATATATCAAGTCATCAATATTAAATGTATATCACCTTGTTCTCTAATACACACCTAATTAATCACCTAATCATTACTTGGTAGGTGAATCAAATCATCAATAGATGGTATGTTCCACTTTGTTCACTAAAATACATATAATGACTTCAATATGGATAGGAAGTATTGGATTCACATAAAAGTGCATAATAAATCATAAGAAGTGAATAAATATGAGGAACATTAATGATGGCATTAATGAAAAAAAGGTATAAGTAATTAATGTGACATTATTTGGATTGATTGTGACAAATTTGATAAAATGTCTTAGTTCATGCAAAACAATTTGTTACAATACAATATGTTGATAACAGAGACTAAATCCAAATGATTAAGGATAATAATCAAGGATATTGAGATAATTGAGTAAAGCCTAATTTCATTAAAAATCTTAATGAGATAAATAAAAAATATATGGGAGTTTGTGTATAATAATAAAATATAACTCTTTTGGAAACAAAGTAAATATAACATGACACAATTGAAAGAATAATAAGGATGATATCATATCATAATTAATATAATATTAATAGGTATAAAATGTTAACTATGTTATATCTAATAAAAAGAAATCTTAATAGTGGAACCCTTAGTGATCCATTAGAACCTAACCTATGTGGAGTTGCTTGAGAAGATTTTGAACTCCCAGGTTAAATAGTTGAAAATAAGGAGTTTAAGTTAGTGAAAGTTTTGGTGGAAGTTTAATGGAAACAACCTAGGAGTTTAGTGTTGAGATGTTGCATAATCACCCTTCTCACTTTGCTTGATATTTTGAGGACAAAATCCTCTTTAAGGGGTGGAGTGTTGTAACATACTGAAACTTTGACATATTATCTTTTTGGCCCTTTTTCCAAGCTTTTCCTTTCCTTTCTATACTTTTTTGGTCTTGATGTTTAAATTGTGGAAATTATAGTGTTTTGGTGAATATTTATTCAAAAATTATACCAATGGAAGGGTTTATGCACAAATATCTGAGTGAAAGCTTACTTAAGGATCTATAATACAAAATCACCACTTAAGTGGAACAATGGTGAATATAAGGCTTCAAATGTTACGTAAAGTATTGAACAAGCTTAATTACCATAATTAAGTGTTGTAAACCTTAATCTAACCTTGTGATGTGTTTTGAAATCATAAAATGATCCTATGTTTCAAACTTGGTTCAATTTGGATGTTGTTTGTGCAAGTAATGCAATTTTAGGTACATTTTGGACTTTTACATAATTTACCCAATTGGGAGTTTTTCTTTGCAAATTATCAGTTGCATTTGTAATCCTTAGATATTCCTTTACCATTATGGATATTTTGAACCATGGGGTAGCTGGTTGCACCTTGGTTTGAAGGTGTTTCTCTCCAAGGGTATTTTAGGGATTACACTCTTTATAAATGAGCTTATCTTTATAATCTATCGACCAATGGGGTTATTTCTTTGATTGGAGGATGGTGCGGATGGCCTAGAAGTCTCCATGGCTTTTAGGAACGACATTTTATATACAAAAAGTCTCTATGAGCTGTCCACTTTCATGGCCATGAATCCCTAGGCTAAGGACACATGGAAAGTCCCATAGACACCTCATGCTTGCCCCCTTCTTTATAAAGCCATATCTACCCCTTCCCACCTCCCAATTCAAAAAATCTTGCTCTCCTTCTCTTTCCCCCTACTTAGATCGTCTTTCCTACTCTGTTTGGCCATGAAGATGCTGTCCCAAGGTAAAAGAGAGTAATTACCTTGGTGAAGAAGGCTCCTAGGGTTCCAAATTTTCTCTATTTAGGGTTTCTAAAGATCCTTCTTGGTGATTTCGACCAAAACTAGTAAGTTTCCTCCTTTCCTTCCCTATTTTCATGTTATTCTTCTTCCTACCACATTCTTCCAGGTTGTAACCATGGACTTGCATGGTGAAACCCCACCTAGAGACTTAAACACCTCATCTCCATGTTCGTTTGCTAGGGTTTTTAATCTCTAAAGTGGAGAAGGTACTTCTTGCTCGAGAAAGGAGCTTTGTTGGAGAAACCAACCTATCCAGCTTGGGAATATTTTTGCTTGAACTTATCTACCTTCCCTAGAGGCGAGTTTTGTTAACCCCCTTCTCATATATTTCTTACTACATGCTTAAAACTCATGCTTCTATGTTTAAAATTGATGATCTCCATCTCTATTTACCATGTTCTTCTTGGGTTTTGGTTTCTTGCTATTTTACCTTCTCTAGAAGATCTAGTTTGGTTAACTATGAATCTCCAACCCTGATATTGGGTCAAATGGTGTTTTCTCCTTCTCTCTTTTCAAGATTTTTGACTTGTCATTTCCTAATTGGTTAAAATTGAAAAATTCATATCTTTTAATCCACTTATCAAAATTTGACACATAAACATATTTTGGAATAAGCAAATTAATATCTATATAATAGAAATGCTTTCGAGGTCTGATTTCAAGGTTTGATGAAGGGTGATTTTTGGAAAATGAATTTAATGCATAAAATCCATAAAAAGTACATCTTAATCATCATAACTCTAAAATTAACCTAAAAATATGTTTTCTTGATCAGGAGAACCTAATATCTTCATTGGTGATATTTTCAGAATCTAAATCTGAGTTTTTCTAAAAAGTTATAAAATTAGGGTTTCTATATATTAATGTGCATTATGTACTCTAATACATGTTAATACGTTGAAAATAGGCAAAGTGGAACTTGGACTCAAGTAAAGTGGTGAAAGTTAGTAATTGATATCAGTAAGAGAGGTATGTTCAATCTCTATTTATGTATGCGCATTCTTAAACCCTAAGTTGGGGAATTTTCAAATCAAACCCTATATTTCCCTAATGAGGTTTAATGAACCCTATTCCCTCTATTCATGATTATTTTGTTAAATTTCCTCAAAAGTTGGTAATGATATTATTTTTCTTAGGTCTTATACCCTACTCACATGTTCTAATTGATATGATGATTTTACTTTCCATGATTTCTTTTTTAACATGTAGATTTTATGGACTATTTAGCTATAGTAGTGGTACTTATGTACAACCACCCAAAGATAGGGCATGTATTAATATGCCCTGGGGAATGTGTTATTCTTCCCCATAAAAATATGTGTAGGTGACTGGGAATCTATTTATTCTTCCCTCACCTATAGGTTGAGGTTCCGTAGGTGCCTCAACCCTACTTAATTAATGTAGTCAATATTAAGCATGCATGCAAATCTTCTACTAGTTTTTGTTATGGAAAGCATCTATTTTGATTATGCCGCATACTCTTGTTCTCTTCATGTCATGATGAAATCTTAGCCTTTACTTTCATGTTACTTCATTATATTTTATTCTTGTTCATTATTTGACAGATACCTTGTTTATCTCTCTCTTGCTGGGTGTTTTCCCAACCAACCAGGTTTAGATCAAGGTGTTGAACATGACTAAGGAGAACATAGCTTCCAACATGGACCTAGCAATTGGATATGTTTCTTGGAGACATATTTGAAGTTGTTTAGACGTCCCTCTACTTAGATCCCTATGTTGTATCATACATGTAAACCCTTATGGGATATCATGATGTACTTTTGTAATCTTTTGTGAAAATTGAATATAGTCATTTGTTTAATTTTGCTGCTACACTTTGGTTATTTTGAATACCATTTATTGAAGTTTGAAAATTTTGCACCTATTCTAGCACACCTTAGAGTGTGTTTGGAATGGATGCTTTGTTCTTCAAACTTTTGGTAGGGAGTGGATCCCCTCTCGGGTCCCACTCCTTACAAGAGATTTTTCTGATCAAAGACTAATAATATCCTACTTTTGGGATTAACTCAACTCAAATTCTTCAACCCCAATCTAGTTCTAAAGGGGGCCTTGATGTTTGCATTGTGCTGAGAAATGTTTATAGTAGAAGATCCACCTTATCCAAACCCTTTCCTCTAAATCTTTTCTCATAGAAAGGGTATGAGGGAGTTTGGGGACAACATCTCCTTTGGTCTTATTGCCCTTCCCCTATGTAAGGTCCTCCCTCAAAGCACCCATCTAGAACTCTATGATACTCCTTCCCATCATTCCCCTGGAATGATCCCCCACCCCTCCCAAACTATTCGTTGGCCTTTATCCACATCAGTTATCGTAGAGGAGAATGAGAGGTAGAAGAAGCTCAAACTATATGAAGGCATTCTCAAACACCAGCATTGAGGACTAGATCCCCCATTGATAGATTGATAGAGCTTACTCTCCATTTCCTGGTGCCCAAGTAGATATGGAAAATCCCACTTAATTGGGAGCCAAGCATGGAAGTACATACTCCTAATGACCTTGTTAGACTAGAGTTGGGCTACAAAGAACCGGTCCCTAGCCGAGAGACATGTGATGTCAATTATTGACCATTGAGGACCTGGCCTAGTCCAAGGGATAACCATAGGCCTTTGAGCAAAATAATACCTAGAAGTGACATGTGAATCTTTGGATTCTTTTCTCTTCTATGATGACATGTGGTATCATCTTAAGGGATCTATACAACCTGATCAATGACTAGAAACTCACACAAGGTGTATCTTTGAAATATCACATAAATTGCTATGAAATTTCATTTCATGCAAATAATTATATCATTTTGATCAGAAGAATGAGATCTACACACTTTTCACATAGATTCGATTTACCCTTATAATAATCTGACCATTATAGGGAATTATGACTAAAGTCTTTAGTCATGCATAATTATATTAAGTGATGTACCTTTGAAAGTAATATTAGAGATGAACCCTAATGACCTATTTTGATGTTGATCAAAGTGTCAATGTCTATAATGCAATGATTCATTTGATATTGATAATGATATAGAAAATACAAATCTTAAATATTAATAATGATAATCACTTAACTATGAAAGATGATTTTAATTTAGGGTCACATTAGGATCTAAACACCCTTGCGTAATATTTTTAGACCATATTTAGTCTATACATTAACTTGATACATGTATACATGTTTTATGCCTATGAATACTTGACTAATCTTGACCCCCAAATGTCCAAGATCTAATCTTTTGATAAAAAATGTATACTTTATTCTCCTACCACTCAAGTGTACCTAACCTTTTGATCAAGAACCTCCTTATAGTCCCCATACAACTATAATGTTTAGCCCTTCTCCGACATCTAAGCAATAGTAGCACAAATATAAGAAGAAAGACATAACATCCAACAATTGTTCCTCTTATTCCCAAACCACCAGCTTCATCACAACAATCTCATCATGAGGTGAAATGAGCATAAAAAATCCTAACCATGATGTATAATGACAACTTTCCTCTTCTAACCTTTCAAACACATCCCACCAATTTATGATTATCAGACTACTCGGGACCTTCCTATGCCTATTTAAGACTCCTCATGTCCTCATTTGAGAACATCAATAATTGATTTTATTATAAACCATAAGTCTCCACCCCCTCCTAAGGGTGTGGGTATGGTGCGGGTTTGGTCATACTCATACCATTTAATTTAGCAGGTCTCAGTCCAATTATAAACCAACATAATAAAACCATAGACTCAAATTGTATCCATATCTACAATATTCATGAGTATGTGGGTAATGTTTTCTACATCACATTTCAGATTGTTTATGTAAGAAAAATTATATGTTCTATATACTTTACTACAACAATATATTTCTATGTATAAGAAATCATCATCACATAATTATATCAAATAATATAATACAATGTATCCTAAATATTATTTGAATTGACTTTTAGATACTTGTAGTCATATTCCTAGTGTTTGGGTTATGTAGCGTATCACATTACTATTTTTACTTTAAAGTTTGTGTTATTTTTATTAGGATTGTAATTATAATAGTTTCTCAATTAGAGGACTATTATCTACTTAATTTAATTAGAGTATTACATAATCTTAACTATAATATTAATTAAACTAGTAAACTATCATATAAATAATAATTTATTTAAATAATTATTTATATATAGTGGGATATGGTTCTAGCGGGTCTGGGCCAAAGCATACCCATAAACATACCCACTTAAATACTGGTTTATAGAAAAGAGGGTACACTATGTGGGTACAAAAATTTAAACCCATCATATGTTTTTGAAGGGTCTAGATTTGCGGGTCTACATGTTATTTGGATCCATTTATAGCCCAAACCCACCCCTACCCACCAAAAGAAAAACCCCACATATAACACAAATCCTTCAACCTCTACTTCTGAGTCCCACTTATCACCAAATATTCCACATGTTTGGGCCTACATTATGCTTCCAGCCCAAGGTCATTAGGGCATTGTTTCTATCACTGCTTCCTTGCCAAAGCATTATAAACCCAGCAAGCCAAGAAGCCATTAATGTTAATAGCTGCTAGTTGCATCCAAGACAATTAGCAAAGAAAGGAAAGAAAAATAATCAAGCAATGTTCCTCAGAGACAGGAATAAACTATAAAGGAAGAGAAGAGAGAATCATAAAATGAAGAAGAAAGAAATCAAGATAGGACTACCAAGGCAATAGGGTGTTCTTCTTTAGTCCATCTTCCATTATGCACTTTGTGGAAAGGTGACTTCTTAGGAAGTTATGGGCTAGTAGATTGTGGAGATCTCTCCCTATAATAGTGTGTTCTAAAAAATGCTTCTTGATATATTATCTTGCATTTGGGGTCAAAACCTGAGAAAGGAAATTGTATCTTAACTATTGATAGTGGATTTGCATATTATTCCATGGTTTTCTCCTCACACATCACGAAGGTTTTCTTCATAATAATTTGGTTGTTTCTTTTTATCTTCTTGTGGTATTATCTTGGGTTGATACACTCATCATGAATGATTCCACATGCTATTTATTTTTGTGGCATGATGGTTGTATATTATATGTGTAAATTTTGTAAGGAAATCGGGGATAGTTATAAACAATGAAAACAAAAAACAATTAGATCCTGATTCCCCTGAATAGCACGATCACATCAACAACAATGTATCTAGGAAGGAATGTTTGTAAGGTTATACGTGGTCCTGGAGAAAGTTCAGTTAAATTACCCTTGCAACCGTATGCTTCTTCTTTAGGAAGAAGCACACTCCTTGAACATAAGCAACACTCAAAGAGTCATCTCCACTGGCCTCCTGATGCAACACAATGGGCAACAATTCATGGTGTCCTCGTAGCGATAGAGAACGGCTTCCCCCCTCTAGAGTAATCCACGTCAACCATTGGGAGCTCCATGTTACACTACCAGAGTCAACAGAAAGGAGTTGTCCCTTTTGAATGTCAACCTACTAGGGTTGATTCTCTCTTCCATATTATCTCTCCCTTATTATCCCTCCCTTTATCGGGAAGGACTTGCTCATGCAATTTGTTAGTTACCAAAACCAGAGAGAACAACAATGATCAGAGAAACTGTTGTCTTCTGAGAAGCCCCATTACCCCTCTATTTATAGAACAAGGTAGGGTCATGGTTCCTAGTCGGCGTGGGAGTCGAAAGGGTCAGATTCACAAACTTTCTAGAACATGCACATGGAAAACCGATCGGTTCACATGCCCAACTGGTCGGTTCGTTTGTGAATTGGTCAGTTCATGCAATGAACTTGTTAGTTTGCACAACTTCTTGTTCTAAATCACATTCATATTGGATGTATGATTAATGCACAACATGACATCAACACCAATACTTGATCCAATCAAATCAAACATCGAATTGACAGTCCATCCCATGAACCACCCGGTTGGGACTAGTGAACCGGTTGGTTCACTATGTGAATTGGTCATCTCACTCCCTGGTTCAGCCATTGATCATCTGATGTTGATTTCGATTGACCTGACACTCCAATTAGTTCTACACTTGAATTGGTCGATTCAGAGTCCAGTCAGTCAATTTTAAACCTCATTTGTTTACTTGAATACCTAAATACCTTTAGTAATTAATCTAGAAATGCATTTCTCATTTATGCGCTCTAGATGACACTACTATAGCTATTCATTGTTTAAGTCATCAAGTCATTCATTATACGTGTCACACACATTTTGTATTTAGAACTATCAAGTATAGTTTGTGATACATAGGGTATTTCCATACAAGATCTTATCTTTTAAAATGAAACATCAATTATTGTCTATATAAGATACATGATGTTTTCATCAATGGCAGGTATATAATAGCAATTCACTAATTCTATTAAATGACCATGAATGAAAAATTCCAACTGTAGTGGCATCAACTCTTTCTCCGTACAGTTCTAGCTTATTTATTCTCAGGTTCTAAAGTATGAATCTCTATCATGCTCCGTATAGTTCTAGCTTATTTGTTCTCAGGTTCTAAAGTACAAATATCTATTTCCTTCTTCTTCCTCTATAAAGAGGACAATTACTTTATAATGTCTAGACATGTGACAATGGTGGCACTTTATGTCATTAATCCTTTAAGTGAAAATGATATATTCCTTTTGCAATTACCGCTCTCCATATATTGAGTGCAAAAGACATGAACTTCATCTTAGCCTCAAAACTCTTCTTAGCCTTCTTCTTCTATGCTTCGACATTAATCAACTTTCCAAGCATTTGATAAACTCAATATACGATTCAGGCAACAATTGTAGAATCATATATGTGGCAACTCTTAACCTAAAATAAATCCAAATCTTTCCACAAACTCAATCATATTGAGCACATGGAGCTCTATTGGATCTCCCTCTATCTGTTTGCACTCAAACATCACTTCAGAGACATTACACCTTACTTACTTTACATGATTCTTAGAATGAGTTACCATCTCATGAATGTCCATGTTTTTCATGCAACTCATAGTTCATATAGTATAACATAAGGTACTCAATGTCTATGGCATCATTGTCATGCTTATAGTAAGCATCCATTTTAGCCTTAGGTGCATTTTGGAGTGGATTCCTCTAGCTCTACTGTTACAAGGACTTAGATTTTCCATTCATTTGTGAGAACGTTTCTCAAAGTCCTAAATCAGATGTGGAATTTAATCCAATTTAGTTTTGTCCTTCCCAAGGAATTATCGCAATGATAACGTGTTTGTCTTTGTCTACAAAAGAAATTTTGCAACTTTTCAAAACATTTTTGATTTGTTTGATTTGGTATGTTAGCAATATTAATTAGGACTTTAATTAATTATCACTCGCACTATTTTGTTCAAATTGACAACCCTCGTGTATCAATTTGGAAGATTGTAGCGTATAATCTTCTAGTGAGCCAAGATCCATATTTCATCAAATCATAGGTCAACTTTGGTTGATCACCCACAACTTGACTATTTAGGTAGACAACATATGTCAATTGCATGTTATGCAACTCTTAGATAGATGGTGTACACAACTCTTTGTCACAATCATATGTAGGCTTCTAGGAACTTAACCCCATTAAGATCACTTATTTAAGCCTGACCCAAAAGCCAACACGATAGACTATGTACCCTTCTTTGGAAGATCTACATAACTACCATCATACTTCCACGAGATAGATGGAACACCTCTCTTTGGCATAATCTATGCTTGGTCGATCAAGCTTTTCATGTGTGTCGCTTATTGAAAGCATCTTAGAATTAGTATTTATTGAGGGATTTTATGTATAAATACATATACATATCCAATCACCACATAATTATGTAACATATACATTCTATAACCACTATAAAAACATGCAATATGAAACACACAAGGGATGGTTATGGCCATACTATTGTAATTCCTTGGACTCATAAGTAATTACTACCACATGGGATCCACATAATATGAAACCTATTGTTGATGAAGATCCATTCTTGGAACAATCTGGGTTTGTCATTTCAACTCTTAAACCCGTCAACTCGCTTCTAGGTTGCTCAGTTGGGCTCTTGAAATGATTGTCTGGTCTTTAGGTTCAATCAACGTCTGGACTCATGCAGGTGATTGTTTGGGCCACTAGACAATCGTTCATCCTCCTTTAGTCTAACCTCCTTAGTCCTCTAGTCGATGGGACCATCTCAAGAGCCGGCTAGTTTGTCTGGTGAAAAATATCTTCTCACAATGAAACATAAGATAAATCTTGCCTATTTCGTAATACAATGTAAAAGGGAAAATCTCAAGGTACATTCAAGGGGAAATAGGAAGAAGAGAATTAATTTACATTTGAAAAGGATAAAGTGGCTCGGTATGCAAATCGAGATATAAACAAGAATAAACAACCACAACCATGCACACACAAATCTAGGGTTATTGGCCACAACCATGCTAAACATCTGCCATCAAAACCGATTTTAGGGTGACGCATGTGAGTTGCACACACACACACAGATATATATATATATATATATATATATATATATATATATATATATATATATATATATATATATATATATATATATATATATATATATATATATATATAAGTTTGTGGAGTTGTATGTGGATTCAATCATATATGCACATTAACCCATTTTAATATTCACATCACATTTCAAAAAAATAAATATGATCATATCCATTTAAATCAAGGATACACCATAAAGTGACGTGGCTCTGATACCACTAAAAGGAAACTGGGGGCAAGTATAGGTTGCAAAAACAAAAAAATAAAGTATGATTCCGTTAAACAACAAGATCACATCTACAATAATGTATCTAGGAAGGATGTTTGTAATGTTATACCTGGTCCTGGAATAAGTCCAACGACATTACCCTTGTAGTAGTATGCTTCTTCTTCAGGAAGCAACACACTCCTTCAATAGCAACAACACTTGAACAATCATCTCCACCGGTGTCCTAGTGCATCACCACAGACAACAGTTGACGGTGTCTTCCTAGCGGAAGACAATGACCTCCCACCTCTATAGTAGTCTTTGTGGACCATTGAGAACTCTACGTTGTACTACCAGAGACAAGAGGAAGGAGTTGTCCCTTTTGAATGTCAACATGATAGGGTTGAGTCACTTTCTCGCAATTGTCTCTCCCTTACTATCCCTCCCTTTATCAGGTAGGACTTGCTTTGGGCTCTCTATTGGTTACCACAACCAGAGAGGATAACAATTGTCAAAGAAACTGTTGTCTTTTGAGAAGTCCCCATTACCCCTCTATTTATAGGAGAGTCCAGGTTCAGAATTCCAAGTCATTGTCGGAGTCAAAAGGGTTAGATTCCCAAATTTTATAGAACTTGCACATGGTGAACTAGTCGGTTTGCATGCGCAATTGGTCTATTTGTATGGTTACCTATTCTAAATCACATTGGGATTCAATGTATGATTAATGCACAAAATGACGTCAACACCAATCCTTGATCCAATCGAATTGACCATCGAACCGAGCGGTTCATCCCATGAACCAGTCAGTTGGGACCAGTGAACCGGTAGGTTCACTATATGAACCAGTCGTCTCACTCCTAGTTCAACCATTGATCATCCAATGTTAATTCTAATTGACCTAACACTCTAACCGATTGGTTCAACACTTGATTCGGTCAGTTTAGAGTCCAATTAGTGAATTTTGAACCTCAGTTGTTTAATTGAATAACTAAACAACTTTAGTGATTGATCTAATCATCATTCATGAATATACTCCTTTAATCCAAGTGTATCCTATGTGAGTGACTCTATAAGTCTAGAATTATGTTGGCAGTGAATGCCCATAACTAACTTATGACATCACTAGCAAAGAGAAGCGTCTAACAACACATCACTGCTACCCAAATAAATTAGTAAGTTTGAGATGAACTTCATCCTACATTCCATGCACAATGTTATCGTGATCATATCATTCCTTTGTCTCTGATATCTGAATTTAACTCAAAGCATGGAATGGTAATTCTCTCACTGTTCAATCCATGTTCCTTAAACTAGACCAGATTGTTTGAGATGCACGTGAGCTCACATATCACATATTGAGTCACATGAGTAGGATCATAGATTTCTCATTCTCTCTTATCAAGAGGCCCTTGATATCAATCTCCTCTAGGAGGGACAAATTACATCTACATCACTCACATTCAAACCCCATGTGTCGCAATGCACCTAATCATCACCGTTATGGAAACCCTTATTATGGATTATGTTGGATGATGTCTTCATGAACGGCGTGTGATGAATGTAGTGACTTCAGGCCAAAGAACCACCATCACCACTGTCAGTGTAAGGACCCTAACCTGGGTTTTGGGCTAACCCTATTTGTTTTGCTTAAGTAAATTGCTTAGAAATTTAATCTAATCCTATGAGGTGTTTTTTTGTCACGTGACATGCTTATGTTTCAAGTTTGGTTATGTTTGAATGATGTTTGAGCAATGTTTGCCTATTTTGGACCAAAGTGCAATTTACCCAAGATGAGGGGTTATCTTGCAATATGCCACATGATGAGTGTTCCCTTAGTTCTTTAGCATCATAAGAGATAGAATGATGCTATGGGATGCCTTGTTGAAAGCTTAAGTTCCACGTTGAGCTTGTATGGTTGATGTTTGTGCTTTATGTGCTAGTTTTGGTGTAAAATGCAAATTACCCAAAATGAAGGGTTAATATGCAATTTACCATATCTATAGTGTTCCTTCACTCTGTTGGCATCATCTAGAGGAGAGAGGGAGAGGTGGGCACCTTCTTTGGATCTTGATTGTATGGTAACATCTTTGGTGGTGTATGGAGCACATGTATGAGATGTGCCTTGCACTTAGATGGGATATGTCGGGTAAGAGAACCTTGGAGAGGCTTCCTATCAGTTTGTGGGTGTGTAGGGTTGTACCCTATCAATTTTTGAAGTGTTTAGGGTGGTGCTATATCAGTTTGTGAGTGTGTATGAAACATCCCAACTCGAACAAAACACGATTACATTCTAACCAGCGGATTACCAAAAATCACGGGAAATTAAAACTGATTTACAACAAGCACCATAAGATGAGACATGTTGCATCTGAGCCAACACTTTCTTTTCATAACATATTTTCAAGGTGATACAACATAATTTCCCATCATCTCGTTACATGAAATAACTGTTCCACATGCGGATTTATTACATCAAGGTACAGAAGCCAAAAACCACATATCGATCATCTTATCAAAAACATCAAAAAACTCTCCTGAAGACCTGAGTATATAGGGACGACACATAGGACTCTACTGCTAGACACTATCTATTCCACCAGGTATGATCCTATGCATATCATCTCTGCCACATGATCTTCATCTCGCCAGGCACATCCACCTAAAAATATTATTTAACCAGTAGGGTGAGACACAGTCGCAACGAGAAACATAACCCTCTACCAACTTTATTATTATCATAGATAACTGAGAAGATAGATCAATTTAAATAATAGGTAATAACTAACCAGTTATGTAAGAAGGAATATGAAGAACATGTATATGAAAAACTCGTACAAAGATCATAGAAGAACATTACAAGGCCTCATCCAATGTTTTGTATTTTCCCTAAGCAAAGGTACTATATGACTTGATTACGAATTATTATTATGCCCTGTGGAAGTGAGCCGTACCGCTCAAATCTAACCTTCGGTTGCAAAACCCAAAGCCGGTGCCATACAAGGTCAATGGAAGAGCCAGAATCCACAACCTCTACCCTCGTGGTCTGTGAACGAGAACCAAAGCAGGACCGCAGTCTCTTGCTTATGTGACCTCAGTCACAGGATCAGCTCCGCAGGCTACCCTTTCTCTAGCCCACCTTGGTACATGTTATGATGCTAGTATATCTTGAGCCACGGGCCTGTTCACCGTGCTCCAGAGCCATGAACACATTCCTGCCTTATCACACTTAGCCATGGGCCTGTTCACCATGCTCTTATACACATCTTGAGTCTACAACCGCAGTTGCACTGTAATCCTCCTATTTTCGGCTAGGAGAAACCCCACATATTCAACAATATGCTCTTTGGGTTAACCCACAGGAGAACCCATTTCACCATCACCAGCTCCTGACGATGATGGATCTATGGCCAGGGCAAACTACATGAAAGTTCATCTGTATTTAGTTAATGAATTTTAAGTGGATTTTTGGGGCAACCAAGTTGTATTAAACAACCATATATAAAACATAAACAACATTAAATTCAAGTATCTTGTGTCACACTGTTACTGTTATTCTCAATGCCCTCAACAATCATCATATTGCCATGGGATATCAATCCCGCAGTTCATCACATAATGCTATTGCCTCTCTAGGCTTCATCATCATGGGATATCAATCCCTCATATCATAATGACATTGCCTCTCAAGGCTTCATCATCATACATCATCATGGGATAGCAATCCCTCATATCACAATTAGAGGATAACTCCTCAATCAGGCACTCAACCTTTATCAGGTCACCAGACCTTTCTCATCATATGGTGATACATGTTATCTTATCAACAAGGCACATCATCATTACTCAGATATTGCACATATAGCAAGTGCTACACAAATCACATGATTATATAATCACCATAGCTCTTACCTGGCTATGAATTCAATTGATAATACTTGCATGGTTAGGGAGCATAGCAAAAGAGATAACTGGATCACCACATATAAATCTTTAAAGAACATATCATGTCATTAAGATTAAGTTTTATAGGTTTGGAACAATCATCCATTACTATGAACACATGAAACATAATTTTATAGATTGTGTATTAAACAATACACATTACTGTTGCCATACCATGGGTATCCAGCATACCCTATATCTCGTGTCATCATGCATGCCATTCTTAAGGATTCATCTTTAGGGATCATACAACCATGATCTACCATCAAGCATTATCAAAGGTTCACCTACCATCAACCATAGGTAACCACCATACTAATGTTCACAACTTATTCGTCATGTCTTATCATCATGATCAAAGATATGGGATCAAGGTAGGAAGATAACATACTATCATATAAGGCTCAAGATAACTTTTTAGGTTTATCGGGTTAGGGCACAACCCTTCACTAGAGGTATTGCCTACCCTCACCAAAACCCAGCAACGACCAACGAACCCTCACTAAAGAGTGTTGGGTAGGGTACCAACCCTCACCCAAGGATATCAGATAGAGCACAATCCTTCTACAAAAGGGATATCGGGCTCCAACAAGACTAAGCACCATGCCTCTAGGAATATCGTGCAAGAACACCTCCAAAGGCCATATCGCCCAGACATACCTTAGGCCATCACTGTTAAGAGACCACCTTCTAAGATATCAAACAACTCATGGATCTAAGCATGTCAGATTCCATGTTCAACCAACATATCTCACTTCCTCTTGGGTTAGGCAACCTCATAACTATGTCTACTAAGGACCTCATAGCACCAAAACCACCAAGGTTCTCTCTAGGTCATCCCTACCAGGATTGACTTCCTTCTTGCCCCATCTATGATCACCTCTATCAACAAGATATAGGTGTAACAACCTCTTCCCTACTTGGTTCACCCAAGCCTCACTAGTCCTTGTGTTACTCATGACACCATATCGTCCAAACTCTCAACTTGTATCGCCCCAGGCCTACCGTCCAGGATCAGACCGTATCAGCCAAGCTTCATCCTTAGTGTCTCCCAAGTAATCAGATACATACACACTTATATCGGGTTAGGGTTGATGATATCGGGCAACATATCAAGGGACCATCCATAATGCCCAACCTCACATCTTTGTCATCCATGGAGCACTATCTTGGGCAACAAACCATGACGCCCAAGAGATCATCACAACAAGATCACCCCTATCGGTCAACTAGAGTTAGGGCAACCCTATCGCCCAAGACTCCATGTCACCCAAGATGCCATGTCGCCCAAGATGCCATGTGGGGCAACTAGGGTTAGAGTTATCATATCAGCCAAAGCATCCTATTGCCCAAGACAACATGTCAGGCAACTAGGGTTAGAGCATCCATATTGGCCAAGACACTATATTGTCCAAGCTAAGGTTAGGGCTTCATATCAGCCAACTATCATATCGCCCATCATCATATCGACCAAGATCTAAAGACCACCTCACAACTCAAGGAAGGAGGGGTGTTGGTCAAAACTCAACATCATATCATGTCTACTCATGTCGCCCAAGGAATCTTAGAGGGTATATTGGCCAACCTAGGGTTATGGAGACCCTATCGGCCAAACTAACATGTCGCCCAACCATATAGAGCATAGGCTCACCTCTCAACAATAAAGTGAGAGAGGGGTATAGGCCAAGGACTCACTATCGTACATCTTTGGATCAAAGGATCCTAAGCTCACCTCTCAACAACAAAGTGAGAGAGGGGTATTGCTCACAATCCATCAACCAAAGCACAACCTATCGAGCAAGACTGTATATCGGGTAAGGTCCCATATTGGGTAAGTACCATATCAGGTGGGTCATCTTCAACCTCAAGACACCCTTCACCAACTTGCACAAGGAAAACAAGATAAGGAAAGTAATAAAACGTGACCATATCCATTAAAATAGATCTCAAGTTCCACATACACAACTATCATAGAGAAGGGTATCGATTTAAAGACAAGAATAAATGTATGAACATATGGAGAGTGAATATAATAAAGATGGTTAAGAGTTATGTAACCCTCCTTAAGAGGATATCCATGAAAGGCATCAAGCTTCCTGGTCCAAGCATCAAACCCACGTTCCTCACCATGAAGATCATCCATCCCAGGCTCCAAATTTGCCTTCGACTCCATCATCATTACCTCAAGAAACAAAAGATGAAGAAGAAGCCATGGTTATGCTTAGCTCAAGAAGAAGTAAAGAGGGAGAGAACCAAGACCTTGCCTACTCTCATCAAGGGTCCATACATGGTAGATAGGGGAGGAAGGAGGTGAAGAAGAAATCACAAGGAAAACTAGTAAATAAGCATGAGTCACTAAGGTCAGATCTTGAGCAAGAAATCTCCATGGGCAAGGAACTCGGCCTCCCAATCTCCATGGTGGTTTCCTTAAGCTCCCAAAGCTCCCAAGCTCGTCTCATACAGGAAGGGTAAAGAGGTGGTCGAAAAGGATCACTTGGATATGGAGGAAGGGAGTTATATACACCAAGGAAGAGAGAGGTAGCAAAGGAAAGGTGTCATAACCACATAAACTTAGATGCCACTTGCTCATGATCTTCACGCCACTTGTTGTCACCCAAACTCCACATGAATGGCCTGGTGATACACTCTAGGTAGTGTATCATGCAGCTGGGAACCCTTCATGGGCGACACACCTCTAAACTGATACATACTCCAAGCTCTACCCGATACACTAAAGGACAAGATAACACATGTGACATATAAGGCATAAAAACTATATAGAGATGTCACTCCTTAACTATCATCCAAACATGGAGCTCCAACTTCCATCCATGTCCTTGATGATGCCAAACAAAAGGGAGGAGACTCTAGAGATGATAAATTGCATATTGGCCCTTCAATTTGGGTAATTTGCAATTTACACCAAAACTAGCACATAAAGCACAAGCAACATCTGACCAAGCTCAAACTTGGAGCATAGGCCCTCCTCAAGGCGCCTCACATCATCATACTCTTTTTAATGATGTTATAGAACTAAAGGCATGATTTACATGTGACATATTGCAATATAACCCCTTACCTTGGGTAAATTGTACTTTGGTCCAAAATGAGAAAACTTTGTTCAAACAACATCCAATGGCACCAAACTAGAAACATAAGCTTTTCACATGATATCAAAACATATTGAGGGATTATATTAAGGTTCCAAGAACTTTTCTTAAGCAAATCAAATAGGGTTATCCCAAAACATGGGTCAGGGGTCCTTACAAGTCATAAACCCCTAACAAGGATTTCATCCCCGAAATCCCAAGAGAAAAGAAGACGGGTGTTACTCACGCATCACATCATACTACTCCACAAAGCTCCTGGGTATCACAGATCTATGAATAACGTACTCACTCTTCCTCTAGAGCCAACACAAGGTTTCCTGTACTGGTCACAGGCTCAACCCTCCGTCTCATCATCCTTTGTCTGGTAACACTCTTTAGATACTGGAACATCACATGCAACTTGTATCACTTAGGTATCAATTCCTTTACTGATATATCGCCTTCCTTGTTACACATCTGTTGCGATACTATGATCTTACAAGCTCAACACTTAAGCTTCACATAACTTGTATCACTATCGTTCTGCTATATACATTCCAACTGTTCCTTCTCCTTCCACAAAGGATGACTCTAATCCAAGGGAGATCTATCTTAGAAGGAATTTTCATAAGATAAAAACATGCATACATATAACAAAACTCATAAAGCACTTCACTATGTCTTGCTTAATATGTAACATAAAGGAGCTATCGAGTAACCAAGGAACTAAACATATCGATTAGCAACAACAGAGCAAGATACACCACATCATCTTGGATGCAAGGCTGCCACAACTTCATATTGGTTCCCAAGGGCACAACATGTGTCAATACAATTGTAACATGTATGCATTATTCTCAACTGGTCTGGATAGGGATTACAAACCTTGTTCATCTATCTCTAACCGATGCACATCCTGCCTGGACCTTACTTTACTTGAGACTTAGCTAGGAGTATTCTAAGGAATCAGACTTAACTTGATGAACTTTTCCCAAGATGATCTTATCGCGGTTCTTTTCCTTGGGTGCATACCTTCCTATGGCACATTTATGTGGAGCATAAACCCCTAAAGAGTGATAGCCATACTAAAAGCACTTAGCCAGGTCAAACCAAAGCCAACTTCTCCATCTGAGACCACTTCACACCTTTCTAAGGATATCCATTCCTAGGGTTATCTCGATCCTCGATATGTCAAGTAAAAGAGATTCACTTGACTTTCATGTCTAGGAAAAGAAAGGATATGAGAAGGATATACTTCATCCAACACAACCAGGTCATCCAACAAGGTGCTTGACAACAAGCTATCTCTCTCCTGACTAACAAGAAGGAAACATCTGCCAAACATACTACAAGCATTAAAAAAAGGGGGGGGGGTACACCCTATACCGGATCAACTAGGGAAGATAAGAGGCAAGAAGAGGACAAAGCAGAAAGGAGTGACTCCGTCCGACCTTCCAGCACACACTGTTCTGGCCAACTCATGTCACGAGATCTAACTGTTGCCTTCTTCTTTCTAGTCAAACCATCCGGTCCTCACTTGCTTATCCTCATTAACATTCCTTTGGGATGCTGAACTATTTCCTCAAGGGTCACCTTGCAGATCCAGACTCCAAAACAAGCTTTAGCTTATGGGTTCAAGGTCAAGGATGATCTATCAAGATGGTCCATTACTTTATCTCCACGACCCAAATCTCTTGACTCTTAACCCTCACACCATAAGACATGTTCTCACCTTCTCATATTCTTGGATTCCTTACTTTGGTATCCATATTTTGAGCCAAAACATATCACGTCTGATATCACATCCATAATCTACCGTCGTCACCAGATCAAAATGTGTCAGGAGGATCCTACAATCATCATCTATCACACGCATCTCCATCTTGGAACTAAAGTCCAAGAGCAACTGATACTTTTCAAAGTATCCAACCAGAGATCGCTCCAAAAGCATACATATCAAGTGACACAAGGTCCACTTGACTGCCATTCCCTCTAAAGGAATAAACACAAGGGAACAAACTCCTCCTATCACCCCATCAACATCTATGGTTTCATATCAAGGGGGAGGAAATTATCACTTTCTATAATCCTTACATGAGTTTTCAACTGTTTATGCTTCATTAAACTTTGTTCCATTTGGTTTTATCTTGCTTCTTCTTGGTTTCCTTGCAATCAACACAGGAATAATCAAGACAATTACATGTTATTACTCTTTTTCTCTTGTTGTCATTTCATCATATTCATGATTATTTCCTGATTGTACCGTGCTTCCACTTTCTTTTTCTGAAATAGAGCATTACTCTTAACATATTCATTATTGAATAGGGATCATCTCCCTTGTTCCCTTTTACTTATCACGAATTTTACACTTTATACTTTCCCATTTTTACTGACGTTCATTGGTTGGTCTGAGATTATCTCAGGTTCCATCTTATTCACTCATCACTTGTTCTTCTCTTTCTTCCAACCTTATCTTTGCTTTTAGGCATTTTATTCATCTTGTGTAAGTTTTATACTTTAACTCACCTTTTTATCACAGGTTAAACTGTCTTTCACTTGATGTATCTCTTGAGATTATGGTTCCAAGAACTTATCTCGTTGCATTCTTATATGGATTTGGGTTTCATATAACTGTTACTTCCTCTTTTTATTACCAAGCATCCAGGTATTAAGGGGTTATGGTGTATTCATTTACCTCTTTTATAACATGATGAAGGTATTAGCGTCATATTTCCTGATTTGTTATGCTCTTTAGATTTCTCCAGAATGACTACTTGATCAGAGTAATCAAGGAGGAAACAATCTAATGCTCCATACTTACCTTTGTCTTCAATATTTGAATACCTGGCCAGGGCATCAAGTACTGAGATTAGGTAGTATGCACCATATTTTATGTCACGGTCCAACCTTAGACACCATCCTAATCCTAGTCCTAGTGTCCCTTTAGACTCAACAAACCTAGAACTCTGATACCAACCACTTGAAACATCCCAACTCGAACAACACAAGATTACATACTAACCAGCAGATTACCAAAAATCACGAGAATTAAAACCGATTTACAACAAGCACCATAAGATGAGACATGTTGCATCTGAGCCAACACTTTCTTTTCATAACATATTTTCAAGGTGCTACAACATAATTTCCCATCATCTCGTTACATGAAATAACTGTTCCACATGCTGATTTATTACATCAAGGTAAATAAGACAAAAACCACATATCGATCATCTTATAAAAAACATTGAAAAACTCTCCTGAAGAACTGAGTGTACAGGGACGACACATAGGACTCTACTGCTATACACTATCTATTCCACCATGTATGAAACCTCTACATATCATCTCAGCCACATGATCTTCATCTCACCAGGCATCTCCACCTAAAAATGTTATTTAACCAGTAGGGTGAGACACACAGTCCTAGTGAGAAACATAACCCTCTACCAACTTTATTATTGTCACAGATAACTGAGCAAATAGATCAATTTAAATAACAGGTAATAACTAACCAGTTATGCAAGAAGAAATATGAAGAACATGTTTATGAAAAACATATACAGAGATTATAGAAGAACATTACAAGGCCTCATCCAATGTTTCATATTTGCCCTCAACAAAGATACTATATGTCTTGATTACAGATTCTTATTATGCCCTGTGGAAGTGAGCTGTACCTGTAACATCCTCAATTTCATAGCTAGTCCAAGTTGATAATGTGGGGTTTTCTAATAGGTGTATGCCAAGGGACTTAATGAACCTAACCATGGCTAGGTAGGTAATTAAGTTCACAAAATTGTAACACAAGTCATCCGGTCAACTAATACTCACATAATGGCTTAAATGTATATGATTGTAGTCAGATGTAGATGAATATAAATGAATTATTCCTATGAACAATAATGTGATAAATAAATAATATGATGAGTCCAGTTCATGGCTTGAGCCTTAGACCTAGCTTAGGTCTTCATGTGATGTAACTAAAGAAATATTAATCACATATGTCATACATGAGCCTCGATTGAGAAATTATATTGATTGAAGATATATTTTCATGATTTAGAATACAATTAAGCTCATGGACCCTTTGAAATACTAAGGGATGGGCCATGTGCCCTAGATCCCAACTCCAACCCTTTTAGACCAATTAAGTTTCACATACGGGTCCTTGGAATTCAAATTTGGGGATTTAGCATTTTGTGTTCATAATAAATACTCAATATAATTTTGATACATGGATATTTGATATACAATGTCAAGGGAGAAAATTTAGATGATTGTAATGTATATAGTGGCCTAGGTAATTAAATTAGTAATTATAATGTTTTTATTTAAATGACATGTTTGGAGTGGTTTTATAGCTAGTTTTCACTTAAAATCTTGTTCATGTGAAGTTGATGATAATATATCCGTTACCCCAAAATTTGAGTTCAAATGGGGTCATGTAGTGTTCTGTAGAAATATTTCTAGAAACTGGAGTTTTATGCAAAAGAAATTAAATAAATAAATAAATAAGGCTGATTCTAGCCCGCACGGACCGGAGAACTGCCACCTCTATTTACGGGGCGTGAGCAGAGTCCCCCAATCGGTGGCTACTTGCCGCGATCCGGAGGAGCAAAAGGCTATAAAAGCCTCATTCTGTAGATCCGAAGGTTTGGACGAATTCGTGGCTAGGGTTCCAGTCAAAATCGTGGGCTGGCAAAGGAGATCGAAGAAGAAGAAAGGGAGCATGCCGGCAGAGGCCATGGGGGTTGCAGGTCTGGGACCCTCCATCCATGGCTTGGCCACGCCTAGAGGGGGTTGCGCGCCAGCCAGGGTAGCAGCTCGGAGAGGTTGGAGGCTCATTGGTGGCTTCCACGCTTGGAGTTGACGCCTGTAGGTGGCAGCATGAGCAAGATCGAAACAGGGGAGAAGAACCCCCTTTCCCAGCGGGTGAAGAAGATACAGATCCCGCCCGATCCGCCGTGGATGAGGATGGGATAGTTGATCCTTCTCAGCCGTCAGATCAACTTGGAACGGTTAGCATCACTTTCATAAAGTAATTCTTCCAAAATTCATATCTTGAGATGTAGATCTTAGTTTGGGACAAACAAGATACCTACAGAAATCTCATGACAAGTACTATCAAATAAAAATACTTTTAGATTATGATTTTGATATCTGATATTTATTAAATATAGTGTGTTCAAAACTATATGATATTGATGTTTTGTCAATTAAAAATAGCAAACGAATTTATAAATTCATGAAAATTTTATCATATGTGTATTATGATGTTCTTAACATAATTTCAAAGCCTGATCTCTATTAAATGAAGTTTTATTGAGGTTTTTGATATTAACCCCAATAAGGGTATTTTGGGTATTTCACCCATGATCTGATTTTTAAATGATATGATATTTTAATACATGATCTTACTACGTTGTATGATTACTTTTTGAAAGTTTTGATGGAGTTTCATATATAATTGGATTCATATTTAGTTTTGGCCTAAGTGGCCATTATGTAAGATGATTCATGAGTATTTGTGAGGCAACATGTATTTTATGTGCCTATTTAGTATGGAAAATTATTATAATTATATTTTCATCTGATTTTTATAAATGAGTCAGTAAGAGTACTATTTGTAAGTATGTATGGAGATTACTCTTGGTATATGAGGCATATACTTATATATTAGTGTATATGCTATTTTTGGTATAATGAATATATTAGTATGTGTATGCCGTATAATGTGTGTATCAAGTTTAATTCAATATTTAAACATGAAACATGCTTTAAATCAGAGTCAGTCTTAGTTAAATATGACTCCTAATTCATTCTAGGAGATTTGGATGATGGGGTTTGAGATTTAGAGACGAAGAGAGGAGATTACACATGGACTTATACAATTTTGTTGATGACTAGGTATTTATGTTGTGAATCAAGGAAACAAGGCTACATCAAGAACATCTTCAATATAAAGGTGAGTGGTTCATGCCCATGAGTATTTATGTTTATCAAATCAAGTACATTTACATGCTTCTTAGATAAGACCTTCATGTCCTACATTCTGAGTTAAATATGTAAGAAATATTTTATGTGCTTATGATTGTAGAAATTCATATGCTCAATACCTTAAGTAGTGATGTGTCATGGAATGATTCTAGATCATGAAGTTAAGTTCATAAGAAGGACAAGATAATATAGTTCTATCATATCTCTTAAATATAGATGTAACCATGTATTGAGATTTCAAATAGGAACATGTCACCAAGTTTTCTTATATATGTAGCGATCTAAGAAATTAGGAAGTGAAAAAGATTCCTTAATAAGGTTGATGTTTAAAAGTTAAATATTATGTGAGAATATGGGTGTTGCACATGGTAGACCATGTCCCAATTTCTAGGATAAATGTACTAGTGGCATTAAAGATATTGTAACATGAGTTTGTGATGATATTATGAAATTATGAGATATTAAGTCATGATTGAGTTGCACGATGAGAATCAATATGATTTCTACCTTAAGGTTTAAGATTTAAGTTCATACAAATGTGTTGAGACCAGACTTAATGAGATTAAATTGAGTATGATTAAGATGCAAGTTAAGATTTTTTTTAAGGTTTCTATTCTATGGTTTATGATTTTAAGACTTAAGTCCATTGAGATCAGATTTTGATGAGGTTTTAACAGAGAATGAGTTATCTTGCCAAGAATCAGATATCATACTTTATCTATACACATTACTTAAGTTACTTTTGTATATTTAGTATTTCTATACTCATTTCAGATCTTGTCTCATAAGACATTAGAATCATGTATGATATTATTGGTATAATGAAGTAATCTTACCAAATCAGAGTTTTAGAATAAAGTTTACCAAGATAATGAGATACATGTTCAAATCCAATAATGGATTCAGTTTAGAACTCAAGAATAAGAGATTTAGATTCAGACTTAGACTACTCACTATGTGAGTAGCCAGATTTGAATAAAAGATACATGATAAGGGTTTTAGACCAAATCTCAATTATGAAGTAATTGAGATACATATTCGCATTCAGTTGTAGATTCAGTTTATCACTTAAGAATAAAAGATTCAGATTTAAATTCAGATTTAGAATTCAGTACATGCTCAGTACTCAGTAATCAGTTTCAGATAAGTTCAGTTTTCAGTGTTCAATTTTAATATAAGATAAGTTCAGATTCAGTATTCAGTAAAGCTATCAGTATTCATCTTCAGTTCAGATTAAGAATTAAGTAAGTTTAGACTTAAGATAAATAAGTCGAAACCTTCACATAAGACATTATATGATAAGTCCTCATTCAGTAGTCCCAGGACGATTCAGAGGCATCTGTTGCCAATTCAGAGGAGTGTTACTCCAATTCAGAGGTGTTGCGGCACCAATTCAGGGCGTAGTCACGCCAATTCAGAGACACCTTGGTGTCATTCAGGGCATGTAGTGCCATTTCAGGGTACTTCGGTACCAATTTAGGGCGTAGATACGCCAATTCAGGAGGACTTATTGTATAATGGTGGCCACAGTCAGATAAAAATCGTAAGTAAAAGATACCTTAGTTTAGAGCATACCCATAATCTCATCCATGAGTATGATGAGAGGGAATCAGATAAGATAAGTACGACCCAAGCACTTTGGTGTAGGTCTTGAGATCTATGTACCGGGGTACATGTCTCTAGAATAAGATAAGGTAGAAAGATAAAGATTCAGATTGAGGAATAAGATATTTTATGTTTCAGTTTACTCATAGTTTTATGTTAGTTCATGTTTATAATACCCAATCTCATCTCTTTAACAATGTATATTTCATAATACTCATGCCACTTACTCTAACGACTGTTATTTTTCCCAATGCATGGCTGGGGACGTGATGTCCGCAGGTTTTGGGAGCGGCTGAGGATGAAAGGAACAAGTACAGGTGTAGGAGATTTCTAAACTTGCCTAGTGGGGTGCCATCTACCGAGACGATCTAGAGTTTAGACCTCTTCTTTTATGCATGGTCTTGTTATCACAGTATATTAGATGACTTGTTTGCTTTGTCAAAACTATGTATGAATCAGTTTTTCTTAAATGCAAAGTGTTTCATTTGCTTTAATTGCAATGACTATCATGTTTGTGACACTCCCAGATGAAGAAAAAAAAATTTATTGCTTCCTCTCATGTGTTATGAAAATCTGGGTGTTACAGTACCGCTCAAATCCAACCTTTAGTTGTGAAACCCAAAGCCGGTGCCATACAAGGTCAATGGAAGAGCCAGAATCCATGACCTCTACCCTCATGGTCAGTGCACAAGAACCAAAGAAGGATAGTAGTCTCTTGCTTAAGTGACCTTAGTCACAGGGTCAGCTCCGTAGGCTACCCTTAATCTAGCCAACCTTGGTATAGGTTACGACGCTAGTATATATTGAGCCACGAACCTGTACACCATGCTCCCGATCCATGAACGAATTCATGCTCTATCACATTGAGCCATGGGCCTGTTCACCATGCTCTTATACACATCTTGAGTCTACAACCTCAGTTGCACTCTAATCTTCCTATTTTCATCTAGGAGAAACCCCACATATTCAACAATATGTGCTCCGGGTTAACCCGCAGGAGAACCCATTTCACCATCAACTTCTCCTGACGATGATGGATCTATGGCCAGAGCAAACTACATGAAAGTTCATCTGTATTTAGTTAATGCATTTTAAGTGGATTGTTGGGAAAACCAAGTTGTATTAAACAACCATATATAAAACATAAACAACATTAAATTCCATTATCTTGTGTCACACTGTTACTGTTATTCTCAATTCCTTCAACAATCATCATATTGCCATGGGATATCAATCCCTCAGTTCATCACATAATGCTACTGCCTCTCAAGGCTTCATCATCATGGGATAGCAATCCCTCATATTCATGGGATATCAATCCCTCATATCATAATGCCACTGCCTCTCAAGGCTTCATCATCATGGGATAGCAATCCCTCATATCACAACTAGAGGATAACACCTCAATTAGGCACTCAACCTTTATTAGGTCACTAGACCTTTCTCATCATATGGTGATACAAGTTATCTTATCAACAAGGCACATCATCATTACTCAAATATTGTGCATATACCAAGTGCTACACAAAGCACATGATCATATAATCACCATAGCTCTTACCTGGCTATGAATTCGATTGATAATACCTGCATGGTTAGGGAGCATAGCAAAAGAGATAACTGGATCACCACATATAAATATTTAAAGAACATATCATGTCATTAAGATTAAGGTTTATAGGTTTGGAATAATCATCCATTACTATGAACACATGAAGCATAATTTTATAGATGATGTATTAAATAATACACATTACAGTTACCATACCATGGGTATCCACCATACCCTATATATCGTGTCATCATGAATGCCATTCTTAAGGATTCATCTTTAGGGATCATACAACCATGATATAGTATCAAGCATTATCAAAGGTTCACCTACCATCAACCATAGGTAACCTCCATACTAATGTTTACAACCTATTCGTCATGTCTTATCATCATGATCAAAGATATGGGCTCAAGGTAGCAAGATAACATACTATCATATAAGGCTTAAGATAACTTTTTAGGTTTATTAGCTTAGGACACAAACCTTCACTAGTGGTGTTGCCTACCCTTACCAAAACCCAACAACGACCAACGAACCCTCACTAAAGAGTGTCGGGTAGGGTACCAACCCTCACCCAAGTATATCGGGTAGAGCACAATGCTTCAATAAAAGGGATATCAGGCACCAACAACCCTAAGCACCATGCCTCCAGGCATATCGTACAAGAACACCTCCAAAGGCCATATCGCCCAGACATACCTTAGGCCATCACTGTCAAAAGACCACCTTCAAAGATACCAAACAACTCATGGATCTAAGCATGTCGGATTCCATGTTCAACCAACACATCTCACTTACTCTTGGGTTAGGCAACCTCACAACTGTGTCGGCCACAAACCTCATAGCACCAAAACCACCAAGGTTATCTCTAGGCCATCCCTCACAAGATTAACTTCCTTCTTGCCCCATCTATGATCACCTCTATCAACAAGATATAGGTGTAACAACCTCTTCCCTACTTGGTTCACCCAAGCCTCACTAGTCCTTGTGCTACTCATAACACCATATCGTCCAAACTCTCAACTTGTATCGCCCCAGACCTACCATCCAGGCTCAGACCGTATCAGCTAAGCATTCATCCTTAGTGTCGCCTAAGTCATTAGATATATACACAATTATATTGGGTTAGGGTTGATGATATCGGGAAGCATATCAAGGGACCATCCATAACGCCCAATGTCACATCTTTGTCATCCATGGGGCACTATCTTGGGCAACACACCATGATGCCCAAGAGATCATCACAACAAGAGATCCCCTATCGGTCAACTAGTGTTAGGGCAACCCTATCACCCAAGACTCCATGTCGCCCAAGATGCCATGTCGCCTAAGATGCCATGTCGCCTAAGATGCCATGTCGGGCAACTAGGGTTAGGGTTATCCTATCGGCCAAAGCATCCTATTTCCCAATACAACATGTCGGGCAACTAGGGTTAGAGCATCCATATCAGTTAAGACACTATATTGTCTAAGCTAAGGTTAGGGCTTCATATTGGCCAAGTATCATATCACCCATCATCATATCGGCCAAGAGCTAGAGCTCACCTCACAACTCAAGGAAGGAGGGGTGTTGCTCAAAACTCAACATCAAAGCATGTCTACTCATGTCTCCCAAGGTATCCAAGAGGGTATATCGGTCAACCTAGGGTTAAGGAGACCCTATCGGCCAAACTAACATGTCGCTCAACCATATAGAGCATAGGCTCACCTCTCAGCAACCAAGTGAGAGAGGGGTATTGCCCAAGGACTCACTTTTGTACATCTTTGGATCAAAGGATCCGAAGCTCACCTCTAAATAGCAAAGTGAGAGAGAGGTATTTCTCACAATCCATCAACCAAAGCACAACCTATCGGGAAAGACTCTATATCGGGTAAGGCCCCATATCGGGTAAGCACCATATCGGGTGGGTCATCTTCAACCTCAAGACACCCTTCACCAACTTGCACATGGTAAACAAGATAAGTATAGTAATAAAACGTGACCATTTCTATTAGAATAGATCTCAAGTTCCACATACACAACTATCATAGAGAAGGGTATCGATTTAAAGACAAGAATCAATGTATGCACATATGGAGAGTGAATATAATAAAGATGGTTAAGAGTTATGTAACCCGCCTTAAGAGGATCTCCATGAAAGACATAAAGCTTCCTGGTCCAAGCATCAAACCCATCTTCCTCACCATGAAGATCATCCATCCCAGGCTCCAAACTTGCCTTCGGCTCCATCATCATTACCTCAAGAAATAAAAGATGATGAAGAAGAAGAAGCCATGGTTATGCTTAGATCAAGAAGAAGTAAAGAGGGAGAGGATCACGGCCTTGCCGACTCTAATCAAAGGTCAATCCATGGATGAGAGGGGAGGAAGGAGGTGAATAAGAAAGCACAAGGAAAACTAGTAAAGAAGTATGACTCACCAAGGTCGGATCTTAGCAAGAAATCTCCATGGGCAAGCAACTCGGCTTCCCAAGCTCCATGGGGGTTTCCTTAATCTGCCAAAGCTCCCAAGCTCATATCATATAGGAATTGGAAAGAGGTGGCCGAAAAGGATCACTTGGGTAAGAAGGAAGGGAGTTATATACACCAAGGAAGAGAGAGGTAGCAAAGGAAAGGTGTCATAACCACATAAACTTAGATGCCACTTGCTCATGATCTTAACGTCACTTGTTGTCACCCAAGCTCCACATGCATGTCCTGGTGATACAATCTAGGTAGTGTATCGTGTAGCTGGGAACCCTTCATGGGAAACACACCCCCTAAACCAATACATACTCCAAGCTCTACCTGATACACTAAAGGACAAGATAACACGTGACATATAAGGCATTAAAACTATATAGAGATATCACTCCTTAACTATCATCCAAACTAGGCACCCCAACTACAATCCACTTCCTAGATGATTCCAAACAGAAGGAAGGATACTCTAGAGCTGATAAATTGCATATTGGCTCTTCAATTTGGGTAATTTGCAATTTACACCAAAACTAGCACATAAAGCACAAAAATCATCCGACCAAGCTCAAATTTGGAGCATAGGCCCTCCTAAAGGTGCCTCACATCATCCTACTCTTTATAATGATGTTATAGAACTAAATGCATGCTCTACATGTGACATATTGCAATAAAACCCCTTACCTTGGGTAAATTGCACTTTGGGTCAAAATAAGCAAACATGGTTCAAACCTCATCCAATCGGGACCAAACTGGAAACATAAGCTTGGCACATGATATGAAAACATCTTGAGGGATTATATTAAGGTTCTAAGCACCTTTCTTAAGCAAAGAGAATAGGGTTAGCAAAAAACATGGGTCAGTGTCCTTAAAGTGTGGGTTTGTGCCTATCCGTTTGTGTGTATGGAGTATGCTCTATCAGTTTGTGAGTATGTTGGGCTTTTCCATATCAGTTTGTGAAGGGTGTCAAGTTTTGGCATATCCGCCATGATTCTGGAAGGATACCTAAAGGACGAGATCTAGCCTAGATCTTATTACCACGTCCTGCATTGTGTTTCATGTGGCCCTTCTTTGTGGACAAGTGTCATCTAAGGTGATGACACCTCTCCTTTGATTTCTTTTTCTTCCCTAAAGTATATAACCCCTCCTCCTTCACAAAAGTAAACCATTTCATCCACTCTTGTTTATCTCCTCTTGGTGGACAATCTTGGAATATTGAGGAGCTAGAGAAAGCCCCATGGAGCTTGGGAGGTTGGGTACCTTGCTCATGGTGATTTCTTGTTTAACTTCAATCTTGGTGAGTTATGTTTCTTTGATGACCATTCCTTTAAGATCTCTTCTTCATCTTCTTCTTCGACTCTCAGCCATGGATCATACCTTTTATGAAGGTTGTTTGGGACGTGGTTCTCTCTATCCTTCATCCCTTTCTTCTTGAGCTACCATAGCGATGACTTCTTCTTCTCCTTCTTTCTTGAGGTGATGTTGAGGTCGAGTTATGACTCTTGATGGATCATCTTTAAGTTAAGGAATGTGTGCTTTGGAGCTTTGATCATGGAAGCTTGGACTCTTGATGAATACCTTCTTGAGGTGGGTTATATAACTCTTAACCTCCATTGTTATTATCACTCTTCATATGCAATGTTGTTCTTTATCTCTAGTTTGTTTATCTCTTCCACATGAGTAGTTTTAGTAGTTTGAGATCTATTTTGAAGATGGATTTTTGTTTAATTTATGTCCATGGATTGTACCTTCTTGCTATGATAATAGGTGGACTAATAGATGAGTCTCCTAAGGTTGAAGATGACTAGGTGACACATGGTGGTGTGTGGGGTCGTCACAATTTGTGGTGAAACAAGCAAACACACCATGTGATAGGTCATCATGACTTGGGGACGTCTAGGCTGACATGTCTTATGGATGCTTAGGTCATCATGGGCTGTAAAGTTTAACTTGTCTTGTGGTTGTTAAACCAATATGATGGTTAGACCTTGAAGAAGCTAACCTATCATAACCTAAGAATGCCTAAACCGATATGATGCCTAACTGATATGTGTTTCTAATCCAAGATGGTGTTAGTCGACATGGCTATGGATGTACCTAGTGGGGTTGGTCTGTATTGATGGCTAACCGTGAGGCCCTATGTAATGACCATGACCTGGCTTATGAGGTAACCCTATTTGTTTTGGCTAAGTAAGTTGCTGAGAACTTTAATATAATCTGATAAAGTGTTTTTTTATCAGGTAACAAACTTATAATTCAAATTTTGTCCTGTTTGAATAATGTTTGAGCATTGTTCTCATGTTTTGGACCAAAATGCAATTTACACAATATGAGGGGTTTTATTGCAATTTGTCACATGTTGAATGTTTACTAAGTGTTTTAGCATCATTATAGAAAGAATGATACAAGGTGGTGGCTTGTAGAAAGCCTAAATTCCAAGTTTGAACTTGTTTGAAAAATGTTAGTGACTTGCGTACCAATTTTGGTGCAAGTTGTAATTTACCCAAAATATAGGATTGATATGAAAATTACCACATCTAGAGTGTCCCTACTCCCTCCTAGTATCATTTAGAGGATGTATAAATAATTAGGCATAATGTTTGAATCAATTATGAGTGATGGTATTATTGGTGATGAAAAGACCAAGAAAGGGGTTTGAATGGAAACCCGAATTTGAGCATGTATTAGGTGTATCGGGTTATAGTGTTAAATGGGAGTCCCTATCGGCCAAGGAGACAAAGAGGAGACCCCCATATCGTTTTGTTAACTCTTTGAATTTTCAAAAACGAGCTAAGCACCTCAATAAAGCAAAGGATATCGGCTTGCAACTTTCCTTGGGAAAGGTTGCATTGAATTGAGAATATAATAATGTGAGTGGAAGTGGCTTGTCCTCGAAGATAACCAAAGGGGGCCGACCCTTATGCCTTGCATTATCCTCAAGTTTTTTTTTCATGGCAAGATAAAGATGGATTGCATGCAAGTACATGTGTCAATCCATGCATGGCCATGTGGTACCTACTAGTAGTAAATTGATGACACCTCATATACACACTTTTTTATGAACCTCAAGTATATATACCCTTCCTTTCACATTAAGAGGTATGGAGTTTAATGAATATTGTTTAAGTAGGCTAATGAATATTGTTTAATGAATATTGTTTAAGTAGGCTAATGAACCTTGAAGGAAACGTTGAGCCAACTTAATAAAGTACGAAGTAATCAACATCCTAGTAAGGATGAGAGAGAAATTCATACTTATGTGATAATCATGAAATGAGCATACATTGATACTCCTAATATGTGTGGAGTCTGAATTAGGGTTTGGTTCTTGATAAATGTACTTGAAAACTCTAGATGGTTTTATAAGAGAAACCTTAACCCTAATGAAGGGTAATGATAAGAGTTGAAATTATAATTGGTTAATAAAGGGGAAACCTTAACCATATTGAAACCATGCTGATAGCATGAGATAATGAGCATATCTAAGTATGAGCTATGATGTTACATATAATACAATTTAATGTGCCTTGTGAGCCATGTGATTAGTTGTTGCTTAGTGATAGGTAATAAGATGTTTTAATGGACCTTGTGAGCCATGTGATTAGTTGTTGCCTAGTGAGAGGTAACAAGATGTTTAATGGGCCTTGTGATCCATGTGATTAGTTGTTACCTAGTGAGAGGTAAACGAGATGTTTAATGGGTATTGTGAGCCATGTGGTTAGTTGTTGCCTAGTGAGAGGTGACAAGATGTTTAATGGGCCTTGTGAGCCATGAGAATAGTTGTTGCCTAGTGAGAGGTAACAAGATGTTTATAAAAGTCTCATGTAAGAAATGATAATGTTCAAATATACTAGGAAGTGGAAACTTAGTAACATAATAATAATAATAAATGGATACAATAATAATAATGAAATCTTAATCATACATGCTTTATGCTTATAGGAAAATAAGGGCTATAGTGTTTTGAATATGCTTAAAGGAGATAAGAGGAATACTTGTATTATATAAAGGATGTGAATAAGTATGATGGCATAGCCAAGGTATAACACCTAGTAAAGGTGATGTGGTATTCAGTGATGAGATGCACATGATTGGCATAGTGCAATGCCTGTAATAGATGCACAGGATTGGCATAGTCCAATGCCTGGAATAGTTGCACAGGATTGGGATAACCCAATGCCTGGATGTTAATCACATGATTGGTAATAACCCAATGCCTGGCTGTTAATCACAGGATTGGTAATAACCCAATGCCTGGCAGTTAATCATAGAATTGGTAATAACCCAATACCTTTCTGTTAATCACATGATTGGTAATAAACCAATGTCTGGATATTAATCACAAGATTGGTAATAACCCAATGCCTGACTGTTAATCACATGATTGGTAATAACCCAATGCCTGGTTGTTAATCATAGGATTGGTAATAACCCAATGCCTAGTTGTTAATCACATTATTGGTAATAACCCAATTCCTGGCTGTTAATCACAGGATTGGTAATAACCCAATGCCTGGTTGTTAATCACAAGATTGGTAATAACCCAACTCCTGGCTGTTAATCACATGATTGGTAATCACGCAATGCTTGGATGTTAATCATAGGATTGGTAATAACCGAATGCTTGGTTGTTAATCACAGGATTGGTAATAACCCAATGCCTGGCTGTTAATCACAGGATTGGTATTAACCCAATGCCTGGTTGTTAATCACATGATTGGTAATAACCCAATACCTGGTTGTAATATCATGTGATTGACATAGTCCAATACCTAGAATAGTTGCACATGATTGGCATAGTCCAATGCCTGGAATAACCTCACAGGATTGGCAAAGCCAATACCTGGACAGATGATGATGATGTATATTCACATGACTGGTACAATTCAATATCTGATTAGGAGATTGGCTGAGGCCAATAGATAGAAATGAGAATGATTCATGGATGTCATACCATGATAATGAGTATCATAGGATAAGCTTGAGATGTTGATATAATATGATGGGTAAATGATATACATGTTCTTCCTATTCCTTATAAAGAGAATAGATGATTTACTACTCTATCATAGATAGTTGTAATGCTTTAAAATAGGAGAATGTTCTAAATTGCTTATCATCTACTCAGTTTAATACTATTTAGCTGTGATAATAACATTGTTGGCAGAGAGTTATATTTCTCACTGGGAAAATTGTCTCACCCCGTGGGATCCACATTTTTTTAGGTGGATGTGCATGAGGGGGATTGAGATTATACTGCATAGAAAGAACAATAGCAGTAGGGACAATAGTGACAACTTAGGTTGAGTGTACTGTCTGTCATGTCTTGTAGATAGAAGTCTTATGTGTCATCTCTGTACTCTCAGGTCCTTGGATTTAGTACGCGTTGGTTTTATGAACAATCTGAGATTTTGGCTTGTATGCCTTGAGGTTTGTTTTTGCTTTATGTATATGTTTTAAGAAAGAAACTGTTAGATGTTATCCTCGAGAAGAGATGGTACTGTGTATGTACAATAGATGATCAATGGGAATATTAGGTTTTAGTTCTTCCTTAAAGAGTTTTCCTAGAAATGGATCTCTTTGCAAAGAAAATGGTTTTAATTTTTATTGATTTTTTGTTAATCTAATTCTTATGATTATTCTGCATATTTAGTAACGATTTGGCTGACAGTTTGGTGGCGGTCGTTACAAGTTTGGTATCAGAGCTTAAGGTTCACTGAGTCTACAGAGACATAGGACTAAGGTGTTGAGTCTATTCCAATATCCTCAAGTATATCATATAGTGACTTCTGTTTATGTAGAAGAAAGGGTGAAATTTAAAAATGACTGGAGAACTCGAGGAACACATTGTTGAGATCAATGTTGTTGCACCAAGAGAGGGTGTAAGGGATCAGGAAAGAGAAGAATGAGTGCCTAAAACTTCCCATCTTAACCTAATCAGGATAGAGAATCCTATTTTTATGCTCTTGTTGGGCAGGTTAGGAGAACAATGATGCATATAGTAGACTGGATACTAGCATTACAACCTAGGTTACCAACCCTCAATGCAGAAATTTTATGTTTTGAAAGGGTTCCTGAATGACATAGTCATGTTGGAATAGTGGAAAATGTGGGAAGAATTAACATATGGCAAGAAAATAGACTCTACCATAAGTATAGACAGATAGTACATCTGTGATGGCAAAGCCAAGGAGAGGCAATAAGATGAGAATGAAGGAACTGTCTCTATAATTCTGGAGACATTTGCCTAGTTGGTCTAAGAAGCCAACGTTGTTTATACCACCAGTGCAATAAATTCCTACTACACTAGGGTAGTAGTCACTAAGTAAAGGCAAAAGTCCTAACTTTCCCCACATAAGAACTCCTGACTTAGCTTCTATATCGGTAATTAGACCGATAAGATCGTTGTACGAAGATAAGACATGTTATAGATATAGACATGCTGAGCATACTAAACCCTTTTGTTCAAAAAGAAGGGAGGAAATGACCCAACAACCGAGGCAGACTCGACATGGCTTATGAAAGTTACAACTCAAAAGTGTAAAAAGGAAAAAGTAACAATATGAAACAACTTGACTCTATGTTTGAGTCAACCTAAAGTGGTAGATGACTGCGAGGGGTGATAGTCAGATAGAGCTTTCTCATTCTGATATGTCTTCTCTAGATTTTATCTGATTATTATAAGAAGGTAGTAATTGTTGAGATTTCTTCGATTAGTCCTCTGAGGACATGAGGAAGAGATAAAAAGGATAAGAACCTATATTCAATCCAATATTATATGTTTTTGAAATGTCTCTCTTCATGTAGAAAAGGAAGAGATGTAAGAGAAACACCCAGGGAAAATATGAGATATTAAGTAGTAAAATTTAAAGATATGTTAAAAGTATGAAATATAATATAAAACAAATGCATACTACCTAATTTCAGTCCTTGAATACCCTAGCAAGGTATTCATTATTAAAGACAAGGTAAGTATGACATTATTAGATTGATATCTTTCTGATTACTCTGATCAAGTAGTCATTTTGAGACAATCTAAAGAGATTAATGAGGTAGAAGATGTGGCATGGATATTTCTACCACATCCTAATTGATATACGAAAGAATCTGAGTTAATCACAAATCAATTTATAAACAAAAGGATATGTTTTGTATAATGTATACCTTGGTCTGAGGACCTATAGGTAACAGTTACCTGATGAGAGGTAACAATGTTTAGTGATGAACTGAGCGTTTGAATACCCAGATCTAGAAATCATGATGATGATAATACTAAGAGGTTGTGACATGTAATCATCTCTATATTTCCTATGTTGAAGGCAAGGAACCTAAGAGGAAACAAAATTGAATGACAAATGAACGATTGAGAGTTCATGCAATACTCAAGAAAGATGAGAACCCCTTTTCTTTAATAAACAAACCTGGATAATAATGGGGCAATAAAAAGGACTATGTTTCCTTATGTTCTTTCCTTTTGGAAACATGACAATCAAGTATGTCTTATGACACTTGATGTGCAGGGATTAGAAGAAATCTATAAGATGGATACTTTGAAAAGTATCAGCTTGTCCTAGATTTTTAATTCCAAGACAAAGTATATGTGTTAAGTAATGTCCTGAGATGAAAGAAAGGTCCTATTATATGTTTGGTTTTAGTAATAACGACATAGGATGGAAAGGATGATGATGTGATGTGTTTTTGGCACATATAATGGATACCAAGGTAAAGAATCCTAGTATCCAAGGACTTTCAATGATATGAGAAGATGGGAACATGACTCCTGAAAAGATGAATAATTTTTGGTTACCTAGAAGGGCTAACTTTGAAATTTGTCTAGTTACATACTGTAGTATGGATACCATATGTTAGGGGTTTATGCCCCACATAAACATGACATCAACAAAGATGTATAAGTTGAAGGAACAATTGTAGAATTGTTTTGGGAAAAGTTGATCAAGTTAAAGATAACTTCTTAGAATATCCCTATTTAGATTTGTTGAGGTAGCTTATACATAACATCTGGAGATACCTCTGAGATAGTTCTTCTTTAATAAGTAGCCTCTCCTTATGACAAGAAAATAAACAGCTAAAGGGATAATTGATACAAGTCATAAGAAAGTTTAGTGTTGTGTCATCATATTTGAGTGGCACAATAGATGCATGATAATACTTGTAGTCCCAAGTGGGTGACATAATGAAACCATGGTCTTTCCTTAAAAGAGAAATGACAAACTAAGTGAGGGGTATAGAATAATCCCAAAATCAAGGATCTTATTACATAAAGATGTAAGTTGAAAAGGTGACAAATCAGTGAGGTTTGACACCTGAGTTAAATAAGGTATGTATAATGATTCTCCGACTAAGAAAAATGTTACCTGAAACAGAGTTGACTCTATAGTCAATAATGAAAAGGACAATGGGGTATGTGTCCTGTATGATAGATTCTATGATAACCATGTGTGAAAGAACTTTGTTTTGATCAAAGTTCTATGGCATCTACATGACATTAAGATTTTATGTGGAGACTTGATGATATGATTAATGAATAATATATGTCTCCCTTTACCTGGGATTTCGTGGACGAAATCCTTGTTAGGGGTTTATAACTTGTAATGACCCTGACCTGGGTTATGAGGTAACCCTATTTGTTTTGGCTAAGTAAGTTTCTTAGAACTTTAATATAATCATCTAAAGTGTTTTTCTATCAGGTAACAAACTTATGTTTCAAATTTGGTCCTGTTTGAATAATGTTTGAGCAATGTTCTCATGTTTTGGACCAAAATGCAATTTACCCAAGATGAGGGGTTATATTGCAATTTGTCACATGTTGAATGTTTACTAAGTATTTTATCATCATTATAGAAAGAATTATGCAAGGTTGTGGCTTGTGGAAAGCCTAAATTCCAAGTTTGAACTTGTTTAAATAATGCTGGTGACTTGTGTACCAATTTTGGTGCAAGTTGTAATTTACACAAAATATAGGACTGATATGCAAATTACCACCTCTAGAGTGTCCCTACTCCCTCCTAGTATAATTTATAGGATAGATAAATAATGAGGCACCATGTTTGAATCAATTATGAGTGATGGTATTCTTCGTGATGAAATGACAAAGAAAGGGGTTTGAATGGAAACCCTAATTTGAGCTTGTATTAGGTGTATTGGGTTATATTGTTAAATGGGAGTCCCTATCGGCCAAGGAGCCAAATAGGAGACCCCCATATTGTGTTTTTAACTCTTTGAATTTTCAAAAAATAGCTAAGCACCTCAATAAAGCAATGGATATCGGCTTGCAACTTTCCTTGGGAAAGGTTGCTTTGAATTGAGAATATAATAATGTGAGTGGAAGTGGCTTGTCCTAGAAGATAACCAAAGGGGGCCGACCCTTATCCCTTGCATTATTCTCAATTTTTTATTTTTCATGGAAATAGAAATATGGAGTTCATGCAAGTACATGTGTCAATCCATGCATGGCCATGTGGCACCTACTAGTAGTAAATTGATGGCACCTCATATACACATTATTTCATGAACCTCAAGTATATATACCTTTCCTTTCACCCCTAAGTGAATTTTTTCGAATCCTACCACCTTCTTTCTCTTAGATATCATGCACGAAGTCTTGGTATCATGCATGGGTGAAGTGGTATCGTTCATAGGGCCTTGGTATTGGCCATAGCAAGTGATATTAGCCATAGCAAGTGATATTGGCCATAGCAAGTTGATATCGGCCATAGTGGAGTTATATTGGCTACAAGTGAAGGGGATATCGGCCACAAGTGAGGGCATATCGTGAATGAGTAGTGAGGTATCATGCAAAGGTGATAAGGATCAAGAACAAGCATAAATCTTAACCCTAATGTAAGGCCATGATCATCTTCAACCTTGGATTGAAGCATGGATATAGGGTTATGATCTTTCTTTCTTTCCTTCTTCACCAGGTGCTTAACTATGGTGATTTCTTGTATATGGAGGAGTTTTGAATGATCCCTGGACCTTGGAGAAGTTCTTCTTCAACCTTAGGATGTGAAGCTTTGGAGCTTGGAGCTTGGAAGCTGTTCACAAGGCGGGGTATATAACTTGAACTCAACCATGTTATTATTCATCACCTAAATTGCTATGCTTAAATGAACTACTTTAAATTCCGAAATATTCTGAAATGGTTGATGAAATTATGAATTCTTGTAGTTTCTTAGACCTGTTATCCTTGTACTAGAACAAGTAGAATGAAGGTATAGAGCTTGAAGATGACAATATCACCTTATAAAGTGATATCGGGTTCAAGCACACACGCAAGCACCTCTAACCCGATATGGTGATGCACCTACTCCACTAAAACAATATGGATATGAGTTTATACTTTATTTCATGATATGGTAAGGTAGTATACACCTCTTGGACGATATGAGGTCAAACATACACCTCAAAAATGATATTGGATTAAGCACACACCTCTTTGCCCGATATGGTGTGAAGCATACACACACCTCTTTGCCCGATATGGCGTGAAGAATACACACACCTCTCTGTCCGATATGGTGTGAAGCACACATACACCTCTAAAGTGATATGGTGTGAAGCACACACACATCTTTGCTCGATATGGTGTGAATCACACATACACCTCTTTTCCCGATATGGTGTGAAGCATACACACACCTCTCTGCCCGATATGGTATGAAGCACACATACACCTCATACCCGATATGGTAAGCACACATACACCTCTAAAGTGATATGGTGTAAAGAACACACACACCTCTTTGCCCGATATGGTGTGAAGCACACATACACCTCTTTTCCTGATATAGTGTGAAGCACACATACACCTCATACCCGATATGGTAAGAACACATACACCTCTAAAGTGATATGGTGTGAAGCGCACACACACCTCTTTGCCCGATATGGTGTGAAGAACACATACACCTCTTTGCTCGATATAGTGTGAAGCATACACACACCTCTCTGACTGATATGGTGTGAAACACATCTACACCTCATACCCAATATGGTAAGCACACATACACCTCTAAAGTGATATGGGTAGCAAGCACACACCTCATACCTGATATGGTGGAAGCACCTCAAAACCCATATGAAGGAAAAAACCTTAGATGCAATGTACTTGATGGAGTAACACATGAAGTGTATTATATCAAGTCATACATTAATAGGTATGGAGTTTAATGAATATTGTTTAAGTAGGCTAATGAACCTTGAAGGAAAGGTTGAGCCAACTTAATAAAGTATGAAGTAATCAACAACCTAGTAAGGATGAGAGAGAAACTCATACTTCTGTGATAATCATGAAATGAGCATACATTGATACTCCTAATATGTGTGGAGACTGAATTAGGGTTTGATTCTTGATAAATGTACTTGAAAATCCTAGATGGTTTTATAAGAGAAACCTTAACCCTAATGAAGGGTAATGATAAGAGTTGAAATTATAGTTGGTTAATAAAGGGGAAACCTTAACCATATTGAAACCATGCTGGTAGCATGAGATAATGAGCATAGCTAAGTATGAGCTATGATGTTACATATAATACAATTTAATGGGCCTTGTGAGCCATGTGATTAGTTGTTGCCTAGTGAGAGGTAACAAGATGTTTAATGGGCCTTGTGAGCCATGTGATTAGTTGTTTCCTAGTGAGAGGTAACAAGATGTTTAATGGGCCTTGTGAGCCATGCGATTAGTTGTTGCCTAGTGAGAGGTAACGATATGTTTAATGGGCATTGTGAGCCATGTGGTTAGTTGTTACCTAGTGAGAGGTGACAAGATGTTTAATGGGCCTTGTGAGCCATGAGAATAGTTGTTGCGTAGTGAGAGGTAACAAGATGTTTATAAAAGTCTCATGTAAGAAATGATAATGTTCAAATAAACTAAGAAATGGAAACTTAGTAACATAATATTAATAAATGGATACAATAATAATAATGAAATCTTAATCATACATGGTTTATGCTTATAGCCAAATAAGGGCTATAGTGTTTTGAATATGCTTAAAGGAGATAAGAGGAATACTTGTATTATATAAAGGATGTGAATCAATATGATGATATGGCCAAGGTATAATGCCTAGTAAAGGTGATGTGGTATTCAGTGATGAGATGCACAAGATTGGAATAGTCCAATGCCTGGAATAGATGCACAAGATTGGCATAGTCCAATGCCTAGAATAGTTTCATAGGATTGGGATAACCCAATGCCTGGCTGTTAATCACATAATTGGTAAAAACCCAATGCTTGGCTATTAATCACAAGATTGGTAATAACCCAATGCCCGAATGTTAATCACATGATTGGTAATAACCCAATGATTGGCTTTTAATCACAGGATTGGTAATAACCTAATGTCTGGCTGTTAATCACGAGATTGGTAATAACCCAATGTTTGGATGTTAATCACATGATTGGTAATAACACAATGCCTGGCTATTAATCATAGGATTGGTAATATACCAATGACTGGCTGTTAATCACATGATTGGTAATAACCCAATGCCTAGATGTTAATCACATGATTGGTAATAACCCAATGCATGGATGTTAATCACAAGATTGGTAATAACACAATGCCTGGATGTTAATCACATGATTGGTAATAACCCAATGCTCGGCTGTTAATCACATGATTGGTAATAACCCAATGCCTAGTTGTTAATCATAGAATTGGTAATAACCCAATGCATGACTGTTAATCACAGGATTGGTAATAACCCAATGCCTGGCTGTTAATCACAGGATTGGTAATAACCCAATACCTGGCTGTAATATCATAGGATTGGCGTAGTCCAATACCTAGAATAGTTGCACAGGATTGGCATAGGCCAATGCCTGGAATAACCTCACAGGAAATGCAAAGCCAATACCTGGACAAATGATGATGATGTATATTCACATGACTGGTACAATTCAATATCTGATTAGCAGATTGGCTGAGGCCAACAGATAGAAATGATAATGATTCATGGATGTCATACCATGATAATGAGTATCACAGGATAAGCTTGAGATGTTGATATAGTATGATGGGTAAATGATATACATGTTCTTCCTAATCCTTATAAAGAGAATATATGATTTACTGCTCTATCATAGATAGTTGCAATGCCTTAAAATATGAGAATGCTCTAAACTACTTATCCTCTTCTCAGTTTAATACTATTTAACTGTGATAATAACATTGTTGGCGGAGAGTTATATCTCTCGCTGGGGTAATTGTCTCACCCTGTGGGATCCACATTTTTTTAGGTGGATGTGCAGGGGGGATTGAGACCGTACTGTAGAGAAAAAACAACAGTAGTAGGGACAACAGTGATAGCTCAGGTTGAGTGTACTGTCTGTCCTGTCTTGTAGATAGAAGTCTTATGTGTCATCTCTATACTTTCAGGTCCTTGGATTTAGTACGTGTTGGTTTTATGAACAATATGAGATTTTATCTTATATGCCTCGAGGTTTGTTGTTGCTTTATGTATATGTTTTGAGAAAGCAATTGTTATATGTTATCCTCGAGAAGAGATGGTAGAATGTATGTACAATATATGATCAATGTGAATATCAAATTTTGGTTCTTCCTTAAAGAGTTTTCCTAGAAATGGATCTCTTTGCAAATAAAATGGTTTTAATTTTTAGTGATTTTTTGTTAATCTGATTCTGATGATTATTCTGCATATTTAGTAATGATTTGGCTATCGGTTTGGTGGTGGTCATTATACACTAGTTGGGTGGAGGCCGACACACCCCTAGGGTGATGTTGCCCGATACACCCTAACCCATGACGCCTAGCCAAACCCTAACCCTAAGAAACCCGTCACACTATGTGTTGCCCGACACACCATGCATTTCCCATCACACCTTATAGAGGTGATTCTCATCACAACTTCAAAAAGGGGTTTCCCATCACAATCTCAAGGAGCTAAATCGATACATCTCTTGTGTGGATATTCTGATACCTCAAGTGTAGCTAAAACGTCACCCCTTATGTGTAGTCAACCGACATGCTTGGACAAGATGGCCTAAACTAATACACCTCATGGTAGTCCAAACCAATACCTTGGATGAGAAAACCTGACACACCATGATGTAATCAAGCCAACACAAGTGGATGAGGTGAAACCGATATCACATGATGAGTGTTGAAGGGTATGATTGGATACTCAATGATGTACACATATGAGCAATGCATGATGTATAAGGGTGTTGTTATGGGATAATGCATGTTTAATTTGAATTGCTTCTCCTAAAGCTAGTGCACCATAATATGATGCTACTATGAGTGGTCCATCCTTAACTAAAGAGCTTAGCCCTAAAATCCTTCAACAATGTGGGATGTAATGGATGTTGGATTCGATGGTTGAGTATCCAAATGATAACCTTAATCATGGAATAATATGACCCATATGCTCATTTTAAGGGAAGATTACAATCCACAGAAAATGTCTATAATATTTTATTTTCATATTAATATAAACTTATAGAGAAAGGTTGATGATACAAATATGTGAATATAAATGAGGGTGGTGATAAGTCTTGTTAGATTACATAGTGACCACCTTTGTGAATAAATCATATAAACAATTCTAATGACTCTAATGGTGCCCTGTGGATAGTTTGGAATGAAACCCTCTAGTTATGCAAACTATGGTTCAACTCTCCTTAGTATGATTTGTGGTTAATAATTTGTAAGAAGTAATAATATATGGGTCACCTCATGATGAATCGTCAAATTGGTGAAATGATCAATATGTTATAATAGTGCAACTTGTAACCCACACATAACTTAATGAAGATGATACACATATACACTTATGAAAGGTGATACCTAGTACTGATGTTATGATGATTGATTCATATATAACTAATGTGGTCCAAACCTAAATCAGTTTCGAGAAAGTGGGAATTGATGTAATTAAGGTTTGGTGGTGTAACCATAAAGTAAAACCATAATTGGTTCTGTGTGAAGAGCTTTGACCCTAATTCTAAAAATAGGTCATAGTATTAAATGTGTGTGAATATCAATCATGATATTGTTCTCTCTCTTATTTACATGGCTTTAACCTTGTGAGTTAATGGGGTGTTATAATTAATGAACACTATAAAGGTGGTTAAATAATTTCAAGCATTGGCTATGAACCTTGATAAGGGAACACAGGAAGTATGAATATGTGAATGTGCATACTTAACTATATTGTCTAATTCTTATCCTTATACACTCAAATTGGTGGTAGGTAGTGAAAGTCAAAGATTTGAGATGGAATAATGCTTAATAACCTTATGTGGAATAAACATGAATCCTAACCCTAGATTAGGAATCTTATGATTCTATGCTTGCTTTTGTTAAAGGTGATTAAGGTGTTTTAATATCTTGTCTCACTGAAAATAATGGCTAATGGTTTCTATGGTAAGTACATGTGATGTGGCATGAGTAATACATATATGCTCAATGAGGCATGATGAGATAACCATGAATCATAAGTGTGATATGATGGGTCTTAGGACCTGGTAAAGGCTTAGTGCCAAGTTGAGGTGATAACCTCTAATACTGGAATGAGGGATAAATGCCCCACAATAATATGATGATGATGATGATGATAGCCTTATGGTTGTCAGTGATACTGTAGCCTTGTGGCTGGCAGTGATATAGTAGCCTTGTGTCTAGCAGTGATACAGTAGCCTTGTGGCTAGTAGTGATATAGTGTTATGAGATAATGAGAATCAGTTTTAATGAGTATATCGGTTGTTGTAATATTGTGCCCTTTATTTTGATGGATTTGTTTGTAGTTGAAGTTGTAGCTTGATTGATGATAAAAGACACTTTAATTGGTCTGATTAATCAAGTGGAATTTAATCATGTATCTTTCCCTGGGCCATATATCCATTCAGTGTCAGCATTTGCTGGATGGTGAAACGAGTAACTCCTACAGGAAACTCGGAGTGCATACTATTGAGGATGTGGGGAGAGTCTGGTACTCTAATATCAAGCAATTGAGGGTGACTATGGACATGCTTGAGCCTCAGATCATGCCTTAGGATGTGATACAGGATTGGCTATAGGCCATACCTTGGAATAGAGTGCGCCTTTGGGCCGTAGGTTAGTGATATGTGACATAAGATTGGATGCGGGCCATACCCTAGAATAGAGTGTGGCTGTGGGCCATAGTTCAGTTTCACTAGTGTTGTGACCTATACCAAGGTAGGTTAGGTTTGCACATCTGGACTATATGTCACTGGAAGCAGTTGACTCGTGATGTCACTACATGTTCACTCATACTAACCGATGAAGGTGAGGTTAGGGATTCTGGCTCTTCTGCTAGACCTTGTATGGAACCGATTTTGACATAGTGGTGGTCAGTTGGATTTGGGTGTACGACTCAAATCCTTAGGGCATAATAAATAAGTAATCATCTGAGTAGAGTACATGTATAGAATGAAACACAGAATCATTGGATGAAGCCTTACTTTGCTTTTATATTATTAGTTTATAATAATCATACACGTTCTTCATATTCCTTCTAAATTTTTTATTGTTCTATTGCTCATTGGCAGGTGCATTTACTTCTCTATTGACTTCATCCATGAGATATATCTCATTTAGATAATTCTGTACAATAAGCTCAGAACGTTAATCTATAGGCTTAGTTATCTGTGATAATAATAAAGTTGGTGGAGAGTTATATCTTTTGTTGGGACTGTGTCTCACCCCATTGGTTAAACATCTTTTTAGGTGGACATGCATATCGAGTTAAAGATCATGTGGGTGGGGATAATAATAGAAGAAAACTACACTTGGTGGATCATGGTATATGAAAAGTGTCTAGTAATACTGTCCTATGTGTCGTCCCTGTACTCTCAGGTCCTTGGGGGTGTTTTGCAGACATGATGATCGATATGTGATTTCTGGCTTGTGTGCCTCTGGTAGTATGTATATACATGTGGAACTGTTATCTTATGTAACAGGTTGATTGGAATGTGATGATGTAGCACCTTGAATACATGTAATGAAATGAAAGTATTGGTTCTTGTGTAATAAATCTCATCTCATGGTGCTTGTTGCAAATTGGTTTTAATTTCCACCGATTTTTGGTAATCCACTATTTATGGTTGATCATGGTTTAAGTTTTGAGTAATCTCTCTTGGTGTGACAATGGGTGTCACATTTGGTTGGTATCAGATATCTAGGTTCACTGAGTCTACAGGGACACTAGGAATAGGATTAGGATGGTGTCTAAGATTAGAACATGATATAAAATATGATGCATACTGCCTAATCTCAGTGCTTGAGTACCCTAGCCAGGTATTCAAATATTGAATAAAATGTAAGTATGGCAATCGTTAATTGATTTCGCTTTGATTACTATGATCAAGTAATCATTTTGGAACCATCTAAAGAATATAACAATCAATAATCTTTATGCTAATACCTCTATCATACTATGAAAAGAGAAAAATATAGCTCCTTGAAACCTAAATCAAAGTATTAATATGATAAGCAAAGTTCTTGAAATTGTAATTTCAAGAAATGCATGAAGAAAAAGACAAATGAACTTGTGCTAATAAAGCAAGTCAAGGTATAAAATTCACATAAGATGAAGAGAATTCCTGAAACAATGAAGTGAGAAGACAAATAAGAATGAATGATAAATAAATAAGATGGAACTTGAGTTAATCTTAGACCAACCCATTAGTATAAGTAAGTGTAAAGTGAAATCCTCATGATATGTGAAAGGAAACAATGGAGATGATCCTCGTTCAATATAGAATATTTAAAGAATAACGATGACTTTCATGATATGAAGATGAAAAATGTGGTAAACAAGGAAATGATCATGAACATGATAGATAGTAACAAAGAAGAGAGTAATGACATGTAATCACATTTATAGTTTCTATGCTTATGGCAAGGAAACCTAGGTGAGAACAAGTTCAAATGACACATGAACAGTTGAAAAATCTTGGAATAATCAAAGAAAGTGATAATCCCTTCACCTTGATAAGCAACTTTTGGTAATAATATAGTAATAAGAGGAATATGTTCCCTTATGTTCTGACCTCTCAAGGATGTGGCAATCAAGTGGGCCTTATGTCATTTGATGAGTATAGTTTATAAGTGATATTAAGATAGATACTCTAGTAAGCATCAAGTGGTCTTGGTTTTTGTTCCAAGATAGGGATATCTATGACCAGAGATGTCTCTAGATGAAAGAAAGACCCTTCTGATATGTTTAGGTTTGATAGTAGCAGTAGAGGATGGATGTATTGAAGATGTGATGTGTTTCTGACACATGTGATGGGTACCAAGGTAAGGAATCCTAGAACCCAAATGGTGCCAATTGTATGGTAGAGTGAGAATATGTCTCTTGATAGAATGATTAAGTGTTTGCCTACCTGGTAGAGTTGACTTTGGGATCAATCTAGTTATAGATGCTCAACCTATAGTATGGATGTCACATGTTAGGCTTTTATGCTCCGCATAAATGTAACATCAACAAGGATGCATAAGTTGAAGAGACAGTTGCAAGATCTACTTGGGTAAAGTTCATCAAGCTGAGTATAATCCCTTAGAGTACCCCTATCAGGCTTGCAAGTAAGAAAGGTTCCAAAAGATTGTGCTTTGTTTATAGAGGGATAAGTAGGGTTACCACCCCCTATCTAGGTCAAATAAGGTGACATATAATATCTTGAATTACCTTCGAGATAGTTTTCCTTCGATAAGTGGCCTCTTCTTATGATAGGAGGATGTAGAGTTGAGAATGAGTATTTTGGCAGGATAGTTGGTAGAAGTAAGACTAATGTTGAGTCAGTATAATAGAGTAGTGCAGTGGAAGTGTGGTAGATTTCCCGAATCAAGAATCTTAATATACAGAGTTATAAGTTGAAGAGGAGATACATAAGAAAGAGTTGAAGCCTGAGTTTGATAAGTATGTATAGTGCTTCTTTGGCTAAGAAACTATGACGACCGTTATCAAGTTGATAACAACATTGCACAAAACCCCGCGGAAACAACCATTAATAGCAGATTAGACAAAATCACTAAAAACTAAAACAAGTTTTCATAAAGATCCATCGCCAAGAAATTCATTATAGAAAGGCCCAAAGTCTATCATAATAAACATGATACATGACACATGTGCTATCTCAGCAACATCCCTATTTCAACTGATATTAGTTTGCTTTTACCAAAAATATATACATGATCCAACTTTTAGCAATAACAACCTTTTAGCCAAAAACTTAGATCGATAAAAAAAGTGGATACAAAACTATCCTCCAAGGACTTGATAGCACATGGATGACACATAGGACTTCCATCTACAACAAGACAACTTACAACACACCACCTCAGAATTATAGGTCTTCTTCTTGGTATTGTCCTATCTGAGCTACACGATCTCTATTACCTCATGCACACCATCTAAAAAGTTGTGGAACCCATGGGGTGAGACAAAAGTCCCAGTGGGATATATAACTCCCCCAAAACACTATTATTATCACAGATATATCATTATTTAGAATAGAAAGTAAAGCTGTAGTATACTAAAGAGGTTTGACCATATATTAGGAGCATGGCAGAATATTATCATAACTAAGCAGTTCAGATAACTATGACTGATCAGTAGATCAAGTAACCACTTTAGAAGGAATATGAACAACATGTATGCCAACTACCGATTATGTCATACGAATACAATGGAAACCCCATTCAATATTTCTATATTCCAATCTCAAGATAAATATGCTACAAGATAACTGAATCTTTCAATAATCATTCTCATGATTATGCATACACTTATGAACACAATGCTCAAGATTATCATGTAGAGTAGAGTAATCTCATCATTTATGTAGTTAGGATATCTATGATTCAGAAATAGATCATATAATCATATTAAAAGAAATATGAAAAATATGTATAACATTTAGCAACTATGACATACAAAAGCAATTGTAGCCTCATTCAATGTATCCATATTCGATCCTTAAGCAAATACACTACACGGCTAATTACGTATTTCAACAATCAATCTTATGCCCTCATGATATGAGGTATATAGTTCATGCTCCAACTAACCTAAATTAGGTAGCATCAGTGCCATACAAGGTTCATGGAAGCCCAAACTCCATGACCTCTCCTTTCTCAGTTAGTACGAGATTACTGGAAGTGACATTATGAGTTAAACTACAATTAGCTAGCCTGGGTATAGAGGCTCATCACTAGATAGATACAACCTGTAATTGTTCCCTCATCAGGGTATGACCCGTAGTCAATCCTGATTATTGTCAAGGTATGGTTTGTAACCAATCCTAATTATTAGGGTAAGGTCCATAGCCAATCCTAATTGTATATTGAGTCACAGTCTACAACCACACTCTTGTTAGGGTATGGCCTGAAGACAATCCTAATGTTCAGGATATGGCCCACAACCAATCCTATTAGTTAAGGATACAAGGAGATACCTCAACTTGCACCCCACATATTCAACAATATGTGCTCCGAGTAAAACTCATTTCATCATCCAGCAAATTTTGACACTTAATGGATCTATGAACATGACAAACTACATTTTTAGTTTCTCTTGGTAAGTTAAGTGCATTACAACATCTTTCAACATCTATTAAGTTACAAGCATGAATTATAGATAAATGCTTACAAAGAAAGGTGTAATACATTTTGCAAGGAATCTTGTATCAATCGAAACACATCTTGTTATACCCATCCTAGGATCTCAATCCCTTGAACGTATTAGTGGGAATTACATCCCTTCAACATTTTCATTATCATGATCACATGTTTTGGGTATCAAACCCTCAGTTCATCATTGAACAATATCACCTCTTACCAGGCAACAATCATCTCTAGGTCATCAGACCCATATATATACATACATATATATATATATATATATATATATATATATATATATATATTATACTTGTTGTACAAGTATATCACATGGCTCACAAAGCATATTTAATATGCATCATGCTAAATCATTATAGCTCATACCTGGCTCTGCTCATCATCTGATAATACATGCATGGTTAGGATTTCATGGTAAAAGCAATATCAAGTAAATATCATCACCATACCATAAAGAGAATCATTCAGATTGCAACCTTCTCATAATTAGGGTTAGGGTTTCCCCTTATAACCAATTAGGGGTTTCAAGTTCATAATTAATAGCCAAACCATTATTCACATCATAAGAACTTATATTATTACCATAAGTATTAAAACATACTAAATTACTCTCATTAAATATCATCAATTAATTCTCAACATGAAGTATTACCTTTCTCATATGAGCAGCGTAAGTTCCTCTCTCATCCATACTAGGATATTGATTTCAGCATACTTATTACATTGGTTTGACCCTCTTTAGGTTTCATCAGCCTACACTTATCAAAGTGTATCCATCTCATTACTTCATAGTGTATCAATTGATTATATTCATAATGTGTCAGCTAACACTCGTCAAGGTGTATCAGACTACACACTAACCCTTGTGTTAGCCTAGATACATTCACTTGTGTCGGCCTAGACACTATCACTTGTGTCGGCCTAGACACTATTACTTGTGTCATCCTAAACAATCTTACTTGTGTTGGCCTATAAAATCTTATATGTGTCAGACTAGACACTATCACTTGTCTCGGCCATGACACTTGTGTTGCCTTATGCATATACACTTGTATTGCCCTATGCATATCACATAATGCATACCAACATATGTGTGTTGGCCATAGCACATTCTAGTGTATTGGCCACACTATCATCTTGGGTGTGTGTTGACCAAGGCATCAAAGGATGTGTTACCCTAGACACCATCAATTGATATCCGGTTAGAGGTGTATCAAATTCTAGGGTTAGGGTTAGATGATATTGGGTTAGGCATCATCATCTCCCTCTCACCCTCACTTATCAAGGTACCAACCTCACTTATCTTTTGGTGTATCACCTTCACCATACTTTAGTGTAACATCTTTACCTCATTTTAGTATAACATCTTCACTTCACTTGGGTGTAAATCTTCACCTCAGTTGGATGTATCACCTTCACCTCCTTTAGTGTCACATCTTCACCTTACTTGGTGTATCAGCCACACCATGCTCTAGGATTTAGGCCTCACTATCATCTTGTGTGTCGGTCATGACACTATCACTTGTGTTTCTCATGGCACATCAAAGTAATATCAGTTTTGAGGTGCTTAAGGTGATATCGGTCTTGAGGTGCTTAAGGTGATATCGGTCTTGAGGTGTTTAAGGTGATATCGGTCTTAAGGTGCTTCAAAGTGATACCAGTCTAGAGGTGCTTCAAAGTGATACCGGTTTAGAGGTGCTTCAAAGTGATACTGATTTACAGGTGTTTCAAAGTGATACCATTTTAGAGGTGCTTCAAAGTGATACCGGTTTAGAGGTGCTTCAAAATGATACTGGTTTATATGTTCTTCAAAGTGATACCAGTTTAGAGGTGCTTCAAAGTCGTATTGTTTAGAGGATCTACAAAGTGATACCAGTTTAGCGGTTCTTCAAAGTGATACCGGTTCAGAGGTGCCTAAGGTGATATCGGTTTCTGTCATCTTCAAGCTCCAAACCTTCAGCCATTAACACTCTAGTTCATGGAAAACATCCCCATCTATCCATTAGATCTCATAGATTCATCATTTAATTAAGGGAAATCGAAATTGAGAAGGAATCTCCATGTATTGTACAATTGACAGTGAATAATAATAGAATTGAAGTGGAGTTTTATAACCCACCTCAAGATCACCACTACAGATTCAAGATCCAAGCCTCCACATTCCTAAGATTGAAGATGACTTATCAGAAGTTCAAGATTCGTCTATAGCTTTACCTCCATCAAGAAGAAGGCATCATAGTTAGAAACTTGGTGAAGAAGAAAAGTAACAAAGAATTATGATCCGAGATACATAATTCTCCAAGGTTGAAGATGGTAATGGAACCACCTTAGAGAAGATGCTTGACCTTCCTTTTGCTCCTTGAGCTCTTAGGGTCATCCACCAAGAAATAATGCAATGAGAGTCAAAAGGTTTACTTGCTTGTGAAAAGAGGGGCTTATATAGTTGAGTTTCAAGAGAGAGAGTATATGTGAGGTGTCATCACCATATGTAACTAGGTGACATGTGTCCATACATGGTGGCACCATGCAACCATAATTATCTCATCATGAAAAACTCTTATGGATAATCAAAAGATGAGATATCGGCCATTGGGTAGCTTGCTTGACAAGATATCACAACCCAATATCACTTTATATGACAACCGATACAACTTTTGCAAGGAACATCTAAACTGATAGACTTAACCTTATTGAGGTGCTTATCCCAATATGAATAGTCCCACAAAGTTTCTAAACTTATATGGGACGTCTTCTATGGTTTCTAAATCGATAGGCACTCCCATATACTCTTCATAACTTGACACAACATTATCTAGGGTTCAAGATACTCAACATTCTTTGGTTCTTTAATCACCAAGAGTTCTATCACTCAACCAAGACTCAAACAAGGAATGTAAAGAGTGGGATCCCATAGGGATTCAATCCCTACTAGAAATAAAAAGGCAGCATCCCAAACAACACACCAACAAGAACTTTTCTCGAAAGGGATGAAACCAATTTATTCAACATGATTGTATCATAACACAAAGTAGAAACATAATTAAAGATGTATCTAACAATTATAAAGCTTCTTATCATACTAATCTTTCACCACACAAAGTGACTTAAAGGAAAAACTAACTGCATATAGGACTAGTAGAGGATCACCTAACAACTTCAAGCAAAGTCTCCCATGAAGTCAGCTACACTTGTTGTGGTCTAGGTCCTCCTTGATTTCCTTCTCCTAGTCCAACACCTGGGGTTGGAAGCATACCCCACAAAAGGAAAAGAAAATAGGATATTAGAAAAAGGCTGGTATTTGGATGCTAAAAAGGAATTGGGAAATATATATTATGAAAGAGAGATTTATAAAAGGCTTCCCATGAAAAAAGGTAAGAACTACCCAAATGGGCATAAGAGGAAAATAATCACTATCATACGATAAAGGGAATACTTTCATAATTCAATAATAAAGTTGGTGCCACAAAAGCACACAAAACCCATAACAACCTACATCTAGGTGAGATAAACATAGCACCAGAACAACATAAATAACAAAGGTGAACAAGCCTCATAAATTTGAAACCTAATAGAGATCAACACGTAACCAAACTCCCAATAAATATAAATGTGGGCCAAATCTCATAAATTTGAAACCCAGGTCCATTCTAAAAATAAATATGGGCACATAACCCAAAAACTAATGCAGATTATATTACTTTAGGGCTACTGAGTCACACAACATGCTTAATAGAGAGGCAAGTAAAACGTATAGTCGAACTTTACAAATTAATCACCACATAAGTGATCATCATAAACATCCACCTCAAAGCGGTCACATAACATCAAATTGAGTTCCATTATGAACAAAACATAAGAAAATACCAAAAGAATACCCAAAGATCAATAACAAATAAAAGGTTCTTCACATGAAGCATATTTTCCAAAAGAACAAGATAGGGTGTAGGCTAATGTCCATAGGGCCAAGAGAATGATAAAGATAGGTTATTGCTCAGTAAAGAATAATCAGGGATGCAAACATACATTAAAAGAGATGGATAAGAAATTTCTCAATATAGAAATAATGTGGGATGAAATCATACGTCTCCACATAGTCTAACAGTACAAGATCACTTCTAGATCCAAATCTAGGTTTCCAAAGCACATATTATCATGTATGTGAAATTAGGGTTAGAATTACATTGATTATGCAAAACCCTAAAAATCACCTTTTTATTATTAATGGATTAGGTTATAAAAACTCACCATGTTTTAGGTTATTTTTTCTAAGTTCAAAACATATTTTATTATATTGTTATGACTTTTAGATATTTAGTTATAAATTTTACAAGTTATTACTTATTTAGATTAACCCATTAAAAATAACATACTTTCAACATTAGATTTCAGTGACAAAACCAACACCATTAGAAAGCCCATATTTTTCTGATTTCAGATCATATTTTATTTTATTTTTCTAATTTATAAATAACTAGTTATGGATTTTTGAAAATTGGCCAATCAGAAAATACCACGTAATCAAAGAAATTGCAAAGGGAGAAAGAGAGAGCGGGGTACACCTCGCTGAATTGGCCCAATCAGACTCCACCAAGTTAGGGGTCAAAGACACAACCTTGACTCACCCAAACCAAAGAATAGATTGTGAAAGGATGATACTACACTTAGGAGGAAAACAAAGGAAAATAGAGAGCGGAAGGGGCGAATTGGGGAATTGATCAAGAGGATTGTTCTTCCTCCTTCCTTCCCCTGCCATGGCCGATTACAACAACTTAGAGGTGACCATGCTTGCTCTCCAGGCAACATCGGCCCTAACTGACGATCCCAAAAGCCTCATGATGACCAGTCAAAGCCAATGAGGCCTGGTTTGTGGCCTGGCGTGCTCCAATCCTCCTGGTCGACAAACCTTTGTGTCGGCTAGTGGCACTGAAAGATCAACATGACCACATGCCATAGTTTTGGACAAACCATCCACATAGAGACACTCGAAGATGGTCAAAAAAACCAAAAAAATAGGAAGCACGGGTCGGGGCCCAATAATGTGATAGTGGTGCTTGGAATTGCATCAAGGAGAAACACAATCTAGCGGTACCTTGTCGATACAGTAAACCAAGGCAACGCATGACTAAATGAGGTCATAAGTTGGTAGATGGGTTACCTATTTGGTGCGGGAGTGTCCAATCGATCGTCGACTTTGTCTATTGCTCATGGAGGTCGTCAGTGTCTAGGAACAAGGACAAGGTGGGGAAACTCAAACGAGCAAATTTAGTAGCAATTGAGAGGGGAGGAGAGAAGACTGAGAACCGATGGTTGATCTTAAGCACTCGCGTGAAGATAGGGCTGGGTGATGAGTTTTATTCAGAAAATGATGGAGAAAGCCAAATTGGGGTTTTCTCATATATATATATATATATAGATTTAGGGCTCAAGTGATAGATAAACCTATGTAGAATTGAACAAGGGACACATATGAACAAAAATCACGGGAAAAGGTTGAGCGTAGGCCGAGAAATCCATATGGGAAGGTATCGCATGTGAGTAGGCTGGTTTCCTATTTTTTCGAGAGGTATACGATGAGCTAATAGCCCTCTGATCAAGAAATGAATAACCCAGATCTGAGCACGCTTAAACAATCATGTGACAGATAAAAATAAAAGAAACTTATACAAGTTGAAATCCAATTAAAGTGAGAATGCAATTAATTTCCTATTTTCTCTCTCTTCATTTGGGGGTGCAAACGAATCCCAAATTGGATGAAATTTTTCATAGAGGCTAATTAGAGCATGTAGATTCCAATTATGCACTTAGTTTTGCCTTTTGGAAACATTTATTGTGTTAAATAAATCAATTACTATTTTCTCTTTCCTCACACATTAATGACTTTAAGATTCTCCAAGTTTGATGAAACTTCACCCACAGTCACATTAAGTGCCTTTGATATGAATTTGCTATCAATTTTACATGTTGGGGTTACTTGTTCATTTATTTAATATTTTGAAGATTCTACACACTTTCTCTCTCTCCTGATTTCACCTTTTAATCAAATATTCTCCAAATTGAGTGGAAATTCACCCAAAGGCATATTTTAGTGTGTAGATTATGAATCTAAGATTAGTTTCCACTTGTGGTGTCATTTAATATTTTATTTAATATTTTTAAGGAAAAACATGATTATTATTATCCTAAATTGGTGAAACTTGGCCTCCAAGCCAAAGCATATCTAAAGAAAATGAAGATGAGGTTATTCTTATCCAATTACTTCATCTTTTATTAATTTCAACTCATTATATTATAATAATTCAATATTACATTAACATTATTCACTCTTTTTCTCTTCCTTGCCCAATAAGGCAAAGGAATGATCTAGAACGAATCTACTCTTTCATTATCTCACATAAGTTTATTTGTTTTGTATTTTGTGGAATTATATATCATTATTCTCAATTATGGACACCTTGTCCTTTTATGCACATTATTACCTCATGTGACATATCTTATGTTCCTTTCAATGATTTTATGATTAAATTGAAAGTATTAGGTATTAGTAATTCATATTCTACATATTAGGGTGATTTATTCATGCATTAACATATTTAAGGTCACAAAAGAGCATACCCTTATCCTTGTTTGGCTAAACCCCAAAGACTAAGGTTTCTAACATCTTAATCCTAGAATAAGGTTAAGTTATAGGTTTCTATATATTACAACATACCACCCCTTAAAGGGTTTTCATCCTTGAAATCTAAATATCCAAAACAAATAACTATCTACCACCACTTCAAAAGTTTCATCCTAATAAGTCAATAAAAACTTATAGGTACAAAGGTAACTTCCTTACATATATCCTAAAGGTACCATGCAAAAGGAAACATAACTTGAAAGTCTAACTATGAGACTAAGGGTTACCTTGAACTTGATCATCATCATAGACTTCTTAACCATCCAAAGCAAAAACTCTTCCAGCTCACCTTCCATAGGTCTTCTACCATTATTGTTACCATTATTCTAATGACGCACTTGAGGTTGTTGTTGTTGAGACAGTGCATGTCCATTATGAAGTTGAGGGCACCTAGGGTGAATATGTCTAGGTTCATTGTAATGATGGCACACCACTCAGAAATTAGGTTGATCCTTTTCTTGGTTCTTATCTTGAGAGCACTTTCCTAGATAATGGTAACCATTGCACTTAGCACACTTATCTCTTCTCTTCTAATCTCCGAAGGGATTCCTCTTCTTGTCAAACTCCCTAGGTTGAAACCCTGGGTAAGACTCCACGACCAAAGCTTTATCAACCATCTACTAAAAGGTTAAGGGTAGTTGTGGGATAAGAGCACGACCCACATTGTAGTTGAGTCCTTGAAGGAATATGTTAGCCCTACATTCCTCACCCAAACCTACTACATAACGTTCCAACAGTAGAAACTTTTATACAAATGTAGAAACAGATAAAGAACCTTGCTTCAAGTTGTAGAGCTTTGCTTCTTTCTTCTTTAGAACAGTAGTGCAGATGTACTCCCCATGAAAAGGCATAAAGAACTGCTCCCAGGTCATGGTAGAGATATCACATGTCCTTCCTATCTCATTCCACCAAACTCGAGCGGGTCCATCTAAAACATATGAAGAAAATCTTACCTTTTGGTGGGGAGGACATGCCATACCATCAAAGGTCCTCACTAAGGCTAGCACCCAATCATCAGTTTTGTTGACCATCTCTATTTCACCTTCACCCTTTAAGGAGGGTGGTTGCATCTTCATAAACTCCATGATGGAATAATCCTTAGGCTTTACAGGCACAGTCAGGTCTTTCATCTTCCCTACCATGGTAGTAGCAAAAAGTTGTGGAAGCATGACCAACTCTTTCTCTAGAGAGATGACTACACTTGTACTAGCAGAGTCTAGGGTCTCCTAACCTGTAGATGGTCCACTTCCAGTCGGAGTAACTTGAGTCACCAATGTGGTAAAGGGTGGATCCATCCTTGGCATCCCAATCCTAGGTTTTTAGGGTGCCTCGTAACCGTACTGGTTGTCCACAGTCAAGTTATCTCCCTCCATTAGGTTTTTTTCCTGCACAAGGCAAGGATACTAGGTATAAGCAACCTATGGAACAAGGTAAACATCCTAAGGGAGACAAGTTTGAAATAGTTAGATAATCGAAAGCTACAGGCTCTGATACCATTATGTAAGGAATGGGATCCCACAGGGATCCACTCCCTACTAGAAATAAAAAGGAAACATCCAAACAACACACCAACAAGAACTTTTTCTCGAAAGGGATGAAACCAATTTATTCAATATGATTGTATGATAACATAAAGTAGCAGCAGAATTAAATATGTATCTAATCATTACAAAGTTTCTTATCATACTAATCTTTCACCACGTAGGGTGACATAAAGGAAAAACTAACTATATATAGGACTAGCTGAGGATCACCTAAAAACTTCAAGCAAAGTCTCGCACGAAGTCATCTACACTTGTGTGGTCCAGGTCCTCCTTGATTTACTTCTCCTAGTCCAACACCTGGGGTTGGAAGCATACCCCACAAAAGGAAAAGAAAAGAAGATATTAGCAAAAAGCTGGTATGTGCATGATAAAAAGGAATTGAGCAATATATATTATGAAAGAGGGACATCAAGTATACAAAAGCTTCCCATGAAAAGAGGTAAGAACTACCCAAACATGCATAAGAGGAAAATAATCACTATCATATGATAAAGGGAATACTTGCCATAATTCAATAATAAAAGTGGTGCCACAAAAGCACACAAAATCCTTTAGGGCACAAAACCCATAACAACCTACATATAGGTGAGATAGACATAGCACTAGAACAACATAAATAACAAAGGCGACCAAGTCTCATAAACTTGAAACCTGATAGCGATTGGCACATAAACAAACTCCCAATAAATATAAATGTGGGCCAAACCTCATAAATTTGAAACTCAGGTATGGGGCACATAACCTCCATCCCTAAAATAAATAAAGGCACATAACCCAAAAACCAATGCAAATTATATTAGTCTAGGGCTACTGAGTCATACAGCATGCTTAATAGAGAGGTAAGTAAAAATTATAATCAAAATTTACAAATTAATCACCACATAAGTGATCATCATAAACATCCACCTCAAACTGGGCACATAACATCAAATTGAGTTCCATTATGAATAAAACATAAGAAAATAACAAAAGAATATCCAAAGATCAATAATAAATAAAACATGCTTCACATGAATCATATTTTCTAGAAGAACAAGATAGGGTGTAGGCTAATACCCATAGGTCTAAGAGAATGATAAAGATAGGTTATTGCTCAATAAAGAATAATCGAGGATGCAAACAAACATTAAAAGAGATAAATAAGAAATTTCTCAATATAGAAATAATGTGGGATGCAATCATGCCTCTCCATAGAGTCTAACAATACAAGATGACTTCTATATCCAAATCTAGATTTCCAAAGCACATATTATCATGTATGTGAAATTAGGGTTAGAATTACATTAATTATGCAAAAACCTAAAAATCACCTTTTTATTATTAGTAAATTAGGTTATAAAAACCATGCCATGTTTTAGGATATATTTTTCTAAGTTCAAAACATATTTTATTATATTTTTCTTACTTTTAGATATTTAGTTATACATTTTACAAGTTATTACTTATTTAGATTAATCCATTAAAATCACATACTTTCAACATTAGATTTAGGAGACAAAACCAACACTATTAGAAAGCCCATATTTTTTTGATTTCAGATCATATTTTATTTTATTTTTCTGAGTTATAAATAATTAGTTATGGCTTTTTGAAAACTGGCCAATCAGTAAATATCACATAATCAGAGAAATTGCAAAGGTAGAAAGAGAGAGTGGGGCACACCTCATTGACTTGGCGCAATCAGACCTGACCATGTCTGGGGTCAAAGACATAGACTTGACTCACCCAAACCAAAAGAACATATTACGAAAGGATGACACTACCCATAGGTGTAAAATAAAGGAAAATAGAGAGCAGAAGGGGTGAATTGGGGAATTGACAAGAGGATTGTTCTTCCTCCTTCCTTCCCCTGTCATGGCCGATCAAAGAAACTTGGAGGAGACCATGCTCACTCTCTGGGCAACATCAACCCTACCTGATGATCCCAAAAGCCTCACGATGACCAGTCGAAGCCAATGAGGCTTGGTTCATGGTCTGGCGTGCTCCAAACCTCCCAGTCAATGAACCTTCCTCTCAGCTAGTGGCACCAAAAGATCAACACAGCCACATGTCATGGTTTTGGACATACCATCCACCCATAGACACTCAATGACGGTCAACGAAACCCATAAATAGGAAGCACGGGTTGGAGCCCAAAAATGCAATGGTGGTGCTCGGAAATTCATCAAGCAGAAACACAGTCCGGCGGTACCTTGTCTATATAGTAAACCAAGGCATCACACGACTAAAGGAGGGCATAGGTCGATATCGGGGATTATTTAGTTGGTGTGTGAGTGTCTAATCGATCCCAAGCTTCGTCTACTGCTCATGGAGGTTTCCAGTGTCCAGGAATAAGGACAAGGTGGGGAAAGTCAAATGAGAGAATTCATCAACAATTGATAGGGGAGGAGAGAAGACTGAGAACCAGTGGTTGATCTTAAGCACTCACGTGAAGATAGGGTGGGGTGAGGAGTCTTATGTGGAAAATGATGGAGAAATCCAAATTGGAATTTTCTCATATATATAGATTTATGGCTCAAGTGATAAACCAACATGTGAAGAATCAAACAAAGAATACAAAGGAACAAAAGTCATGGGAAAAGGTTGAGCATAGGCTGAGAAATTTGGATGGGAAGGTACTTTGTGTTGGTTTCTTGTTTTGTCGAGAGGTAGAGGATGAGCTGATAGTCGTCCAATCAAGAAATGAATGGCCCACATCCGAGCGGGCTTAAACAACCGTGTGACAGATAAAAATAAAAGAAACTTATACAAATCAAAGTCTAATTAAAGTGGGAATGAAATTAATTTCCTATTGTCTCTCTCTTCATTTGAGGGTGAGAATAAATCCCAAATTGAATGAAATTTTGTACAGAGGCTAATTAAAGCATATAGATTCTGATTATGCACTAAGTTTTGCCTTTTGGAAACTTGTAGTGTGTTAAATAAACCAATTACTATTTTCTCTTTCCTCATGCATTAATTACTTTAAGATTCTCCAAGTTTGATGAAACTTCACCCATAAGTCACATTCAGTTCCTTGGATATGAATTTGCCATCAATTTTACATGTTGGGGTTACTTATTCATTTATTTCATATTTTGAAGGTTCTACATACTTTCTCTCTCTTGATTTCTCCTTTTAATCAAATATTCTCCAAATTGAGTGAAAATTCACCCAAAGGCATATTTTAGTGTGTAGATTACGAAACTACAACTATTTTCCACTTTTGGAGTCATTTAATATTTTGTTTAATATTTTTAAGGAAAAACACCCTTTTCTTTCCTTAATAAAATAAATATGATTATTATTACTCTAAATTGGTGAAACCTGGCCTTCAAGCCATAGAAAAATCTAAAGAAAATGAAGATGAGGTTATTCTTATCCAATTAATTCATTTTTTTATTAATTTTAACCCATTATCCATTACCTATATTATTTCTCTTATTAATAATTCAATATTACATTAACATTATTCATTCCTTTTTCTCTTCCTTGACCCATACGGAAAAGGAATGATATAGAGAGAATCTACTCTTTCATTATGTCACATAAGTATATTTATTTAATATTTTGTGAAATTATATAGCATTATTCTAAATTACGAACACCTTGTCCTCTTATGCATATTATTACCTCATGTGACATATCTTATGTACCTTTCATTGATTTTTTTATTATGTTCAAAGTATTAGGTATTATTAATTCATATTATACATATTAGGGTGATTAATTATTGTATTAACATATTTAAGGTCACAAAAGAGCATACCCTTATCCTTGTTTTGCTAAACCCTAAAGACTAAGGTTTCTAAGCTCTTAATCCTAGAATAAGGTTAAGTTCTCGGTTTCGATATGTTACAAGGCACCCCATCCTTTCTATTTCATGTAAATGATGATAAGAAAGATAAGGGACACTCTAAAGGTGGTAAATTGCACATTAACCCCATATTTTGGGTAAATTGCAATTTTCACCAAAACTATCATATATAGAACACACTTCCTCCAAACAGGCTCAAACTTGAAACTGGAGCTCTCCGTAAGTCTTAATTATTTTTCAAAAGATTAAGACAAGGTTCTAATCATCTTAATTAGGAAAAAAATCTAGGGTTACCTCATAACCAGGGTCATGGGTGTTACAAGTTATCAACCCCTAATAAGGATTTTGTCACTGACATCTCAAGAGAAAAGAGAAAGGTACTTTATCTTTTAACTCTTCATTAAACTTTAAAAAGTCAACCAAAGGAATCTTAAAATATTAAACTTACTTATGACTAAGTGATATTCTTATATTAAACATCTTCTATATTGCAATGATGTCATGGAACTTTATCCTTGATTAGCATAAGATTTATCACATAGGATACACCCTTAGTTAACTTTGCCACTTTTGGCTTATATAATTAACACTATGTCAAGTCGTACTTTCTTAACATAGAAACACTATATGTACTTTGTACAACTTAGATGAAAACCATAACTTTTAAGCCATCTTCACAACTTGTAACATTACAAGAGGAGGTTCACAGACCTAGGAGTCATTATATTTATCCAAGGGTAAAGGTAAGACAACAATTTCAAGGGTATTAACCATCAAATTCTCATTATGAAACTTTTTATTGATCCCACATACCACTGGCACCTCTTGGATACTAGGATTCCTTACCTTGGTATCCATCACATATGCTAAAACGTATCATATTCATGTTCATTCAGCTTCTCAACTGTCGCTATTGATTCCAAACATGTTAGAAGAATCTTCCTATCATCTTGGAGGATTAACAAAACATTATTATTCACAGATGTCACCATCGTGGAACCAAAGTCTAAGTACCAACTGATACTTTTCAAGTATCCATCTCAAGGTCACCTCGAAACCATGCATATCAAGTGATATGAGACTCACTTGAACATCACATCCCTGGAAAGAAATTACATAAAGGAAAAATATTTTACCTTATCACCACAACACCATCCATGGATTGCTAATAGAGAGAAGGAGATTACCAATTTTTTTGGTTATTATACAAGTTTTCACTACTCAGGTGTCATTCAATCTAGTTTCATGTTGGTTTCCTTGCCATTGGTAGAGGAATGATAAAGATGATTATGAGTCATTACTCCTTCTTTCATTTTGATCTTCATGTTCATGAACATTTCCTTGGTTTACCACATTTTTCACCTCTATATCATGGAAAGGATTATTATTCTTTACATATTCTTTACTGAGTAGGGATCATCTTCCTTGTTCTATTTCACATATCATGAGGATTACACTTTATACTTTCTTATACTCATAGGTTGGTCTAAGATTAACTCAGGTTCCACCTTATCACAATTAGAATGTGGTAGGAATTTCTATGCCACATTTCCTATTTCATTATGCTCTTTAGATTGCATCAAAATGACTACTTGATCAAAGTAATCAGAAAGTTTGCAATCTAAGAGTCTCATACTTACCATGCCTTCAATAATTGCATACCTGGATAGGGTATTCAAGCACTGAGATTAGGTAGTATGCACTTTATTTTATATCATGTTTCTTACCTTTAAACATCTCTTTTTAAATTCTATGACATAGTATCTCCGATTCTTTCTAGGTGTCTCTTTTACACCTCTTCCTCTTTTACATAAATAGTAATAATTATAAAACGTATTAGAGAATACAAGATAGAATATAAATTCTAGTCCTCATCATCTCTTTCTCATGTTCCCAAAGAACTTAACCAAAGGTAACTTAACAATAACTATCCTTCTTATGATTAATAGGTAAAATAAGGAGAAGACAAATCAGGATGAAAAAGTTCTATCTGACCTGTCACCCTTTGTGGGTCATCTACCGTCTCAGGTTGACTCAAAGCATGGAGTCTAGTTATTTCCTGTTGTCACTTTTTCCTTTTTACACTATTGGGTTGTAACTTCTATAATCCCTACTGAGTCGACCTCGATTGTTGGGCCATCTCATCCTTTCTTTCTGGACAAAAGGGTCTTGTATGCCGAACCTACCCACATCTATAACATGTCTTGTCCTCATACCATGGTATTGTCAGTCATATTACTAATGTAGAAGCTAATTCAAGAGTTCTTATAGATGGAAAGTTAGGCCCTTTACCCTCACTTGGTGGCCACTTCCCTGGTGCACTAGGTGTTTGTTGTACTGATGGCACCAAAAACTTTGGCTTTTTAGAGCTACTAGACAACTGTCCCTAGGATTGTGTAGACATTTCCTTAATACCCAGCTTATTGCCCCTCCTTAGGCATTGCCACTTAGATGTCCTATCTGCCTACACTTGTGGCAAGCTCAGATCTCTTACTATGGCCTTGGAAGCCCTGTCATTGACATTGATGCCCCACTGTGGGTTCCAATTAGTGGAAAAGTACAACCTCTACCCTTACTTGTCATCCACTATGTCTGAGCACTAAACCCTTGTGGTGTTGACGGCACAAGAAACCTTAGTTTCTTGTAGCTTCTAGACCTCTTTCCTAGAAACTGGGTAGGTCCTTTCCTAAAGTTGGCCTAACATTTCTTAGTTACTAGCCTTTCTATTCAACATACATGTTCCATGAATGTAGCAAATCTCTCTCTACTTTCCAAGATAGCTGTCGAGGTAGACATATCAACATTCAATCCTTTCTCAAAATGCCAAATCCTCTCAAACTGCAAGATCTTTTCATCTAAGTGTGTCTGTGGAAAGTACTTATTGACAAATTCTCGATGAAATTCCTCCCAGTTCACCTCTACATCATTCCTTTTTACCTCTTCTATGGCCCACCAGTGGCCAACACTACCCTTCAAAAGGTTTACAACATGCTTGACTTTGTCAACATCTGGGATACTAAGGATCTTGAAAGCCTTTTCTAACTCAGTAAGCCACATATCACCATATGTTGGATCAACTATTCCAGCATATTCTATAGATCCTACATGGCGTAGCCGTTCAATGGTCTTACCAGAACCCACAAATTCTACATTAGGGGTTGGTGCCCTAGGTTGTATTTCTAGTGTTTGATCCACTATATACATCACTATTGTCATAAACTTCCCAATGAGAGCATGAAAAGTAGGGTTTTCTAGCATGACTAGATCAGCTTGGGGATTCTCAGGCACTCATTTTTTTTCTTGGCTGATCCCTTGGACCTTCTCCTGATGCAGCAACATTGCTCTCAACAACATGTTCCTTGTGTTCTCCAAACATCTTTAAGCTCTATCCTTTCTTCTGCACGAGCAGAAGTCACTATTAGACATAATGGAGGATACAAGAACAGACGCAACAACCTTAGTCCTATATCCCTATAAACTCAGTGAGCCTATAGCTCTGATACCAAAATTGTGACGACCGCTATCAAGCTCATAACGAAATCCCACAAAACCATGTAGAAACAACCATTAACAACAAATTACCAAAAATCACTAAAAATTAAAACCATTTTTCATAAAGATCCATCACCAAGAAATTCATTACAGAAAGGCCCAAAGCCTGTCATAATAAACATGATACATCACACATGTTCTATCTCAGACCATCCATGTTTCAACTAATATTAGTTTGCTTTTTCCAAAAACATGTACATAAGCAAACTTTTAGCAATAACAACCTTTTAGCCAAAAAATCAGATCAATCATAAAACTGGATATGAAACTATCCTCCAAGGACCTGAGAGTACATGGATGACACATAGGACTTCTATCTACAATAAGACACAACTTACAACACACCACATTAGAATTACATGTCCTCTTCCTGCTATTGTCCTGTCTCAGCTACAAGATCTCTATTACCTCGTGCACGTCCACCTAAAAAGTTGTAGAACCCATGAGGTGAGATAAAAGTCCCAATGGGATATATAACTCCCCAACAACACTATTATTATCACAGATATACTGTTATTTAGAACAAAAAGTAAATGTTCACTATACTAAAGAGGTTTGACCATATATTATGAGCATGGCATAATATTATCATAACTGAGCAGTTAAGATAAATATGATTGATCAGTAGATCAAGTAACCACTTTAGAAGGAATATGAACAACATGTATGACAACTACCAATTATGTCATACAAATACAATTGCAGCCCCATTCAATATTTTTATATTCCAATCTCAAGAGAAATATTCTACACAGATAAATGAATCTTTCAATAATCATTCTCATGATTATGGATACACTTATGCACACAATGCTCAATCTTATGATGCAGAGTAGAGCAATCTCATCATTTAAGTATTTTAGATATCTATGCCTAAGCAATAGGTCATCTAATCATTTTAAAAGAAATATGTATAACATTTATCAAGTATTGCATACAGAAGCAATTGTAGCCTCATTCAATGTTTCCTTATTCGATCCTTAAAAAAATATGCTACATGTATGATTACATCTTTCAATAATCAATCTTATGCCCTCAGGAGATGAGGTATACAGTTCATGCTCCAACCAACCTAAATTAGGTAGCATTAGTGCCATACAAGATCCATGGAAGAGCCAGACTCCATGACCTCTCCTTTCTCGATCAGTATGATATTACTGGCAGTGACATTATGAGTCAAACTCCAATAATCTAGCCTGGGTATAGAGGCTCATCACTAGAAAGATATAGCCCGTAGTTGTTCCCTTATTAGGGTATGACCTGTAATCAATCTGGATTCTTATCATTGTATGGTCTGTAACTGATCCTGATTGTTAGGGTATGGCCCATAGCCGATCCTAATTGCATATTGAGTCATGTCCTACAACCACACTCTTGTTTGGGTATGGCCCAAATCCAATCCTAATGTTTAGGGTATGGCCCACATCCAATCATGTTAGTTAAGGATACAAGGAGATACCTCCACTTGCACCCTACATATTCAACAATATGTACTCATAGTAAAAATCATTTCACCATCCAACAAATTCTGACACTGAATGGATCTATGGCCAGGGAAAACTAAAGTTTTAGTTTATCTTGATAAGTCAAGTGCATTACAACATATTTTAGCATCAATCAAGTTACAAGCATGAATGATAGATAAATGCTTACAAAGAAAGGTGTGACACAGTTTTCAAGAAATCTTGTATCATTTAGAACACATCTATTTATACCCATCCTTGGATATCAATCCCTTGAATGTATTACTAAGAACCTCATCCCTTCAACATTTTCATTATCATGATCACATGTTTTGGGTATCAAACCCTTAGTTCAACATTGAATAGTGTCAACTCTTACTAGGCAACAATAATCTCTAGTTCATGAGACCCAAATATATATCATACTTGTTGTACAAGTATATTACTCACAAGGCCTATTTAATATGCATCATGTTGAATCATTATAGCTCATACCTGGCTATGCTCATCATCTCATAATACCTGCATGGTTAGGATTTCATGGTAAAAGCAATATCAAGTCAATATAATCACCATGCCATAAAGAGAATTATTTAGATTGCAACCCTCTCATAATTAGATTGGTTTCCCCTTGCAACCGATTAGGGTTTTCAAGTTCTTAATTAACAACCAAACCCTTATTCACATCATAAGAACTTATATTAGTGCCACATGTATTCAGACATACGTAATTACTCTCATTTATTATCATCAATTGATTCTCAACATTAAGTATTACCTTTCTCATATGAGCAGTGTCAGTTTCTCTCTAATACTTACTAGGATATTGATTGAAGCATACTTATTACATTGGCTTGACCCTCTTTAGGGTTCATCATCCTACACTTACAAAGTGTATCCATCTCATTACTTCATAGTGTATCAATTGATTATGTTCATAATGTGTCGGCTTACACTCATCAAGGTGTATCGGCCTACACACCAACCCTTGTGTTATCCTAAACACATTCACTTGTGTCAGCCTAGACACTATCACTTGTGTCGGCTTAGACACTCTTACTTGTGTCAGCCCAGAAACTCTTACTTATGTCAACCCATACACTCTTACTTGTGTCAACCTAGACACTCTTACTTGTGTCAGCCTAGACACTATCACTTGTATCACTTTATGCTTATACACTTGTATCGCCCTATGCATATCACCCTATGCATATCAACATATGTATGTCGGCCATAACACATTCTAGTGTATCAGCCACACTATCATCTTGGGTGTGTGTTGACCAAGGCATCAAAGAATGTGTTTCCAGAGACACCATCAATTGATATCGGGTTAGGGGTGTATCAGGTTCTAGGGTTAAGGTTAGATGATTTTGGGTTAGGCATCATCATCTAACTCACACCCTCACTTATCAAGGTACCAACCTCACTTATCTTTTGGTGTATCACGTTCACCATACTTTAGTGTAACATCTTTACCTCATTTTAGTATAACATCTCACCTCAATGGGTGTAATATCTTCACATCACTTTGGTGTATCACCTTCACCTCACTTTAGTGTCACATCTTCACCTTACTTGGTTTATCAGCCACACCATGCTCTAGGGTTTCAGCCTCACTATCATCTTGTGTGTCGGTCATGATACTATCACTTTTGTTGCCCATGTCACATCAAAGTAATATCAGTGTTGAGGTGCTTAAGGAGATATCGGTCTTAAGGTGCTTAAGGTGATATCAGTCTTGAGGTGCTTCAAAGTGATACCGATCTAGATGTGCTTCAAAGTGATACCGGTTTAGAGGTGCTTCAAAGTGATACCCGTTTATAGGTGTTTCAAAGTGATAATGGTTTAGATGTTCTTAAAAGTGATACATGTTTAGAGGTTCTTCAAAGTGATACTGGACTAGAGGTGCTTCAAAGTGATACTGGTTTAGAGGTGCTTCAAAGTGATACCTGTTTAATGGTGCTTCAAAGTGATACCAATTTAGAGGTGCCTAAGGTTATATCAGTTTCTATCATCTTCAAGCTCCAAACCTTCATCCATTAACATTCTAGTTCATGGACAACAACCCCATCTATCAATTAGATCTCATAGATTCATCATTTAATCAAGGGAAATCAAAATTAAGAAAGAATAACTAAGTATTATACAATTAAAAGTGAATAACAATAGAATTGAAGTAGAGTTATATAACCCGCCTCAAGATCACCACTAGAGATTCAAGCTCTAGACCTCCATGTTCTAAAGGTTCACTAGTACAGATATCACCTTTAACGTCAGTTAAATAAGACTTTTGACATCAGTTTCCAAGCAACACCCAAGTGAGTGACACTAAAAGTAGATGCCTTCACCATAGGTTACAAAACCAACAACATAGAACCATCCCCGATTGCAACCAAAAAAAGAACTGCCAGTAGTGGGACCATAGGCATTAGTTATTCATTCAAAACTGATGCCATTCTCCATCCCAAACAAATTTTTTTTTGCCCCGGTTAGAACATAGTTGTCAGATTTCTATAAATAACTGACTCCATTTACCTCAATTTATTGATAAACTTTTAGATTACCAAAATATAACTGACACATTTTGAACAAAAGGCATTAGTTTACTATAATTAACCGTCGTGTTTGACATTTGTTGCCAATTTTTTTCATTTAACCTATGACTATGTTTTTTTTTTCTTATCAGCTTGTAGGCCTGCTGTCCGGCTAGTCAGTAGGATGCAGAACCTGTAGTTCAATTAGAACGGTAGGTTTACAACATCCTCTGATTTTAGCCAACAACAGGCCACAAACCTACAATATTAACAAGATCGACAATATTATATATAGATCGTGTGATTCACACACATGTATAAGAACATTTAATTCATTCATATGATTCACACACATATAGAAACTTGTAGTTCCATTAATTCCTCCATTTCATATTCACACACATGTAGCAACCTACAATTCCATTCATTCATCTCTTTTCACATTCACACACATGTAGAAGCACATTCATTCATTCATCTTCACATTCACACACATGTATATAGATAAGACAATTCAAAAATATTCATTCAGACATTTATATATAAGTGTGTCTTTCAAAGTTTAACATGTCATCAAATAGAGAAATAATATTATGACATAAAAGTTTAGAAATGTCATTCTTTATCAGCATCATCACCATCATTAGTATTCCAAAGATAATAAAATATTCCCAGTGCTTCTAAGGATTTTGCACATTGTTCTCTTATATCATCTTATTATTCCACCGTATACAGACTATGCACATCTAATAAATTTTCACCTACAATAAAGTCACTAGTTTTAAACACCTGCAAAGAGAATGATGAATATACATAATTAATAAGATTGATACATTTCATATTACCTAATGAAACTATATAATACATGTTGTATGGTATCAATTTCCAATGCATCATATCTGACAATTAGGTCCATATATCGCATCACATAGTATGCACATGCCCAACTGTTGATTTCTTTAGCAAACTATAAATTTCAACATATGAAATTCTAATAAATAAAAAAACATAGTTCACATAAATAATATATACATTGGATTCAAGAAACTAATTCACATTCTCCCAAACTAATGTTTTATTCTTTGTCTTGCACATGTTTCCTCCAGCTTTTTTGAAATATTTTAAATCCCTACATGCTAATGTAACACATTCAATTTCATTACTAAATAGTAATGTAATAATAGATGTTAACGGATATAAATATGAAAAATTTCTAATGTGAATAATGGCCTTTTCATTATGTGTCCATGCATGTCTAATTGCTTCCCCTCAGGATCTAGATAATAAACAGTGAACGTCTTGGGGACAATAACTAGTAACTCCCAATGCTTACCACTAGAGATAAGAAAGTTAAAAATATATAACTCAAAATCCATGATAAAATGTAATTTTCTTAAGTCCAAATTATAAGAAAAGTAAACTTACTTAACATTGAATGGAGCTATTACCACACTCTTATTTTTTTATAAAAATATTTAAAAGCGATAGGGTAGTATAAGGTAACTGATGAAGGGCCTTTATGTACAAGACTAATCAAAGATAGAATTAGGAATCCCACATGGGTAAATGAAAATTCTTTACAAATCATGTGTAAGTGGATGCAAAACATATATTACATATGCATTAATATATACGAAACCAGATTACCATATATAAAACAAAGTATATACATGTATAAATAAGATCTCACCATGTCCATAGCTCTATCATAGATGTATTCAGCCAATCATACCTAAACAACTCAAAAATATGTTGTATAAATATAGTGTTATCATATGATTGGCCTACAACATCCTCTGAAATATAAACATTTATAGGATAATGTTTGTTATGTTCACCTATCCATAATGCCATACCCCAACAATTAGTACCTATCGAGTTATATAGGTCCTTTGGAAGCCAACTAGGTATTGTAGGAGGAGGTGGAGGTGGAGGCTGAGTTGTAGCGACTTTCTTCCTTTTCTCCTGTATATATAATTTCATATCAATTGACTTGTATATACACGCTAAGAAGTTAAAGTAATGTAAATTTACCATACAAGATCAGTATACACGACATCCATATCGGGTCACAATATCACTCCTCCTTCTACTTCACCAAGTGTGTCAGCATCTGGGTGGGCATATGGCAATGGATGTTACCTCCAATGAGGGAACACAAGCCTCAGGCTCACACGAACCACACCATCGGGTACTGGAGTGCAATGAATCGTGTGCCCTGGAAGGCGTGGGTAAGCCTCATCCTCTACAATAATGAATTCTTTGAATCTTAGACGACATGACCTCAACCCCTACAAATTTACATAGAGTATGTTATATACATATATACATAAACATATCATATTGTAAAGACTGGCTACTATGTCATAAAAATACTTATAGATGACATGCTAGGTGGTGGGTCTATAGGATTACTCCCAACCACCTCTAGCGTAGGGGAAGAGTGACGAGACACATGTACTGTCTGAGTGGCAGCCTGAGATGCCTGCCACTTGCTCATTTCTTCATGGAGTCTCTTATCAAGTGCTTCCTCGACTCTCTTATCAAGTGCTTCCTCGACTCTCCTATCAATTAACTTATCTACCTATACATGGATAAAAGAAATGCTCACTTTTGATTATTGAATTCCTTTTGCAATAACATTCTAAAAAAAGAATAGGTTACCTCAACTTTTCAAAATCCCACTTTTGGGACATGTTTGCGCTGTAATGGCCCAAAGAACTCTTTATGCCCACACCACCGCCTGCATCCCTAACACATCCAAGATGCTCTAGGTTACCAAGAGCAACTGTAAATTCATCTCTTATTCCCTTAGGGATGAACTCGCCTTGCTTCCTCTTCTCATGAAGCTCCTGCTAATCGCCATAAATAGAAATTGGTAAGTAAACATAAAAATCATCAATATCAATTGCTCTTAGAGTTGAATTTTACCATTTTTGCAGCTGCCTCAGTAGTTGCGGGCTTGGTTATATCTCCTTTCTTGCCTTGTCTCCCAACTATCCACATAGCATGGCGAGGCATAGGTGTGGGAATAACAATATAGGACTCACCAATCTCCTGAGTAGCAGTAGACTAAATAGAAACAACAACCAGTAGTTTTTGGCGAATGCCTGCATAGCCACTTGGACCCATCGTGTGGTCATGCACATTCAGTGCACACCTTACTCTTTGAGCATCACTGGTAGACTTATTAGTAAGCACATTGAATTGGTTAGTAACACTAAAGGTCAATCGTGAATAGGTGAATTCATAAGAATGTATATTAATTAAATTGGGAGTGATGCTTAATACCTTGAATTCATCACTTTTTCTTTTAGCAACAAACGCCTCCCAGTCCTTTGGGTACATGTAGTTCCATTGCTCAGTGGTTGACTTCTTCCCGTTCTCAACATCTCATATGTATAGTTGGGTGAGATTTGTCCTATAGTCCCTTACGACCCTCCCACAGTGCTGCATCACCTTTTTACAATGTAGGCTTTCATCTAGTTCAAATATACTCTACAAAATTTCATATATTTAATAGACTAGTATCCAAAAAATTAGTATTCTACAAAATAGAATTGCAAATGATAATAACTCACACATAGTTCTTTCCATACTAAGTCTTTCTTCACTTTAGGAACTTTATGCCAAGTTTCTAAATTAGGAATACAATGGCTACGAGTAAGAAGCCTAAGATATGAAATAAATGAGTTGTAGTTCACTCCAACTGGATTTCCTGCATGATCAAAATCTATAGGCAGTTTTGGTCCATTGCCCCTTTATTGTAGTAACTTGTTCATCATAGTGACGCCCCTCGCTTTTCCAATTTTTTTACTACTCATCAAGTGCCACAAGGTTTTCAGGGGGTACATCCTCAACCTAAAAATTTACAAAAAGAATTATAGGATGTAACTTATAAATGGACATATAGATAGAAATATATGATATTTTAAAACTTGCATTGTGAGGCGGCACCTCATTGATATCCTCACCCTCACGATAATCATCATCACGATCATCATACTCATGGTCAGCCATCAAAAAGTGTCATTAAAAAAATCAAACATTTAACATTTAACATAACTAGAAGATAATATAACATTCTAAAGTTCACATCGATGTAACATTCAAAAAATAAAACATATAAAAAAATAAAAACATGCCTCTAATACTGCGATCTTTTATCAATTAACATTCTTTTGGAGTGATCTCCATGCACATATAAGTCATCATTAGCTTCAATATTTGGTGTTGGAAACCCAACTGAGAATATACTCGAGTCATCATACTTATCATTGTACTCTTCTTCATCTATAGGATCTTCAAGGAACTGTCTTTTACCATGAAGAACAACTGACCATTTTTCATTTGTAGGATCATCAATATAAAATACTTGTTTCTCCAGTGATGCCAATATGAATGGTTCACCCTTCTTGCCAATCTTTTAAAAGTTCACTAATGTGAAACCCAATTCATCCTCTATAACTCCTTTAGTGTTAATAACACAATTACATTTAAAGATAATAATTCTAAAATCTACGTAGTCAAAATCCCATATGTCTTCAATGACACCGTAATATGACATTTTAGCTTCACGTGGACTCTTATCCTTTACACTGGCAAAAAACAATGAAGATGCTTGAAGGGTGACCCCACTATTTTGGACAACACTCTTATCATCTTGACGCTTTATGTAATATGAGAACCCATTTATGTAAAACACTTCATAAGACATAACATTCATTTTTGGTTTAAAGGCGAGGCATTTGAAATTTTCAGCAAGAATATTTGGTGTTTGAGATAGTTGATGAAGACTTTATCTTCAAACCAGTTAATAAATGTCTTGTTATGCTCTCTAGCAAGCCACATTGAATTGGCTTGAGGATATTGTTTCTTGATGAAATTGGTATGTTCCATGATATAAACACTCACTTCATTGATGTTGTCAAAAATATACAAGTGAGCTTGTTCCAACAGCTCACGACTGATTATGTTCATCCGTGATCCAAAAATCCCTTTACCAGAATACTCCTCAATATTCTTGTCATTTATAGGAGCATCATTACCACTTAGAAAGTCATTGCAAAATCCATAACCTCTCTCACCACATAACCCTCAATAATACTCCCTTCAGGCTGATAATGGTTTCAAACATCACCTTTAAAAATGCTCAAGTATCATTCAAAAGGATATATCCAATGCAAGAAAATTGGTCCCAACATTTTCACTTCCCTAGTCAAGTGGACAACAAGATGTACCATGATATCAAGAAATGAAGGAGGAAAATACATGTCAAGCTGACATAGGGTAACAAACACTTCTCTTTGCAACTTATCAAGAGTATCAAGATCAATAACTTTACTGCACAGACTATTGAAGAAGAAATAAAGTTTGGTGATTGCATACCTTACATGCTTCAGCAATATAGATCGAATTGACACAAGAAATATTTGTTGCATTATAGTGTGACAATCATGAGATTTAAGACCTATCGACTTCAAATCTTTCATTAATACCAATCTACGAATGTTGGATGAGTAACCCTGTGGCACCTTACCATTAACCAATCACTCACAAAAAGCTTTCTTCTCCTTTCTAGACAATGTGTAATAAGCAAGAGGTAAATATGTTCTTCGATCACTACGAACTACTTCTATTAATTTTGTCCTTATTCCCATTTCACGTAGGTCCATTCTGGATTTGATCCCATCTTTAGTCTTACCTGGTATATTCAATAGAGTACCAATGATGCTATCATAGACATTTTTCTCAACATGCATGGCATCGATACAATGCCTGACTGCCAAAGAACTCCAATAAGGAAGATCCCAAAATATTGACTTCTTCTTGAATAAATATTTGTCACTCCGTATGGCCATGGTACATTGTGAACTCTTACCAAATTTATTGACAAAGTCTTTTACTCTTTCATAAACAACCTCCCATGGTATAGGTTTAAGCGTACTCTATTCCTCATTCCATCCATTGAACGCTTTGTGCAACCTTTGATATAGAAGGAATTTCGGAAGAAACTTTCGATGACCAAGATATACAGTCTTGCCGCCATGTTTTAGTCATATTGAATCAATGTTCTCTTCACATATAGGACACACTTTAGATCCTTTGACAATGTATCGAGACAAATTCCCATATGCTGGAAAGTCATTAATAGTGCAAAACAACATAGCATGCATACAAAATGTCTCTCTATGTGAAGCATCATAGGTCATCACACCTTCACCCCAGAGTTTCTTTAAGTAATCAATTAGAGGTTCAAGATAAACATCGATATCATTTCCAGGTTGTTTAGGGCCCAATATCAACAATGACATCATAACGTACTTATTTTTCATACACAACCAGGGAGGAAGATTGTATATAACAAGTATAATAGGCCAAGTGCTATGTTGGCTTCTCAATGTTCCGTATGGATTCATCCCATCAGTACAAAGCCCAAGTCTTAGATTCCTAACTTCTTCACCAAATTCAGGGTACAATAAATCAATCTTATTCCACTTTCGGGAATCAGATGCATGTCGTAGGATCCCATCATTATTTTTCTTAACCTCTGCATGCCACCTCAAATTATTCACATCTATTAGATTGGCAAACATGTGTTGAAACCATGGTATAATAGGTAGATACCACATCACCTTGGCAGGAGAACCAGTTTTGGACTTCCCTAAAGTCGTAATTTTATACCTTGATACACCACATTTTGGACAATCTTTTAAATCCACAAAGTCCTTTTGAAATAATACACAATCATTTGGGCTTCTGTGTATCTTCTTGGCCTCCATTCCCATTAGGCAAAACAATTTATTCATCTCGTATGGGGAGATTGGTAGCTCGTTTGCTTTAGGAAGAATCTCTTTCAACAAAGACAACAATGACGTGAAGCTTTTATCACTCCATCTATTGTTGGCCTTCAACTTATACAATCTCAACATAGCTCTAAGCTTCATAAACTTAGTACAACCTATGTATAATGGTCTCTCAGCATCATGCATAATATTCCTAAATGTGGGAGGTGGATCAATGTTCTCTACCCCACAACTATCCACCATCTCATCAACGATGTCTATTGGAACCAGTTCGTTCACATCTACACCATCAGAGGCAATTTCTTCTTCCACACAAGCACTACTATCGATATCTAATGATTCTAGGTTTGAAATCTCTACATGCCAGTACCATTCTGTATAGCCTTGTACAATCCCATTGCACATGACATGACTTTTGATTTCGTCACCAGTGCCGACTTTCAAGTTGTTACTAAAATGCCTACATGGATAGTAGAACCTATCTCCAAGTTGTTTCCTATGTTCCTCTGCAAATCTAATAAACTGATCAAGGCCAGAAATAAACTCTGGGATGCGGCGATTTGGAATGGACATCCACTCTGATACCAAAACTTGGAGTGGCTGCCATCAAACCGATAGCCATATCGTTACTAATTATGCGGAATTACCATAAATAGTGATTTAACAAAAATCACTAAAATTTAAAACCATTTTTCAAGGAGATCCTTTTCTAGAAAACTCTTACTGAAAGAGCCAAACTCATACATATCATGATTTACATTGTACAACATTGTTTCACTTCATCTCAAGGACAAAATATAATAGTTGCTCTATCAAAACACATACTGGAGCAACATAAAACCTCAAGTCATACAAGCCAAAATCTCAGATTGTTCATGAAACCATTACAAATTGATTCCAAGGACCTGAGAGTATAGAGACGACACATAGGACTTCTATCTACAAGACACAACAGATAGTACACTCAACCGGACCTGTTACTGCTGCCTCAGTTGTTGTTCCTTCTCGGTAGAAAGGCCTCTACCACCTCGTGCACGTCCACCTAAAAATTGTGGATCCCACGGGGTGAGACAATTGTCCCAGCGAGAGATATAATTCTCTGTCAACCATATTATTATCACAGATAAACATTATAAAACTGAGCAGAGGTTCTTTTATATTAACAAGCAGGATTAATCATTGTATGAACAGAACAAAGTAATCTCTTTACTTAAGGAAAATGATGCATCTACCCATGGTAGAGTAATAAACCATCTATCTACTTTACAAGGAATGTAAAGAAAAATAAATATCACCTATCAAGCTAAGACGTATAACTGAATTGCACATCAAATGATGTTTTTTGTATTCGATCCTTAAGTAAATATGCTACATGGCTGATCATATTTTACAATCATGCTTATGCCCTGAGGAGATGAAGTATACCCCGTTCATCTCCAACCGACCACAAACTTCTCATAAGTCTGCACCATACAAGGTCAATGGCAGAGTCAGCTGCCAAGACTTCACCTGTCTCGATCAGTACAAGAGTACTGGCAGTGATATCTCGTGTCAATATACAAAAAGAGAGTGCCAGGGTACAAGGCATCTTCGCTTAGAGCTACTGCGTCAGCATGTACTCTCTTAGGGGAACATCTACTAACAACCGTCCCCAGTTATGAAATTACTGAGTCATGGCATATAGCCATACTCTAAGCCACAGTCCAGTTCACCATGCACAACATAGAGTCTATGACCGTAGTACTCGAACCAGGATATGGCATATAGCCAAATCCCCATTTATTTTGAGTTCATAAGGGGATCGTCTCACACATGGCTGTCTGTGCTTACACCCCTACATATTCAAAAATATGCAGTTCAGGTTATTCCGCAGGAAACCCATTTCACCATTCAGCAAATCCTGACAGTGATGGATCTATGGTCAGGGCAACATTTTATGGTTTCTAATGATATATTAAGTGCATTACAATATTCTTTTAACATCAAACAAGTTATAAGAATCAATCATAAACAAATGCTACAAAGAAAGTTGTAATACATCTATCAAGTACTTTTCTGATCTTTGGAACACCTTTAAATATAAAACACTTGGGATCTCAGTCCCTTATCACATTACTGGGAATAATCATCCTTTCACATCATCATTATCATGATTATTGGATATGGGTATTCAAACCCTTAGATCACCACATAGCATTATTACCTCTATAATAGGTAACCATTGCCTCTAGGTCATCAGACCAAGGTATTCATTTCACTTGTTGTACAAGTATTTCACATAGCTTACATGATTTGATTAAGCATCTTGTCACCTCTCATTAGGCAAAAACCATTTACATGGCTCACAAGGCCCATTAAACACCTTGTCACTTCTCACTAGGCAACAACTATTCACATAGCTTATTGAACATCTTGTCATCTCTCACTAGGAAACAAATATCATTTAGGTCATCCGACCACATAAACATTATACTGATTATACAAGTATTTAGCATGCTCCGCAAAGCTTATTCACTAAGAGAAGTACAACCTTCCCATTATTAGGGTTAGGGTTTCTCTTTAGAGACGAATAGGGTTTCAAGTTCATGTTATCAATCCAAACCCTAATTCATTGATCCACACATCTAGGAGCATACATTGATATCATAAGTATTTGATCATACTTATTTATTCTTATAATTTATCATTAAATGATTATCTACACAAAGTATGAGTTTCTTTCTCATCCTCACTTGGATATTATTTACATCATACTTTTGGTTAAATCCTCCTCTTAAGGAATATTAACAATTCACATCATCTTTATATTGCAATACAACATATGTCACTCAATCAATCTCATATGATTGAAGTATCCCGTCCACATTGGGTATCAAAATGTGTGTATGTTAACATATTATGCTTTAAGATACATTCTTATTTCATGCAGTGTATCCATATCGGGCATGTGGTATAACTACATCACCACGTCATGTTTTAGGGTGTATCCCCTAATCATCATATCATGTACCCATATGAAATTGACTATCACTTAGTTCTTATCATCTCAAGATAACTTCATATCGGGTAAGAGATAGGTGCTTGACCCCATATCAGGTATAAGCTATGTGCTTGATGCCATATCATGCACAAGGTGTGCACCATATCGGTCATAGAGTGTATGCCTCATCATGTATCATTTAAGTGGCATATATACAAGATATCATATCGGTTTCCCATCCAGAATTATCATATCTTGTCTCCATTTTGGGTAACATATCGGGTTACCATGTTTGGTAGACCCTTAGGCTCATAACCTCTTTATACCTTCAAGGATCAACCATATCATATAATTTCATGACAAGATAGGTGTCTATTTAAATTATTTTATCACAATCCATTACACAAAGGATAGGGTATATCAGATTTCAATCCATCATCTAGGGTTATCCACCATATTGGATAGAATGAGTTATATCGTGCAGGAGGTATGAATTGGACCTCATATCATTCACAAGGTAGAAGTAGGTGCTATTCCTATCATCCAAAGGATATCAATCATATTATACATGTGGTAACATTCACTACTTATATCAATGTACCCATCACCTTGGGTTTCCAACTCTATGTTGATTAGAGTGCTTACTATCTCTCTATCGTGTAAGATATGTAATTTTAGACTTGTATAATGTATAAGGAGTAAGTGGGTATATCCCATATTATTCATAAAACAAGTCTCATATCATTTATGAGATATCATCTATCCCCATACCGGGTTAACCCCCGTCTTGGGTTTCATATCGGGTTTGAGGTATTTCAAACATATCGGGTTATACCTTGTATTTGTATCCATGTCTTATATTGTGCATAAGTGTATGCTCAATTAATCATATTGTGCACTAGATGTGTGCTTCAAGATATTGTGTACCAGGTGTGTACTACATGATCATATCATGCAAGAGGTACTTACTTATCTTTCTGATATCGGGTTACCCAAACAAGGGTTTTGACATATCGACTTACAAGTATACACTTTATCCTATATCATGTATGGAGTCTTCTCTTGACTTCCTATCATGCAAAAGGTATATGGTTAACACCATATCATGTTCAAGGTGTGATCTTTATATTCATATCGTGCAAGGAGATATAATCTTCCAACCATATCATGCAAGTGATGCATGTACATAACCATATCGGGTTAGAGGTACTTGTATGTGTACTTGAACCTGATATCACTTAATAAAGTGATACCATCTTCTTCAAGCTCTAAACCTTCATTCTAACTATTATGGCACATGGACAATAGGTCCAACCACTACTAGAACTCATAATTTCATCAACTATTCAAGAAGATTTTAGAATTGAAAGTAGATCATTAAGTATAGCAAGTTAGGGGATGAATAATAACATGATTGAGTTCAAGTTATATAACCCACCTTGTAAACAACTTCAAAGCTGGGGGGGTGACTGGACCACACCCTCTCATGCCTCGAGAGTTTATGCTATCTGGGGGGGTCACAATTGTGGCACTTCTACGGGGGCAGTTCTCTCACAAATAAAAAAAAATCAACTTCAAAGCTCCAAGCTCCAAGGATTTACGTTCCTAAGGTTGAAGATGAACTTTTCCAAGGTCCAAGGCTCGTTCACCACTCTTCCATAGACAAGAAATCATCATAGTTAAGAACTTGGTGAAGAAGGAAAGAGAGGAATATCCATAACCTGATATCCTACTTCAACTAAGGTTGAAGATGACCAAAACCTTACCTTAAGCTTGATGCTCGAGCTCTCCTTTCTATTTGAGCTACTGTGCATGATACCTAAGCGGATTTTCATGATATCTCCAAGGGATATAGTTGTGGGGTTTGTAAACTTCCATAAGTATGTGGAAGGTGAAGTATATATACTTGGGTTCATGAGATAAAGTGTATAAGAGGTTTCTTCACCTCATGCTACTAGATAACATGTGGCCATGAATTCACACATACATAAATTTCTATGCAGGAGTCTTGAGGATAAGCTAGAGACAATATCTCGACAATCCTTTATCTTGTTGGATAAGTTTCCTCATCTTTATCTCATCATTAAGGCAATCTGATACACTTTTTGTAAGGAACTTGCAACTCCTCATGGGCCACCCCCTTGAGGTGACTTGCCCTTAATGGCCTTTTCTAAGGCTCAACAAACCGATAGGAGACTTCTATTATGGATACTTGGCTGATAGGGCTCCTATACCAAGTCTTCAACTCGATATAACACATATAATGCTTTTCCTTTAATTCTTCCTTGGTCTATTTATCACTAAGAGTATCATCATTCAAAGATGACTCAAACATAGCGTCTCATTCTTTCTCTTTCCTCTAAAATATACATAGAGTGAGTAGGGACACTCTAGAGGTGGTAATTTGCATTCCTTCCCTATATTTTGGGTAAATTAAAAATTGTACCAAAATTGGTGCACATAGTACTAGCATTGTTCAAACAAGTTATAACTTGGGATTTAGGCTTTCCATAAGCCACCACTTAGCATAATTCTCTCTATGTTATGATATTAAAACACTTACAACACATTCAACATGTGACATTTTGCAATGTAAACCCTCATCTTGGGTAAACTACACATTTCACTCAGACTATCAATTAATGAACAAATAGTTTGCAGTTAAGATCAGACTTGAAAATAAACTTCACAAGAAGCCTTAATTACTTTTCAAAAGATTAAAATCAATATGTAAGTAACTTACTTAAGAAAAACTCCAAGGTCTAAGCCATAACCCAGGTCAGGGGTGTTACAATGATCTATCCATTCTATGATCAAAGAGAAAACAAGTATATATTAGGGTTTAGGGTTTGCATATTAAGTTAAGGGTTTAGTGTTAAAAGATTAGGGTTTAGGGTTAAAAGATTTAAATATTAGGGTATTTGTAATGTCCCCACCTTCCGGTAACCCCCAATTAAAGGAGTCCGATAGGTTGGTGCCGTTATCAATTTCCGGATCAAGGTTCAACAATTAATTGATAGCAATTATTAAATTCTACTAGACTAAACTGAAAAGTTGTAATAAATAAAATTTTGCATACCTTTGAAAATTTTGGATTTCTAAATCTCTATCCAGAACTGGGACTAGCTAACTAATCCTCCTTTGGATTTTAATTCGTGTATTTCAAAAATGACAGTTTACTATTTGTCCTTTTTGTTTGTACCTAAAACGCCGACAAACAAAACGTCGGTCAGCCAAAGTTGGTATGTGGGGGATTCACTAATCATGCAATTATCTATAACAATGTATTGCATTCAATTATCATTTAACAAACAATTTTACATTTTAAGTATAACTACACGATCCATGTGTCCCATATTCCCTTTATACCCCTCACGACTTCACCTATCAAGTGAATCAATTTCTAGGGTGGAGTGACATGGCACTACCCGTAGGTAGTCCACTCCTTAACTCATGGTATGCTAAGAGTCTCATGGAACTACACATGGGTAGCCCAGTTTCTAACTCATGATACCCTAGACCTTGCTCTAGGTTATCCTTAGCCTTTGCATAGCCACAGGGGTGGACTCGGATCTAGCTAGGTATACATGTATACTCATAGTGATAGTCATAATCACTTTATAGTTGCATGCATTGAAACATCCAACAGTTATTTCAAGCAATGAGGGAAACGTCGATAAAATCCTCGGAAAACAAATCGATATAGTCATAAGCGTAACCACATACCTCTTATTGCAGATTTGGTTACAGAATTAAATATGTAGAGAGAGAATGTCCATGAAAGCAAGCAAATTGTACAGAAACCCTGAAATAAACATTCCAACTTCATTTTATCAAAAATTATCCAATTCCATCTTATCCCTTAGGGTTCCTATTCCAATTTTAGGGTTTCCTTGAAAATTAGGGTTTTGTTTTCATTCTTAAGTAATTTGAACCCTAATTTATCAAATTCATTTAAAATATTTAACTTCTCTCCTTTTAAAATTCCTAACAGTTTTAGGATCATAATTTAGCAATTTACTTCTTAATTTACAAATAACATGGGTTTCTTTTCCCCTTTTCCCTAAATTAGGGTTTCTATGTATCTTATCATTCATTTATAGTCATAAACCCTAAATTAACCATCTTTGTACTCAAAACAAATGAAAACTCCATGTTATCAGTTAACAAGTTGATAATCCTCAAATTAACCCATTAAGATACAAAGAATCATCCTTTATGTACCATTAGGGTTTCTAATTAACTTGAAATGCAATTTACTAGAAAATTAAAGTAATTTTGCAAAACGAACAATAATCAGGTTATACAATCATTTTTATTAGATTCCTTGCATTTTTCTACACAACTTTCATATATGAAGTTTCTCCATTGGATAATCCTAGTGTTTTCTATTAATTTTGTAAGGAAAAGCTATTTTTTGTAATTTCGACCAGAAAGAGATATATACCGAAATTCCACGGCCATTTGATCGGTGCGCCAATGAGCCTCACCTTGATCTGATGCTCGGTGTCAATTGTCCCACCAGCGGCGCTTGCTTCCTTTGTCGGTCGTTGATTTCTGATCTAACGCTCCAGGTCAGCCGGCGTCTTTACTTATCCGGTCACCTCCTAGCACCGTTAGATCCTCTCGTGGATCATGGTGATCCTGGATCGGACGATGACTGTATGTCATCCTCCTCCCTTCCTTGCTACACGGCCCACGACAGAGTGAGGCGGAGCTCTCGCTAGAGAGAGTTCAATTGGGAGAGAGAGGGAGCGCTGGGATATAAGAGGTGGCTGTTCGAGAGCGTTAGGGTGTGAGGTATTGGAAGGGGGTCTTTATATAGGACTTGGGAAGGCTATTCTAGGGTTTCTAAACCTTCTGCCACCATAGCTTTTGGCAGAATTGGGCATTTGGCCTAGAAGCTTCCAATGACCACCAAACCAGGGTTGCGGTGGTTCAGGATCCCTTCCTGATCTCAATGGAAATGTTTCCAAGATCGCACATCCATCAGATAACAAGAAAAAGATGGAGTAAAATCCTCCTGTAAACAGTGCTACAGTCCTTGTCCCTTTGGGACTTTGACGATGAGCTGGATCAGTTGGATTAAGATCCAACGGCCACAATCATCCACGTTCAAACAAGAAGGGTAATATTTCCCAAATTGCAAGGAAAATCCTATTTTGAGGGTGATCTTGAAAAATCGATAACTCTCAACTCTTAACTCTTTTTCCCCTCAAATTTTAAGGGAAACTCTATTATGTTTTTATCTTTCATCCTGCAAAAATTGGTATCATTATATCAATTAATCAGTTACTTTTCTTTAGTTGTAAGAAAACACCTTCTTATTCACATTTTCAACATATTCTTTATTTCCCTTGCTAATATTTAATTATCCTGAGTTCCTTGAACCCCAAGGAACCTTTATAACTCGGAATCCTATTTTTGGGAAATTATCTTTTAGCCTTTTAATCATCCTTTATCCATTTTCTTATATTTCCATTACCCCATTGAATTCCTTTTTCCTTTCTTTTTCTTTTCCTTTCAATTGGGCTTAATGGCCAATAAGGCTCATCAAAGAGCATGAAAGACTATTATTTACAAAAAATCATTCAAAACAAACCATGAAATCAAACATTGATCTTATTTTTCTTTTAAAGGAGATTCACAAATATCATTACATGTTTTGGAAAATGAGGTTATAACATCCTCCCCTCCTTAAAGGAATTTTTCCCTCAAAATTCAACAATCAAGAAAACAAATCAGGATATGCTTTTTCCATGTCCATCTTCAACTCCCATGTGGCCTCATCCTCTCCATGGTGCCTCCAAAGAACCTTTACCATCTCTATATTCTTATTTCTGATCTCTTTTACCTTGGTATCTAGAATCTGCAAAGGTAGCTCAGGATAAGACAACTTTCCTTGAAGCTCAATAGGTTCAATGCACAGCACATGGCTTGGATTTTTCACATATCGCTTCAGATTAGACATGTGAAATACATCATGCATCATACTATATTGAGGGGGTAACGCCAAATGATAGGCGGCCTCACCAATCCGTTCTAACACTTCAAACGGACCCACGTATCGAGGACTCAACTTTCCTCTATTCTTAGCTATAGCTCGGAGCGGTCGGATTTTCAGAAAAACATGTTCTCCCATAGTGAAATGCATATCAGTCCGCTTCGCAATTATCATATGACTTTTGTCAGTCCTGGGCTCTCTTTAGCCTTTGCCCGATCAAAGCGAATTTATCAGCATACACTTGGAGTTCATCTGACCTCAATAAGGTCCTTTCACCAACATCATCCCAGTGAAGTGGTGACCGACACGGTCTCCCATATAGAGCTTCATATGGTGGCATCCCGATACTGGCTTGGTAACTATTGTTGTAGGCAAACTCAGCTAAAGGTAGGTACTGCTCCCATGATCCACCCCAATCGAGCACACAAGCTCTCAGCAGATCTTCTAAGGTCTGAATCGTCCTTTCTGACTGACCATTTGTCTGGGGGTGATAAGAGGTACTGAACTTCAACCTTGTACCTAGTTCCTCTTGAACCTGCTTCCACAATTTCGAAGTAAACTTTGGGTCTCTGTCCGATATGATGGAACCGGGTACGCCATGCAAACACACTATCTCTCTGATATACAACTCAGCTAAGTCTGACACTTTGGTAGTGGTTTTCAGGGCAAGGAAGTGTGCTGACTTGGTAAGGCGATCTACCACAACCCATATCGCATCATGACCTCTCTTGGTCTGGGGTAGACCCACCACGAAATCCATGATGATCTGCTCCCATTTCCATTCCGGAATCTCTATAGACTATAAAAGTCTGTCGGGTCGTTGGTGTTCAGCCTTCACCATTTGGCACGTAAGACAACTGGCTACATAAGCTGCAATGTCTCTCTTCATTCCTGGCCACCAAAAAAACCTTTGCATGTCCTTAAACATCTTAGTAGTTCCAGCGTGTACCATGTACTTAGAACCATGAGCCTCTTGTAGGATACATTCCTTCAATAGTGAATCTTCAGGAACCCATATGCGATTCTCAAAATGGATTCCTCCGTCTATTCCCAATGAAAGATGGGTCTGAGGCTTCTGCATCAAGCCTTTCATCCTGTCAAGTCCTCTAGTGGCCAACTGTGCTGCAACAATCTCACTCAATAACTCAGACTGTATCTGGATGTTGGCCAATCGAAATCGATCATCTAACGGTTGAGGGGACCGTTCCACCAGCTCTTCCAAGTTCTTCCACTGTCTGGACAACACAACTGCACACCTTAGCTGTTTCCGACTCAAAGCATCGGCTACGACATTCGCCTTCCCTGGATGATAGGCAATGGTGAAGTCGTAATCTTTCATGTACTCCATCCATCATCGTTGTCGTAGGTTCAAGTCTTTCTACGTCAGAAGATACTTCAAGCTCTTATGGTCGGTGAAGATTTCAAAAGTGGCACCATACATGTAATGCTACCAAATCTTCAAGGCATGGATGATAGCAGCTAACTCCAAGTCATGGGTCTGGTAATTCACCTCGTTGGGCTTGAGTTGTCGGGAGGCGTATGCAACCACATGCCGATTCTGTTCCAACACACAACCAAGTCCCATTTTTGATGCATCGGTGAAAATCATGAAACCCTCATTGCATGATGGTAGAGTCAAAACTAGTGCAGTGGTCAGCTTCTCTTTTAGCTCCTGGAAACGAGCTTCACAAACATCGGACCACACAAACTTCACATCTTTCCGAGTCAACATGGTCAGAGGCAAGGCGATCTTTGAGAAATCTGCGATGAAGTGCCGATAATATCCTGCTAACCCCAAGAAGCTTCGTATTTCGGAGGGGTTCTTCGGTGCTGGCCAATCTCGAACAGCTGACACTTTAGCTAGATCTACGGCGATCGTTCCTCCTGAGATGATGTGTCCAAGGAACATGACTTGGTCTATCCAAAACTCACATTTAGAGAACTTCCTGTAGAACTTTTGCTCTCTTAAGATATCAAGGACTTTACTTAGGTGGTCTCGGTGTTGATCTACGTCATCCAAATAAACCAGTATGTTATCTATGAATACTATGACAAACGAGTCAAGGAAGGGTTGAAACACACTGTTCATAAGGTTCATGAACACACTAGGTGCATTGGACAACCCAAAAGGCATAACCATGAACTCATAGTGGCCATACTGGGTTCTAAAAGCTATTTTAGGGATGTCCTCAATCTTGACCCTCAACTGGTGGTAACCCGATCTCAATTCAATCTTGGAAAATACTCGAGCCGACTTCAACTGGTCAAACAAATCATCTATCCAGGGTAAAGGGTATTTGTTATTAATGGTAGCCTGGTTGATCATCTGATAGTCTATGCACATTCAGAGCGAACCATCCTTTTTCTTTACAAAAAGAACCGGCACTCCCCATGGTGATGTACTAGGGCGGATAAAACCCTTATCCAACAATTCCTGCAATTGCTTCTTTAGCTCAAGCAACTCAGCAGGGGCCATCCTATAGGGTGCTCGGGAAATAGGGTTTGTACCAGGGTCTAGCTCTATTGAGAAATCTACCTCTCTTTTGGGAGGAATCCCAGGTAGATCATCTGGGAAAACATCTACATAGACCCTAACTACCTCTATTTCTTCTAAGGGTTGCACTTTGGGTTCTGGCTCGGTGACTACTGCTAGGGAAGCTCGACACCCTTTACTCATAATCCATTTTGCTTTAACGGCTGACACATATGGGCTGGTAGTGGCATCCTTCCTACCCCTAATGCAAAGAGGTGGTTGACCTGGTCTCTTGATGATCACTTTCTTCCCTCTACAGTCGATATTGGCCCTATATGTATAAAGCCAATCCATACCAATAATTACATCAAAATCATTCATGTCAAGAAGGATAAAATCTGTAGGAAAATCATGATTTCTATATCTCACAGATACCACCGGGGTTTTCAAAAGGGAAGTAAAGATTCGACCACTCAGGGTTGTAACATCTAAGACATACCCTAAATCCTTGATATCCAAACATAGCACAGTTGCAAGATTTCTTGAAATGAAAGTATTAGTAGATCCAGAGTCAAACAAAGCTTTCACATTATGTCCCATAACTTCAAGCATGCCTACATTATTGTTCACCATGCATTAGACCATTACATGCTTAACTTTAAAACATAAAAGAAAACTCTAAGGGTTATTACCCTCGATCAACTGATTAGCATTAACTTGAGCCTCCTCATTGTCAATGGCAAACACCCGAGCTTGTCTTCTTTCTCCAGCAGGTGGGGCTACAGCTATAGGTGGGGCTGCTACTGGTGGAGCTGCCACCTATCCTGGTCCCCTGGGATATGGAATAGGTCAGACGGATTGCAGATGTCATTCTTGGTGGCATCGAAAGCATGTCTTCTTCTTGTAGCGGCATTCACCGGTGTGCCCTTTCCACAGGTGCGTCAAGGAGGCCATTTGTTCTCTTGACGGGGTTTCCCTTTTCCTCCATGTTTTCCTTTAGCTTGATGATGTCCCAGGACCTTCTTGTGGTTGTTTTGCGAGCCTTGGGCTCCTTCAGTGAAACCCAAGTACCCCTTGGGTGGAAACTGGGTAGGCATCACAGTCCTCTCCCTGTCTAAAGCAGTGTTGTAGGATTCGGTAAAAGTTTTGGGTTTACTTGCCATCACATGGGGCTTGATGGCAGGGTGAAGACGTTCCATGAAGTGGTCCACCCTCCTCTCTTCATTGATCATATGTCCAAAATGTTCCAGGAGGTGGAACCTACGACCAAAGTCCACAACTGAAGAGCTTCCTTGAGTCATGCTAGTGAACTCTCTTTCTTTCTCTTTCTTTGATGCGACGGGGAGGAATCTGGTGGTGAAGATGGTCTTGAAGTCAGTCCATGCCATTGGTTCCTCACTTAGGTCTCTTCCCGTGATATGGTTCTCCCACCATATCTTGGCTGCACCTTCCAAAAGGTGAGTAGCAAACAGAACCTTCTTATTAGGCTGCAGCTCGAGCATACAGAACCCATTCTCGACTGCAAGCAGCCAAGCCTCGGCCTTGTCGACTACTTGAGACTTGTCTTCTCCCCAGAACTTCTCGACATTCAGCTTGACGAAGTACAGGATGGTGGCTCCCAGTCGAGGTCAAACAAGAAGTGGCTCACCATTCTCATTCCTTGTCATGTCCCTAAGGGCCAGTGCACGGATAGCCTCAGTCAATTGCTTTTGCTATTCCATCCAAACTGCATTTGTGGTGTGAATTACCATGGCTGGTTCTGGACCACCAGGATGGTCCTCGTCCATTCGGACTTCTTCTTCATACACCTAGTGTTCTTCATATTCCGGTCCTTCTCCTTGATCTAGGTTAATGTCGGGCATTGGTTATGGATTGGGGGCCTCGTGCACAACTTCTTCAGGCCTCTTTCTCTTCTTAGAGGTCTCTCCACCATGATTCCGCTTCCTCTTCTCAGAAGACCCATTCTCCTTAGGGGGTGGCCCACCTCTGCTGGTGGAAAAATGGATTGCCACAACCTTTGTACGAGCCATCTACATAAGCATAACAAACAGACCCTTAGTTTATCATTAAACCAATTATACTTATGCCAGTGATATCTCATGACGTATCTTTTATTAATTTTATGGAGGATTCCTTAACCCTTAACTTACTTGCCCATACCACATGAGGGTGAGGAAGAGAGAGAAAACCCTAACTCTTAAAGTTCTTAATAGAATTTGTGATGAGAAGGGATGAATAAGATGAGGAAGTCCTAAAGGTATCTTATTTCGATTCAAATCCTAGGACTTCAGCCAGGCAGTCACACATTCTGGGAGTCCTCATATTCTGACTAGCGGTGTGGAGGAAAATTTTTCCAGCCCCCGGAAGTGATCCTTTTCTAGACACCTCAGACTTTCAGAAAATCCTATAATAACTCCATTGTGTTCTACAGAGTTTGTAAAATTTAATAATTATTAACAATTAAGTGGAGAACCTTGGGTCTGATACCAATGTAACGACCCCACCTTCCGGTAACCCCTAATTAAAGGAGATCGATAGGTTGGTGCCGTTATCAATTTCCAGATCAAGGTTCAGCAATTAATTGATAGCAATTATTAAATTCTACTAGACTAAACTGAAAAGCTGTAATAAATAAAATTTTGCATACCTTTGAAAATTTTGGATTTCTAAATCTCTATCCAGAACTGGGACTAGCTAACTAATCCTCCTTTGGATTTTAATTCGTGTATTTCACAAATGACAATTTACTGTTTGTCCTTTTTGTTTGTACCTAAAACGCCGACGAACAAAACGTCGGTCAGTCAAAGCTGGTATGTGGGGGATTCACTAATCATGCAATTATCTATAACAATGTATTGCATTCAATTATCATTTAACAAACAATTTTACGAAGTATAACTACGCGATCCATGTCTCCCATATTCCCTTTATACCCCTCATGACTTCACCTATCAAGTGAATCAATTTCTAGGGTGGAGTCACATGGCACTACCCGTATGTAGTCCACTCCTTAACTCATGGTATGCTAAGATTCTCATGGCACTACACATGGGTAGCCCAGTTTCTAACTCATGATACCCTAGACCTTGCTCTAGGTTATCCTTAGCCTTTGCATAGCCACAGGGGTTGACTCAGATCTAGCTAGTTATACATGTATACTCATAGTGATAGTCATAATCACTTTATAGTTGCATGAATTGAAACATCCAACAGTTATTTCAAGCATTGAGGGAAACATCGATAAAATCCTTGGAAAACTAATCGATATAGTCATAAGCGTAACCACATACCTCTTATTGCAGATTTGGTTACAGAATTAAATATGTAGAGAGAGAATGTCCAAGCAAGCAAGAAAATTGTACAGAAACCCTGAAATAAACATTCCAACTTCATTTTATCAAAAATTATCCAATTCCATCTTATCCCTTAGGGTTCCTATTCCAATTTTAGGGTTTCCTTGAAAATTAGGGTTTTGTTTTCATTCTTAGGTAATTTAAACCCTAATTTATAAAATTCATTTAAAATATTTAACTTCTATCCTTTTAAAATTCTTAACAGTTTTAGGATCATCATTTAGCAATTTACTACTTAATTCACAAATAACATGGGTTTCTTTTCCCATTTTCCCTAAATTAGGGTTTCCATGTATCTTATCATTCATTTATAGTCATAAACCCTAAATTAACCATCTTTGTACTCAAAACAGATGAAAACTCAATGTTATCAGTTAACAAGTTGATAATCCTCAAATTAACCCATTAAGTTACAAATAATCATCCTTTATGTACCATTAGGGTTTCTAATTAACTTGATATGCATTTTACTAGCAAATTAAATTACTTTTACAAAACGAACTAGAATCAGGTTATACAATCATTTTTATTAGATTCCTTGCATTTTTCTACACAACTTTCATATATGAAGTTTCTCCATTGGATAATCCCAGCGTTTTCTATTAATTTTGCAAGGAAAAGCTATTTTCTGTAATTTTGATCAGAAAGAGATATATACCGAAATTCCACAGCCGTTTGATCAGTGCGCCAATGAGCCTCACCTGGATTTGATGCTCCACGTCAGTTGTCCCACCTGCGGCGCGTGCTTCCTCTTTCGATCGTTGATTTCCGATCTAACGCTCTAGGTCAGCGGGCGTCTTTACTTATCCGGTCACCTCCTAGCACCGTTAGATCCTCTCATGGATCACAGTGATCCTGGATCGGACGATGAATGTATGTCATCCTCCTCTCTTCCTTGTTGCACGGCCCACGACAGAGTGAGGTGGAGCTCTCGCCATAGAGAGTTCAATTGGGAGAGAGAGGGAGCACTGGGATATAAGAGGTGGCCATCCGAGAGCGTTAGGGTGTGAGGTATTGGAAGAGGGTCATTATATAGGACTTGGGAAGGCTATTATAGGGTTTCTAAACCTACCGCCGCCATAGGTTTTGGCACAATTGGGTGTTTGGCCTAGAAGCTTCCAATGACTGCCAAACCAGGGTTGCGGTGGTTCGGGATCCCTTCCTGATCTCAATGGAAATGTTTCCAAGATCGCACATCCATCAGATAACAAGAAAAAGATGGAGTAAAATCCTCCTGTAAACTGTGCTACAGTCCTTGTCCCTTTGGGACTTTGACGATGAGCTAGATCGGTTGGATTAAGATCCAACGGCCATAATCATCCGTGTTCAAATAAGAAGGGTAATATTTCCCAAATTGCAAGGAAAATCCTATTTTGAGGGTGATCTTGAAAAATCGATAACTCTCAATCTTAACTCCTTTTTCCCTCAAATTTTAAGGGAAACTCTTTTATGTTTTTATATTTCATCCTGAAAAAATTGGGATCATGATATCAATTAATCAGTTACTTTTCTTTAGTTGTAAGAAAACACCTTCTTATTCACATTTTCCACATATTCTTTATTTCCCTTGCTAATATTTAATTATCCTGAGTTCCTTGAACCCCAAGGAACCTTTATAACTCAGAATCCTATTTTTCGGAAATTATGTTTTAGCCTTTTAATCATCCTTTATCCATTTTCTTATATTTCCATTATCCCATTGAATTCCTTTTTCCTTTCTTTTTCTTTTCCATTCAATTGGGCTTAATGGCCAATAAGGCCCATCAAAGAGCATGCAAGACTATTAATCACGAAAAATCATTCAAAACAAACCATGAAATCAAACATTGATCTTATTTTTCTTGTAAAGGAGATTCACAAATCTCATTACATGTTTTGGAAAATGAGTTTATAATAGTATTGCATTATAAGATTAGGGTTTAGGGTTAAGCGATTTAAAGATTAGGGTTTAGCATTAAAAGATTAGGGTTTAGGGTTAAAAGATTAGATTCTAGGGTTTTATATATATAATAAATGTGTACCACCTATCCCATTCTTGAATACTGAGTCTCACAAGTAAGTGTATAATGTGTATTGGGTTTTCAAGTAGATTTTGGTAGCATTTCCCCACTGTTCTCTAAGTATACTGATGTGCATGGGCAAATGCCCACCAACATATGTACTTAGAGAACAAATGGGGAAATGCTGATGAAACATCATGAAAACTGAATATACATTATACACTTACATCCTAAGTGAGATTAAGTGTTCAAGAATAGTCCCAAACTGGGGACTATCCAACTTACTCCTAATGAGTAAATCTCAGATGGGTTTCTAGGCCATAATACAATGTTCTCATTTATATACCTACGATCCTAGTTTCATCATTCATATCCTAGGTTGATTTACAATAACAACATTTTGTAGTCTTAATCATACCCTAGTTTAGGTACCATATTCTATAACATTGATTTCAACATCTCCAATGTACATGCATGTTTAGAATCAAGAAAATCATTACACATAAATGTTCATATCCTATCATTCATAATTTATTTCAAAATTTCAAACTAGCTCATGCATTATCATCATCAATCCACATCATACAATATGGATTCATGTAAATGTTAGGGTGACACATCACTATCAAATCAATGATTGAACATTAGGGTTTTATTTGATTCCTGGCTCAAACACACATATTTGTTTATTGATACAGGAGCTGATAGGGGGATAAGAAACTTACCTGTAGCAGTAGGGGAAGAAGTCTGGCGGAGTTGAGCTCGAAAGATCCGGTGGCATTGAGCTCCAAAGCTTCAACGGTGTTGAGTGCATCAACTCCTCAAGTTGTGAGCACAGCAGCTCGCTTGGCCGACTTCCTCAGGCGGTGAGCACAACAACTCATCAGCATCCTTAGGTCCAAGCTCCTCGCAACGGTAGGCGAGGGGATATAGAACGGTAGTGCACGACATACAAGAAGATAGAGTAGCAGAGGAGCAGAGGTGGTAGCTAGAAGATAGAGATTGGCTGAGCGAAGAGCGGTAACGGAATCGCCAGACCTAGCTAGTGAAATTGGGAATGAAATAGAGAAGGGGAAGAGTTTGGGTCGTGTGGGTGTTATTAAGTTAACTATAGGCATCAGTTATTACAAAAATTTTATGCTTAACACCAATAGGCATCATTCACACATGAAAATTGACACCTATCTGTAACTATAAACAAAAAAATTTGCACCCGGCCAGGGTGTTTGTCATCGGTTTCTAGATACAACAACTGAAGTCTATACACATCCTCATCGGTTCTTTGGTAAAAACCAATGACATATGAGGGGATAAATTTTGCCTCATGAAGGATTTTTAGCAGTCAGTTCCTTGTCAAAATCCGAAGACTACTTAGGGATAAAAAATTTCACAAGGGCTTGGCGCAAAACATATGTCGTTAGTTTTAGTACAACCGACGCCAAATTGAAAATTTTGGAGACAATTCTTTTCCCTAGAAAATTAAATTTTGTAGGTGATTTTGGACGTCGGTTTTTATCTCAACAAACCTACGTTAAAGAAAAAGCAATACATGTGTCTTTTGTAAATTGGCCGGCCTTCACATATAGGTGACAATTGTCATTTTTAGCCGACATCATAGTATAGTGGCATCGATTTTTTAGTTTAAACCTATGCCATCAAATGTAACTTTATATGTCATTTATGTACTAGTGGTTGAAGATGACCTATCAAAAGTCCAACATTCGACTATGTATTTACCTCCATTAAGAAGAAGGCATCATGGTTAGAAACTTGGTGAAGAAGAAAAGAAAGAAAGAATTATGATCCAAGATACATAATTCTCCAAGGTTGAAGATGGGCATGGTATCACCTTAGAGAAGATTCTCAAACATCCTCTTGCTCCTTGAGATCTTAGAGTCATCCAACAAGAAAGGAATTAAATGAGATTTGAAAGGTTTATTTGCTCGAGAAAAGAGGGGCTTATATAGTTGAGTTTCAGGAGAGAGAGTATATGTGAGGTGTCATCACCATATGTAACTAGGTGACACGTGTCCATGCATGATGGAACCATGCAGAAATAATTATCTCATCTTGAAAAACTCTTGTGAATAATCCAAATATGTGATATCGACCATTGGGTAGCGTGCTTGACAAGATATCACAACCCAATATCACTTTATATGCAAACTGATACATCTTTTGCAAGGAACATCAAACCCTGATAGGCTTCACCTACTCTAGGTTCTTAACCCAATATGAATACTTCCACAAAGTTTCTAAACCTATATGGGACCTCCTCTATGGTTTATAAACCAATAGGCACTCCCATATACTCTCCATAGCTCAACACAACATTATCTTGGGTTCAAGATACTCAACATTCTTTGGTTCTTTCACCACTAAGAGTGCTATCACTCCACCAAGACTAAAAAAAAGTGCTCCCTCCTTTATCTTTTCTAAAAATGATGCTAAGGAAGAGAAAGGACACTATATAGGTGGTAAATTTCACATTAACCCCATATTTTTGGTAAATTGCAATTTGCACCAAAACTATCATATATAACACAAACAACCTTCAAACATGCTCAAACTTGAAACTTGAGCTCTCCTTAAGTCTTAATTATTTTTAGAAATATTAATTTAAGGTTCTAATCATCTTAATTAGACAAAAAATCTAGGGTTACCTCATAACTAGGGTCAGGGGTGTTATAGAAAGTATCACCTGGTATAGGGTTGACTCTGTAGCCAATTCTAGAAAGGATAAGTTGAGTATGTGTCATGTGCAATAGATCCTGTGTTGACCTTGGGTGAAAGAATAGTATGTTGGTCATGTTTTGTGACATCACCCTGACATCAAGGAACTATGTGGAAGTTTGAAATTATGATGCGTGAGTAGTATCCATCTCCTTTTTCTTGGGATTTTGGGGGTGAAATCCTCGCTAGGGGTTTATTGCTTGTAAGGACCTTGACCTGGGTTTTGGGATAACCCTATTTTTTTTCTTAAATAAGTTGCTTACAAATTTAATCTAATCCTTTGAGGTGTTTTGTTATCATGTGACATGTTTATGTTTCATGTTTGGTTCTATTTGAATGATGTTTGAGCAATGTTTGCCTATTTTGGACCAAAGTGCAATTTACCCAGGATGAGGGGTTATATTACAATATGTCACATGATTAGTGTACCCTTAGTGATTTAACATCATAAGAGAGAGAATGATTCTATGGGGCACCTTGTAGAAATCCTAAATTCCAAGTTGAGCTTGTATGGTTGATGCTTTGGTTTATGTGCTAGTTTTGGTGTAAATTGCAAATTACCCAAAGTCAGGGGTTACTATGCAATTTTCCATCTGTTGAGTGTTTCATACCTCTCTTGGAGTCATCTAGAGGAGAGAGGGAGAGGTGGGCACCTTGTTTGGATCTTGTTTGTATGGCAACTTATTTGGTGGTGTATGGAGCACATGTATGAGATGTGACTTGCACTTAGGTGGGATATCTCGGGTTAGAGAACCTTGGAGAGGCTTCATATCAGTTTGTGGGTGTGTAGGGTTGTAAACTATCAGTTTGTGAAGTGTGTAGAGTTGTTCTCTATCGGGTTGTGAGTGTGTGGGGTTGTGCCTATCGGTTTGTGGGTTTATGGAGTATGCTCGATCAGTTTGTGAGTATGTTGGGTTTTGCCATATCAGTTTGTGAAGGGTGTAGAGTTTTGCATATTGGACATGATTTTGGAAGGAGACCTAGAGGACGAGATCTATACTAGATCTTATAACCACATCTTGCATGTTGTTGCATGTGACCCTTCTTTGTGGACTAGTGTCACCTAAGGTGATGACACCTCTCCTTTGATTTCTCTTTCTTCCCTCAAGTAAATAACCCCCTCCTCCTTCACACAAGTAAACCCTTTCATCCACTATTGTTCTTATCCTCTTGGTGAACAAGCTTGGAATCTTGAGGAGATAGAGGAAGACCCATGGAGCTTGGGAGTTCAAATTCCTTACTCATTTTCTTGTTCAATCTCCATCTTGGTGAGTTATGTTTCTTTGATGACCATTCCTTTAAACTCTCTTATTCATATTCATCTTCTACTTTGAGCCATGGATCATACCTTGGATGAAGGTTGGTTGGGATGTGGTTATCTCTCTCCTTCTACCCTATCTTCTTGATCTACCATAACCATGGCTTCTTCTTCTCCTTCTTTCTTGAGGTGATGTTGAGGTCGAGTTAGGACTGTTGATGGATCATCATCAAGTTAAGGAACATGTGCTTTGGAGCTTTGATCATGGAAGCTTGGACTCTTGATGAAGACCTTCTTGAGGTGGGCTATATAACTCTTAACCTCATTTGTTATTAACACTCTTCATATGCTATGTTGTACTTCATCTCTAGTTTGGTTATCTCTTCCACGTGAGTAGTTTTTGGTAGTTTGAGATATGTTTTAAAGATGGAGTTTCATTTCATTACTTCCCATGTCTCGCACATTCTTTCCATGATAATAGGTGTACTAGTAGACGAGTCTCCTAAGGTTGAAGATGACTAGGTCAACACATGGTGGTGTGTGGGGTCATCACAACTTATGGTGCAACAATCTGACACACCATGTGATAGGTCATCATGACTTGGGGATGTCTAGGCCAAAATGTCCTGTGGATGTTTACGTCATCATGGGCTGAGAAGGTTAGCTTGTCTTGTGTTTGTTAAACCAATATGGTAGATTGACCTTGAAGAAGCTAACCCGTCATAACCTAAGAGTGCCTAAACTAATATGATGCCTAACCGATATGTGTTGCTAATCCAAGAGGGTGTTAGCCGTCATGGCTATGGATGTACCTAGTGGGGTTGGTCTATATTGAGGGCTAACCGTGATGCCCTAGTTGGGTGGAGTCCAACACACCCCTAGGGTGATGCTACTCGATACATCCTAACCCGTGATGCCTAGCCAAACCCTTAACCTAAGCAACTTCATACTATGTGATGCCCGACACACCACATGTTTCCCATCACACCTTCAAAAAGGGGTTGCCCATCACACTCTCAAGGAGCTAAACTGATGCATCTCTTGTGTGGATAATCTGATACCTCAAGTGTAGCTAAAACATCACCCCTTATGTGTAGTCAACCCGACATGCTTGGACAAGATGGGCTAAATTGATACACCTCATGGTAGTCCAAACGGATACCTTAGATGAGCTAACCCGACACACCATGATATTTTCAAGCCAATACAAGTGGAAGAGGTGAAACCGATATCACATGATGATGGTTTAAGGGTATAATACTCAATGATGTACACTTATGAGCAATGCATGATATAGAAGGGTGTTATTTTGGGATAATGTATGATTAATTTTAATTGCTTCTCCTAAATCTAGTGCACCATAAGATGATGTTACTATGAGTGGTCCATACTTAACTAAATAGCTTAGCCCTAAAATCACTCAACAATGTGGGATGTAAGTGATGTAGGATTTAATGGTTGAGTATCCATACGATAACCTTAATCATGGAATAATATGACCCATATGCTCATTTTAATGAAATATTACAATCCATGACAAATGTCTACTATATTTCCTTTTCATATAATCTTAAGTTGTGGAGTAAGGTTAATGATACAACTATGTGAATATACATCAGGGTGGTGATAAGTCTTGTTAGATTACATAGTGACCACCTTTGTGAAGAAATTGTATAAACAATTCTAATGATTATAAAGGTGCCTTGTGGATAGTTTGGAATGAAACCCTGTAGTTATGCAACCTATGGTTCGACTCTCCATAGTATAATATGTGGTTAAGGATTTGTAAGAATAAATAATATATGGGTCGCCTAATGATGAATCGTCAAATTGGTTCAATGATCAATATGTTATTATAATGCACCTTGTAACCCTCACATAACTTAATGAAGATGATACACATATACACTTATGAAAGGATGATACCTGGTACTGATGGTATGATGATTGATTCATATATAACTAATGTGGTCCAAACCTAAATAAGTTTCAAGAAAGTGGGAATTGGTGTAATTAGGGTTTGGTGGTGTAACCATGAAGTAAAACCCTAATCGATTCTATATGAAGAGTTTTGACCCTAATTCTAAGACTGGGTCATAGTATTAAATGTGTGCGAATAGAAAGCATGATATTGTTCTCTCTCTTAATTACATGGCTTTAACCTTGGGAGTTAATGGGGTGTTATAATTAATGAACACTATGAAGGTGGTTAAATAATATTAAGCATTGGTTATGAACCTTGATAAGGGAACACGGGAAGAATGAATATGTGAATGTGCATACTTAGCTATATTGTCTAATTCTTAGCCTTATACACTCAAATTGGTGGGAGGTAGTGAAAGTCATAGATTTGAGATGGAATAATGCTTGAGAACCTTTAGTGGAATCAACATGAAGCCTAATACTACATTAGAGATCTTATGATGCTTTGCTGGCTTTTGTTAAAGGTGATTAAGGTGTTTTAATATCTTCTCTCCCTGAAAATAATGGCTAATGGTTGTTATGGTAAGTACATGTGATTTGGCATGAGTAATACATATATTCTCAATGAGGCATGATGAGATAACCATGAATCATAAGTTTGATACGATGGGTCTTAGGACCTGGTAAAGGCTTAGTGCCTGGTTGAGGTGATAACCTCTAGTACTGGAATGAGGGATTTATGTCCCAAGATAATATGATGATGATGATAACGTTGTGGCTAGAAATGATATTGTAGCCTTGTCGCTGGTAGTGATACAATAGCCTTGTAGCTGACAATGATACAGTAGCCTTGTAGCTAGCAGTGATATAATGTTATGAGATGATGAGAATAAGTTTAAACGAGTATATATGATGTTGTAATACTATTCCCTATATTTTTAAGGATTTGTTTGTTATTTGAACGTTGTAACTTGATTGATGCTAAAAGACACTTTAATTGGTCTAATTAATCAATTGGAATTTAATCATGTAGCTTGCCTTGGGCCATAGATCCATTTAGTGTCAGCATTTGGTGGATGGTGAAATGAGTAACTCCTATGCGAAACTCGGAGCGCATACTATTGAGTATGCAGGGACAACTTGGTACCCTAATATCAAGAAATTGAGGGTGACTGTGGCCATGTGTGAGCCTCAGATCACGCCTCATGATGTGACACAGGATTGGTTGCGGGCCATACCCTGGAATAGAGTGTGGCTTTGGGCCATAGCTCAGTGATATGTGACACAAGATTGGCTATGGGACGTACCCTAGAATAGAGTGTGGCTGTGGGCCATAGATCAGCTCACTAGCACCATGACATGTACCAAGGTGGGCTAGGTTTGCACCGCTAGACTATATGTCACTGGAAGCAGTTGACTCATGATGTCACTGCATGTTCACTCATACTGACTGAGGAAGGTGAGGTTGTGGATTCTGAATCTTCCACTAAACCTTGTATGGCATTGATTTTGACTTAGCAGTGGTCGGTTGGATTTGGGTAGGATGACTCAAATCCTCAGGGCATAATAAATACATAATCAGTCGAGTAGAGTACATGTATAGAATCAAATACAGAAATATTGGATGAATCCTTGCTTTGCTTTTATACTGTTAGTTTATAATAATCATACATGTTCTGCATATTCCTTTTAAATTTCTAATTTTTCTATTAATCATTGGCAAGTGCAGTTACTGCTCTATTTACTTCATCCCTAAGATATATATCATTTAGATAATTATGTACAATATGCTCAATATGTTAATCTACCTGCTTAGTTATTTGTGATAATAATAAAGTTGATGGAGAGTGATATCTCTCACTGGGACTGTGTGTCTCATCCTATTGGTTAAACATCTTTCTAGGTGGACATTCATACTGAGTTAAAGATCGTGTGGTTGGGGATAATACTATAAGAAAACTACACATGGTGGATCATGCTATATGAACAGTGTCTAGTAATAGAGTCATATGTGTTGTCCCTATACTCTCAGGTCCTTGGGGGTGTTCTCGATGTGTTTTGTAGACATGATGATCGATATGTGATTTCTGGCTTGTGTTCCTCTGGTAGTATGCATATACATGTGGAACTATTTTTTCATGTAACATGTTGATTTGAATGTGAGGATGTAGCACCTAGAACATATGTAATGAAATGCAAGTATTAAATCTTGTGTAATAAATCTCAGCTCATGGTGCTTGTTGCAAATCAATTTTAATTTCCTATGATTTTTGGCAATCCACTATTTATGGTTGATCATATTTTAAGTTTTGAGTAATCTCGCTTTGTGTGACAATGGGTGTCACAGTCGGTATGAGAGACAATTTTGAATACCATTCCATGTTATCCATGTATCACTCTCATGGTGGTTTTGTCAGATACACTGTTCTTTAACACGTACATGTGAGCTTGACTTGATATCACATATCATGACTAATGAGATTCTATCGTTAGTAAACACACAATATAGTCTTATGTATTATTGTTGTCTATTTTGCTTCGATAGTAATATATGACTAGGTACATAACAAGATTGTATACACTCTTATCATACATATGATCTCATCATTAAGATCCTCAACCTGAAGACATATGTCATCAATTAACATCATTCTTTAGACATCTATTGTGTATGTGTCATTATCTCATGACTAAGACAAACATAATAGACGGAATTACCTTTAGTATTATCAAATTAGTTATCCAATGCCACACTCCAATCATCATATCATTGTCTCTTTGAACATACATAGTAATAGACTCCCACCTACACTTAGAGCCAGCCACCCATGAATCTTAGTTCTAAAAGATCTTTAACATGTCCATCATGTTTGTTCTGAAAGCACTTTTATAGCGGGTTTAGCAACATTTGCTTCATGTTGGTATTTTGCAAGATTCACATCTCTTTGTTGTATGACGTCTCATATGAGATGGAAGTGCCAAAGTATGCTATCAGGGATTCCTTGCCTAACCAATAGCTCCACTTGTTGTCACAATACTTCTACTGTGTCATCAATGGTTGGAACCTCCCACAAGTTCATCTATATGAACTTCTTGATCCATACAATATCCTCTTCTATTCAGATAATATAGAGATACCTCACTTCTATTGTAGATTTAAATTACTTCATTTAGCTTGGAACCCTTTCCAGCTTAAAATTCTCGGTGAAGGTCAAACATAAGTTAGATTGTGATCATTTATTTGTCATTTTGGAAACTTGCATCGGTGTAACCCTATACACTCAACTCTTCCATAAAAAAGGAACCAATACTTTTCTATTCTTCTCAAGAACATAAGGATGTTCTTTACAGTAGTTCAATGACCGTCATTGGAATCAAACAGATACCCTCTCGTCAAGTCTAATATGTATGAGATTGCTAGATAGGTATATATATCATCTCATCATGTCCAATACATATGAGATAACAATATATCCTCTCATCATGTCCAATACATATGATATAAAGGGATAAGTACACACCATTTTATTCAAGATAGATCCAACTGTGAAAGCATATGACATCTATCCATGTGTTCTTGTTCTTCACAAGAACTAGGAAACTAGGCTCTTGAGAGACTAACTCCATGGAATCATAGACATGTTTTCTATCATGGATTCTTGCATGTTGAACCCTTTCATCATCTTGCTAATGTATGCTCTCTTTCTTAGGTCAAAAACTTTTTAGATCTATCTCTATAAATCTCAATTCCTATCACATAGAATGCTTCACCTAAACCCTTCATAGAGGAGGTACTTTCCTTGCCAGTTTTAATATTTATAGGATAAGGACATCCTTCCCCATCATTATGTGGAATGTAAATATGCTCCCACTAAATATTTTGTAATCACATATTTCATCTTTATTCAGACTCAAGTCAAACTCTTTGGCTATCTTTTCAACATTGAAGATTCCAGTTCTAAAATGCTTTCTTCAATCCAAAGATTGACCTTTATAGCTTATAAACTTTATTTGCATTTATTCATTTATAAAACCTTTACATTGTGTCACATACACATCCTAATAATTATTCCATTTAAGGAATTTGGTTTTAGCATCCATATGCCAAATCTCACTTTCATACTAAATGCAATTGCGAGCATGATCAGGATGAATTTAACCATGGTAACAGGTAAAAGACTTCATCATGTTCAACACCTTGAACTTGTTTGAACCTCATTATAACCAAATCTACCCTTCCATGTTGGCCTTCTTCTTGAAAATCCAAATGCACCCAATGGGCTTCACCCCTTCTTGTGGATCCGTAAAGGTCATACCTTGTTAGTTTACATGGAGTCCATCTTGGGTCTTATGTCCTCAAGCCATGTTTCATATTTTGGTTTCTCAATAGCTTCTAGGTAGGTAGTTGACACATCAAATATGACCAAATCACCGCCTTCTTTAGGATATCATAATCATTCAAATTCAAGGCATGTTCTACTAGATCTGTAAGGTTTTGTGTGATACATAAGGAAGTTGAGATTCTACAACAACTTGTGATTGTCATTGTTCCCACTATACCTCTTTTAAGTTCAATGTTTTCTTATCTGTCTTGAACATTTCAAGTTCTACTTTTACTCCAACTGATTCCTTTAGAACTAAGTTCCTCTTCATGAATGCATCCATCATTGCAACATACACCTTTGTGGTTAGATTGGGATAAAATTGTATTTCAACAAAATATCATTTATGTGATATATTGATGATAAAGCTTTTAAGAAAATATTTTCTTATATAAGCTTTCAATCCTGATCACCACAAAAGACATATTGGGACTCCTCTTGTGCCATATCTCATATGGTGTCTTTTGAACCATTTTTAATGGTACATTGTTTTAGTGTAAATCATGTTCCCAAGAGAAATTGTAAGTTCAACTAGATTTTATTGATAATTGCACCATGACTTAACAAGTTGTGATACCTTCTTTCTAACACACCATTATGTTTCAGGTGGAGTTCATTGTGATACATAATCATGATCTCCCAGAAGGTTCTAAAACTTCTTGGTTTAAAATATTTCAACATCGGTCACATCGAAGTATCTTAATACTTTTACCAAGTTAGTTACGTACTTCATTCAAAATCTCCTTGAACACTTCAAAAGATTCATACTTGTATTTCATTAAATAAACTTCCATATCTACTAATAACATCAATAAGTATAATATGGTACTAGTAACTACCTTTAGCATCTGTTCCAAAAAGTCTATATACATCAGCATGTATGAGCCCTAATGGAGCAATCGCTCTCCCACTACATCTAGTAAAGATGCTTTTGTCATATTGCACAACAAATAAGATATGCATATCTCTATTGGTTTTATAACCAAAAGAGTCTAGATAACCATCATATGGATTCTAGAAATGCATTTCTCATTTATGCTCTCTAGATGACACTTCTATAGGTACTAATTGTTGGACTCATCAAGTCATTCAATATACATGTCATACACATTTTGTCTTTAGAACTATCAAGTATAGTTTGTGAGACATAGGGTATTTCCATTCAAGATCTTATCTTTTAAAATGAAAAATCAATTCTTATCCATATAAGATACATGATGTTTTCATAAATGGTAGGTAAAACTATGGTAGGTATATAACATCAATTCACTATTTCTTTTATATGCCCATGAATGACAGATTCCAATAGTAGTGGCAGCAACTATTTCTCTATAAAGTTATAGCTTACTTCTTCTTAGGTCCTGAAGTAGAGATCTCTATTTCCTTCTTCTTCCTCTGTAAAGAGGATAGTTCCTTTCTAATGTCCTGACAGGTGACAATGGTGGCACATTCTTTCCTTAATCCTATAAGTGAAAAGGACATATTCCTTGTGCACTTACCCCTCTCGATATATTGAGTACAAAAGACTTGAACTTAAACTTAGCCTCAAAACTCTTCCCGGCCTTGCCTTTGCCCTTGGACTCACTTCTGCTGAACACCATCATGGATTTGTCGTTCTTCTTCCGTGCTTAGATATTAATCACGTTGCCAAGAATTTGATAAACTGACTATATGATTCAACCAAGGATTGTAGAATATATGTGGTCAACTCTTGACCAAAACTAAATCCCAGTCTTTCCACAGTTCCAATCATATTGAGCACATAGGGCTCTATTGGATGTCCCTCTGTCAGTTTGCACTCAAACAATGCTTTAGATACATTACACCTTACTTGCTTTACATTATTCTTAAGATGTGTTACCATCTTGAGAATGTCCATGTTTTTTATGCAACTCATAGTTCACGCAACATAGCATAAGTTACTCAATGTCTATGGCATCATTGGCATGCTTCCAGTAAGGATCCATTTTATCCTTAGGCACATTTTAGAGAAGGTTCCTATAGATCTGGTCTTTCAAGGACATAGAGATTTCTCTCATTTGTGAGAATATTTATCAAAGTCCTAAACCAGATGTGAAATTTAAACCCGGTTGGTTTTTCCCTTCTCAAGGACTGATCGCAATGTTAAAGTGTTTGTCATTGTCTACAAAAGAAATTTTGAAGCTTTTCAAACCATTTTTTATTTATTTGATTTGTTAAGTCAACGATATTAGTTAGGAATTTAATTAATTACTTCTCATACTATTTTTCTCAAATTTACAACCCTCATGTATAAATTTGTAATGTTTTAATGTATAATTTTCTAGTGAGCTAAGATCCATATTTCATCAAATCATGAGTCAGCTTTGGTTGATTGCCCACAACTTGATTATTTAGGTAAACAATGTTTGTCAATTGCATCTTATGCAACTCTTGGATAGATGGTGTGCACAACTCTTTGTCAAATTTATCTATATTTGTCTAGGTACTTAATCCCATTAAGATCACCTAGTTAAGCCTAACCCAAAAGCCAACATGATAGAGTACGTACCTTGCTTTGGCACATATACATACCTACCATCACACTTACATGAGACATATGGTGCACCATGCTTCGGCATGACCTATGCTTGGTTGATCAAGCTTTTCATATTTGTAGCTTATGGAAAGCATCTTAGACTTAACATTTATTGAGGGATTTCATATATAAATACATATACATATCCAATCACCACATACTCATGTATCATATACATTCTATAACCACAAATGAAAAACATGCAATATGAAACACACAAGCGATGGTTATGGCCATATTATTGTAATTCCTTGGAGACATAAGGAATTACTACCATATAGGTTCCACTTCATATGCAACCTATTGTTGATGAATATCTGAGCTTGGGCCAATCTGGGTTGATTAGTTCAACTCTTGAACCGGTCGACTCACCTCCTGGTCGCTCGGTTGAGCTCTTGAAATGGTTGTCTGGTCTTTAGGTTCAATTGACGTTTAGACTCCTCTAGTCGATTGGTTGGGCCACCATTGGATCGGTACATCCTCCTATCATCTAGCCTCCTCAGTCCTCCAGCTGATCAATTCATCAGGGATGGACATTTCATCTGGTTCAAAACATCTTCTCACAATGAAACATAAATTAAATCTATCCTATATCTCATTACATTGTAAAAGGGAAAAGCTCAAGTTATATTTGAATGGAAACAAGAAGAAGAATATTAATTTATATTTATCAAGGAGAGAGAGTCTTGGTATGCAAATTGAGATATAAATAGGAATAATTAACCACAACCATGCACACACAGATCTGGTGTTATTGGCCATAACCATGCTAAACATCCACCACCAAAACCGATTTTAGGCCAACACATGTGAATTATACACACACACACACATACACACACACACACTATATATATATATATATATATATATATATATATATATATACATATATATATATACACAGAGATAGAGAGAATCTGGCTGGAATACACTTGAGTGTATGGATCACACGCTACACTCAAGTTGTGTTTGCATATAAAGACTATTTTTTTATAAAATGTAAACCACTATTCCTCATTGTCATATTATGATTAGGCTACAAACAAATTTTGAGCCTATTTGGATGAGTGTAAGTCACTCATCCAAGGGCAACAAAATTGATGCACGAAACTAATTTGAAATGCATAATTTTTGTGGTCTTCATAACATGACCTATAAATGTCTAAATGGGCTCAAATGTTGTATATGAGATATTCACAAGATGTGTAAGAAGATCAACAGATTAGGTTTTTAAAAAAGATATTGCATCATGGAAAACTACTGGAGTGTATTCTGCTCTAGATACACTCGAGTGTATTCTAGCCTGACTCTCTCTCTCTCTCTCAAATATATATATATATATATATATATATATATATATATATATATCGATTTGTTGAGTCAGATGTTGAATTTAATCGAATATGCAGATTAACTAGTATTAATATTCACATTGTATGCAGTAAATTAATCTAATCATTTCAATTTAAATCCCAGATACAATGCAATTGGCGTGGTTGTGATACCACTGTAAGGAAATCTAGGGCAGATATAGGTAACAGAAACAAAAAAAATAAAAGCTAGATTCCCTTGAACAACAAGATCATGTTAACAACAATGTATCTAGGAAGGAAGGTTTGCAAGGTTGTACTTGGTCTTACAGCAAGTCTAGCAATATTACCCTTGCAGTTGTATACTTCTTCTTTAGGAAGTAGTACACTCCTTCAGTAGCAAAAACAATCAAATAGTCATCTACACCGTCCTCTAGATGCAACACCACAGACTACGATTGACGATGTCTTCGTAGCAGTAGACAACAACCTCCCAACTCTAGAGTAGTCCATGCAGACCATCAAGAACTCCATGCTGCACTACTAGAGCCAACGGGAAGGAGTTGTCCCTTTCGAACGTCAATATGATAAGTTGACTTACTCTCCCAGAATTGTCTCTCCCTTTCTATGCCATCCTTTATTAGGTAGGACTTGCTAGGGCTCTCTATTGGTTACCACAACCATAGAGGACAATAATTTTCAGAGCAACTATTGTCTTCTAAGAATCCCGCAATACCCCTCTATTTATAGGAGAGGCCAATGTCAGGGTTCCCAGTTGGTGTGGGAGTCGAAAGGTTCAGATTCAAGAATTTTCTAGAATTGGTCAGTTTGTGCAGTGAACAGATCTATTTGTCCAGTTTCACATTGTAAATCACATTGGTATTCAATGTACAACTAATGCACAACATGACATCAGCATCAATCCTTAATCCAATCAAATTGACCATAAAATTGGGCAGTTCATCCCATGAACTGGTCGGTTGGGACTAGTGAACCGCTCGGTTCACTATGTGAACCATTCGTCTCACTCCCTGGTTCAACCATTGATCAACCAATGTTGATTCTAATTGACCTGACACTCCAAGCAATCGGTTCAACACTTGAACTGACCGGTTTAGAGTCCTGTCAGTCAATTTTGAACCGTAGTTGTTTAATTGAATACCTAAAAACCTTTAGTAATAAATCGAAACATCATTCATGAATATACTCCTTTATCTAATTCTATCCTATGTGTGTGACCCTATAGGTGTAGAATTATGTTGAAAGTGAATGTCATCAACTAACTTATTACATCACAAACAAAGAGTGGTGTCTAAAAACATATCATTTCTACCCAAGTAATTCAGAAAGTTGCAGAAAAACTTCAACCTACAATCCGTGATTAGTGTTACCGTAATCATATAGTTCTTTTGTATATGATATTCGGGTTGAAATTGAGGCATAGAATTGTCATCCTTGCAATGTTCAATATATGTTCCTTGAACTAAAGCAGACTATTTGAGATGCATGTGAGCTTACATATCATACATTGAGTCATATGAGTATGACCATACATTTCTTACTCTCGCTTATGAAGAGGCCCTAGATATCAATCTCCTATAGGAGGGACAAATCCCATCTACATCACTCACATTCATGCCCCATGTGTCACATTATACCCAATCATCACCATTATGGCAACCCTTATTCAGGATCACATTGGATGATGTCAAAGTGCATGAATGACATGCGATGAATGTAGAGACTTTTAGTCTAAGAACCACTAGCACCACTGTTACTATGAGAGATGATTCTAACTGCCAATCTGTGGTATCCATGTATAACTCTCTTGCTGGGTCTGTTTGATACATTATTCTTTAACATGGACATGTGTGCTTGTTTTGATATCACATATCATGACTAATGAGATTCTATCATGAGCCAACACACACTCTAGTCTTATGTATTACTATTGTCTATTTTGCTTCCACTGTAATATTTGAGTAGGTACATAACAAGATTGTATTTACTCCTCTCATACATATGATCTCATCATTCATGTCCCCAACCTGAAGACATATTTCATCAAGTAAAATCATTCTTTAGACATCTACTATGTATGTGTCATCAACTCATGACCGAGATAAACATAATAGATAGAATTACCTTTATTATTATCAAATCAAGTATCCAATGCCACACTCCAATCATGATATAGGCCATACATACTAACAAATCACCGAACAACCTACAAGTGATATCAGAGCATAGGTTTCACATATCTAAATTCAGATGGTGAAGGATGATGATGTGATGATGATTAAGTTTACAAGTACAAATTGGCATATCTGGAAGTCTAAGCTAGAGGATATTCTGTATAGTACGGATTTTATATGATCCTATAGAGGGACAAACAACAAGGGAGTGTGTCTGATGCATATTGGGAGAAACTATCAAACTAGACCATGGGATGTAAAAGTGGCTTGATATTTCACCATTCCACCACTTATCAGAAGATACCAATGCAAATGATATATGGGAAAAGTTCATGAAAGTATACTAGAGGAATACTGCTATAAATAAAGCTTTCTTTATTAGGATGTTAGTGAACTTGAGGAACCGATATGGCACGAGCATTGTCATCCACATGAATGAATTTCAAATCCTTCAAAATCAACTAGGGTCCCTGAAGTTGGTTCTTGACGTTGAACTCCATACACTACTTCTTCTAGGATTATTGCTTGACAATTGGGAGACTCTCACTACTACAATCCTTAAGGAAAGTTGATTCTTAATCAGGTGAAGAAGAGTCTATATAATGAAGAGACTCAACGATGAGCCTCAGGTGATAGAAGGTCATAGGTGAACTTCATGGAGAGTAGGAGAAATGGAAGAGCAAGATACTATGATAGATCTCAGTACTGTAGGCATCCCAACACCATGGAAGGGATCATGGTAGATCTAAGTCAAAAAGTATAGGATGCTTCCATTGTAGAAAGTCGGGCCATTTTAAAAAGGATTGCAAGGTTTAAAAAAAAACAAACATGGTTCAAAAGCCAAAGAAAAGAAGTATGTCAACAAGATTATTGCAACAACAATTTCAAATGACATGAATGATGATGATGATGTGGTCCTAACATTCCACGAATAGTGTTAACATGCTATTGGGAATGATTCTGAGGGCGGATACTGAAACTTCTTATTATGCTTTACATACTAAGGATTTATTCACTTCATATAGGTTAGGAGACTTTAAGAGGGTGAATATGGGAAATGCTAACTTCTCTAAAATTACTAGGCTGGAGACATTTGTGTTCAAACAAGTATTGGATGCACACTCACACCAAATGATTTTCATCGTGTTTGATATTTGTGATTGAGTTTGATGTTTGGTTCTTTCTTTAAAAGATAAGGATGTCATCTTCAGTTTGGTTATTGTATGAGGTAAATTGTCTTGCATATTAACCAAGACCCAACTTAAAGTGCTCAAAGGCGGTGGTATACATGTAGTTGAGGATTACCAGGAAGATCTATATCACATATGATTAGGACACATGAATGAGAAGGTTTAATATATTCTACCAAAGTATAGATTGATTCCATGTGTAAAGGACACTATTCTGAGCTCGTATATTCATGTCATACATGAAAGAATCAATGAGTTTCTTTTTAGATAAATTAAAGGTGAAGTCAAATGTTATATAGTTAGTTCATTCAGATGTCTTTGGTCTAATTGAGGTGGCTTCAGTAGGTGTTTATGGGTACTTTTTCACATTCATTGATGATGTATCTAGGAAGGTATGGGTCTACTTGTTGAAGACCGACGATCAAGATTTTTAGTGTTTTCAAATAAATTCATGCCATGGTGGAGTGTAAGGTAGAGAAAAAGATGAAGTGTATCCATAATCAAGGAGAGTACACTATTAGGGAGTTCCAAACTAGTGTGTGCACCACGACATATGACATGACAGGTCATAGACCAACACACCATAGTATAATGGTACAACTAAGTGGATAAATCTTACCACAGTAGAGAAAGTTAGATTTATGGTGAAGACAACATAATTGTAAAGGCATTCTAGGGTGAGGCAATGAGCATTTCCTACTATTTTACTAATCAATCTCCTTTAGTTGATTTGGGTTTTGAGATACTAGAGTAGGTATGGACAAACAAAGATGCATCATATGCTTGTCTATAAGTATTTTGTTGCAAGGCATATATGCACATTTTCTAAAGGAAAAGTAGAAAAAGTGGGATTATGAAGCGGTGCCATGTACATTTCTTATTTATGGATATCAACATTTTGTCTACACATTATGGGATCATATAAAAAAGATAATGAGCAGACACAAAGATGTGACATTCTATGAGAGTTAGATTGTGACAAAGCCTATGATTGATGATGTACAGGTTGTAGGATCTGGTGATAGTTTTTCTGATGATGACAAAGATGATCATGATCAACATGAGCAATAGAGTTACAACACATCAAGTGTTTCTATTCCAGATGCATAGTTGATTGATTCGGTTTCACAGTTATAGACTTCTAGGTAGGGGGAGAAAGAACATCACCAGGAAGAATTGTAATACCCCTGACCCTAGTTATGAGGTTACCCTGGATGTTTTGCCTAAGTAAGATGATTAGAACCTTGCCTTAATATTTTGAAAAATAATTAAGACTTAAGGAGAGCTCAAGCTTCAAGTTTGATCATGTTTGTGTTATATATGATAATTTTGGTGCAAATTGCAATTTTCCCAAAATATGGGGTTAATGTGCAATTTACCACCTCTAGAGTGTCCCTTCTCTTGCTTATCATCATTTAGATGAAAGAGAAAGGAGAAGGTGCCTTGTTTGAGTCTTGGTTGAGTGATATCATTCTTGGTGATTGGAATTCTATATCCTCTGTTTGGTTGAGTCTTGGGAAGGAAAACAAAACACCAGAGCCACCAAGAATAGAACAAGATAAAAATTGGACAAAAAACATATCCCTAAGAAAATCATCATCACTGTTAGAAAGGCCCCCAAGAAACTGAGAGAAAGAAGAATCAACTTATCCATCTTCAAGGCTTTGGGTAAAGACCAAAAGGTAGCAAACTTTAGAAATTAAGACAACTATAGACAAAGGAACTCTTGAATAATCTTCTTACTAACATCTTCAGGCAAAGCATATCTATTATCATGCACTCCAATATTTCTCTCCCACGAAATGTGTAAAGAGAGCTTAGAAAAAGGAATTTTTACTAACATCTTTAGGCAAAGCATATGTATTATCATGCACTCCAATATTTCTCTCCCACGAAATGTGTAAAGAGAGCTTAGAAAAAGGAATTTGTACTTCTTGTTTTGGATTTTCAGAACATCCTGAAAGGAACATTCAAGACTTCATTCAAGCCATCCCATACAACTTTAACATAGGAACAATTTGCAAAAAAATGATGGGAGCTTTCACAGTCAGATTCATAGAGAAAGCATCTTAATGGGCCCAGAAAACCAATTCTTTTCATATATTCAGATGTAGGAATTCTACCATGTATGAATTTCCACCCATTTAATTGACATTGCCTGGGTACAGATTCCTTCCAAAGCCAAGTAAACAGAGGACAAACTCTGCTAGGAGCATGAATAGATTCCCAAACAAATTTAAGGCTTAAGGTTTTCTTTTCATTAAATAACAAAGAGTATGAACCTCCATTTGGGATAGGAACACGAGTAAGAGTATTAAACAACTTCTTATTATTCCAATTCATTGGTACTAACCACGAATCTTTATCTAAAATAGAAGAAATCTTTATATTAATAGGAAGGCCAAGTTTGAGATAGGCATCCTTGCCAATCAGATCCCATAGGAAGATATTATCAGGTAACCAGGGATCCAACCATAGATGAGTATCTTTCCCATTATCAATTATGAATTTAATAAAGGCCAATAACTTCGATCTGCAATTCAAGATCTTGGAGAACATCCAAGACGTAGAAGAGGTTGCTTTAATGGACCAGAAAGAGGAATTAACAATGCATCTTTCATTTATCAACTTGACCCACAAGGAGTCTTTTTTACTAGCCACATCCCAGGCATTCAAGAAGAGACAAGATTTAGACACCTCTTCCACTTTCCTTATCGCTAATCCACCCTCCTCTTTAGGTAGAGTGACAATATTCCACTTAGCAAGATGAAGACCTATTTTTCCATCATTTTTTCCCCAAAGAAAGTCACGACATAATTTTTCAATAGCTTCCATAGTAAACTTAGGAATAGGAAAATCATAGCACCAATGGAGGTATAGCACACTTAGTGTCAATTGAATAAGTTCTAGCCTGCCTGCCATAGCTAGCATTTTGGATTTCCAGCCTTCTAACTTTGATTTCACTATATCTATCAGGACAGAACATGAAGATCTAGGAATTTTTATTATAACAAGAGGAACACCCAGAAATGAGGATGGCAAATAGTTTTCTTTGAACTTTCGAATGTCAATAATCCCAGTCTTAGAAATAAATTTCTTACTGAAAATAACTTCACTCTTCTGCTTATTGATCCTAAGACCCGATAGATCCCCAAAATTATCAAGAATTTTTAGGATAGAGCTTTCATTATCAATAGTAGCTTCCAAAAAAATCATGAGATCATCCGCAAAAACAAGGTGAGATAAAGAAATTTCCTTTGAATATTTTAAAGGGGCAAGACTATAGTCGTAAACTGCCTCATTCATGAGCACAGTAAAAGCTTGCATGACAATTACAAAGAAATAAGGACCTAATGGGTCACCTTGATGAATTCCATTTGAAGGATAGAATCTATTAGTAGGCTCACCATTAAAAAGAACTTGGTATGAAGTAGAGTAAAATACTTGAAATCCAATTAATCCAGATCGATGGAAACCCCATCCTATGAAGGAAAATAAAGAGAAACTTCCAATTGATGTTGTCATAGGCTATGGAGATGTCAACCATCAAACACATCTAACTACCCGTAGAAGACCAATTAAAATCATGTAGGATTTCATTTGACAAAAGGATAGCGCCCTTGATATATCTACCTTTAATAAAAGTATCTTGGTTGTTACTAATAATGAGGGGCATGATGCTTTGCGGTATGTTCACCAAAATCTTGGAAATAATTTTGAAAACCACATCGCAAAGAGAAATAGGGAACCTTTTTGTAATATCAGTATCAAGGTATTTAGGAATCATGGTGATAAAGGTATTATTTGATTATTTGAGAAGCTTACCATTGTGAAAGAAATCCTTAATTTTCATAGAGATATCACCTCCCATAATAGACTAGGTTTCCTTAATAAAATAGGCGTTAAAGCCATCTGGCCCTGGGGCCTTGTCAGATTTCATAGAAGCAACAATATCATTGATTTCAGCTTGAGTCACATTCCTAATGAGATTGATTCTTTGGTCATCACTTAGAGTAGGACCCGACCATATAAAGTTGTTTAAGCCTTCACAATTGTGACTACTATTAAATAGATCAAAATAGAATTCCAGGACAAATTTTTTTTTCTCAACAGAGTCATAATTGATCTAACCATTATAATTAAGGCATCTAATATAGTTTCTTTGGTGTATGTCTTTAGAGAAGAATAAAAGAACTTTGAATTTCTGTCACCTTCAACAAGCCATTGTACTCTCGATTTTTGTCTTAAGAAGCTCTGTTCAGCATTTTTAGCTTCATGCAGGATATTTCTGAGTCCCTTAGCTTCTTTTTGTAGAACCACATTCATAGGATTATGATCAGCATTAACTTGAGCTTGAAGAGCATTATGTTTTACCACTCTAACATTGTCAAATAAATTCCCAACACAATCTTGATTCCACCCTTTTAAATCATATCTCAGTTTTTGAAATTTTCTATAAACTTTTAACACAGATGACCCCTCCACTTCAATGGCCCAAGCATTTTTAACTACTTCAGGAAGCCTTCTTTCTTAGTCCAAGAGTTAATGAAATAGAAAGGGGATTTAACAATTCTCTGGTGCCCAATAGAAAGAAGAATAGACTTGTGATCACTAGTTGTATTAGAAATGAGATCACCAGAGAAATCTTCAACACAGATAAGAAATAAGTCATAATAAATGACTCTGTCAATTTTAGAAGATATGAAACCATCATCATCTTGTCTATTATCCCAGGAGAAAAAAGGACCTTTCAAGTCCAATTCATAAAGACCTTTATGCGAGATACACTCATTAAACTCAGACATAGATTTATTTGAGGGAGGATTTTTACTGATTCTTTCTTTATCTTTTCTAACAACATTGTAATCACCCAAGAAGATCCAAGGAAGATTGAAGTTCTCACAAGCAAAATCAAGGGACTCCCATAAGATGGACAGATCACTATCACCATTATGGCTGTAAACACCAGAGATAAAAAAGGAGAAGTCCTCAACCTGGACCTTGCAGAGAATTTGTTGGTCCATCTCAAGAATTTTATCTATAGAACAGATACCTGGATCCGAAACAATGACAATACGGCCCAGGGCATGAGAATCAATACTAGAGATAAACTATTTGCCGGGAAAAGATTTAGTAATAAACTTTGCTAGATTTCTTCTTCAAAGTTTAGTTTCTTGAAGGATAAAAATATTGCTTTGTAACCTATTTAATTACTCTTGGCCATTCTTAATTTTATTACTTATACCATAAACATTCTTGGAGGAAATTTTAATAGGTGGAATCATTTGGAAACTTGGTCCGTTGAGCTGATGGCCTCAACATTTTCTTCTATAGTTTCTAGGCTACTGAGAGGATAGAAAAACGAGTTAATAACTCTTGGAAAGCTACCATCAGGCAATTTAGGCACCACAGACAAACGAGAATTTGGAAACAAAGCATTCCTTGATGCATCAATTTGAACATTTGCAAAAGAGTAGGCAAGGTCCTCAAAAACTTGGAAAGGAGTGGTTGGCATAGAACCTGATCCAGTGCCAGAAGCAGAGAAAGCACCTGATCTAATGAAAACATTGTTGGGTTTTAGGGGAGACAGAGAAGGCAGCGGAAACAAAAAATTTCTCCCCCAACCCATACCGAGGAAACGCGTCAACGTCTATATAATAGGAAAGGATGGTTTGTGGAATCATACCTTGTCCCGAGGCTTGCTCGGAGACAATACCTCGCGCAATGCGCGGTCTTCAACTCTGGTCTTGGACGGTGTCTGTGCAGCTCCTGGTCGCACCGGGACTGACTCCTCCTCCTCCTACCGGACTGTCGGATGACAGTTGTCCTCCTAAGTGGCAGTGTCCTCCCGCCTCTGTAGTAGTCCACACGGACCACCTGGAACTCCACTCTCCTTGTCCCATAAGGAAGTGGAAGGAGTCGCACCCTCCTGTTGACGTACTAGTCGCCAACATACTCTCCTGCTACCAGTTGCAACTGCAGTTGTCCTTCCCTTGCTGCACCTCCCTTTTGCGGGAAGCACTTGCTCGGGATCTCTCACGGTTACCAAAACCAGAGAGAACGACAACTTCGCAAAGCAACCGGATTGCATTGAGTTGTACTCTGAGAAGCCCCCAATACCCCTATATATATAGGCGGGTCATGGGACAGGGTTCTCTGTGCCCGGCAATATGGGACTAAAACAGGAGTAGAAGGGTTCGAGAATTTTCCACAAAAAGCAACTGGTTCGCAACTTGAAATGATCGGTTCACAACTGAACCGATCGGTTCGGCTATTGAGCCGATCGGTTGGACCTGAGCTGATCGTTTGGGGCACTCCAACCGATCGGTTGGTGCTCTGAACCGATCGGTTCATGGTCCTAATCCGGCTCAAAAAGACTTTCCTTGTTTCGTTCTCAATTGGTATCGTATACCAATGTTATTCCCAATCGAATTGGGCAATTTGAAAACAAAGGAAAATTCTTGCCGACATGACTTTCCCAACTGGTCGGTTGCACCAGTTGAGCCGATCGGTTCAACTCTTGAACCGGTCGTTTCATCCTGGGAATGAGCCGATTGGCCTGGACACTCCAGCCGACTGGTTCAGCACCTCAGCCGACCGGTTCATCACATGAGCCGATCGGTTGGGAGCACAGGTTGGGCAAAATCAGTCAATTGCGATTTCAATCAATCCGATACTCCAATCAATGCGTCCAACACCTTGAACCATATGATATTGAGCTATCGACTGATTGAGTGTTTAATTGAACTACTAAACTCCTTTAGTAATCAATCTAAACATTGCTTTGTGGACAAAACTCCTCTTCCAGGTTAAATCCTATGTGTGTGACCCTGCAGGTCCATTTCACGTTGGCAGTGAAAGTCCATAACACTTATGACTTCACAAGCAAAGAGCGGTGCCTAGTCACACATCATTGCTACCCAAGTGAAAGCAGAAAGTTGGAGAACAACTTTCATCCTACAATCCGTGAATGGTGTTACAGTGAATGTATAATTCCTTTGTCACTGATATCCCAAATGAACTCGAGGCATGGAACAGTCATCATGTCAACGTTCATTCACTTTCTTGATCTCAGAGCAGATTGAAGGAGATATGTATGACATCAATATCACATACTGATTCACACATGCGTGTGCACGCCTATCTCAATCCTACTCATCAAGTGGCCTTGGATATAAAACTCCCTTAGGAGGGACAAATCCCATATCTATCACTCACCCCTCAAAAGCCCCATGTGTCAAAGCCACCCAATCATCACCTTTATAACAACCCATGTTTCAGGACTGCGTTTGATGATGTCAAAGTGTGCCCAACGACATGTGTTGAGTGCAGTGATTTCAGGTCTAAGAATCACACTCACCACCATCACTGTGAGTACTGACTGTGACTACCATCTCATGGTTCCATGTGTCAAACTCACGGTGGGTCTGTCCGGTACCTTGTTCTCTAACAAGTACCTATGTGTTTGGTTTGATATCTCTATATCATGACTAATGAGATTCTGTCATCAACCAACACCACAATCTAGTCTTGTGTGTCATTGTTGTCTATCTACCTTCCACAATGACATCCGACTAGGGACATAACAAGAATGTACAAACTCTTAGCATCTGTATGATATCATTGTTCAGGTCCTCAACCTGAAAGCATACGTCATTGAGTATTGTCATTCTCTAGACATTCAATATGTTCTATCACTATCTCATATGACTGAACCAGAAAGAATTGGAAGCTTGCCTTTGATGTTTATCAAATCAATCTTAATGTATCCCATCAATCATCCCATGATTGGCTCTCAGGGCATACATACCAACAGACTCCCACTTGCACTGTGAGCCAATCACTCTTGAATCATATTCATAGTGATCTTCAAACATGTCCCACATGTTATTGTGCTCTTAGTGCGAACATAGTGAGTAATGACAACACCTTGCCAAAGTCAGTATAAACTGCATGTCTCTCATCTCTTCGCTGTATGTCGCACGTATGAGATGGAGTTGCCGTAATATGCGATCTAGTATTCCTTTGCTAACCTTTAGCCACATTGCATGATCAAGGATTCCAGACTTGTCATCAATGAGTGGAATATAAGTTCATCTCATGAACCTTCAGATCCATATAGTATCCACTGCTGTTCTCTAACACATAGATACTCGGCATTTCCTTTTAAATAGTTTTATTGGAACATTTCCAATTATCAACCAACTTTCACTTTTATACATCCTATGTATATTTTGCAATTAATTTTCTGTCCTTTCAGAAGTTCGCATCAATGTAACTCTTTACATCAAACTCTTCCTTATCTCCATGGAACTAGTACTTCATAAGTACTTATCAAGTTCTCATGGTATTCCAGTAACCCTTACTGGAAGTAGACAGACATCCACTCGTCATGTCCCACATACGAGTTATCAGGATGAGCACATCATTTTGTCATGTCATACATACAAAATGATGAATGCATTTTATTCTTGCCATGTCATACATGCAAGACAATGGGATGAGTACATACATGATAGATCCATATCTATTCTTAGTGCTCCCATTCTTCATAAGAATTGGACACTTGGCCTTGGGATACTAATATCCATATAACATGGACAAGTTTTCTCCCACTGAATCTGTGCATACTGAACCCTTCAGTACAGATTGCCAATGTATGCTTTCTCTTTCCAGGTCAAGAGATTTTTTGAGAACTATCTCTATAGATCTCTATTCCTATCATATAGGAAACATCTCTATCTTCCTTAAAGATAATTTCCACTTTTGGATTTCCATTTTAGAACATTTCCATTTCACATCAACATGTGGAATGTGAACACACTCCCACTAAATCACAGATCCTCCTTTATCTTTGACATATCAGTCAAACCCTTTGACTATATCATCAAAGTAAAGATCCAATTTTGAGTTGCTTGTACTCAATCAATCACATTGATTAGTCCATTGTAACTTATAGACTTCATTTGCATTAGTGGATTCATAAACCTTATAGGCTGTGTCACGTACACATCCTGGTTTTATTCCTCATAGGAATGCAGTTTTAGTATCCATATGCCAAAAGTCTTAGTCATTAAGTTTCAATCAACAAGCATCATCCTTGTCAAAATGTTATCCAAGTGTCTTAACACTTAAGACTTATTTGCACTTATGGATACGATCCAATGAGTTCTACCATCAAGGTCATACCTTATGGCTCACATGGAAGTCATTTAGGATGTAATGGTTCTATACCATAGCTCAAAATCTGATTCCTCATATTCATCTAGATAGTTGACTCATCATATGAACAACTCATCACATAGATGATTTAGGTGTATCTGTCAAGGATATATGAACTCACAACCCTTGTGGTTCTTAATGTCCTTTATTAGTGTGGGGTATTCTTTTATTAAGAAGAATTCAGTTATTTGATAATCATTCTCTAACTCCTTAGAGTATGATTCCTTCTTGATTTAGACATCACCATGCCTTAATCATAAGTTCACTATGATACACTATCATAATCACTCATAAGGATCTCAAACATTTGGTCCAAGTATTTCATTCATTGATCTAATCAAGAATTAATACTTTACCAAATTTGTACTTCATTTATGATAATCTTGAACACTTCAAGACATTCATATTGGTATTTCTCTAAACACCATTTGAAGTATTAGCACTTATTCCAATAGGTATGTAAATACATCACATGTATTATACCTAATAGGATAATCATTCTCCCACTACATTAGTGAAGATTGATTAATCATGTCCAAGATATTCATGTCTCTTACTGGTTCTCTAACCAAAAGAGTCCAGATTTATCCATCATATGGAAACTAGAAATGAATTTCTTATGATATATGCTAATTTGATGGTTTGAGATATCAATAACTTTAGGTATCATTTTATCTTATGCATACCATGTATCACAAGATAAACAAGGCATTTCCACAAAGATCATATCTTTAAGATTGAAACATCAACTTTATTAATTGCCATCATTGTTATACAATATGCAAGAATAAAGTGTTTCTATCTATTGGCAATATATGAAATAGTAGTTCTCAACTCTATTTCGTTCCCTTTAGGCTGAAATAAACTGAAAGATACTCCTATCTATGGCAGCAACACTTGCTCCAATGATGGGTACTTCTTTCTTGGTCCTTTCACAAAGGCCATCACTTCTTTGCGGATATTGCATATCATATATGACATATCCATATCTTGGTATCATATACCTCAGATAAAGAAGCGGTTCATTTCATGATACCTTAGGTGGAGATCTCCATCCCCTCCTTCATCTTCTTTTGTTCTTCCAGATATAGAGGGCAATCCCTCATACACCCTTTCCCCATGTGCCTTGAGGCTGAAGACGGCTTGGATTTCTGGCTAGCATCAGAACACTTCTTAGCTTTGCCCTTATCCTTGCCCTTAAGAATTACCTTTCTCTTTGATCACATCAAAGATTATGGTTTGTCTTTCTTCATCTTTGCCTTTACTATCCTCAACATGTCCAAAAACTCTGTCAACGCTTGTCAAAGTTGTTCATGTTGTAGCTTATCATGAATTGTATGATTCTTGCAACATTTGCAGTATCATACCAATAGCCAACCCTTGGCTCAGAGGGAATCCTTCTCAGTCAGGTTTTCAACATACCCAATCACATTGAGTGTGTGAATCCCTTACTGGATCTCCTTCTGTCATGACATACTAGGATAGTGTCTTGGAGACATCATATGTCTCATGTTGTCTCTGCAACTCATAGTTCAGAGAACACAACATCAAGCACTCCTCATCAATGTCATCCTCGGTATGCTTCCATAAGCATACTTTCAGCCATTGATGTGGTGGGATCGAGTTCATCTGGTTCTGGTATAACTAGGACTTAGAGCTTTCACTCTTTGATTGAGAACACTTCTCATCATCCTAACCAATCGTGGAATTATTCCCATTTAGTTTGTTGGTCTCAAAGACCCATCGCAAATAAAGTGATTTGTTGATTAACCATTTATTTTAACAAAAGGAAATATATGCAATTTTAGTCCAAAACTCTTTTGACTTGTTTGATAGATTTGAAAAGTTTGACGATATAATTAGGCCTTTAATTAATTATCGCTCCCACTATTTTAGTTCAAATTGATAGCCCTCACCATCAATTCGGAAGATTGCAGCGTACAACCTTCTAGTGGGCAAGATCCTGAAATCCTCTAAGTCATGAGTCAGCTTTGGCTGATCGCCCACAACTTAGATCTCTCAGGTAGGCAACTCTTGCCAATTGCATCATATGCAACTCTTGTTGAATGAACATGCACAACACCTTGCCATGAACATTCCTTGCCTCTGGGCTTAGACGCTCTAAGAATCACCAGTTAAGTCTAACCCAAAAGCCGACACGGTAAACATGCACCCTGCTTTGGCAGAACCTACATGTCTACCCTTCACACTTCCACAAGATAGACGGCGCACCACGCTTTGGCGTAACCTACGCTTGGTCGATCGAGCTTTTCATGTGTGCCGCTAATGGAAGGCATGTAAGACTTAATATTTTAATGAGGGATTTGGTTTTTATATACATATACATATCCAATCACCACAATACATAGTACGTATCATATACATGCTATATCCCACAGAAAACATGCACACACGATAAAAAGCGATGATTATGGCCATCCTAATGTGATTCCTCGAGCCAAGAGGAATCACGGTCATCTAGGTCTACATCACATGCAACATGTACAAGATGAACTATGTGCCTTGCCATCCGAGTTGATCAACTCATCACATGAATGATCTGTACTCTCTAGCCGGTCGTCTGGGTGCCACCAGCCGATCGGTTGGCTCCTCCAACCGATTGGTTCGCCTGGTCGTCGTGCATCTCGTCATGTCCGCCACCCGCTCGTCTCGTTCCTCGAACCGGTCATCAACCGATCGGTTCACTCCTTGAACCGACCGTCTGGAAGGTCAACCGATCGGTTCACTCCTTGAACCGACCGTCTGAGCAGTCGTCTTGATGTCCGCCGATCTTTGACATAACAGGAAATAAAAATCTATCCTATTATTACATTGCTTTAAAAAGGGAAACCCCGAGTTACATTCGGGGGGAGCAAAGGTAGGAAAGAATCTCGAATTATTTCGAGTTACATCAAGAATAAGAGAGGGAAGATCGGTGTGCAGACCGAGATGCAAGCAACCACACACAACCACACGCAGATAGGGGTTTATAGGCCATAATCACGCTACACACATCCACCACAAAACTCGTTTAAGGGCGACGCGTATCGAGTGCATTAATAATACATATCATATATGTAATTAGGGATTTGTGGATTTAAGATTGGACATGCATAAAGCCGATATTATTCACATCGTATGCAATAAATAAAGGCGACAAACCAAAATCGATCATATCGATATTCCTAAAATATATAGCAGTTGACGTGGCTCTGATACCACTGTTGGGTTTTAGGGGAGACAGAGAAGGCAGCGGAAACAAAAAATTTCTCCCCCAACCCATACCGAGGAAACGCGTCAACGTCTATATAATAGGAAAGGATGGTTTTTGGAATCATACCTTGTCCCGAGGCTTGCTCGGCGACAATACCTCGCGCAATGCGCGGTCTTCAACTCTGGTCTTGGACGGTGTCTGTGCAGCTCCTGGTCGCACCGGGACTGACGACTCCTCCTCCTACCGGACTGTCGGATGACAGTTGTCCTCCTAAGCGGCAGTGTCCTCCCGCCTCTGTATTAGTCCACACGGACCACCTGGAACTCCACTCTCCTTGTCCCACAAGGAAGTGGAAGGAGTCGCACCCTCCTGTTGACGTACTAGTCGCCAACATACTCTCCTGCTACCAGTTGCAACTGCAGTTGTCCTTCCCTTGCTGCACCTCCCTTTTGCGGGAAGCACTTGCTCGGGATCTCTCACGGTTACCAAAACCAGAGAGAACGACAACTTCGCAAAGCAACCGGCTTGCATTGAGTTGTACTCTGAGAAGCCCCCAATACCCCTATATATATAGGCGGGTCATGGGACAGGGTTCTCTGTGCCCGGCAATATGGGACTAAAGCAGGAGTAGAAGGGTTCGAGAATTTTCCACAAAAAGCAACCGGTTCGCAACTTGAAATGATCGGTTCACAACTGAACCGATCGGTTCGGCTATTGAGCCGATCGGTTGGACCTGAGTTGATCGTTTGGGGCACTCCAACCGATCGGTTGGTGCCCTGAACCGATCGGTTCATGGTCCTAATCCGGCTCAAAAAGACTTTCCTTGTTTCGTTCTCAATTGGTATCGTATACCAATGTTATTCCCAATCGAATTGGGCAATTTGAAACCAAAGGAAAATTCTTGCCGACATGACTTTCCCAACTGGTCGGTTGCACCAGTTGAGCCGATCGGTTCAACTCTTGAACCGATCGTTTCATCCTGGGAATGAGCCGATCGGCCTGGACACTCCAGCCAACCGGTTCAGCACCTCAGCCGACCGATTCATCACATGAGCCGATCGGTTGGGAGCACAGGTTGGGCAAAATCAGTCAATTGTGATTTCGATCAATTTGATACTCCAATCAATGCGTCCAACACCTTGAACCATATGATATTGAGCTATCGACTGATTGAGTGTTTAATTGAACTACTAAACTCCTTTAGTAATCAATCTAAACATTACTTTGTGGACAAAACTCCTCTTCCAGGTTAAATCCTATGTGTGTGACCCTGCAGGTCCATTTCACATTGGCAGTGAAAGTCCATAACACTTATGACTTCACAAGCAAAGAGCGGTGCCTAGTCACACATCATTGCTACCCAAGTGAAAGTAGAAAGTTGGAGAACAACTTTCATCCTACAATCCGTGAATGGTGTTACAGTGAATGTATAATTCCTTTGTCACTGATATCCCGAATGAACTCGAGGCATGGAACAGTCATCCTGTCAACGTTCATTCACTTTCTTGATCTCAGAGCAGATTGAAGGAGATATGTATGACATCAATATCACATACTGATTCACACATGCGTGCGCACGCCTATCTCAATCCTACTCATCAAGTGGCCTTGGATATCAAATTCCCTTAGGAGGGACAAATCTCATATCTATCACTCACCCCTCAAAAGCCCCATGTGTCAAAGCCACCGAATCATCACCTTTATACCAACCCATGTTTCAGGACTGCATTTGATGATGTCAAAGTGTGCCCAACGACATGTGTTGAGTGCAGTGATTTCAGGTCTAAGAATCACACTCACCACCATCACTGTGAGTACTGACTGTGACTACCATCTCATGGTTCCATGTGTCAAACTCACGGTGGGTCTGTCCGGTACCTTGTTCTCTAACAAGTACCTATGTGTTTGGTTTGATATCTCTATATCATGACTAATGAGATTCTGTCATCAACCAACACCACTATCTAGTCTTGTGTGTCATTGTTGTCTATCTACCTTCCACAATGACATCCGACTTGGGACATAACAAGAATGTACAAACTCTTAGCATCCGTATGATCTCATCGTTCAGGTCCTCAACCTGAAAGCATACGTCATTGAGTACTGTCATTCTCTAGACATTCAATCTGTTCTATCACTATCTCATATGACTGAACCAGAAAGAATTGGAAGCTTGCCTTTGATGTTTATCAAATCAATCTTAATGTATCCCATCAATCATCCCATGATTGGCTCTCAGGGCATACATACCAACAAACATTTGAGTGGGGGTCATTAAGATCCGGAACTGTGTTCACATCAGAGCTCATACCAAACTCAGAAGATGAAATAGTTGCCTCTAAACAAGTAGATAACAGACAATAGAGATCTTCATGTCCAAATAGGTTGCATTTACCACAAGATGAGGGAATCCATTCATACTCAATAAGAACTTCATATACACTTCCATCATCACTTTGAAGAGTAACAGATTTTGAAGTATTTGCCTCTGGAATGATAAGAATATACAATCTAGCATACTTTAATAAGCTAAACTCCTTCGTAACTTTATCAGTGCTAATGGGCAAACCCAGGAATGATCCAATTCTTTTGAACATACATGTGTCCCATAAATCTAAAGGTAAGTTATACGGTCTGATCCAAATAGGAATGCTCTTCAATCCAACTTTCAATAGAGGCAAGACAGGATGCCACTTTGTCAAAACCATAGGAAAACATTTAACATACCATGGTCCCTTGTCTAGAACTAGTTGGACATCACGAGGATTAGAGAATCTGAAAAGAAACACACCATTCAGTCTGGGGATGACTTTGACATTATCTTCTAGGTTCTAGATATTGAGAATGTGAGAATGTAGGATATTAGGATAAGGAATGAAGTCGATAACATAGCCTGATAGACAAAACTTCCATCTAGATGCATTTTTTGCAGCTTTAGTACTTGAAAAGATAATGCAGCCTTCTTGTATATTAATTTCATTAGAGTACAAGGGGGCGGCAGGCTTTCTTCTTACTTGAATAACTTTTAACCAGTCCTTTGGCAAGTTGAGATTAGCATTGTGATTCTCTGCTTTAGGTTTTGGCTTCCAGATCTGAAAAGGAACTCCCAAAGGAGGTCAGAGACACTCATCCACTCTCCCTGTCGCTCTAGCAGTCCTCTGTGAGGCCATGGTGGTGGTGTATTATTCAATGATCTGGTATTCCTATTTTGTCACCTCATATTGAATTCATAATATTATATATTTAAAATATTGGTTTGGAGTAACCAGGCTATAAGTAATGCTCAAAGAGAAAGGCGTGCAAGGAATTTACACAGCCACACGATGGGTTTAGGTGGCTATGAAAATCTTTGCCAAAAGCTATTGTAGGCACCTTCTCCTTAGCATCCTACTATTGGGACTGTTGAGTCCTCTACTACTATTGGACCTCTAATTTGTTATGATCTATGGATAGCTAGGAGAAAAACCAAATTTGGAGATATACCCAACCCTGCAACTATTGAGGCAGTTGCAAAATTGGTAAAATTCTACTCTGAGAGCAATTAGTATTGATGAGTTTTTATTTTACTTACCAATTACTAATGTTGATGATTACCGAAAGCTCCACGAGGAAAGGAAACCAGGCAAGTTCACCCCCCAGGGCACAAGGGATGAATTAATAGTTTCTCTAGGTAACCCAGAGCATCCTGGGCCCATTAGGGTTGTTGGCACTGATATCAGTATAAGAGCCTTCTCTGAGCCATCAGAGCATAAGCCCAAAGGGGGACTCTCAGAAAAGGTAAAAGAGCTTATTTCAAAGGCTATAGAAGAAGCAATGAGAAAGAATCAGTCTTCTCAGACAGTACTTGTTGTGCCCTGCTTTTTATACAAGATAGACCCTCCTAGGATAGAGATGGTTGGGAATAATCCCATTAACACATCACCTAGCAAGCCCGTTGTAAGTACTTTTGTGACATTGTAGTCTCTTAGAATGATTTGTATAATATGTTTGAGTTTAGGTATATATATAACACTTTATGCAAATTTGTAGGGGTTAGGCCATGTTGTCTTAAATTACAAGAATATGCCATTTCACTGGGCGAGTATTACCCACACCATGAAGGTGACATGATGTATGGTGCACCACTACCCACCGATGTGGTTCACGTAATGTCGATACTTGTCTACGACACTTGAAAGTAGACTACACTTCCATATGAGCACCCCGAGCATGAGACGATAAGTGAAGAAGAAGGAGGCATGGTTGTGTGGCCCAAAGTGGGAGTTGTCTATACTGATGTATGCTAAATTTACATTGGGTTTGTATCTTTATATACATGACACTATTGATATGAGATTGTATATATACAGGACATAGAGCCTAAGAAACCTCTTGCAGCTCGTCCTCCACCTCTACATCCTCCGCAATTACCTGGCTGGATTACAAAGGACCTATTCAATTTGCTAGGTCCTTAATATAGTGGTATGGTAGTATGGATAGGCGAACATGAAGAAGGGTCTCCCATGATGGTCCATATTTAAGGAGCATGTTGTAAGTCAACCTCATAATACTAGTATATTTTTGTAAGATGCTTTGAAGATGTTTACTTATGCTTGGTTGTATACATATGTGATAGAACTTAGGATATGGTGAGATATTTTATAACCAAATACCTCGTTATATATATGTTGATTTGGTTTCTTATATATTAATGTATACATGATATAAGTTTTGAAGACATTCACATAGGATGTGTACGGAGTTTACACTGTCCCATGTGACATTTCTAGTTCCATCATTGATTAGCCATGTTAAAGACCCTGCATCTGTCTTCCAATATTGTTCTACCACATTAAAATATTTTGGTAAAAGTAGAAAGAGTGTGATGTTAGCTCCATACAATGTTGCATACATTTTCTAACTCTACTTATAATTTTAACTTAAGAATTACATTTCATTGTTGATTTTTTGTTTTATTTTATTTTCCTTCTTTTGATTCAGGAATAACCATTGGGTGTTATTGGTTACTGTCTCCATGACACAAATTGTGTATCATATAGATTCTAAGGGTGACAAAGTAGACAATGGGGGATACGAATTGGAAAAGGAATGATTCACATTAGTAAATTTTTATATTATACCCGTTAACACGTATTATTACATGACTATTTACTAATGCAATTTAATGTGTTACATTAACAAAGAATTTCTAAAAGACTGGAGGAAAGGTGGACAACAAAAAGAAAGCAATAGTTTGGAATAATGTTCATGTAACTTTTTGACACAAATGTATATTTTTGCCAACTATGCTTACTTTTACTATTAAAAGTTTATATGTTGAAATTTATAATGTCATGTGAAAGATAATGGTTGGGCATGTAGATACTATGTGATGCAGTATATGGACATGATTGTTAGATATTAGGCACTAGACATCAACTGCATAGAAAATGTAATCTATATATATAGTCTTGATCACCATAAGTATATAGTTTCATCAGATAATATAAAAATATCAAAATTTTGAATTATATAAGTCATTATCTTTGTAGGTGTTTAAAACAAACTTCTATACGATGGAAAATCTAGATGAGATACAAAAGACCTATATGATAGAACAACTAGATGAAATACAAGAATAATGGGCAGAAGCCTTCACTGAGGATGTCAACTTTGAACTTGATTGGGATTAATGAATGAAAATTCTAAACTTTGATGTAATTATTTATGTATAGATGTCATGCTTATGACTTCTTGCAACTTTAAATTTGATGCGAGAAAATTATTGGTGCATATGGATGAATACATAATGTGTGTGAATGTGAAGATGAATGAATACAATAAGAATTGTGTTTCTTCATGTCATGAGAATGGAGTTGGTGCATATGTGAATGAAGTATTATGTATGTGAATGAATGTTGAAATGAATGAATAGAATTATGTTTGAACATGTGATGAGAATGGAATTGGAGAATAGATATTGAATGTGAGTGGATTCTATTTGTTATTGCAAGTTTTATAGGTTGTTTGTTGGCCTATTATTTAGATGAACTCACAAATGTTGTTAACCTACAATTTAGAAATGTAATTCTGAACTTCATGTTCTACATCATAACGACCATCTGGATAGCAGTTCTGTAGACCTGCTATTTATAAAAAAAGTTAGTCATCACTTATTCCAAAAAACTAAAAGTTAAGGTCTTAGAGCTCAGTTTAGGGCACAAAACTAATATTATAGAACTAAATGAGAATAGTCGTGTTGGACAACATGACTATTATGGTCAACATGGTATTAGTCACCAGTTTCAACAAAGTAAATATCACTGAATATCTTCATCATTGGTTCAAGTGGAGCGACCAAAGACTATGATGTAGAATAGGTGTATGTTCCATTTGTAACCCAAATACAAAGACACCTATTCCATTTACATATGTGACTTGGTATGGATAAACTAAGTCAATGTTTATTCCACAATGAATGACTATGAAACTTGATGTGTTGGTTTTTTTATCATAGTAACCGAGGCTGAATATCTTGGTCATCAGTTTTTTCTTCCCCATAGAACTGACGTCTTAGGCCTATAACTCTAGTGTCACCCACTTACATGTCGCTTTTTAATTGATGTTTTAGGTATATTGTAAACAATGGTAGAGATAGTTTATGTATTAGTGCTTGTAGTTTGTTAGCCTCATCTCTGTAGCTTGGATCATCCCTATATCTATTTCCCTCATATCCACTTCAACCAGATCACTTCCTCTAGACCCTCCAGTGCCTTCCTTTATCCATTCTCCTCTATCGTGTCTCACCACCCAATTGATGCAAGACATATTTCTTTGTAAGCTCACTACAACATCTACATTAATAACCAATTACCCCTCCAAGGGGGTGTCCCATTGATCTACATTTGTCCTGCTTGGATACATTTTTTTGCTAACTTCCGACACCATAACTTATGACATTATTTGCAGTTGTACACATATCTTAATAGTTAAGTCGATTGTGTTCTTTCTTATATCTTGAAATATATGTTTGTTCCCCGAGTTCAGTATTAAACAATAGTTGATTATCATCAATGTATCTCCACTCATCTCTTCCTTCCTACTTTCTAGTTCCAATTTAAGACAATCTTCAATTGTGAGTACTTTAAAGAAACTCTCCAGAGATGGGTGTATCGTTCTCCTCCACACTTCATTATTGTTTGGGTAGTCTTTGAGTATGTGGAGAGTTGTCTCCTCATCTTAGTTGCATCTGTCACACCCTTCATTTATTGTCAGCAACCTCATCTTACTCGGTCTATTTGTAAGGATTCAATTGTGTGTTACAAGCCAACTAAACACTCTCACCTTCTGTGGAACTGGTCTATTCCAAAATTTCCTCCATCTACCTTCTGTATTACATACTTTTGTTTCAATGAGAGATTGATACATTACCCCTGACCAAATTTTCCATGCACCCCAGGGTCAAAATTCCAATAATACCTAACATTCTTCTTATGGGGTATCGACATCCTGTTGATCTCCTCAACTATTTTAGTAATGAACCATTCCTCAAGAAAATATGTATCCCACTCCCCTTCTTCCGTAACTAAGCTTCAGACTACTATATCTATAAACTTTGGGGGTACTTCCTTCCCAAGTAAAATAGTCAGTTTCTATCCACCCCTAACTCATTTGTCCTACCACACATTGGTTTTTTCTTCATTTCAAACAACCCTACTAGTTATCTAGATCACCTTATTCAACTTCCATTTAATAACATCCTATAGGATTGATCCTTGTGTTGACGCATATGTTATTGTCATGTTCTTCTCTTTCATCAAATGAACAAAATGGACGTTCCTCTCTGTGTCAAAATCCCATGTAGATTTCATGAGTAATGCCTCATTATGCTATTTCACCACTTTGATTCCTAGGCCTCCTCTATCCCTGGGCATAATCCTCTTCTACACCACTAGAGACATGCCCCATATGCTTTCCCTTCCTGACAATATAATGCTTTTGGTAAATCAGACGATGCATTTGCAAAATGAAGTTGGTAAGGATGTCGTATGCTTGATGTTTGTAACTGAAGAGATGATTATCACTTTTTCCTATGTAACTCTCCATGCCAATGGTAAGGTCCTATTCACCAATCCTCATATTCTCCATCTTATGTTATTTTTCATGTTTATGTACAACTCCTTTGAGTTCTTCCTATGGATAATTGGAATCCCAAGATGTTGGCCCAGACCTTCGGTCTTTAGATTCCTTATTGTGCGGAAGAAATATCTATAGACTTTTTGTGGTGTGTTTGGCAATAAAAATATACTCAATTTGTCTTTGGATATCTTTTGAACAGAGGCTTCCTCAAACCTTCTTAAGTAGTTCATAATCACACACGTTTGTGTCTTCTAAGCATTTTCAAACAAGATGATATCATCTAGCAATAGAATATGTGAAATTTCTATCTTTGGCTTAGACACCCTTGAAGCACACCACCTCCCATATTGTACCTCCCTCTCGATGGCTTAACTCAATCTTTCATGGTATAGAACAAGGATGTAGGAAGAGAGAGGATCTCCTTTCCATTCTCCCATGGTTGTTTGAATGGTCCAATGTCTCACCATTCCATAATAGTGTGGTGATGCCAGATGTGATCACCTACATTATGATATGTATCAGCTCTGGTGGGATACTTGTTATGTTCAATGTATTAGTGATATATTCCAAACTTATACATTGTACAGGTCTAGCTTCATTGCCATTGTGCATCTCGATGTATTTCTATTCTCTAGTGCATTAAATCATATACCAAAATCACATTATCCTATGCATGGAAGTTCAATTTGGTCCATGTTTCTCCTCAAATGACCTGTCCCAATTTGATTGATGCACATGTCCATAATAAAGCATTACTACATTGGCAAGACCCACCCATGTAAGTACAACTTGATGTGAATGACAATGATTTTGGTAAGAACATTCATACATACATTATTTAGAGAGATTGGTCTTAGTTGTTAGCATGATTCTAGTTTCTTTACTTTTGGTACCTTTACATTTTTTGCCTTGGTAGACTTTGGATCTATAGGTTCTCCTCTGAATAGATTTTTCACGAATGTAATTAGGGAGCCTTAAACTTCATGCCAATTCTTCAACAAGAAATATGTATCAATTTTGTCTAGTCCTAGCACCTTCAAACGTGCCATTGAAAATAACACATCATTGACCCCAGTCTCTCGTGGTGGTTGATGAAGATCTCTTCTCTATTCCATTATCACCTTGAGGAAGACACTTTTACACTCTCTATATGCTTGCTCTCACTTGCCCAATTTTGTGTCAGTTTAAAGGTCCATGAAGTAATCGGTCATTATCTTCTTCAGTTCATTCTCCTCCTCCACACATTCACCTTGTGCATCCCTCAAACTTGTGAGATTATTCCTTCATATTCTCTCCTTCACAAGAATGTGAAATAACCATGTATTTTTATTGCCTAGTTTCAATCGTTCACAATGGGCCCCTTGTTATTACTCTATTTGTTCCTTCAAATTTTCATTCATCTTGAAGATCAATGATTTTGTTATTAAATTCTTAAGAAGAATGTTCTTCTAGTGATATATAAGGAAGCAAGAGTTTATGTTGGATGTTGTGTTTCTTCCGTCCTGCATTCTTATTCCTCTCCATCTCCCATTTGGTAGCAGTCACCCAGAAATCAAATGCCACCTATGTGAAATTCCCTCCTTCTTTGCACTCCTTCTCAAGTAACTTGGCAAATTTTGGTGCTTCCTAACATGTGTCCGACATTCTTTCTATGCCTTGATATTAATCCTTCCATTTCTTGTCATTACTATAATTGATGCATAATCAGAGTTAAGTCTTGCTAGAATTTTCACCTTCATTTCACCTTCCATCTCTATCCACTTCAGATACCCTAGCGCCTTGTCTAACCTCTCCTATATAAAATCACTTTTAAAGGTTATTCTAGGCATGCTATCTCCAAGATCGTTAAGTCCACATGCCGCCAGTGTATCAGAGAACTTCATCCAGCTTTGACATATATCACCTTGTTTCCTATCTGCTCCTAAACTTTAGTGTGTGCATACATATTGAAATTGTCTACCACTAGCCATGGCTCTACCACTCCATTGGTGACGCTCGTACAAGGTGGTGCTATCATAGATGATGGTGATGTGATGTCACACGTCTACCCTACAGTGAACACATTGCTAATGACTCAAAATAGTTTGAATGTTATGGATACTAGCATTCTACAAAATCCATATTCATCCTGAAAAACTGACCACCTCTACTATGTCTAGGTGAGACTATCCTATCCTCTTGACAGTCGTCTTGAATAAGTAACTATTCCTCGACTCCTGAACTACTACTATCATCACCTTAAACTTGTATGAGTGACAGATACCTTGCAACTAGTTGGGAGTTTTTTTTGTGGGGGGGGGGGGATAATCCCGTTTTTGTACTATCACAATAGAGTGGTCTTAAACAAGTAGTTATTTGTGTTTGAAAAATACATTGCTGAAATTTCATTCTTATTGACATTGAAACATATATTTTATATTTCTAAACTCCTATTAAATGTTTAGTGCCTTGTAGATGAATATGTATTATCTAATGTGCATGAATTAAATTTATTCGTCCAGATTTCAACAAGCGATTAAACATATGTTATGGTATTTTTATATGGTGAGTAACATTTCACTAAAATATGTAAACAAAAGATATGATGGTATTCTGATGAAGTGAGTACCATTGGCAATAATAGACAAAAAGAAAAATTGATTACACCTTCTTACCAACATCCAAAATTATGAAACGTCCAAATCAATTGCAATGCAAGCTACATCACGAAAGAGCAATGAAAATTCGAAGTCAAAGTCCATAAAGCACATTCTAGATATATTAAAATAGTTTACATGACATTATATAGGTGGTTCAAAAATGTAGGCTAATCAATGATTGATCTTATATAAAATCAATGCATGTTTTTTAGGTAGAATCCACACGTATATATCATTAAATTATTAAACTGACATTTTCTAATTTGAAAATCCTTTTGCGGTTAAACACATACATTTACAAATCTTGTTCTAGTATTTCTATTATATACAAGATATTTGGAAGGTGAACACGTTAATGTAGATTATTCATGTATCAACTTTTTACTAACCATTTCCTTGTTTCAAAAATCTTTCTTTCATTTCTTGATATTATAGAAATTTTAATCATTTTCTTATTCATGTAGAACAACTTCAATGTTATAATTTTATAAATAATCATTATTATTCAAATTTTGGGAATTATAGTCACCTTTCTTATATCATAATTATATTAACCATACTAAGTCGCCAATGTAGGTACAAATTATATAAGGTGATTCTACTTTGTAATCGCATATAATCGTTTCTTATTGACATACTTTATTGAAGGTTTCTCATCTACGGAAGATGGTTAATTTTGAAGTACAACCTAACATATCTAGTTTGATGGAAAGAATAAATTCAAAGATCCAATAGAAAACACCAAACAATATTTTAAGGATGTGAACTTACTTCACTCTTAATCATTCTATGTACAATTATATAGATTAGGAAATATTTATATCTTTATATGTAAAATTAAATTGATTAGGATATATTTAGATAAATATTCTACTAGAATGATATAATTGTGCCACAAATTGAAGAATATTATAGTTATTTATAGAAATTGTTCAACAAAAAGTAATATAGTGTTTAAAAATCAAGAGTTTGTTAACATACTTGTTAACTATTAATTGTCTCTAGTACCTAGTACATGAGTGTATGTTCCCTTGGATACATAGTCAACAAGAGTGCGTATTCCCTTGGATACATAGTCTAGGTACACAATTGACCAATTTTTGGGTAATTCTACTAGAGATTGTTTTTGGCAAATTATTCTTACAATGGAGTACTCTAACAAGAGAACATCCTATAGTGATGCTCAAGAACATGACTTGCATAATTAAACCATTAAAAATATAAAAAAGCACATTGAACTCCTTTGTTATAGTTTTAGTAATGATGTAAGAGAAAGTAGGTAAACACAATAATTGGAACCAATATGAAATATATTATATGAAATGGAAGATAATGTTCATTGATTAAATTATTGAATTTGTAGAAAATTTAGTCACCATCTTGGGCTAACAAAATAAATAAAAATTTATAAAATTTATATATATGTATATATATATATATATGTGTGTGTGTGTGTGTTAGAGAACTAGTGTACTACAGAAAATTGATATATATTGATTATAAAGTTATAATTGATAAAAAAATTTATGTATATATATATGTGTATCTTTTATAATAATTTTGTTGGTGTAAATGACATGAACAATAGTCATAGGATAATCATAATGAGATAATTTGTGCTTCATATAATGTTTAACAAAGTGTAATCTTATATTATGCTTGTTTAATTGTTATATAAATATTAAACATAACCAATTCTATAATTTCTATGCCATAATGACATAGAGTTTGGGGTAAAGCACTTGAACATGAGATCATATGTATATTCTGAGTGTTCATTCTTGTTTAGTACCTAGTCATATATAGTTTTAGAAATTAGGATAAAAATAATACACTAAGATTAGTGTATGTGATGGATGCTGACTATGTTTGATTATTGTAACATAAGATTCAAGTAAGACACATATGTACTTGTTAGAGAACCAGTATACTACATAGACCCATTTTGAGAATGATACATGGAATCCAATAATAACATTCAGAACCATAATTCAATGTGACTTTGATAAAAATGATTCTTTTCAACCCAAACTCACTACAATAATTACATATTGTCCAATGTATTGTGACTCTAAATACTTCAACACTACTCAATTCGGTCTGGAATAATGGTTACCATACAAGTAATAATTAAGTCCACTATAAGACATGTGGGTTATTGAGAGAGGCATAGGTGGGATATATTCCTATTGTAGTGACATCCCAGCTAAGTGATGAGAGAGGCTACAAATGCATGACCATGCTCATGGGATTCCATATTTTATACTGAGCTCATTGTTTCTCAATAGTCCACTCTAGATCAAGAAATATTAATTGAATATTAATGATGAGGACTGCATTCCTTATGGATCTGTCTATATAAATATGCAAATAGCATTATGCAGTCATGCTAATAGTGGTCACACTGACGTTGAAGTTGTTAACAAACTTATACAATTACTTGAGTATAAATTATGTATGAACCACTCATTGCTTATGAAGACATTGACATCACTATCAATGTTTTATGGGACCTATATGGTCTCATGCATAGGATGCATATGGAAAAGGAGACATACATCACAATCATGATTGAATTAATTTGAAATCAACTGGGAAATATCTTATATAATTTCTGGCAATATAGAATTTAAATAGATGATTCATGATATTACTAACAAAATTAGTCAACAAAATAGTCTGTCATCCGAATGATATTGAAGAATTAACCAATATATCACAAATCAATCGATCAACTAATTTTGACTCTAAAAATAGTCAATCAATCAGATAACATTAAGTTGATCACCTCTTTAAGAATCAATGATGATGTTACTAGATTGGTGGAATGTCAATTGATTAACTCAACAAGAATCATGAGATTTCTAGAAATCTTGATCGACCAGTTTAGATGTCATTGTGATCAAGTAAAGTACCCAAGTAATTAGTTGAGATTTCAATTGATATAGTGACATGAAAGTGTACATATCCATATCATCAAAGGTAATATATAATCTATCGACAAGAAATGTATATATTCAATTTAAGAGTTGATTAAGAATAGAAACGAGGCCTGGGTTTGATAAAAACCCTAACTCATGCCTCTCCTACATTTATGATGATGGAATCCATGCCAAGATATATGAATATCTCTATATGGAAGGGAGAGAAAAGGAGGATAGAACATCAACAACCCAAACTTGCACCTTCTTGGAGGCAATAGAAGGGCCCTGAATGTTTGCATCATCTTCATAGATGATGTAGAGGTCTCTTCTATGTATGAAGAGGACAGAGGATAATCTTTGATAATTAGGATAAATGTTCTCTCCATTATTTTGATTCCAAACATGTCTTTGTTGTAGGAACACTAGGGTTTTATTATTAGGATGATCTATAAAAACAACAACTCAACGTGTCATTTTGTATGACAACAAGTTCTTGTTAATGTACAATCATTATCACTATATTATTGTAAACATTTTCCTACTAGTATTCACTGCAAAATATGTACAGGTATAGATACTAGTAGAGAAGTTCTAATTTTTGGTGACACTATGATCCACCACAATTGATCGGCCCTCAGCACATGTCTGAAAAGTACAGACGCAACCGCAAAGGAGAATCAAATTTTAAATTTTGTAACCCAAAACATTCAAGGACCCCTACAACTTTAGTACGGGATCAAAGTAGATATACATGGTTGAACACACAGACGTGAGTACATTTAAGATGCTTAAGATCTCACTCTTAAGTCAGTTAAGACAATCTGCTAATTGATAAAAGTATGGAACTAGAACTTCTCTACCAAAATGTCATGAGGTAAAATAAAATGTACTAAAGAAAACAAAACAAAATAGAGCCTATCAGATTCTACTAATCATGGAGAAGGAGTTCCTGGCTATGTAATAACAAGTTGGGTAGTCTATGCACCTGTTCTCAAGCATGGATAACCATCAAACAGCTCAACAAGAAACCAACATCCAAACATAGTACATAATGTGGTATTTGTTCCTGTGGGGGGTCATCCCACTTGCTTTTATGCAGCGTGACTATAACCCATCAATGATATGAAACCTCTCTCAAGGATGATAAATCAACACCCTAGAATATTCCAGATGCACTCTCGAGTCTAGAATATTCTGAGATACTAGGAACAAATGTGATCTGGACAAAACTTGGTGGTGGGACCGACTGTGCCCAGGTCTTTGGTTTTGTAAAGATCACCTTGGACCTTCCTCTTTTCATATCCTGATCCAAACTACCTTCTCTCATCCATTTCTACAATTAATCTTTTGATCTAGGTAGAAATAGAAGTTAAAGCCAGAAAGAGATCAACCAAATTAGAAATCATAACCAGAAAGAGTAGATAGAATAGAAAACATTCTAGATCTAAAACAAAACTACTTGCTTAAGTTAAAAGTACATAAACATGCCCAAAATGAGCTACATAGCCAAGAAGGAGCTCAACTAGCCATGGACAAGCATAGTTGGCACCAAACAAAGATGGAAGGACATCATTTGTATAGAAACAAAGGAGAACAATAGAATAAAGGAGAGGTTTATCCCATAGAGGAGAGGTGGCTCTCTCTCCTTAGCCTCTGTTTCAGACAAATCTCATCTTTGGGGCATCCTCCTTGGTCTTCTGGACTCATTGGCCTCCTTTATCCTCAATTCTATCTCAAACAATAGCTTGGTGGGTGTATGGAGATGGAAGATGGATGGGAATGGTGGGAAGTGGGGAAAGGTTGTAGGAAACGATGGTAAGTGGATTCAAATGGAAGGGAATGATGTAGGATGTGCACTTAAGACCGTTCAGACCATAAAACTCTCCCACGAGACTCTGAGATCAGCTAAACTTTATGGGCTGGTCGAACAGCTGAACCCTTTGCAAGGTAGCGATGGGTAGGTATTTATAGGAAAAAGTGGATTGTATGTGATAAGTGGTCGATACACCTTCACGATTGCTATCCTTGGCTCTCTATCCAACTATTTTGGGTTGGGCTCGGTCGTGCGGAGTGTGGCGATCGAGATGGGTGTCACAGTTGCTATGGATGTTGTAGGTGAAATAGGTGTAGCAATTGAGACCGGTGTAGCAGTTGTTGGGGTCGTTGTGGTTGATGACTTGCAGCGGTCACTACAGTTTTGACATTGTTGTGATTGCTACCCCTTGTCCTCAGCCTAACTGTGTTGTGTTAGGCCTGACCATACTGGGTGTAGCGGTTAAGACAGGTGTAGCAGTCACTACGTATGTTACGTACAAGACAGGTATGGTGGTCGAGATAGGTATTGTTACGGTCGTTGACCTTGAAATGGTCATAATAGTTTTGACATTGTAGCGGTCGCTACCCCTTGTCCTCTTCCCCACCATATTGGGCTGGGGCCAGCTATGCCGAGTGTAGAGGTCGCTATAGTCTTGGAGGTTGCAATGGTTGTGGTTGTAGTAGTCACTAAGGATGGAAGACTAGCTGCTACAAAAACCATGTGATGAGCCTGGCCCAGCTGGGCAGAGGGGAGAAATCTCAGAGAATTGATGTCTTTTCAAGTTATGTACTTCCAACTCCTAAAATTGGCAAGTTGAGAGACTTTATCTTCAAAAGATATATAAACTACGAAAATATAAATATGTAGAGTTATTTTGGATATATTAAGGCTATAATAATACAAAATTATAAATAAATGCTTAGCATAAATGATTGAATCTGGGTGTTATCAACCACCCCAAGCTTAAAGCCTGACTTGTCCTCAAGTAAGATTTTTCACAAAGAGCAAAAAAAATAACATCCTAATTTAGCTTGGTGATAAAGGCTAAGGTTAAGAAAAATAGTTTAAAACATCAATTTTCCTGACTCATGTTGTTTTAGAGAAAACCCCCACCAAACAAGCACAACCTGCTAGAGTGTAATAAAAGAGCATCAAGGTGGGATTAAATGAATTCATTACACCTTGTTAGAACTCATGGGGGATTGAATCATAATTATACATGATTGAGGCATTTTCACATAGGCGGTCTTGTGAGAAATAAATGATTATCATCTGTTCATATAAACCAATCAAGAATAATGTGCCTCCCAATTATTCAGGTCCTAAGTAGAAACAAAAGAAAAAAAAATTCTATTGAATTCTGAGGATATGTGTCAGGATGGTCCATGTAATGAGCAACAGTCCCTACAGTCTGAGCCCATTGGCCCAAAGCAATAAAACAAACTCCTTGTATTGTGCTTGAACCAACCCTACTATTGGAATGATCCCATCAGTTTCCTAAGGATTCCTAAGGACTCTCTAATGAGCTTTTAGGGTGGTACTACCAGGCAAAACATACCCGTCTTCATGAGCACAGTTAGACATCAGCGGGGAATCATCCTCAAATCTACTGAAAGAGAAAACAATGTTCATTTATTCACACTCAGGCTTCTATTCTCTGCATTCTAATTTACAGTCCTGGGTGAAAACTATTTTGATATTTTTGGGCAGCCAATCCTCTTTTGTATATTTTTTTTCATCTTTTTGACTCAATATAAGGTGAGAGGGCATGTGTACCATCAAAGTTAAATAATCCTACTTGATTATAGCTCAAAACACATCATTATCGGCTTGATACCTGTGTGAAAAAGTACTAATTATTATTCAAGGACCCTTAGAGTAGAGGCAAGTTCGTGAATACAACATCTTGGAGTCTTGATCAAACTCTAGCTCTTTCTAATGGTTCCACACCATGGGTTTGTCATTCACAAAATAGATCAAGGGAATAATGTTTTAAGCTATGAAAAAGGTGCATAACCTTAAATAGATGGCCAAACTTAAGGAAAGAGTCAAAGAGTTGGTCTGTATTTTGACAAAAAGATAAGCGTTTAGCTATCTAATTTGCACCACATAGCCTTAATTGCAAAGCTACAAATTATGAAACAAAGTCTTAAATAGAAGTAAATCTTAGGCTAAAATTATGCCTAAATGTGGGAAATAAACATGCATATAAGAGAAATGAGGAGGTAGAAGGGCAAATAGCCCTACTACCCCAAGCTTAAAACTTTGCTTGTCCTTGAGCAAGCTTGAGACTTTAGATAGTAGGGAAGGAAAGCATGGATGTACATAAAAGAGATTTATTAAAGTCCTAAAATGATGCATGTATGCAACAATATATTTAAGCAGTTAGAGGAAAGAAACTATCTAAGCAAGAACATGAAAAAGAATTGTATTTTAACAAAAAGATAAGAGAAAAGGGGTGGCTGCCCCACAATACCGACATTGGGATCCCAAATACTACATTTTGGGACATGTCTCGCATGTGTCTTACCGAGCGGATCTGCCTCATAATGGGAGTATAATAGGCGGAGATCTGGGTCCTTTCAAGTCTGAAGAAGAGGAATAAACTCTGATGACTCAGTGAATTCATCTACTGGAACTTATTCATACTGCATTGAGATGAATTCTTCGACAGATCATCCTCAAGGTACCCGTCAAGGTATGAATCTGAATAGGCATGCCCTAGGATGTCAACACTAGATGAAGTGGAGGGGAGAGGTTGAAAGTTTTCTAGAGGACTTCTCTCTTCTCTCTCCACCTCTAAACTTGTGGTTGAATGCTCAGATAAATCTTCATGTATAATATGAGTCATCCAATCATTTTCCAAACAAGAAGTGCCCCCATGTAAATCTATTTGTGGTACTACCACCCCAAGCTTGTGATGTTCTATGGGGTCTAGGATATCTTCATGTTTAGCATCCATGTTGTTATGGATTGTCCACCCTACTCCTTCTATGTCTACCAAGCCTTGTAAGGGGATGGTGGAGAATGTCAGCTCATGCTACTCTAGTTTGTCATCATCAGTATACTCACTCCCTCAAACTAAATAGTCATTGTTATCCTCATCGAACAAATTGTTCCAAACCATGATTGGAGTACTACTCAAAGAAGTGACAAGTCTCAATGTGAGAGATATCACCCTGGTCTGGATCAACTTCTGATTCATGTTCCTGAAACTGACCTTCCTATTTCAAGGTTGTTTGACTTCCCTGGTGAGGATAAGAGTTGTCATCATCATAATCATATAACCAATCATGTGTGTGGCTTGTATCTTCCATTAGTTGATTAGATAAATTATCTAGATAAAATGAAGGTCTTCCCCAACTGGGTTGGTCTTCATAGAAAAATCTTGGTGAAATCTAGTTGATGGTCTGAATAGAATGGTGAGGCAGATACCATTTCAGGTCCAATGGAATGGTTTTGATGATTGTAATCTTCAATGTCATGTAGTGGAGCTTGTAACCGTGTAGTGACTAGATTGAACGTATATATATATATATATATATATATATATATATATATATATAAACATATATATATATATATATTTAAACATATATATAAGCTCTTGAAGCTTCTTTCCATGTTCAACATCCTTATCATAAAGTTGTTGGACTTGAGCAACAATGCTTTCAAGATTCATCGATTATGCCTTACACTTCTATTGGGAAACCCTTTATATCAAATTGATGCTTTTAGACAACCCTTGCTCAATAGTTTGAAGTATACTTCTACTGTGGTCCGCGATCTCGGTGGCAACTTGAAAATGATGATCCTTCTTTTCTAGTAGATTTTGAAGCAAATCATCTTGTTCTTGGAGATGAGGAGCTAAGTAGGAGGTTAGCACGTCAGCACTTTCTCCAGCTAGCTCTACTACTCTAATTAGTTCTTAATCCCACGTTGAACCGGAGGTTGAGTGTTGATCAACAATTTCCTTTGCTGAGATATCTGATAATGATGACAGTGGGGGTGAGTACATCTCAACTAATTGTAGCGCATGACTTTCAATTATTTTTTAGTAGCAAAGACTGAGGAAAAATTTGGGAGGATGGGTGGACAAGATAACTTATCTTACGGAAGCAAGATCCATGGCTAAAAAGATGTATAAGAAAAAGGAAAGCTATTCAGTATATATGAAAAAGTATGTGTAAGACAAAAGAAGAACTACACATATATACAGGCTTATGGATGACAAAATAAGATCTTTGGGTATGTAAACATAGAAAACCATGTCCCCAACGCTAAAACTTTATAGGCCATGATCGTGTGTCTAAAAAGTACATGCGTGATCCCAAAGGAGAATCAGACTTTAAATTTATAACTCGAAACCTTCAAGGACCCCCACAACTTTATTATAGGGTCACAGTAGATATATGGTGTCAAACAAAAGGATGTGGGTACGTTTAGGATTCCTATGATCTTGCTCTTAAGTCAGTTAAGCCAATCTGATAGTTGATAAAACTATAGAACTAGAACTAGTCTAGCAAAATGTCATGAAGTAAAATAAAATGAAGTAAAGATAACATAACAAAGCCTATAGGTTTCTACTAATCAGAGAGAAGGAGATCCAGACTATGTAACCACAAGTTGGAAAGTCTATGCACCCATTCATGAGCATGGACAACCCTCATACACCTCAGCAAGAAACAACTTCAAATCATAGTATGCAATGTGGTATCTATTCCTGTGGGGGGTCATACCACTCGCTTTCGCGCAACATGACTATAACGCATCAATGATATGAAACCTTTTTGAAGGATGACAAATCAACACCCTAGAATATTCTAGATACCCTCTCTAGTCTAGAATATTTTGAGATGCTAGGAATAGATGTGGTCTGGACAGAACCTAAAAGTGGGCCCGATGGGGTCAGGCTAGGCCCGATCATGCCCTCATGACCTGATCAGTCCCTCATCTCTAGTTCTGCACAGATCACCTTGAACCTTCCTCTTTTCATATTCCAATCCAAACTACCTTCTCTCATAGATTTCTACAACTAATCATTCAATCTAGGTAGAAAAACAAGCCCAAGCAAGAAAGAGATCAACCAAATTAGCAATCATAACCAAAGAGAGAAGATAGAATATAAAATGTATTAGATCTGAAATAAAACTACTTGCTTAAGATAAAAGTACATAAACATGCCAAAAATGGACTACATAGCCAAGAAGGAGCTCAACTAGCCATGGACAAGCATAGTTAGCACTGAACAAAGATAGAAGAACATAATTTTTATAGAAATAAAGAATAATAGTAGAATAAAGGAGAAGAAGAAGAGATTTAGCACGTAGAAGAGAGGTAGCTCTTGTTCCTTAGCCTCTGTATGGGCTAGATCTTGTCTTTGGCGAATCCTACTTGGTCTACTAGACTCCTTGACCTCCTTTCTCCTCGATTCTTCTCCAAATAGCATCTTGGTGGGTGTATGGAGGTGGAAGATGGTTGGGAGTGGAGGAAAGTGGGTGAATGGTGGTGGAAAATGATGGTAGGTGGAAGCAAACCGAAGGGATGGACGAAGGATGAGCACTTCAGCCCTTTCAAACCTTAAACGTCTCCCACGAGACTCAAAGATCAGTTGAACTTTATGGGTTGGGTAGTTAGTCGAACCCTTTTCTAGGTAGTGAGGGGTAGGCATTTCTAGGAAAAGGTGGATTGTATGTGATAAGTGGTCGCTACACCTTCACAGTCACTACCGTTAGCTCTCAGCCCGACAGTGTCGAGATGGGCCCAACCATGTCAAGTGTAGTGATTGAGACATATTTCACAGTTGTTGTAGATGTAGCGGTCGAGACCAGTGTAGTGGTCAATGGGGTCATTGCGGTCGTTGACTTCTAACAGTCACTGACTTGTAGCAGTCGCTACAATTTCTTTGTTGTATCAGTTGCTACCCCTTGTCCTCAGCCTAACTGTGTAGGGCTGGGCCCAACCATGCTGAGTGTCATGGTTGAGACAAGTGTAGTGGGCCCTACAGACGTTGTGTGTGAAATAGGTGTAGCAATCGAGATAGGTGTTGTTGCGGTCGCTGACCTTGTAACGGTCATAATAGTTTTTTTGTTGTATCAGTCGCTACCCTTTGTCCTCAGCCCGACCGTGCAGAGCTGGGAATCATCTGTGCCGAGTGTAGCGGTCGCTATAGTCTTGATGGTCGCTACGATTGTGGTTGAAGTGGTCTCTAAGGATGGAAGACTAGCTGCTGTAAAAACCATGTGATGAGCCTGGTCCAGCCCGACCAAGGGGAGAAATCTTAGAGAATTGATGTGTATTCAAGTTTGGTTCTTGTAGGTCCCAAAATTAGCTATTTGAAAGATTTTATCTTTAAAAGATTTATAAACTATGAAAAGATAAGTATCTAGAGTTATTTTGGGCATATTAAGGCTATAATGATACAAAAGCATAAATAAATACTTAGCATAAATGCTTGAATTTGGGTGTTATAAAAAATCCAAAAATTCACCAGTACCTTGACTAAGATATGCATGATGCAAGATGAATATGACATTAATAACTCATAATAGAAGTAATGCATGAGTGTGATTGTTTGATGTGCTTCAATTCACACAACTAAATGAATAGTATCATTTTTTCTACTCTATTATATGGGCTAACTTGGTGGTCTGGTCCATCTATTTCCATTTTGTTTAAGTTACTCCTTGTTCATAGATTAGTCTACTAGTTGGTCTTTGGGAAGATGGTTATAATATATTGTTTCGTAACTAAATACACTAAACTATTGCTCCATAGGTGTAGTGTATTTCTTTTGTTATTCCACCAGTTGGTCATTTGGAAATATTTTGTTAAGTAAATAAATATACCAAACTATTATCATTGGTCATTTTTACGAAAGCCACAATGTATAACTTGTTCCAAAAATGTAAGATTTTGAGAACGAATATATCTTCTTTAGTTATTATATATTTTATTTTTTTGATCAAGTAATATCTTCACAAATTTCAAAGTATGGAAAACAACAATAACGAGACATGTTACTTTTACATGTATATATCTTTTTTTTTGTTATATATTGTTGTATAAGTATTCCATATAATAGTTGGTACAACACCATTCATCGTGCCCGAAATACACATTATAGGAAAAAAAGCCTATGGATTTAAATAGAACTACAAAGAGATAATTTTAGCTTGTTGAGTATGAAAGTGTATGTACTAGATTGCACATATTTAAAAATAACCTATGATATGTTTGATTTCACAACACATCTTTTTAAATTGAAATGATATAATTGATCCATGTTGCTATGGAACCTGAAAGAAGAGGTGTACCTTCCATGTATTAATTTCATCTTCTTTCTTGATGTGATGGAGGATGACACACTATTACTAGTTCCTTCTACTAAAGTGTATGATGGATTTGTGAAAACTAACCCAAAACATTGTGCATCTTATGCTAATTAATTGTTGTGCAGATTATTTATACTAGGGTTTGTTCCCAATAATGTAAAGAAGTGGTCTTGCACAACCAAAAGAGGAAGTATACATAGATGTGGATAAATGAAAAAATATCCTTGATGAGTGAATTATCAAAACTAAATTCATGCCTAAGGAAAGTTTGGTAATAGAGTTGATATCAAAATATTTTTAATATATAATGGTATGTTAGATTTCAATCTTACATGATAACAATCTTAGTATGACCTCTAAAATGCACCATGGGCTTGTTAAGGGTAATATTTGTTTAATTCTGTTGAAATGTGAAGAAATGATCATTGAAGAAAATAGTGAGTCGTGTGATGTTTGTTGTTTGACATGAAAATTTGGGAAGGTAAATTGCTTGTAGTGTATGACATGATTTGTGGGATAAGGTTAAATATTGTCTTGTTTTTGTTATATCAAATGATACTACAAAAGAAATATATTAATAACATAATGTATCATCAAATGTAGTAGCAAAAGTAGTTCTAATCACTCTATTACATAATTGAAAAATAAAAGTGTCCAATGGTAAGTTGTTTGGTCTATAATATGTGATTTGTCATGGACACATAATTCTTTAAGTTTATTCCTAGAGTTGGTCATCACCTAGACTTTATCTTCATAAAAATCCAGATATGTTTAGACATAAGAACAGTAACAACTGTAGTGAATACAAAGTGATCCCATAAACTCATATCACGACTAGTAGGTTGTCACATTGACAAAATGTGATTCTTTGACTATGTGTAATCCACCCTATTAGTGTCTTATGTCCTAATATACTTGCAATAATAATAAAAAATTATACACGGCCACTAGTTCCCCAATCAATTAGTTACAAACATATGAAAACATTGACAATGATGATTGTGGTAAAGGTGGTTGTGTAGGGCTTCTTATTATATTTGATGGATTCCAACTTCATCTTTTAATCAATCTCTTACTAGATACATAAATTCTTTGCTCTTAGAAATAGTTACTATATTAGTGTAAATTTTAAGATTTTGACTTTGCCGAGATATACACCTCAATACAAATTAAGTATCCAAATATTGGAGGTGCTCTGATATGAGTAGAAAGTAGATCTCATTGTTTGTCTAGTCAAAGTGCCACCACCATTTTTGTGTTGTGAAATAAATCCTGGATTGTAATAAGGTACTTATATGAATATAATGTATATTATCTATAAAAATTGTTCAAGTAAGTTTGAGATAGATGGGTAATTTCATATAGTTAAAATGATAAATCAACTATTAATCATCATAATTATTATATTCATACATGGGCAATATTTCATGTTTAATTAGCCTCGTGATTATAATGTAATGCCTTTATCAAATAATTAGGAGAAAATTCAAATAATTGAAAGATACATGAATGCATTTAATATTATGACCTATTATTTTGAACATTCAACTATAATAAAAAAGGATATCAAAGTCTAAGATGTGCCTAACAATATTATACATTGATTTCGTAGAAAATGATCTCAATTTAGGTGTGATAGTAGGGCTTGTAAGATGTAATGGATACTTTATTGTTAATTTTTTAATGAGTAGTGTTTTGAAAAAAGAAAGGAACATATATGGGTTATAAATCTATCAAAACTTGCATTTATTAAATAATTTTGGAATGTTAACATCTATGGAATCCCTAGTAAGAATAAACATATAAGGAATCCTAGATTTATTGAATGGAAAAATGCACCAATCCCTTATACATCCTAAGAAATTGAAATTGGAAGAATAGTTTTCTCGCTATATATGGGGCGCTAGTCACATTTTTAATTCCATAAGAAAATTTGGTGAGAAAAGGAACGTTTTTCATTAACCATGTTTATTGAATATCTATTGCTAACATGAATTTGTTAAAGGAGTATGGGATGTATAGTAATGTGTTTTAGAGATTGATCGAATCTTGTACTAATAAACCTTTTCCAATTCATTCAAATGGATGGTTTTAAACTCAAGGGTGAATGAAAATTAATGAATGTTACCTATAGCCAATGGTGAAGTCATAAGTTTCATTTAAGGTGTCCATTGTGTTTGTACAACTGAAAAGAGAAGACACAATATATATTTTCTTCAAAATGTGTAGCTTTTAAATATATAACTATTTGTAGATTTTAAAGCATGGGTATATCAAGTTCACTCCTGTGCCACCATGTGGCTAAGCCTCTTACTTGTGGCGATTCCATTTGAGAACCCCCCAACTATTGGAAGGAACCTAGAGAGATTTCTTCTCCCAGTTGGATAACTCTTCCCTTGAAAGTAAGCCTCACTCATTGAATTTTTAATTATAGAACACTTACCCAAATTTGCAAGTATTTGATCACTTTTAATTCCATTATAGTATGTGTTTATTAAATAACCTCTTGTATGTGCAATATAATTTGATCAAATGAGTTGTTTAAATTAAAGGAGTTGTGTAAGGCCTCTCTCTCTCCCAACAAAAATTACCACAAACCACCACATGAGTTCTACAACCCTTACTAAGAGGGATACTAATAAAAACTTAGTGAACTCATCCACCGATCATACTTCCTTATTGGTAAACATATTGGCCTCTATATCCATGCATCATACTTCCTTCTTGGTAGACATATTAGCCTTTATCTTTCCAGAAAGATAGCTTAATCATTGTCCATTTCCATTCAGTCTCCCCACTAGGTTACAATATATGTGAAATTATGATCAAAATGAGAAGTGTATGATTGTTGCATGAAACATAGATCCAGTACAAAACATTCTTCTATTCTATACTCCTAACCATTTCCTCTCTAGAAGATACTTCTTTGAGAACAACAACTCTAATACAATGTTAATATACACAACAATGAGGCAAAATGAGATTGTAGATCTACTTAAATTTCTTTACTACTTATATATCTACTAGATCACATCATAATATGACAGACTCTAAGTAGTTTTTGGATTTAGGTATCCTATTAACATTGTCACTCATATCACTAGTTATTCATGACCATAAATATGTTATGATTATTATTAAATCACCAATATTACTCTAAAGATCAAATAATATGCTTTTCTATTTGTAAACATGTTGAGGTAACTTCTCATATAATTATTCAATCAACCCTGATCTTTATTGTATCTTTTTCTATCATATCCAAGAACTATATTTCTCATTGAATACTAATAGATACATTATTCGATGATATAATCATATTTTTTTCTAGTCTGTCTAATCAAAATTGCATATATATTTCCCACAATTACTCACATTTACATGACTGAAATTTTTTGAAATATATTATGTAAACCGTTATTATCTTAGGATTTCTAATGATATCACTCGTTACACAATTGGATTTTTTACTTGATTGACATTCCAACTTATCTTCTTCATTCTAGCCCACAAAACTGATTGTATCCCTTTCGTTAGGGATGGATATCTATCATGAGATATTTTGAGGCAATCATGATCCTTAATCCTCTAAAGTCCTTAGGGATGATGATGGAAAGTCCACAGTTGTCTTAAAGATCCAAGTACTCAAACATATAAAGGTTTCATCTTTATTTTTATTGTTTCATTCTTAAATCGCAATGCTAGAATCCAAATCAAAGAATTTGATTAACTCAATTTAACATGTGCAATATTGATTGTCTCAGAAGACAAGGGGTTTCTAATACCACCCTTAGTCATTGTAGGATTGACTTCCTTTCCCAATGATTAAATGCGAAATTTCATTTTCCCCTTATTTTCTTAAAAAAATAAGATGGCAACACTCAATTCCTTCTTTATTATTTTTTTTCATTTTTTCATAATTTAATAGTTACATTTACTGGAGATTATTTTTTTCGAGTAAAACTGAAACCTAGCATGTTAGATGTTTTATTTGAAGGTTAATATCTATGACACACATCCATACTAGCACATACTAAACTTATCTTTTTCTAGTATCTTGTCAAGTCTGTTAATTTTGTCATGCAATGTGCATACACAGCACAACCCTGGTGTTGTAAACAAGTACATACATGATACAATTATGAGATGACAAATAAATTCAATTTCTAATATACATGTAAAAGCATCATGTCTCCTTGTGATTAATTTGTATACACTTAATACAGTCAAAATATTATTTAATGAAATGATATAGTAAAAGAAAAATTAATAAAATGAGAAGTTATCTCATAATCTAAAAATAGTGACACAATTGTATATGAGTATTTTAGTAAGAGTGGTCTATTTTAATAAAGTAGGTATGTTTGGTGACTTAACTTGAAGAAACTTGTCTTTGTATTTCCAAAATTATCATTTAGTCTTGATAAAAAAATATAAGCTTCAATTTGAAGTAACTTAAATAAAATACAAAGTTGATGTGGTTGACCACCTAATAAATCCCGATACGAGAACCGAAGACAAAAATTTTAATATTAATTAGTTTTTCGAGATTGTAGTACAATAATTTTGTATATGTGCACATGCCATATGTATGAATTTTCTCTATTGTAAGTTATTAAGGACTTCTACTAGCTTCATACATAACTGTGGTACTCATGCATTATATCAGATAAATTCATTTCTGTCACTTCGAAATTTATGAAAATAATAAATATCAAACTTAAAAGTCAGACTGACATGATATTAGTTTGGTCATCAATTTGTAATGTCCTTTTGTGGAGCAATATAAGTTAAAGGGACATGTCACAATTAGGACAAGTTTTTCCTTTCATCCCAAATTCGTTAGGGCACTCGACCCCTACTTGTTGTACATAGAGTGAAGAATTGTTTCACATTGCATTGGTGATAATAGTAGGAAATTACCCTTACTTGTTGTACACAGAGTGAAGAATTGTTTGTTGGGAAAAGGAATAGGATTCCGACCTATGTATCCTAGATGGATTTGGACTTGAGTAGGAGTTGACTTGTGCTACCAATCCTAATAGGAGTCAAATCTAAAAGGGAAGGAAGATGGCTCCCTATGTGCAACATGGAGTTGGAGTAGGACTTAGACTAGGACTTGGACAAGGATTCCTAGTTGCAACGACATGCAATGGAAGCCTATAAATAGAGACATTGTGGGAGGCCATTAAGATCATCGCACCAGTTGAGGTGTGATCCCTTCATTTACTTGTTGATGCCTTCTGTGGTAGAAGAGTCAGAGAACAAGAACAACTAGAGGAGCTCTCTTGGTTAAATAAGAGAGGATCACTAACTTTGCCTTGAAGTGAAGTAGCGGATGATAGTCGGTGACACATTAGATGCATTGACAGAGCGGCTCTCTTAGTTGACAAGAGAGGGCCAATGACTTTGTCTTGAAATAAAGTAGTGTTTGGCGGTTACAGACACATTGTTGTCATAGCGGCAACAATTCGACCCAGTCAGTAGTCACAGTGGAATCAAGTAGTCCCTAGCAACGACTGTGGCCTCGTGAGGAGATCAAGTAAAGAAGGAAGTTTTGTACACAGTGGGTGTGATTCTCTTCTTCCTCATCATTGTTCTCATGTGGGGAGGGCTACCTAGATTTAGGGGTAATTAAATCCAGACAACATGAGTTGTAATATTAATTACGTAATGCTTGTTGGCCAGTATTTCCCCATGATTTTTCTATCCTTGTCTTGGGAAGAATTTTCCACGTTAAATCTGGTGTTTCTTCTTTAGGTTTATACGCTTATCGGTAATGCTTTCACAAACAAAATTTCATCACATCTGGATCTGTACCAGTACAACATCCCCAACATTGTTTCACATTGCATTGGTGATAATGGTAGGAAATGATACAAAACAAGACGGTGAAATCATACTGTCACACCCACATCCCACGATTACCACTAATCATGAGATTAGGGCATAATTTTGATGAAATATCTGCCATATATTTTTTTCTCTAAATATATTATAATAACACTTACTGAACGATAAGTCTTGATTAAACATAACAACAAGATACAATAGAACTTGTCTTATTACATAGAAGCAAGAGTTTCACACTTAATATACATCATGTACATTACATTTAAACTTCTCTCTTTTCTCACTCTTTCTATCCCAAGATCTAGAGGAAGGATAAGAGACCCTCTAACTATTCTAACTACTCTTCTTTCAAGACCTCTGAGCTAATCTTGATTAAAGTTGGCTTATGACTCCTCAGGAAGAGCTAATCCTTTACCTGAAAAATTGTTCAGTAGGTTGGTGAGTGACTGGCTCAGTGAGTAGAGAATTAATAGGTAACCAAGATATTTATGATGTTTACAAGTAATAGAACATAAATGCAATCATGTAAGCATGGCAGTTTAAAACTATAATTCATTCAGCATGGTAGTAGTACAAATATTGAATATAATAAATGGATAACCTAACTATTTACATTATTTCAAATCCAATTATTATGCATTTAGACCCACATGAGGTGTACCACAACATGTGGAAGTATCACAGCAAGCTACAATCTCATTGAACAAGACTTAGAAGCATGCCCAGGTGCCTAAGTCTTTAATCTCAATACCATGTCTGTAGTTAGCATTGGCATGTCTGCCTCTCAGTGGATAATGGGAGCGGCCGGATATCTCAGACTATGCCTCTCAACCTAGGTACTTAGGAAGTGAGTCAAAGCCCTCAGGTTTAAAGTGAATAAGTGGACCTACCAACCACTGATTACTACAACATGTAGCACAGGTACCACTGGCATCCCCAGTTGGTGTTGGGTACTAAACAACTGTAAGGAGTATGCCCTACTGCTCAAACTTCCACACCCTACTAGTACGCTCTAGCTTACCTCAATCTGGACTACCTCCAGTCGGGAAACCATTTCCTCCCCACAACGCAAGCCTCATCCTGTGAGGATTCTAAAGTGTCCATGGCATCTAATGTCTAGTGATGTTTAGTTAATATAACAAGTATCATCATCATAGCTAATGATTACCCTATTTCTAACAATTAAGTGTCTCACATTTAAATAAAAAAATCACTAAATAATTTTCATATATTTCACAACCATACTCCAACTCTTAAAACATGAACTAGGGAAACCTATCTTTCTGGTGCCTCAATTTACACATTTACCACCTGTCGACTCATGACAATTCACAAGACAACTTTCAACATGTTAATACATCACTATTAATATGATTAATAAAGCCTTTCAACTACTGCTTTTCACCACATACATTTATTTAAAGCATCACAAATATCATAGAGCAAGAATCAAACATTGGAAACTATTATTTGAATTGGTATGCTTTAAATCAAGGTAAAAAGATGATTATTTAGTCACAGACTTCGTCCAAGATCACTAATCTTAGTCTTTTCACCAACTAATCTCGGATCTTAGCTCACACAAGTCAGGATCAAGCTTTAAACCTCGAGATCTCATTCAAAACAACCCTTTAAATTGTTTCTCGGTCCTAAAGAGGGTCTGATGTAGGTAGAAGATAAGATTGGGGGTTAAGCCAAACCTCAAAATCGCTGGATTAGGGATCTCGATCAAGGGAGAATGAAGAAAAGGAAGAATCAAGGGTTAAACCTACTTACCAAGTCAAATCTATAACAACCCCTTTTGATTTCCGTCATTCTTCATTCTTTTTCCCAACAATTGCCCTATAAATCACCATCCAGGTCGCCCACTTATAGAGCAAGGTATATGGAATGATAGAGGATTGAATCATGGTTCCAACGCACTTCATTTCATTGAAAATGAATAAGTATAGCTCGAGAAAAGATCATTTTATAATTTGCTGTCCTGGGCGGTGTAGACCGCAGTCACGGTGTTGACACAGTGTCGGTCGTGGTGTCGATATAGCTTCACGAGACGCGGTGTCGATGCAGCGTCGGTCGTGGTGTCGACCATGGTCGCGGTGTTCTGTATATTTTTACTAAAAAGGGCATAATTCTCTCATTTTAACTCCGGTTTTTTTCATTCTTTTTTTTATTGGATTCATAATTAAATTCTTTACAATCCTACAATATTGTTTTGATGATATTATTAATGAAAAAATCACTTATTAATTATTTCCTCCAATGTTATTAACTCTCTTCTTGTACACATGTATGGGTTAATGCTATGTTAACCCCAGCTCGGATCTTTATAGTATGCTTAAGTCATGATTATGAGTTGCCCAAAAAGATATTTAAGGTTACCAAAGTTAATATAAAGCACAAGATAAAATATTACTAACAAAAACATGACAAGGATCAAGATTATCTTAAATCTCTAGGATTACCAGCAAATCTAGGAATGAGTTGTAACAATTATCCCCCTCTAATAAAAATTCCGTATCGAAATTTCTAGAAGAGGAAAGGATACTTGTTAAACATCTCTATCTCCACTTCCCATGTAGCTTCTTCTACACCATGATTCCTCCAAAGAACCTTTACTAGGGGTATCTCTATCTTGTTAAGATTTCAGATTCTACGGTCTAGAATTTGAATTGGTCCTTCAATATAAGAAATATCCTCTCTCAACTGTATAGGATCTGGGTCTATAATCTTTTCTATACCAGGATGACACTTCTTCAACATCGATACATGAAACACATTGTGTAAATTGGCTAACTCCAATGGCAACTCCAATTTATATGCAATTGACCCAATTCTTTGAATGATTGGATAGGGACCTATGTATCTATGAGTTAGTTTTCCTCACTTTCCAAATCTTAGCACACCTTTCCATGGTGAAATTTTCAAATAAACCTCATTCCCAACCTCAAATTGAAGTGGTCTATGCCTTTTGTCTGCATAGCTTTTCTCTCTGTCCTGAGCTGCCTTCAACTGTTGTCTGATCACATATATCTTTTTTGTGGTTTCTTCCACCAATTTTGGGCCTAAAATTTTCCTTTCTCCAACTTCATACCAACAAATTGGAGATCTACATTTTATTCCATACAAGGCTTCATAAGGGGCCATGCCTAAGCTAGAATGGTGATTGTTGTTATAGGCGAATGCCATTAGACTGAGATGATCATCCCAACTACCACTGAACTACAAAACACATTCTCTCAGCATATCATCTAGGGTCTAAATTGTCCTCTCTGACTGTCCATCTGTCTGAGGATGAAAGGTTGTGCTCAATTTCAACTTTGTTCCTAAGGAACGTTGCAATTGATTCCAAAGCCTAGATGTAAATGTAGGATCTATATCAGATATTATAGAAGCAAGTATAACATGCAATCTGACTACCTCATATATATAGACTTTGGCTAACTTTGGTGTATCCCACGCTGTCTTAATTGGTAGAAAGTGAGAAGACTTTGTTAGCCTATCTACTATTACCCAAACTAAGTCGAAACCACGTGGTAATCCATGGTGATTTGCTCCCACTTCCATTCAGGGATAGGAAGTGATTGTAGAGTACCTACCGACTTCTGATGTTCAACCTTGACTTGTTGACATACATCACACTTAGTTACATACTCAGCCACATCCTTCTTCATACCTTATCACCAATACAACTCCTTCAGATTTCTTCACATCTTTGTGTTACCTGGACGCATTGCATTCATAGAAAAATGAGCTTCCTCAAGAATTTGCTTCTTTAACTCAGTGTCATCTGGCACACACAAAATATCATGTAGATACAATAACCCATCATTTAAAATTTTGAAATCTGATCTCTTTCCTTTTGTCATATCATGAATGATCTGTTGCAATTCTCTGTCACTATGTTGAAGCTCCTGAATCGGATCATAAAATGTAGGTCTAACCTACATTTGTGCAATCAACCTACCTTGATCAGACACATTCAGATCCAAATTCATCTCTCTCATCTTAACTAACATGTCTCTTTTTACACATGTTTCTACTCAGAGCATCTGCTACTACATTGTCCTTTCCAGGATGATAATCAATAGTGACATCAGAATCCTTTATAAGTTCCAACCATCTACGTTGTCTCAGATTGAGATCCCTTTGTGTGAAAATATACTTTAGACTCTTATGATCAGTAAAGACTAGACATGATTCACCATATTGATAATGACGCCATGTCTTTACAGCATGCACTACTTCTACCAATTCAAGATCATGTGTGGGATAGTTCTCTTTATTCTTCTTAAGTTGTCTAGAAGCATAGGCCACCACTTTCCCTTCTAGGATAAGAACACATCCTAAACCTCTCCTGGATGCATCATAGAAAACCACATAGCCCTTATTTGCCTCCGGTAATATCAAGACTGGTATTTTAGTTAACTTCGTCTTTAAAATTTGTAAACTTTTTTCACATGACTCAGACCAAACAAAAGGTACATCGTTCCTTATTAAGCATGTAAGAGGCATTTCTATTGCACTGAAGTTCCTTATAAACCTCCTTTAATATCCTTCTAACCCTAGGAAACTTCTGATCTCAGTAGGGGTCGTAGGTTGCTCCCACTGAAGAACAAATTCTACCTTCTTAGTGTCAACACTAACCCCTTCTCTTGATATGACATGTCCAAGGAAAGATACTTCAGCCAACCAAAACTCACATTTGCTAAACTTAGCATAAAGTTGATGTTGCCTTAACAACTGCAGGGCTATCCTCAGATGTTTCTTATGTTGTTCTGCATCTTTAGAATATATAAGGATGTCGTCTATAAACACTACTATGAATTGATCTAAATATGGTCTGAAAACCCTGTTCATCATGTCCATAAAGGCTGCAAGGGCATTCGTTAATCTAAAATACATAACTACAAACTCATAGTGTCCATACCTCATTCTGAATGATGATGTAGGTACATCAAATGCCTTTATCCTTAGCTGATGATAACCTGACCTGAGATCTATCTTTGAAAAGATTGTTGCCTCATAGAGTTGATCAAATAGGTATTCAATCCTAGGCAAATGATATTGATTATTGATTGTTATCTTATTCAATTGTCTGTAGTCTATACACAACTGCATGGTTCCATCATACTTTTTCACAAATAGTACCGGAGCTCCCCAAGGTGATGTACTGGGTTGAATAAATCCTTTATTCAACAACTCTTGTAACTAGGTTTTCAATTCCTTTAACTCCCCACATGCCATTCTATAGGCAGGTAATGCTATTGGATGGCTACCAGGTAACATCTGTATCTCAAAGTCAATATCTCTTTCAGGTGGTAAACCTGGTAACTCATCAGGGAAGACATCTAAAAACTCACATACTACTGGAATATCTGCTAGACTGACTGCTCTTTTCTCTACCCTAGTATCCACCACATGTGCTAAAAAGGCCTCACACCCCTTTCTCATCATCTTATCAGCTACAACAACTGATACTATACATGTAGGCAAGACTTTTCTATCTCCGGTAAAGATACATGAAAAGCCACCTTGTTGAAAGATAGCTTCTTTCTTCCAACAATCTAACTGGACATGATATGTCTCAAGGCATTCCATACCCAAAATGATTTGAAAAGAATTAATATCTAAGGGTATGATATTAACTACTATTGTATACCCACTAAAACTTTACAGACATCCATGGCATACTTCTGTCAAAATTGAGGATTCACCTAGTGGAACTTTTAACAACAACTCATAAGATAAATCATGGGTTAGAATATTTAGTCCACGAACTATCAATCTTTTAATGAAAGAATGTGTTGCACCAAGATCTATTAATACTGTAACAAAAATGTTATTAAAGAGAAGCATCTCACCTATCACAACTCTGGGTGAAACTACACCTTCAGATGGTGTCTTTGAGAAGAAATGTCCAGTAGCTCTCCCTCTGCCACATTGTCCTCGCGGTCCACTACTAGTACTAGGTGCTCCCCCTCTAGAACCTGAAGCCATTGAAGAACTTGCCCCTCTAATTAGAACCTACCTCTGTGGAGTCTGAAACTATAATTGTGAACCTTGTTCTGAAACATATTGAAGCTTTGGGCAGTCCCTTTTTATATGTCCCATATGTCCACAGTGAAAACATATTGGAGTATTAGTTCCCTAGCACTGACCAGAATGTGCCCTGCCGCAATTATCACATATGGATGCATCATGTCTCTGCGGTCCTATCACTAACACTGAAGATCATGAAGACCTAGTTGGAGGTGTACATGTAGACTGTGTATTCCATCTACCAGAATTGGGCCTTCCTCCACTTGGTGAAAACCTAGATCCTTGTCTCCTAAAACAACCAAGTCCTCGTCCTATCTTAGAAAAAAACCACCACCTCCTTTGTATCCACCACTGCTTTGTTCCCCTCTATTGAAGTCTCAAGATCTTTTCTTACTCTTCGACTTCTTATCAACATTAACTGACTCTTCTACACGTCTTACTACTTCCACAAATTCCCCAAAGTTTTCTATCTTTCTGACCAATGCTAACACGGTGTGTCTAATATCTGATCTTAATCCTTGTTGAAATCTTCTACACTTTTCAACATAATGAGGCACAAGTTGTGGACAGAAATTTGCCAACCTTGTGAAATATGCCTCGTATTCACCAATTGCGATACTTCCTTGTCTGACATTCTAAAACTATTTAATCTTATCACTTAGGAAGGTAGGAGGAAAATACTTAAGGTAAAACTCATCCACAAAGTCCTTCTAGGTCATCTCTGCATTTCTCCTTTTATCTTCCACTCCCCGCCACCACAGCTCAGCATCTCCCTTGAGTAAATAGACTGCATAATTGATTTTCTTATCTTTTGATAACTCCATTAGGCGAAAGACCTTTTCTAGTTGTCGAAACGACACCTCCGCCACAACTGGATCTGTTGTTCTAGAAAATTCAGTTCCATCAAGCTTCTTCACCAACTCATAGGATCTCATTAGATAATTACTAGAAGATGAAGACTTCTTGTCCATCTTGTATTTTTCTTTTATCTCCAAAAAAATATGATACATCCTTGTTGCCTCATTATCATCTTCACCTTGAACCATTGCTTGAGGGTCAGGGCCATAATATCTCTCGGCTTGTTCCTCACCATGTTCATGTCCTCTTCCTTCCATATGCATATCCATAACAGAACACATCTGTTAGAAAATTGTAGTTCAAAGAGAAAAGCATCCTAATCCTATTAGTCTCTTATCACCCCTGTCCCAAACCTAAATTCATTTTAGGTTCAACCTATGCTCTGATACCAAAGTTGTTACACCCGCATCCCACGATTACCATGAATCATGATATTAAGGCATAATTTTGATGAAATATCCACCATATATTTTTTTCTCTCTAAATATGTTATAATAACACTTACTAAATGATAAGTCTTGATTAAACATAACAACAAGATACAACAGAACTTGTCTTATTACATAGAAGTAAGAGTTTCACACTTAATATACATCATGTACATTACATTTAAAACTTCTCTCTTTTCTCACTCTTTCTATTCCAGGATCCAGAGGAAGGATAAGAGACCCTCTAAATATTATAACTACTCTTCTTTCAAGACCTCTGAGCTAATCTTGATTAAAGTTGGCTTCTGACTCCTCAGGAAGAGCTAATCCTTTACCTGAAAAATTGTTTAGTAGGTTGGTGAGCTACTGACTCAGTGAGTAGAGAATCAACAGGTAACCAAGATATTTATGATGTTTACAAGTAATAGAACACAAATGTAATCATGTAAGCATGGCAATTTAAAACTGTAATTCATTTAGCATGGCAGTAGTATAGATATTGAATGTAATAAAAGGATAATCTAACTATTTACATTATTTCAAATCCAATTATTATGCCTTTGGACCCACTTGAGGTGTACCACAACATGTGGAAGTATTGCAACAAGCTACAATCTCACTATATAAGTCTTAGAAGCATGCCCAGGTTCCTAAGTCTTTAATCTCAATACCATGTCTACAGCTGGTATCGGCACGTCTGCCTCTCAGCGGCTAATGGGAGCGGATGGATATCTTAGACTCCACCTCTCAACTTGGGTACTCAGGTGGTGAGTCAAATCCCTCAGGCTTAAAGTGCATCAGTGGACCTATTGACCACTGATTACTACAACATGTAGCACATGTACCACCGACATCCCCAATTAGTGTTGGGTGCCACACAACTGTAAGGATTTTGCCCTACTGGTCAAATTCCCGCACCCTACTGGTACGCTCCTGCTTACCTCGATCTGGACTACCTCTAGTCGGGAAACTGTTTCTTCCCCACAACGCAGGCCCCATCCTGTGAGGATTCTATAATGTCCTTGGCGTATAATGTCTGGTGATGTTTAGTTAATATAACAGGTATCATTATTGTAGCTAATGATTACCCTATTTCTAACAATTAAGTGTCTCATATTTAAATAATAAATCACTAAATAATTTTCATATATTTCACAACCATATTCCAACACTTAAAACATGAACTATGGAAACATGTCTTTTTGGTGCCTCAATTTACACATTCATCACCTGTCAAATCATGAAAATTCACAAGACAACTTTCAACATGGTAATACATCTCTATTAATATGATTAATAAAGCAATTCAACTATTGATTTTCACCACATGTGTTTATTTAAAACATCACAAATATCATAGAGCAAGAATCAAACACTGGAAACTATTATTTGAATTGGTATGCTTTAAATCAAGGTTAAAAGATGATTATCTACTCACAGACTTCATCCAAGATCACTGATCTTGGTCTTTTCACCAACTAATCTCAGATCTTAGCTCACACAAGTCAGGATCAAGCTTTAAACCTCGAGATCTCGTTCAAAACAACCCTTTAATGTGTTTCTCGGTCCTAAAGAGGGTATGCTATAGGTAGAAGATAAGATTGGGGGTCAAGCCAAACCTCAAAATCACTGGATTAGGGATCTCAAGCAAGGGATAATGAAGAAATGGAAGAATCAAGGGTTAAACCTACTTACCAAGTCAAATCTATAACAACCCCTTTTGATTTCTACCGTTCTTCACACTTTTTCGCAACAATTTCCCTAGAAATCACCTTCTAGGTCACTCGCACATAGATCAAGGTATTAGAAATGATAGAGGATTGAATCGTGGTTCCAACGCACTTCGTTTCATTGAAAACACATAAGTATAGCTTGAGATAAGATCATTTTACGATTTGTTGTCTTGGGCGGTGTAGACCGCGGTCGCAGAGTCGACACAGCATCGGTCACGGTGGTCACAGTGTCGATGCAGTGTCATGGTGTAGACCGTGGTTGCGGTGTCGACACAGCATCAGTCATGGTGTTGATGTAGTTTTGCGGGTCGCGGTGTCGACGCAGCGTCGGTCGCGGTGTCGACCGCAGTCGTGGTGCTCTGTATATGTTTACTAAAAAGGGCATAACTCTCTCATTTTAACTCTGATGTGGTTCATTCTTTTTTTATTGGATTCATAATTGAATTCTATACAATATTACAATATTATTTTGATAATATTATTAAATAAAAAATCATTTATTAATTATTTTCTCCAATGTCATTAACTCTCTTCTTGCACACATGTATGGTTTAATGTTTTATTAACCCCAATTTGGATATTGATAGTATGCTTAAGTCATGATTATGAGTTTCCCAAAAAGATATTTAAGGTTACCAAAGTTAATATAAATCACAAGATAAAATATTACTAACAAAAACATGACAAGTATCAAGATTATCTTAAATCTCTAGGATTACCAGCAAAGCTAGGAATGGGTTGTAACAGATACTCTCACTAATTTGACGGATATTTGAAAAAATCAAAACACTTTGAAAACCCATAAAATCAATATAATGTTATCATTCAAATACTAATTTTGTTAAAATATCACATCTGATCTCATTTTCTTTTCAATGTTATAAAAAACAATGTATATACACTAATTTTTTATATGGACATCCTATTAGAATGGAAATTATAAAAACATGTCCTAAGAATAGAGGTTGGATTGTTGCATACAAATTGTTTTCTTTTATTCATACTATAGGTTGTAATTTTTCTATATTTTTGAAGGTTGTATTATAGTTTTTCAATGTTATAGTTATTTTTCTGCCATTAGATCTTATGTAAACATGACTAATTAATGCATACTTTATAACCGACCACCTTTGAAGCTAGTACATTAGTTTTTTTGTCTTAATTTGTTTGCTTGTCTTGTATTTTCCTAGTTGAGTTCGTGCACAACTAACAACTATTTCATCACTACAAAAGCTCATGAAAAATGAGGACTTCAAGCTATTGGATGTTTGTAAACACATGAATAGTCATGTTGTACTAGTACAAAAATGATATATAACGTCACATTTGATGGCGTCGGTTACACATAAAAAATTGACTCCATAGTACAACGACGCCAGCTAAATAATACAACTGTCACCATATGTGCAGTCTGGTCAATTTAAAAAAGATATGGGTACTGCTTTTACTTTAACATCGGTTTCTTTTTAAAGAAACTGGCTTCTAAAATTACCCATGAAATGCAAAAAAAATTTACCTCCAAAATTTTTAATACAACATCGGTTGTTCCAAAACTGATGACAAATGTTTTGTGCCATTTTCCCACAAAAAAAATTATCCCCCATTAGTCGTCGGTTGTCGCAAAAAATCGATGACTAATTATTCCTTCATGAGATAAAAATTTTCCTCTCATTAGTTGTCAGTTTTTGACAAAGAACCGACGACTAGGTGTTTTAATGCCTTGTCCCGTAAAAATATTTTTCCCCAATTTGCTTCTTTGTTGTTAGTTTTTATTGGGCATCGACAACTATGGTCCTAACACTAGAACACAATTTTTTGTTTTGATATGTGAATAGACCACAGTTGTTATATCTAGAAACCAATGACTAAAACCCTAACCGGGTGTAATTTTTTGTTTAAATTTGCACTTAGTTGTCGGTTGTTCAAAAGTGATCAACGACTATTAGTATTAGGCATCGGTTTTTGTAAACAACCTACGACTATAGGTAACTTAATAGAACCTGCGCAAAATAGACTCTCTACGAAATAGGGTCTCGAGATTTTTCCCTCACCAGCTGCCGCTCTTCCTCGTCCACCGCCACTCTTCCTCCAGTTGTCACCTCTGCCATTGCTCTACACCCAGAGCTTCGGAGGATGTCGGAGCTTGGGAGCTAGGGGAGGACAATGGAGCCGCCGCCGCTGTTGGCTCCCACCGTCTCTCTTCCTCTGTGGATGCCACTCTGCCTCGATCACTACTCCATCCTGTCAGCGCCGCTCTGCCTCATCCTTCTCCATCGTCCAGCCTGCACTGCCACTCCAACCACCGCCGCTCCAGCCTACCGACACAACCACCTCTACCTCCACCTCCACCTCCAGTCACCGTCGTCGTGGCCTGCTCCACCCCACCATTGCAGTGAGTGGTTAATCAGAAGTATATTTCGATTAATTACGGTTAATGATGTATGAATGAACCTAATTAGTTAGATTTGCAATTAGTTTCTCTATTGTTAGTGATTGATTTAACTTAGTTCAATAATTTCTCGTCAAGAATGTGTAGTTGACTAATATTGATTAATTAGGGTTAGTAATGTATGAATGAACTTAAGTAATTAGATTTGCAATTAGTTTCCTTGTTGTTAGTGATTGATTTAATTAAGTTTAATATTTGCTCGTCAAGAATGTGAAGTTGACTAATATCGATTAATGAGGGTTAATTATGCATGAATGAACTTAATTAATTAGATTTGCACTTAGTTTCCCTATTGTTAGTGATTGATTTAATGTAGTTCATTAATTTCTCATCAAGAATGCATAGTTGATTAATATTGATTAACTAGGGTTAATGATGCATGCATGAATGAATTTAATTAATTAATATAGCTTGCTTTCTCTCTTGTTAGTGATTTATTTAACTTAGAGCAATTTGTTCAATAATTTCTCTTCAAGATAGTGTTGATTAATTAGGGTTAATGATGCATGAATGAACTTACCCAAATGGAAAAATGAATTGAATTAAATGATGTTACATAAAAGCTAGGATATGAATGATGAAACTATGATCTTAGGTATAAGAAGGACACCATATATATATGTATTTAGGTGGCCCAGAAACCTGTCTGAGATTTACCAATTAGGAGTAAATCTTAGATAGTCCCTGATTTGTAACTGTTCTTGAACAATTAATCTCACCTTAGGATATAAGTGTGTAATGTATATTCAGTTTTCAAGATATTTCATCAACACTTTCTCATTTGTTCTCTACGTATGTATGTTGGTGGGCATTTTCCCATGTACATAAATGAACTTGGAGAATTGCGGGGAAATGCTGCCGAAATTTTCTTGAAAACTGAATACACCTTATACACTTACTAGTTAGATTAGGTGTTCAAGAATGGGATAGGTGGTATACATAGTCATTATAAACCCTAATATTTTAACCCTAAATACTAATATTTAAATCCTTAAATTAATATGTAAATCCTAAACCCTAATACTTGTTTTCTCTTTGATCATAGAATGGATAGATCATGGATGTCCAGTCCAAACCACTGCACCCCAGAGTTTATTGCTGATCTTGATCAGTTTATTAGATTTGTAGAGGACCATAGGAAACAACCTGGAGATAGGTTCTATTATCAATGTAGGCATTGCAATAACAACTTGAAAGTCAATATTGGTGACAAAATCAAAAGTCGTGTCATTTGCAATGGGATTGTACAAGGCTATACAGAATGGTACTGGCATGTAGAATTTCAAACTGAGATCAGTAGATGTCAATAGCAGTACTTGTGTTGAACAAGAAATTTCCATCGATGACGTAGATGTGGACAAACCGATTCTGATAGACATCATTAATGTGATGATGGATAATTGTGGGGTAGAGCACACCGATCCACCATCCTTGTTTAGGAACATTGTGCATGATGTTGAGAGACCTTTATACACATGTTGTACTAAGTTTATGAAGTTTAGCGATGTGTTGAGATTGTCTAATCTGGAGGCTAACAATAGATGAAGCGACAAAAGCTTCATGTCATTGCTATCTTTATTGAAAGAAATTCTTCCTGAAGGAAATGAGCTTCCAATCTCAACATATGAGTTAAAGAAATTCTTATTCCCAATGGGAATGGAGGATAAGAAGATACATGCATCACTACTACAGAAACAGCCTCTGGCGTCAGTTTCTGAGCGACGCCTATGTGGGCGCCGCTAAAGGTCGAACACTTCGGCGTCGGTTTTTTAACCGACGCCTATTTAACATATAGGCGTCGATCTTTTAGTAGATAACTGACGCCAAAAGGGTTCACGCCACAGAAAACGGCGTCATCTAGGACACATTCTGCGTCGGTTATCTACTAAAACATCGACGCCTATACTTCAAGACGACACGGTCGTGCTTCCCTGCACGGCCGTGTTTAGTACTATAGGCGTCAGTTTTATATGAATAACCGATGCCTTTTCCACCACGTCCGTGCTATCCTGCACGGTCGGGTTGTTTGTACTACTAGGCGTCGGTTTTTATCAAATAACCGACGCTGTAGGGTCTTTGCTGACGGTTTTCTGTAAATAACCGACGCCTATATCTATTTTTTTTTCATATCAGTTTGCAGGCCTGCTGTGGCTGGTCAGCAGGATGAGAACCTGCAGTTCAGTTTTCTGAACTGCAGGTTTACGACATCCATTGATATCAGCCTACAAACAGGCCACAAACCTGCAAAATTCACAAAAAATAATTCACACAAGTAGATACATTTGGACATCAATTCAATTCTCACATTCACACATATAGAAACATTCAAATACATGTATTAACATTCAGAAATATTCGTTTACAAAGTATCATTCATTATCGCTATCAACATCCCAATTATATCTTACAGTTGCCACTGCTTGTATGGCTTTTGCCCATTCTTCTCTTATTTCATTTAATGCTTCCATCGTATATGGAGCATGTATATTTTTTAAGCGTTTACCTGTTGTGTTGTCAGTTTTAAACACCTGCAAAGAGAATGATGTATATATATAAGTAATAATATAAAAATAAGATTGATATATTTCATACTAACTAATGAGACTATATATAATACCTCATGTATGGTATCGATGTCCAATGCGGCATGTCGGATAATCATCTGCATAAATCGCATCACATAGTATGTGCATGCCCAACCATTGTCTTGTGTAGCGCACTATAAATTGAAACATACAAAATAATACAACTAAGCACAATTCACATCAATAATATATACATTGGAGTCGGGAACTTACTTGTACGTTCTGCCAATTTATTGGCTGGTTCTTTTTCCTTGGGACCGTTCCTCCAGCCTTTTTGAATGCATCTAAACCCCTACATATTAATATAACACAGTAAATTGCATAAGTAAATAGTAATGTAATAACATATGTTAACAGATACAAAAATGAAATATTTCTCACCAGAATAATGGCATTCTCATTACGTGTCCAATTTTAGTGTTTAATGTACTTCCCGCGGGATCTAGATAATAAACAGTGAACATCCCGGGGACAATAACTAGTAATTCCCAATGTCTACCGCTAGAGGTAAAAAGTTAACAATTAATAACTCAAGATGCACAATAAAAATGGAATTTTCTTAAGTCCAAATTATAAATAAAGTAAACTTACTTGACATTGAATGGATCTATTATTATCGTCTTCTTTTGCTGACCAAAAATTGTAAAAGCATCTATACAGTATTGTTGAGCATTATCAGGGTCTTTAGCTACCAAACTAATCAATGAAGGAATCAAAAATCCCACATGATCAAATGCAAATTGTTTGCAATGATCTTCGACTAAGTAGCTGCAAAACATGTATTACGTATGCATTAATATATAAGAAACCAGCTCATCGGATCTTACACAAGGTATATGGATGTATAAATAAGATCTCACCTTATCCATGTCTCTATCATTGATGTATTCAACCACTCATACATAAACAGCTCAATAATATCTTGTATAAATAAAGAGCTATCGTATGATTGTCCTGCATTATCTGCATCTAAAGAAACAATTATAGGGCAATGTATATTATGTGCCCGTAGCCAACATGACATTCCCCTACAAGCAGGACCTAACGGGTATGTTAGGTCAGTTGGAACCCAACTTGGTAATGCGGGAAGTGGAGGTGGAGGCCTAGGTGCTCCGGTTGTCTTCTTTTTAACCTGTATATATAATTTCAGATCAGTTGACCTCATATATACACATTAACAATTTAAAGTAATGTAAATTTAACTTACAATTTCAGTAGTGTAGACGACATCTGCTTTGGGCCACAATATCACCCCGCCTTCTGCATCAGCAAGTGTATCAATATCCGGGTGGGGATATGGCAATGTAGCTTCTATCCAATCGGGTAACACACGTATCGGGCTCACACGAACGTAGCCCTGTGGCATTGGAGTCCCGTGAAACATTGCCACAGGAAGGGACGGGTAAGCCTTCGCCTCTGCAACAATGTAGTCTTGCATTCTTAAGCGGCATGGCTTCAATGCCTACAAATTTACGTAAAGAATATTATACATATATACATATCATCATGCACATTCAGTGCACGCCTTGCTTTTTGTGCGTCACTGAGGGCCTAGTTAGTATGCACATTAATGATTTGGTTAGTAGCACTAAATGTTAATCTTGAATAGGTGAATACAATGTATATTAATTAAATTGGGAGTGACGCCTAATACCTTGAATTCTTCAGATTTTCTTGAAGCAACAAAATTGTCCCAATCTTCTTTGTCCAAGAAGTTCCATTGTTCAAGGGATGACTTCTTCTTCTTATCACCCTCTTTTATGTATTCTCTGTTCAGATTTGTCCTATAATTCCTAAGCATCTTTCCAGCGCGTTGCATCACACTTTTACGATGCAACTTCTCATCCAATGCAAACAGATTCTGTAAAATAGAAATGTTATTAACTAGTATCCAAAATATAATTGCAAATAATAGAATTTGTAATCTACAAAATAGAATTGCAAATAATAATAACTCACGCATAAATCCTTCCATATCAAGTCTTTTTTCCCCTGAGGAACTTTATGCCAATTATCATACTTAACACCACAATGGCTCCGAGTGGTACACCCAAGATATTTTACAAAATTATTGCGGTTCACTCCAATTGCATTTCCTCCATTATCAAACTCCACAACCAATTTGGATCCACTGCCACTTAGCGCTATTAACTTCTTCAACAAAGTGATGCCCCTTTTCTTGTTAAGTGTTTGATGCTGCGCATCAAGTTGCTCCAGTGCTTCAGTGGGTACATGTGCATCATCAACCTAAATTTTGACAAAAATAAACACACTGAATTAGCCCAATATAGAAATATAGGATATATGACATAACTAGAAGATAATGAATTTTATAGAAATACAAGATATGTTTTTAGAACTTACATTGGTATCCTCGCCATGCTCGTCATGGACAGCATGCTCATCATGGACTTCATGCTCATCATGGACATCATGCTCATCATGGTCAGCCATCTGAAAATGTCATTAAAAAGGCAAACATTTAGCATTTGTATTAACTAGAAAAAGGCAAACATTTAGCATTTGTATTAACTAGAAAAAGGCAAACATTTAGCATTTGTATTAACTAGAAAAAGGCAAACATTTAGCATTTGTATAAACATACATGTCTCTAAAATTGTGATCTTTTATCAATTAACAATCCTTCATTGTGATCTCCGCGCACATATAAGTCATCATTAGCTTCAATATTTTGTGGAGTTGGCAACCCAACTGAGAATGGACTGGAGTCATCATACTTATCATAGTACTCTTCTTCATCTATAGGATCTTCAATGAATTATCTTTTACCATGAAGAACAACTGACCATTTATCATTCGTAGGATCATCGATATAGAATATTTGTTTTGCCTGTGATGCCAATATGAATGGTTCACCCTTCTCGCCAATCTTTTCAAAGTTCACCAAAGTGAAACCCAATTCATCCACTATAACTCCTTTGGTGTTATCAACCCAATTACATTTAAAGAGCGGAATTTTGAAATCTATGTAGTCAAACTCCCAAATGTCCTCAATGACACCGTAATATGACATTTTAGCTTCATGTGGACTCTTATCCTTTGCACTTGCAAAGTACATAGTTGACGCTTGAAGAGTGACCCCACTATTTTGGACGACACTCTTATCATCTTGGCGCTTTGTGTAATATGTGAATCCATTAATGTCAAACCCTTCATGTGGGCTCTGATCTCCAAACCACGATATAAACACGATTCAAACTTAGCGTAAGCGATTCGATTAACAGCGGAAGACAAAAATCACGGAAAATTAAAACTTTTCGAAACAAGAGATTGAATCCATACAAGCTTCTTTCCTAACAAGAGATAAACTGTTTACATCTCATGATAATTACTTCTTGAGTAATTATATACATCAAGATACAAAATCTCAAGAACTCATAACAAAAGACTCCAAGACCTGAGAGTACAGAGGACACATAGGACTGACTCTAACTACACCACATGGCAGGCTAAATCTCCACCTGAGATTTACTGCTGCTCCTGGTGCTGCTGCTGCTATTGCTGGGACTGGTCACCTGTAGACCGGTTCCTCCGTCTCCGACGTCCACCTAAAAATTTGAAGTCTACGGGGTGAGACAATTTTACATAATTGTCCCAGCGAGAGTTATAACTCTTCGCCAGAAGCTTTATTATAACATCAAAGAATATCTTAAGTAGTAAAACTTTCAAAGTATTCAATAGTAGTTGCAGCTATAAACAAGAGCTAAACATTTATGAGACATGAAGAATATAAGCACTATTACAGTGTATCATCAATCAACTAACTCGTAGTTATCTCTAACATGTATACTACGCGGTTGATTATGTTTTACAAACAATATTATGCCCTGTGGAGATGAGGCATACCAATCATACTCTAACTGATTGCTAAGAAGTCACATCAGTATCATACATAGGTCATTAAGAGATTCGTATTCTTATGACCTTCACCTTCCTCAGTCAGTAAGAGGATTACTTGTAGGACATCTTGTGTCTCTACTATTATAGCTCACCAGGGTAAACTGGTCCTTCGCTATTCTAGAGTTACAGTGGCATTATGTACTCTCTTCGTCATCAGGAGATTTCATGTTTATCTCCATTGATACGGATATTTATGTTTTCTTCGTCATCAGGAGGTTTCATGTTTACCTACTACTGATACGGTATGGGATTGTAGTGAAGGATTGACGGACTACATATCTACATCAATTTCCTACACTAGGATGTAAGGTTCTACACATCCATATACCCCACATACTCACTAGTATGTGATCCAGGAGTTCCCTTAGGAAAACCTGTTTCGCCATCATTTGATCTCAGACAATGATGGGTCTATGATCAGGGCTCTACATTATACTTGATTAGTTAGGTACATTCAGTATTCATTTAACATCACACTTTGTTCTCCAAACAATAACAATATCATAACAACTATAAAAGGAGAATACTAAATGTAACAAGCCTAACTCACATCAATCATCATTTCTCATTATACTCATCACAAGTCATCTCTAAAGCATGACTTTGATGGTATTCATGGCTCTCACAACCCATTATTATCATAGAATGCCACTGACAAGGCATCAAGATACTTTATTTATTCATAAAGCTATCAATATGCCTTTAATGAATATAGTATCATCATCCATACCTGGATATGATCACCTCCATATCAAAACCTGCATGGTTAATTCAACTAATAAAGGTAATTCAAAACAATGATTATACTTTCCACTCTTGTCATAAGAGCTAAGTTCTTTGATTCTTATCAACTAGAGTTTAATACTCATATAACATGTCATCACCTCTGAATTAGGGTTTACTATTCACATCACATGTCATTACCCTTGAATTAGGGTTTACTATTCACATTACATGTCATTACCCTTGAATTAGGGTTTACTATTCACATCACATGGTGAAATGAACTCATAACATCATCATGTATGAGGAACATCATCATTGATGCTCTCAGATTAGCTTAAGATTCATCATATATCATAATTAGGGTTTTCATGGTCTCACATAGGTGGATCATACCCTAATCATGTATTGAAGGTTCTTTACTTGAGTTTCCACTCTAAAAGGGTACTTTCTCTCTCTTAAGGTATTTTCTCTCTCTTAAGATGCTTTCTCTCTCCTCACACTAGTAGATGGTGGTAACACCTCTCTAGATCAGGTTGGGTTTAGTCCTCATGGGCTAACATAAGCCAAAACATCATTAACATGTGATTATGGTTTTATTAGAAACAGGTATTACTCAATTAAACCCCTCAAGGGTATTTTGGTAATTTACCTCATGATCACCATCATGGGTCAATTCATTAATCACTTAGTCCCTTAATGTTCTAATCTACCATTAAGATTTAGATTATATCACCATTAAACCAATTACCACTTCAAGTGATTATGTATAAATAACATTGAAAACCTCCAAACGGTTTCAACCTTCAACCACCAAACGGTTTGAAACCGTTTGGGTGCGTTGACCATTTGCTAGGTTTGACTCCAAGACCGCATGAACTCAAGGTTGTTTGCCCAAACCGTTTGGGTGCGTTGACCGTTTGGAAAGGTTGACTTTCCAAACCGTTTGAGCTTATGCGGTTTGAAACCGTTTGATCAACTTGTCTTGAGATCGATTGGTCCAAACGACCTTGAGATCGTTTGAGCCCAAACGGTCTTGAGACCGTTTGGACCCAAATGGTCTTGAGACCATTTGGCCTCAAACGGTCTTGAGACCGTTTGGATCCAAACGGTCTTGAGACCGTTTGGTCCAAATGGGCTCAAACCGTTTGGACCTCCAACATGGTTCAAAAGTTACAAATGTTTATGATTAAGTATGTTGAAGCCCTCAATTGGCCAAAGCCATGTTAACCACTTATAAATTGAGTCAATTAGGATGAGCCTCAATCAATTGGACACCAAATTAACCCTCAATTGAAAGCCAATTAGGGTTAAGTCCATCTCAATTAGGGTTTCAAATCGGATGGTCATCAATATTCAACAATGTGAATCAATTCAAGGTTGAACCTATCAATTGACCTCTAATTGGGCCCAAACTTGGCCCAAACGGTATTGAGATCGTTTGGATGACCTCCAAACGGTCTTGAGACCGCTTGCCCAAGAAATCATAAAAATCGAAGTTGATTTGATAGGGGTTGAACCTAAATTAAGTCACAAATCAGCAATTTGATTATTTCAATAACCCATTGTAATTGGGCTCTCAATTGATCAAGTTATCTTAACCCTAGACCTCCAAACGGTCTTGGGTTGACACCAAACGGTCTTGAGACCGTTTGGATGAGTTCCAAATGGTCTTGAGACCGTTTTCCCATCCAATCTTTGGACTCTAGTGAAAATTCATCAAGGTTGGATCTATTGAGTTGATCATCACATCAATACTTAATTGCAATATGATTTGGTACCTTTGGACCTTCAATTGGTCAACTATACTTGGCCCCAGACCTCTAAACGGTCTTGGGTGATCCCCAAACGGTCTTGAGACCGTTTGGATGATTTCCCAAACGGTCTTGAGACCGTTTGGGCTAATCAACCCAAAAACTCTAACTAACTCATTGGGATTTCAGCACTGATTTCAATAAGGGTTTTCCCTATTAATCATCCTTCAACTCATGACTCGTTTAGAATTAATCCATCAAATTTGGTGAGTCATTAATAAACATTATTATGAACAGTAATCCCAAACGGTCAATGCTTGGTCAACCATATTAAATGGTTTTGAGACCGTTTTCCCAAAAAGGGAAAATTAAATAGCTTGAAAAAAAACAGGACTTAATTCAATTGGATTTGCTAATTGATTTGCTTATATCTCACGATTCCTTTGGAGTTAACCCCTCAATTTTTGTGTGTGATCAGCCTACATAATTAGGAACAGGATTCTCATACGGTCGTTGCTTGGTCAACTGGACCAAATGGTCTTGAAGACTGTTTGCCTCCATGCGACCCTGAAACCGTTTGCCCACCAAACGGTTGTGCAAACCGCATGGGCAATTGGTTAGGACCGTTTGGTAAAGTGGAAATTCGTGGATAAGCATAGGAATTAATGCCCTTATCTTCTACCTCAAGAAAAGTAGCAGTTCTTCACGATTTTGCTTGCAAGGATACAAGGGAAGATAGGGAAGAAGAAGAACTAGCAACTATATGCATAGAAAAAGATGTATAATCAAAGCATAAGGTTTAGAGTTATAAAACCCGCCTAAAGGTTATTCCTTGAGCTCCAAGTTTCCAAGATTCAGGTCTTTAATGGCGTATTTGAGCTCCACAGGTCGGCCAAGGTGAATTCTCCAAGGACAAGTTGGAAAGAGATGGCTAGAAAGATAGAGCTAAGTGAGCTAGCCATGAATTTGACCTTGAATCCGAGTTTCATCCATGAATTCAAGCAAAAGGGATGATCCAAACTTACCTTGAACTCCCTGGTCGTTCTCCTATGCTCCAGATCTCTGCCTTAGTCGGTTTGAGCAAGGGGGATAAGTGAGGGAATGAAAGAAACGTTCCTTTGCTTGCAAAGGAGGTGGTATACATATATATTGGGTGAAATTCCAACATAAGAATATATGTTTTCCTCGTTTCTCATCTAAGTCCTTCCTTTCTTCTTTGCACGTCCCCACATCTTATTTCTAAGGAAAAACTTCTTCTAAGATCAAGAATTGAAGGCAAAGAGGATCAACCCATCACTAAAGCATACACATAAAAGGGCTATTATACATACACCTTGTTTATTCAATCACAAAGGTGTTCTTTGTTATATGATTATTCAAATGAAGTGCCCTCTTCATCATTTCTACTCTAAATGATGACAAAAGTTATAAAAGATATTTTAGATGATGTATTTTACAAGTTGCACCCCTCAAATTGGGTAAATTGCACTTTTCCCCAATTTAGGGTTTTCAAGCACCGAGATTGCTTCCACAGCTGCACCTTGGTGCCCAAGCTTGGGAAATCCCTCAAACCTTATCATCATCATTCTCATGATGTCTCAACATCAGAGGAACATCTCAACATGTGCAAATTGCAAGTTAACCCTTCTAACTGGGTAATTTGCACATAGGTCCCTGTATTACAAAACAATGCTACAACTTTATATAAAAAGGAGCAAAAACTGAAATATATGCTTCTGAGAAACTTAATTACATGCCCAAAGTTAATCACAAGGATTTAATTTAATATTTAGGCAAAACACCTAGGGTTAACTCATAACCCAGGTCAGGGATGTTACACTTCATAAGACATAACATTCGGTTTTGGTTTAAAGGCGAGGCATTTGATAGTTTCTGTAATATCATTTGGTGTTTGAGATAGTTTATGTAAGACTTTATCTTCAAACCACTTAGTAAAAGTCTTATTATGCTCTCTAGCAAGCCACATTGAACTTGCTCGAGGATGTTGTCTCTTTATGAAATTGGTATGTTCCTCGATATAAACACTCACTTCGTCCATATTGTGTAAAATATACAAGTGAGCTTGTTCCAACTGCTCATGGCTGATTACTTTCACCCGTGATCCCAAAATTCCTTTGCCCTCCTCAATATTCTTGTCATTATCAGGAGTGTCATTACCACTGAGAAAGTCATTGCAAAAATCCATAACCTCTCTCGCCACATAACCTTCAATAATACTCCCTTCAGGCCGATAACGGTTTCGAACATCACCTTTAAAAACGCTCATGTATCGTTCAAAGGGATACATCCAATGCAAGAAAACTGGTCCCAACATTTTCACTTCCCTAGTCAAGTGGACAACAAGATGTACCATGATATCAAAGAACGAAGGAGGGAAATACATCTCAAGCTGACATAGGGTAACAACCACTTCTCTTTGCAAATTATCGAGAGTATCAGGGTCAATAACTTTACTGCATAGACTGTTGAAAAAGAAACAAAGTCTGGTAATTGCAAACCTTACATGCTTCGACAATATATATCGAATTGTCACGGGTAATATTTGTTGCATTAGAGTGTGACAATCATGAGATTTAAGACCTATCAACTTCAGATCTTTCATTGATACCAATCTAGAGATGTTGGATGAGTAACCATGTGGCACCTTAACATTTACCAAGCATTCACAAAAAGTTTTCTTCTCCTTTCTAGACAACGTGTAACAAGCGGGAGGTAAGTATGTTCTTTTACTACCCATTTCACGTAATTCTGTTAATTCTGACCTTATTCCCATTTCACGTAGGTCCAGTCTGGATTTTATCCCATCTTTAGTCTTACCTGGTATATTTAACAGAGTACCAATGATGCTATCACAGACATTTTTCTCAACGTGCATTACATCGATACAATGCCTGACTGTCAAAGAACTCCAATAAGGAAGATCCCAAAATATTGACTTCTTCTTGAATGAAGAATTGTCACTCCGTGTGGCCATACTACATTGTGATTTCTTACCAAATTCATTGACAATGTCTTTTACTCTTTCATAAACAACATCCCCTGGTATAGGTTTAGGTGCACTCCGTTCATCATTCCATCCATTGAATGCTTTGCGCTTCCTACGATACGGATGGAATTTTGAAAGAAACCTTCGATGACCAAGATATACAGTCTTGCCGCCATGTTTTAGTCTTATTGAATCAGTGTTTTCTTCACATATAGGACACGCTTTAGCTCCTTTGATACTATATCTAGACAAATTCCCATATGCTGGAAAGTCATTAATAGTGCAAAACAACATAGCGTGCAAACGAAATGTCTCTCTTGCTGAAGCATCATAGGTCATCACACCTTCAGCCCAAAGTTTCTTTAAGTCATCAATCAAAGGTTCAAGATAAACATCGATATCATTTCCGGGTTGTTTAGGGCCCGATATCAACAATGACAACATAACGTACTTATTTTTCATACACATCCAGGGAGGAAGATTGTATATAACAAGCATGACTGGCCAAGTACTATGTTGGCTGCTCAATGTCCCGTATGGATTCATCCCATCTGTACAAAGCCCAAGTCTTAGATTCCTATCTTCTTCACCAAATTTGGGGTACAATAGATCAATCTTCTTCCACTGTGGGGAATCAGACGCATGTCGTAGGATCCCATCATTATTTTTCTTAACATCTGCATGCCACCTCAAATTCTTCGCATCTTTCAGATTTGCAAACAAGCATTGAAACCGTGATATTATAGGTAGATACCACAACACCTTGGCAGGAGAACCAGTTTTGGACTCCCCCGAAGTCGTCAATTTATACCGTGACGCACCACATTTTGGACAATCTTTCAAATCTACATAGTCCTTTTGAAATAATACACAATCATTCGGGCATGCGTGTATCTTCTTGGCCTCCATTCCCATTGGGCACAACATTTTCTTTACCTGGTATGTTGAGATTGGCAGCTCGTTTCCTTCAGGAAGCATTTCTTTCAACAAAGTCAACAATGAAGTGAAGCTTTTGTCGCTCCATCTATTGTTAGCTTTCAACTTATACAATCTCAACACAGCGCTAAGCTTCGTAAAGTTAGCACAACCTGTGTATAACGGTATCTCAGCATCATGCACAGTGTTTCTAAAGATAGGAGGTGGATCGGTGTGCTCTACCCTACAACTATCAAACATCGCATCAACGATGTCTGCTGGAACTGGTTCGTTCACATTTACGTCATCGGAGGCAATTTCTTCTTCCACCCAAGCACTGCTATCGACATCTACTGGTTTCGATTTTGAAATCTCTCCATGCCAGTGCCATTCTGTATAGCCTTGTACAATCCCGTTGCACATGACATGACTTTTGATTTCCTCACCAGTGTTGACTTTCAAGTTGTTACCGCAATGCCTACATGGACAGTAGAACCTATCTGTAGGTTTTTTCCTATGTTCCTCGGCAAATCTAATAAACTGATCAAGACCAGATATAAACTCTGGGGTGCAACGATTACGAATGGACATCCATGATCTATCCACTCTATGATCAGAGAAAACAAGTATATATTAGGAAACAAGTATATATTAGGAAAAGATTAGGGTATACACTTACATCCTAAGTGTATAATGTGATGTCATTCTTATATATAATAAATGTGTACCACCTATCCCATCCTTGAACACCTAATCTCACTAGTAAGTGTATAATGTGTATTGGGTTTTCAAGAAAATTTCGGCAGCATTTCCCCGCTGTTCTCTAAGTACATATCTACTTAGAGAACAAACGGGGAAATGCTACCAAAATTTTCTCAAAAACCCAATACACATTATACACTTACATCCTAAGTGAGATTAGGTGTTCAAGAACAGTCCCAAACCGGGGACTATCCAAGATTTACTCCTAATGAGTCAATCTTGGACGGGTTTCTAGGCCAACAAACACATTTGATGTCATTCTTATATATAATAAATGTGTACCACCTATCCCATCCTTGAACACCTAATCTCACTAGTAAGTGTATAATGTGTATTGGGTTTTCAAGAAAATTTCGGCAGCATTTCCCCGCTGTTCTCTAAGTACATATGTACTTAGAGAACAAATGGGGAAATGTTGCCGAAATTTTCTCGAAAACCCAATACACATTATACACTTACATCCTAAGTGAGATTAGGTGTTCAAGAACAGTCTCAAACCGGGGACTATCCAAGATTTACTCCTAATGAGTCAATCTTGGACGGGTTTCTAGGCCAACAAACACAATAATAGATATGTGAATCATATCATTAAGAGCATGATTTCTTGTTAGGTCATCATAGGTCATAATAATCCACTAGAATTAATGAGCAAAAAATGTCTCATAGTGTTAAAATAGACTAGACATCTAATTAAGAACAAACAATAAGACAAAGTTAATTTAGCTCAATTAAATGGAACAGAGTCAAAGGAAAAATTGTAAAATGATTTTCATCGAGTTAATTTAGCTGGCCATTAAATGGAACAGAGTCAATTAAATGGAACAGAGTTAAATGGAACAAAGGAACCCTATAAAGATGTTTGAATGAATCTAAACTAATTAATTTGATTAGAAGCTGAAAATAGAGTCAATTAAATGGAATAGAGTCAATTAAATGAAACTAACAAAGTTAATTTAGCTCAATTAAATGGAACAGAGTCAATTAAATGGAACATAGTTAAATGGAACAAAGGAACCCTATAAAGAACCAATTTCGCGCCTGGGTAGGTCGGCAGGTACCTGGGCAAGCGAGCAGGGCGAGGTCGAGCTGGTCGAGTACGTGGGCGGCGGCGACACCGGCGAGCTCCAGAACCACCGGCACAAGTCAGGCAGGTAGCGGCAGCGACTCCGACGAGCAGGGAGCGGCAGGCGGTGGCGGGCAGGCATGCAGCGGAGAAAGAGTTGCAGGCAGGCGGCGGCGGGCAGGAAGGCGGAGGAGAAGGAGCTGCGACACGTCGGTGAGCAGCAGCACAGGAGAAGGGGGCGCGGAGAAGAAGAAGAAGGCAGCAGCAGTGGCGGCGCGGCGGCGCTGTCGTGGAGAAGAAGGAGCAGAGAAAAAGGGAAATCGGCGGCGACAGCAGAGAAAAAGGGCAATCGGTTCGCAATGAAACAGAAGAAAGGGGAAGAGTCGGGCATCGCGGGATATTAAGTTCCCAAATAGCATCGGTTGTTTTAAACAATCGACGCTAAAGATGTTTAGGCGTCAGTTGTTTTAAACAACCGACGTCCAATTGGACGATATTTTCATGAAGTTATTTGGCGGGAACCACTTTCAGCGTCGGTTATAAAAGGATAACCGACGCTGAAAGTGACACTTTTCGCGCAAATTTCCATCGCACATACGCGTCGGTTTTTTATCTACATAACCGACGCTGAAAGTGACACTATTTTTTTTTCTCAAAAATTAGATTTCGCGGGCGACTTTAAGCGTCGGTTTTTTATAAACAACCGACGCTGTATTCAAAGTGGTACCCATGTCTGGCTGGTCTTCGAATATAGACGTCGGTTTGCCTAAATAACCGACGTCTAATATTATAGGCGTCGGTTTTCCTAAAGAACTGACGCCCAGAAAAGAGACACTGAATGTTGTTTCTGTAGTAGTGCATGCCCGAATGATTGTATATTATTTCCAATGACTATGTGGATTTGAAAGATTGTCCAAAATGTGGGGCGTCAATGTATAAAGTGACAACTGCAGAGAAGTCCAAAACTGGCTCTCCTGCCAAGGTGATGTGGTATCTACCTATAATACCACAGTTTCAATTCTTTTTTTCCAATCTGATAGATGCTTAGAATTTAAGGTGGCATGAAGAGGATAGGAAAAATAATGATGGGATCCTATGACATGTGTCTGATTCCCCACAGTGGAAGAAGATTGATTTATTATACCTTAAATTTAGCGAAGAAGTCAGGAATCTAAGACTTGGGGTTTATGCCGATGGGATGAATCCATACGGTAGAATGAGCATCCAACATAGCACTTGGCATGTTATGCTTTTTATATACAATCTTCCTCCCTGGGTGTGTATGAAAAATAAGTATGTTATGATGTTGTTGTTGATATCGGGCCCTAAACAACCTGGAAATGATATTGACATTTATCTTGAACCTCTGATTGATGAATTAAAGAAACTCTGGGAAGAAGGTGTGATGACCTATGATGCTTCACGTAGAGAGACATTTAGTTTGCATGCTATGTTGTTTTGCACTATTAATGACTTTCCAACATATAGGAATTTGTCAGGATATAGTGTAAAAGGATTCAAAGCATGCCCTATATGTGAAGCGAGCACTGATTCAATACGACTAAAACATGGCAGCAAAACTATATATCTTGGTCATCAAAGGTTTCTTCTAAAATTGCATCTGTATCGAAGGTTGCACAAAGCATTCAATGGATGAATTGAGAACAAATCGCCCTTAAACATATACCAGGAGAGGTTCTTTATGAAACAGTAAAAGACTTTGTCAATTAATTTGGTTAGAGATCACAATGTACCATTCCCACACAAAGTCACAAATCTTTATTCAAGAAGAAGTCAATATTTTCATATCATCCATATTGGAGTTCTTTGGCAGTTAGGCATTGTATTGATGTCATGCATGTTGAGAAAAATGTCTTTGATAGTGTCATTGGTACTGTGTTGAATATACCAAGTAATACTAAAGATGGTATCAAATCCATAGTGGACCTACATGAAATGGGAATAAGGAAAAATTAGTAGAAGTAATTAGCAGGGATTCGGAGAACATATTTACCCCCTACTTGTTACAAGTTGTCTAGAAAGGAGAAGAAAGCTTTTTGCGAGTGCTTGGTTAATGTTAAGGTATCACAGGGTTACTCTTTCAACATATGTAGACTGGTATCAATAAAATATTTGAAGCTAATAGGTCTTAAATCTTGTGATTGTCACACTCTAATGCAACAAATATTGCCCATGCCAATTCGATCTATACTGCCGAAGCATGTAAGGTTTGCAATCACGAGACTTTGTTTCTTATTCAACAATCTATGCAGCAAAGTTATTGATCCTGAGAATCTCGATAAGTTGCAAAAAGAAGTTGTTGTTACCCTATGTGAGCTAGAGATGTATTTTCCTCCTTCATTCTTTGATATCATGGTACATCTTGTTGTCCACTTGACTCGGGAAGTGAAAATATTGGGACTAGTTTTCTTGCATTAGATGTATCTTTTTGAAAGATACATGAGTGTTTTTAAAAGTAATGTTCAAAACCATTACCGGCCTGAAGAGAGTATTATTGAGTGTTATGTTGTGAGAGAAGTTATGGATTTTTGCAATGACTTTCTAAGTGGTAATGATGCTCCTATAAATGACAAGAATATTGAAGACTACTCTGGAAAAGGAACTATAGGAGCACAAATGAAAGTAATCAGCCATGAGCTGTGCGAACAAGCTCACTTATATATTTTACACAACATTGATGAAGTGAGTGTTTATATCACGGAACATACCAATTTGATCTAGAAATAATATCCTCAAGCCAATTCAATGTGGCTTGCTAGAGAGCATAACAAGACACTTATTAATTGGTTTGAACATAAAGTCTTACATCAACTATCTCAAACATTAAATAATATTGTTGAAAATATCAAATGCCTCGCCTTTAAAACAAAAATAAATGTTATGTCTTATGAAGGGTTTGACATAAATGAGTTCTCATATTACACAAAGCGTCAAGATAATAAGAGCGTCATCTAAAATAGTGGGGTCACCTTACAAGCATCTTCATTGTTTTTTCCTAGTGCAAAAGATAAGAGTCGACATGAAGCTAAAATGTCATATTATGGTGTCATTTAAGACATATGGGAGTTTGACTATGCAGATTTCATAATTCCACTTTTTAAGTGTAATTGGGTTGATAACACCAAAGGAGTTATAGTGGATGAATTAAGTTTCACATTAGTGAATTTTGAAAAGAATGGTGAGAAGGGCAAACCATTCATATTAGCATCACAGACGAAACATGTATTTTATATCGATGACCATGCAAATAAAAAATGGTCAGTTGTTATTCATGGTAAAACATAGTTCATTAAAGATCCTATAGAGAAGAAGAATACTATGATAAGTATGATGACTCCAGTCCATTCTCAGTTGGCTTGCCAACACCAAATATTGAAGCTAACTGTGATTTATATGTGCGTGGAGATCATACCAAAGGAATGTTAATTGATAAAAGATCTTAATATTAGAGGCATGTTTTTATATTTTTAAATGTTTTATTTTTTTGGATGTTAGATCTCAATTTCATTAAATGTTAAATGTTAAATGTTAAATGTTTTATTGTTTTTATATGACACTTTCAGATGACAGGTCATGAGTATGATGATTGTAATGATGATTACCATAAGGGTGAGGCACCGTGTCACAATGTAAGTTTTACAATATAGCTACCTATATATATGTCCATTTATAATTTAATCATATATGTCTGTTTTTGTCAATTTTTAGGTGGAGGATGTACCCACGGAAAACCTTGTACCACTTGATGAGCAACATAAAAATTTGAAAAAATCAGGGGCATCACTATGATGAACAAGTTACTACAACAAAGGAGAAATGGACCAAATTTGGTTGTGGATTTTGATCATGGAGGAAATCCAGTTGGAATGAATTGCTGCTCATTTGTTTCATATCTTGAGGTTCTTACTCGTAACCATTGTAATGTAAATGCAGAATCTTGGCATATAGTTCCTAAAGGGAAGAAAGAGTTAGTATGGAAAGAACTATGTGTGAGATATTATCATTTGTAAATCTATTTTGCATAATACTATTTTTTTAAATACTCTATTAAATATATAAAATTTTGCAGAGTATATTTGAACTGGATGAAAGTCTATACCATAAAAAGGTGATGCAACACTGTGGGAGGGTTCTAAAGAACTATAGGATAACTCTCAATTGACAAGACATCAGAGAGGCTAATAAGAGGAAGAAGTCAACCCTTGAGTAATGAAACTACATGGACTTGACTGAGTGGGAGGTGTTTGTTACCAAGAGAAATACAGATGAATTCAAGGTATTAGGCATGACTCCCAATTTAATTAATATACATTCTTATGAATTCATCTATTCATGATTGACCTTGATTGTTACTAACCAATTCAATGTAATTACTAACAAGGATTTGTATGATGCTCAAAGAATAAGGTGTGCAATGAATGTGCATGACCACACGATTGGACCAGGTGGCTATGCAACCCTTTGCCAAAAATACAAACATCTTCCATTCAACAACTTACTGCTCCTACTGCTGAGACTGTTGAATCCTCTACTACTCCCGCACCTCTGCATCGCCATGATGTGTGGATAGTTGGGTGGCAAAACAAAAAAGGAGATATAACCAACCCCACAATTGTTGAGGTGGCTGTAAAAATGGTAAAATACAACTCTCAGAGCAATTAGTATTGATGATTGTTATGTTTACTTACCAATTTCTATTGATTATGATTAGTGGGAGCTTCACGAGCAGAGGAAGCAACGCTCGTTCATCCCTGAGGGCACAAGGGATGAATTGAAAGTTGCTCTCAATAACCTAGAACATCCTGGACGTGTTAGGGTTGCAGGTGCTGGAGTGGGCCTAAGAGCGTTCTTTGGTCCATCACATCACAAACATGTCCAAAAAGGGGGACTTTCAAAAACTGAGGTAACCTATTCTTTTTTTAGAATATTATTGGAAAGGCAATTCAGGAATCAAACAACATTTCTTTAGGCCATGTATAGGTAGATGAGTTAGTTGATAAGAGAGTCTAAGAAGAATTGAGCAAGTGGTAGGTGTCTCAGGCTGCCACTCCGACAGTACCAGTGGCTTGCCACTCTTCCCCTACAATAGAAGTGGTTGGGAGTGATCCTGTAGAGGTGGCTGGGAGTATTCATGTAGACCCACCACCTAGTACGTCCTCTGTAATTATTTTTAAAACATAGTAGCTAGTCTTTTCAAGATGATATGTTTATGTATGTATATAACATACTCTATGTAAATTTATAGGGGTTGAGGCCATGCCGTATAAATTTAAAAAAATTCACCGTTGTAGAGGGGAAGGCTTACCCACGCCTTCCAGGATACACGATTCATGGCACTCCAGTACCCGATGGTACGGTTCGTGTATATTGGAGACTTGTCTTCCCTACTTGGAGGCAACATCCATTTCCATGTGCCCAGCCAGATGTTGACACGCTTGATGAAGCAGAATGTGGAGTGGTCTTATGGCCCGAAGTGAGAGTCATCTATATTGATCATGTATGGTATATTTAAATTATGTTAATTAGTATATGTATATACATGACAATTGATATGAAATTATATATATAGGACAAAGGGAAGAAACCCACTACGGCTCGTACTCCTCCACCTCCACCTATTCCTCAAGTGCCTAGTTGGCTTCCAAAGGACCTATACGACTTGATAGTTCCTCAATATAGGGGTTTGGCAATATGGATAGGTGAACATCCCAAAACTTCACATATTGTTGTATCTATGGAGGAGGATACTATAGGCCAATCATACGGTAATAATATATTTCTAGAAGATATTTTGGAGTTGTTTCGTAAGCTTGGCTGAATTCATCTATAATAGTACTATGGATATGGTGAAATCTTATTTATTTATCTATATACCTCATTTTATTTATGGTGATCTATTCTCTTATATATTAATGCCTACATAATATATGTTTTGCAGCCACTTACATAGGTTCTGTAATGATTTTGAAATAACTCATGTTGGATTTCTAGTTCCATCCTTAATCAATCTTGTAAATGAAGATCCTACATCAGTTACCTTATATTGCTCTATCACTTTTAAATATTTTCATGAAAATAAACAGAATGTGATAGCTTCATATAATGTTGGGTAAGTTTACTTTGCTTATAGTTTTGACTTAATAAAATTACATTTCATTGTGAATTTTGAATTATGTATTTTTATACTTTGTTATCACTAGAGGTAAACATTGGAGTTACTGGTTGTTGTCCCTGAGAAGATGATTGTTTATTATCTTCATTCTTAGGGGAACAAATTAGGCTGTTCTGGACATGATTTGAAGAGGCCATTATACATGTGAGAACAAAAATTATATTTATATCCATTAACATATATTATTACATGACTATTTACTAATTCAGTTCAATGTGTTACATTAACGTATAGGGCGTTAAAAGAATTTAAAAATGTTGGAGTAAATGTGGATAAGAAAAAGAAAGTGATAGTTTGGAAGAATGTGGATGTAGTTTCCTGACTCCAATGCATATTTTATTTATGTGAATTATACTTATTTTTATTTATTAGCATTTTGTATGTTGAAATTTATAGTATGTTGTACAAGACAACGGTTGGGCATCTACGTACTACGTGATGCGGTATATGGATATGATTGTCAGATATACTACACAAGACATCGAAAACATAGAACATGTAATATATAATTAATTATAGTCTTGATCATTATAAGTATATATAGTCTCATTAGATAATATGAAAATATCAAAGTTATTAATTATATATATACGTCATTCTCATTGGAGGTGTTTATAACTAGTGACTTCATTACAGGGCAAAAGTTGTTAGATGTACATATGCCCTATATGGTAGAATAATTAGATGACATAAGATAACAATGGGCAAAAGCCTTTGAAAGGGAGGCAATTTTTTATTATGATTGGGGTACTGATGATAGAAAATGACATTTCTAAACTTTAGTTTCATTATTTCTGTATGTATGTGGTGCTTATATACATTTGTGAATGACTTTTTTGAATTGCCTTATTGAAATTTGATCTATATACATGTGTGAATGTAAAGATGAATGAATGAATGTGCTTCTACATGTGTACGAATGTGAAAATGGATGAAATGAATGTCACTGCAGGTTTCTACATGTGTATGAGTGTCAAAATTGATGAATAGATAAAACTGTATGTTTTATATGTGTGTGAATCGTGTGAATTAATTAATTGTGTTTCTACATGTATATGAATCACATGATGTGTATATAAATGAATGGAACTGTAGGTTTCTACATGTCTTGATCCTCTTGTTATTGTAGGTTTGTGGTTTGTTGTTAGGTTGAAATCACAAGATGATGTAAACTTGTAGTTCGGAACTGAATTGCAGGTTCTGCATCATGCTGACCAGCCGGACAGTAGGCCTGCAAACATATATTAAAAAAATACTTAGTCGTCGGTTATTAAAATAACCATCAATAGAAGTATACGTCGTCGATTTTCTATAAAAAATCGGCGACTATGTCTTGACATAGGCGTCGGTTAATGAACCAAAACCAACGAAAATTTGTGTATGTATTGTCAGTTTTTACACAGAACCGACTACAAACCAAACACTTTTTTATTTGGAAACTGAGTTAGTCGTCGGTTTTACATAAATAACTGACGACAATGTGCATGGATAGGCGTCGATTTTGTTTACATAACTGATAACTATGGATCCTACCGGTGTCAGTTCCTTTTCAGTTGTAATCGGGACCGGCTCTACTTCGTAGATATTGGAACCGACGTCATAGGCTTCTACCTTTACTATTGCCCACTTAGGTGTCGCTTTGAAACCAACTTTAAAAGATCATTTTAACCGACGTTAAATGTAGTATATGTACTAGTGTTGGTCTAACGAATATGTAAGTTTTCTATTAGCTTATATATGCTAGATTGAAAAGATAGAATCAAAGTTGTCCAATGTGGATATAATTGTAAAGGGCTACTCCAGATCGTAGTATAAAGTTATCCCTTTAGGAAGGAAGCTAGAGAGGTTTCTTCTCCTACGCACAGTGGCGGACCCAGAAATGCAAAGTGGGTGAGGCCACAAAGCAGTGAACTATTTTTGTATCTACAATATCATCAATAAGTGAAATTAAGAAAATTAGCACACATTCACTATTATAATTAGATTTGAATTTTTAAAATTTGTATTTAAAAAAGGAAAAATAAATAAAAACATAGCACACATTCACTATTATAATTAGATTTGAATTTTTAAAGTTTGTATTAAAAAAGGAAAATAAATAAGAAAATTATCACCCATTCACTATTATAATTAGATTTGAATTTTAAAGTTTGTATTTTAAAAAAAGGAAAATAAATCTTAAGAAATTTTATTGTTTACAAATAATTAAAATCTAAGGATAACCTTTTGTGGTTATGTTATATCCAAAAGCATTGCATACTCTTATCCACTATTTTTTTGGAGATGTGCCACGTTCTATTTATGCTTCCAAGCAAGCATTATACTTGGAAAGTAGTTATCTGGAATTTGCATCATAGAACAGATTCTTCATAGTTGAGGTCACGACAGATAATATCATCACTTAGAAGTTTGTAGACTGAATTTTGTGCGCTGACTCAGATGTGAGAAGGAACATTGGGTTTATTGATCTTTTTTTTTCATATTATGATAAGTATAATATATATTATAAACGGTTAATGAAGGTTCTATTTGAAAACCAATCTTAAGTAAACTTGTTTGGCAAATCTCTGTTATTCTCTTCGGATTAGTTCCTTTCATTTCCAATAACGGATAACTCATGAGCATCTTACTTCTGGTTAAATATCTTCTCTTTAATAAATAGATGAATGTGTTGTACACATAGGTATTAACCATACTTCGTCTTTCCAAAACGGCACCACCTAAGAAGATATATTAGTTGCAAGATGTGGGTAAAACATGTTCAAATGGAGCGGTATAGTAAACTCACATAATGGGGGCCGGGGTTAATTGCGAACTCACATAATGGGGGCCGGGGTTAATTGCGAGTAAAAGTTAATTCTAATATCTATTTGCATTTGCATGTAGCGTAAACCGAATGGTTGTGGATGGGTGAAAAGCCACCCTATCGGAGTGGGTCATTGAATGACCCCACTTGCGAGTGATTTCTTGTTAATCAAAATAACAAATGGGTTTGCATATTTTAAATGTATGTATACTACAAGCAAATGAGAATATCTAGTCCATGACCAATTGGTAGATATATATTGATTGGAAAAAAAGCTGATGCGTCTCAGATAACGTTTTTCATTCACATTTCCTTTTCGTGGGTTGTGAGAAATAAGATTTAGCACTCCATATCAATTAAGCATGTTTCCGTAAACATGGTCACTCCATATTAGTTGTGAGAATATCTAGTCCATTACCTTTGTGGGAGGAGTACTAGCGTATATTAAATTGGTTGTTGATTCCAAGAGATAAACGGGGATTAATTGGATCTTTTTCATAACAAAGCATGACTAAGAAAGTGTAATTATCTGAGTCGTTTGGAAGTCAAACATCTCTCTCTTAACACCCCACCCAACTTTCTTTGTGATTGTTACCCTTTTTTATCGTGACTGTTCAATCTCTCTGACGTCCCGAGTTCCCCAACATTTATTGATGTTGTATGAAACGTTTTGGGTGAGGCCAACTGTTTATCATGCTGCGAAATTAATGGACATCACGGCAACGGGTGAGGCCATGGCCTCAGATGGCCCAACATTAGGTCCTCCAGTGCTTACGCAGTACACTTTTCACCCTTAATCGAACCAAGTGTTTCGAATTATAAATAAATATGCTAGGCGGACACCATTTTAGAACTCAAAATAGAACTTCACTCATTCTCCACATGTTTGAGGGTATAACAAATAAACTACACATTTTATTTGTTATACCCTCAAACATGTGGTGGAGAATGAGTGGGATTCCATTATGGATTCCAAAATAGGTCTAGATAGCAGACCTCAATTATAAAACACTTACACAAACTGTCTAGAACTTGACGCAGTTTTAGCTGTGGTAGGTTGTCGTTTGCTGCATGGTGAATTATGGGGAGGGCAATGATGGTTAAAATGTTGTTTGGTTGTCTTTAAGAAAATGATAATTCATTCATCTTGTTGTCAGGATTTCAAATTCATGACCTCTCAGTCATATAACATCATTTTTTACCACTCATGTGTCACTACATTGGCGGGGGTCACAAAATAAATTTATGGAAAAATTTAAACTTTTGTCCTCATAGAAAAATATGGTGAATCATACATAGAAAAGTATGGTGAATCATAATGAAAAAAAATTATTTCAAGACTTCACTACTTATTTAGACGTATATATAATAAAACTTTTTAATAAATTAGATTCTTATCCGTATGGATAGTTTTTTATATATAGTTTTTTCATCACGTCCCTATATAAGCACGTATCAAATAACATATTATTAATTTTTGCTCATTTATATCTATTTTACTATGCACATGATACTAAACAATATATGCATACTGTTTCTTTTCTTATCACGATCTATTTTTTCACCAAACTTTAGACAACATTATTTCTTTATTTGTTTTTTCCTTTTTTTTTTAAGGCTACTTCTCTGTTTGTTGATTGAATTACTGCTGGTATTCGTAGTATGTTTTGGTCGAATATGGAGAGAAGTCTCTCTCTCACATCACAACTGGCCATGGCCTACCACCTGGATTCTACAGCGGCTTGTCGAGAGGGAAACGAATGACCATTTAATGAACTCGAGCAGCCACCACGCATCTAAATTGGGAGAGATTGCCCTCAGTGGCCATTGCAGTGGGAGCTTCCCACCAGATCGGCCAGTCATGTGGAGTCGTGATCACATAGGTACCAGTTCCTATTCTGTACGTCCGAAGCAGCAACTGCATTTTCTGCAACGACGGCCCCTTCCGCAGCTCAGAGCAAGGAAATTTTGTCACCGCACACTCAAGGAGATGGCTACGTTTGTTCAATGAGCGGGCCCTCCCATGTCCAGATCGGGCCAAGAGAGCCTTCCCGGGCAAAACGGGCCTGTTTAGCTAGATCGGGGCTTGTTATGTTTTTGAATATTGACGGCACGCTGCCTTTACTTCCACAAAACTCTGAACGAATCGGGGCTTTTCCAAAATTAGTTGGGGACGGTTTTGGAATGACATTTTTCGTTTGAAGTAAAGGTGACACAACACACCAGCAATATTCCGCCCAGCCATAAATAACCAATAAGGACGGTATATGATAGAGCAGTAGGAATGTAGGATTGCGATTTATAGATTTGCCTACGACCTGGGTTTACTTTCAGGTTAACTGAAGTATCATAGCATTCAGGGACAAGTTATAACGCAACACACGGAAATCGACAGATTCAATGGGGGATCTCTCTTTCAGCCGCCTTGCCAAAGAGGAGTGTAGGTGATGTAGGTTGTTGGAGAATATGTGTATGTATATTATGCAACTATGAGGAGGAAAAATAAATTATATGCAGAAGTATTACCGATGAACATATAAACTCAAGGTTATATCTGCAAGAAGATAGAAGAAAAAGGCTAGATTTTTACATAAACGTCTTTACAATGTGTGAGAAAAAATACAAGACCAACAATGGCCAAATCCACATAAACTGTAAAGATATAATTTTTCTTCTTAGGTTTTGACTCCAATTCTAAGATGATACATCAAGAAGGAGAAATAAGAAGATACCACCGTAGAGAGAGATCCCTACAATCTACCACCCCCTGACTTCCCAAGAAGACAACCTTTCACAAAATGTGTAGTGATAGACAACCATCAAAGAAGAATACATGAATGCCTTGACAGTCTTTCAAAGAAGAACACTTGAATGCCTAGATAGTCTTTCCCTGCTTTCTTTCTTCTTCCTTTTCTTTTCCTCTCTTCTCTTCCTTTGATTTTTCTTCCCCATCTTCAAGGAACAGTGGTTGACTGCTTTTCTTTGTCTACTTATCTAATTGCCTTGGTTGCAACTAGTGGCTATTCCCGTTGATGGTTGGCTTGTTGGGATTTATCATGTGTTAAGGAAGAAGCAATGGAAACAATGCCCCAATAGGCATTGGCCTAGAAACACAATGCAGACCCAACAATCTCTCTTTCAACCCAAGGAGGAGAATGTCATCACAAAATCATTACTCAGATTGTATGTTGTTGAGCTCTTTGTATAGATCTAGTTTGTCTCGTGTCACCACCTTGGTCATCATATTAGAAGCGTTCTTCTCAGTATAGATCTTCTACAATGTCAGTAACTTCTTATCAATCAAATCACAAAGTCGATGATATCTCACATCAACGTGCTTTGTCCATGCATAATGCATTATGCTCCTGCTCAAGTCAATAGAACTTTGAATGGCACAGAAAATAGTCAGATCAACTTGATTCATATCCATCTATCCCAAAAATCTCATGATCTTGAGTATCTATTTTCCTTCTTCTGCCGTTGTAATGTAATATGCCTCCATCGTAGAAAGTGCAACACACTTTTACAACTAGGATTGCTAAGTTATGGTTCATCTTACAAAACTAAAAACATAGTCAGAGGTAGATTTCTTGTGATCAATGTATCCTGCCAAGTCAGCATTAACGAAACCTTTTAGAACTAGTTTAAAATCACCAAAAAATAAACATGTATCGTTGATGCCTCATAAATATCTCAGGATCCACTTGACTGCCTTCTAGTGATCGTTCTCAAGGTTTGAGAGAAATCTGCTCGCAACACCAGCTACTTGAGAAATATAAGGATGAGTACACATCATTGTGTAAATCAAACTCCCCATAACAGAAAAATAGGGAATCCTGGACATCTCCTCCTTATCGTCATCAATATATGTACATGAATTCTTACTTATCTTGATATGACCTGATAGTGGAGTAGTCATGGCTTTGGACTTGCTCATATTGAATCACTCCAGAATTTGTTCAACATATATCTCCCATGACAACTACAACATGTGCTACTTCCTATAAAATGTGATCTGCATCCCATAATTAGTCGTGTTGGTGTGAATTTATCTCAAGTTCATGGAAATCTTTGTCTTTAGTATTTTGATCAAAATGTTATCATGTCTTGCTATCACTATGTCATCCACATAGAGTACAAAAATAATGAAATTATCATTAGGAAACCTCATAATGTAAACACATGGATCTGGAGTTGTCTTTTAGTACTCATGACTCTATTTGAAAGAATCAAACTTATTGTACCACTATCTCAGAGCCTATTTCAATTCGTACAAACTCTTTTTTAATCTGTAGACCATGTGCTCTTTCCCTCCATGTAGATCTCCTCAACTAGGTCACCATGAAGAAACACCATCTTCACATCCACCACTCAAGCTCCAAATCTAAGCTAGCAACCAAGCCTAGAACCAATGTAATATAATACATCTACACAACATGAGAAAATATCTCATCAAAATCTACTCTTTGTATTTGACTAAAGCACTTAGCAGCTTGTGTGGTTTTGTAACTGATATCCTTATTTTTCTCATCTCTCTTCATCCTATAGACCCACTTATTAGTTAATGCTCTCTAAACCTTGGGAAGCACCACATGCTCATAGGTATTATTCTTCTACAAAGAAGACATCTCCTCATGCATATCCTAATTTCATTGTGCTCTCTCTATGAGTTTACACTTCTTGAAAAGTCTGTCTTGCCTGGATCAATAAGGAGAATATATTGAGAAGTCAAATTTCTATATGAAGGATGACAAACTCTGCTAGAATTCCTCATATACAGAGGATTCTTGTGACAACTATTAACAACGGATTACCAAAAATCACTAAAAATTAAAACAATTTTTTATAAAGATCCATCGCCAAGAATTCATTATAGAAAGGCCCAAATCCTGTCATAATAAATGTGATACATCACACATGTGCTATCTCAGCAACATCCCTGTTTGAACTGATATTAGTTTTCTTTTACCAAAAACATGTACGTGAGCAAACTTTTAGCAATAACAACCTTGTAGCCAAAAACTCAGATCGATCGTAAAACCAGATACGAAACTATCCTCTAAGGACCTGAGAGTATAGAGACAACATGTAGGATATCTATATACAACAAGACATGACTGACAACACACCACCTCAGAATTCTAGGTCTTCTTCCTGCAACTGTCCTGTCTCAGCTACACGATCTTTGTTACCTTGTGCACGTCCACCTAAAAAGTTGTGGAACACATGGGGTGAGACAAAAGTCCCAACAGGAGATATAACTCCCTAACAATACTATTATTATCATAGATATACTATTATTTAGAACAGAAAGTAAAGCTGCACTATACTAAATAGGTTTGACCATATATTATGAGCATGGCAGAATATTATCATAACTGAGTAGTTCAAATAACTATGATTGATTAGAGATCAAGTAACCAGTTTAGATTGAATATAAACATGTAAGACAACTACCGATTATGTCATTTGAATACAATTACAGGCCAATTCAATATTTTTGTATTCCAATCTCAAGAGAAATATGCTATACAAATAACTAAATCTTTCAATAATCATTCTCGTGACTATGCATACACTTATGCACACAATGCTCAAGCTTATGATGCAGAGTAGAGCAATCTCATCATTTAAGTAGTTCAAATATTTATGACTAAGAAATTGATCATCTAATTATTTTAAAAGAAATATAAAGAATATGTATAACATTTATCAACTATGACATACAGAAGCAATTGTAGCCTCATTCAATGTTTTTGTATTCAATCCTTAAGAAAATACACCACGGCTGATTAAATCTTTCAACAATCAATCTTAAGCCCCGAGAATATGAGGTATACTGCTCATGCTCCAACCAACCTAAATTAGGTAGCATCAGTGCCATACAAGGTCCATGGAAGAGCCAAACTCCACAACCTATCCTATCTTGGTTAGTATGAGATTACTGGTAGTGACATTATGAGTCAAACTGCAATTAGTTAGCCTGAGTATAGAGGCTCATCGCTAGAGAGATACAACCCATAGTTGTTCCCTCATCAAGGTATGACCTATTGTCAATCCTGATTCTTATCAGGGTATGGTCCGTAACCAATCATGTTTGTTAGGGTATGTCCCAAAGCCAATCCTAATTGTATATTGACTCACATCCTATAACTGCACTATTGTAAGGGTATGTCCCAAAGCCAATCCTAATGTTCAGGGTATGGCCTGCAACCAATCTTGTTAGTTAAGGATATAAGGAGATACCTCAACTTGCACCCTGCATATTCAACAATATGCGCTCTGAGTAAAACTCATTTCACCATCCAACAAATTTTGACACCGAATGGATCTATGGCCAGGGAAAACTACATTTTTAGTTTCTCTTGACAAGTTAAGTGCATTACAACATCTTATAGCATCAATCAAGTTACAAGCACGAATTATAGATAAATTCTTTCAAAGAAAGGTGTTACGACCCATATCAGGGTTAGTCAATAAATACCTCGAATTACGTGAAATACCCCAATTAGTGTTGAGTATCAAATTAAATATCATGGATAATCAAAATAAGTTAATATGTGAATCAATAGTTGAGTTTGAATCACCTGAGGCGATTAATAATGTCAATGTTGATTATTTAGTACATTAAGTTGAATCAAGTAATCACAGTTTTAATAAGAGCCTTGATCCAGTGAAATAGTCCTTTTAGTATGTTATGCACTTTGAGGTTATAGAGAATTTTGTGCTTGAGAGTTTGCAAGAAAAATCACTCGAAACCGACTTCCGAGTCAAAAGATATGGACATTTGAGTGTTTTTGGACCTAGTTGTAATTTTCGGTTTTTGCTGGGTATTTTGCAGCCGGCCCCCTCCGCGACCTTAACCCTTATCCCTTCTTCCCCGATAGAACAGAGCGACCGCTTGAACGGTGGCGCTATCCAGCCCGATAGAAACAGCAGAGGGGATGCGTGCGGGCGATTTTTGGGCGATCTAGCAAGCAATCGAGCGACGTCCACCTCCCTTCCTCTTTCCTTCCCCTTCCCTTGCTCTACCCGCAACCCCAACCACCAGTTAGGGTGGCGCCCCGGTAGCTGCGGCAACCAGCAGAACGCCGACCAGCCAAGCAGCAGCTGAGGCCAGCTGCAAGGCGTCGGCCAAGGGGTTTGGGCGAGCTAGCAGCACCAGGCCGCCGCCCGACTTCGGCTTGGAGCTTTGGGCGCGAAGAGCAGCACCCCATGTCATCGTCACCAGGTCCGGCCAGCAGCTGTAGCTGCACGAACCAGTGGCTGGGAGCTCTCCTGGGCGTGGCCAACACCAAGGAACGAAGCCTTAACCTCGGCTAGGAGGTCTAAACAAGAAACCACCGCCAATTAAGCCTGGATCAACACATAGCTACGGAATCTGGTTGAGCGTGGAGTTCCTGTTGCATCCAGTTCGTGAACAGGAATAGTAGGAAGCTAATCCATGGTCCAGACAACTAACCAACAGCCCTAGTTCTTGATTCGGCTTTAGTCGAATTCATCTTCAATAAGTGTAAGATAATGTTCCATTGCAACAGGTTTACTTTAGATTTCAGTATGTACACCGATCGGCCGAGTTGCATATGATTTGGCCGAGTTTCTTTATTAGATTAACAAACAGTGTTTTGATCGGCCGAATTGGGTGTGATTCGGCCGAGTTTACCTTTATAGGAAATCAATCAGGGTTTGGATCGGCCGAGTTGCGGGTGGATCGGCCGAGTTGTCAGCCGATCGGCTGAGTTTCCAGTTTGGTCGGCCGAGTTTCAGTACAGTGAGTAGTAGTTCATTCAGTAATCATTATTTAACTCAAATTAAATGTTTAATTGCTTCTGTATCAGTTAGTATAACTTCTAAACAGTGTAGTACATACAATAGAGTATGTTAGTTTCAATGGAACTTGAAATACCTAATATGCTTAGTGAAAATGATGAAATTTCCTGTATTATACTTGCAATGCATTTGCTGATTTAAAATTAGATGTTTAGCATCGAAAGTGGATAAATGATACTGAAACAAGTTTAATGATGATAAAGGATATATATTTGCTTCATGTGATATTTATATTGTGCAATATGCATGAAATGTGATATTTCTGTTTAAATATTTATTTGTTAATCAGTTAATAGACTTAGGTGCCCTAACACCGTAGAACCCCTCGTGAGGTCTGCACCTTGGGGTGAAACGACCTACCTAGCGTGTGTCTAGATGGTCAGTGACTCGTGTTCAACAATAATCCGTGCGTGTGTCACGGTGGCATGAGGGCAGAAAAGCAGTGTTCAACAATAATCCATGCGTGTGTCACGGTGGCACTGGGAAAAGAAAAGAAAACACGGTTATCTAACACCATTCGTGCTTGTGTCATGAAGGTAACCCTGTGAGACTCTCCGCCTGTGTGCTCAGGTTAAAGGAGGAGTCTAGAGTACACTCTTTTGAGAGTGCAGTGAGGCCGTGTGAGCCTGGGAGTCCTGTAGCAGACCAGGACAGCAGTCAGACTTAGCATTTCCCGGGTGTGTCGCTAAGTCTTGTACGGTGGGACCGTAGCATGAACGTGCTGCGGATCTTTATATGCAGAGTACACTGCATATATTTAGGGCATAATAATAAAATAAATAAATAATCAAGTAGGTTCACAGTAAATTTATATAACTGTTCATTTACCTGAAATACCGGTTGATGCTTAGAAATGTGATTATTATCTGTATATCTGCTATGTCAATAGAATTGCCCTGCTTGAACTGTATATCTGTTTATTTTCAGTTAATAAACCTAACGAGTTGTTTAGTGATAGCTAAGTGAAATGCTATTCACTGAGCGAGTAGGCTCATACCTCTACTCAAAACATTTTCAGGTTATCATCAGCAGCAGGAAATCTGAAGGATCGTTTCATCCTAACGCCTAGTCTGTAGAAGGAATATGTAGTTAGTAGTTAGAGGTCTCTTAGTCCTTTCCCCTCGATCTTTGGGATAAGGTGTAAGTGAGAGAGTGAATGTGTATTAAGATGTAAATTATCTGTTATGCTTTATTTTACGTCGGACAATGTAATATGCTGTAGACTCTGTTTATATTGCTAGTCAGTTAATAAAGATGCTTCCGCAGTCTATTTAGTTTCATTTTACAGCATAAATCAGATTACCCTATTAATGTCTTTAAAATGTTTTAATAAGTGAAGAGTGGTTGGCTTATGTGTAAATCCCATCCTGTCGCATCCTAATCTCGTGGTTTGTGGTTAATATGAGATCGGGGTGTGACAACTTTGGTATCAGAGCCTTGGTTTGAGTACATAGTTACTCAAGGTCAGGGGACGATAAGAGACCAATAGGATTAAGGTTTAGGTGTCTTTCTTCTATCTGTAATTTTCTAACAAGAAGTGTTCTGTTATATTATTGCAGATAGCAGGAAGAGTATGTGGTCACGAGAATCAAGTAATGAGTTTAAGATGAGTCGTTAAGAATCATTAAGGTCAAAAGATAAAGTTATAAGTAAGGCGAATAATAAATGATGAGTTTTAGCTCTGGAAGGTCTGAGTGTTTAGATATCCTGGCCAGGTGTCTGAATACTTAGATTGACCAGTATCAAGCTACTCTGTCTGTTCTTCTCTGGATGCCCTGGCCAGGTATGCAGAGGAAGGATAGGCTAGAGAGAAAACCTTAGAAATCTTAGGGTTAAGAAATCAGAAATTAATAAAGGAATAAGAGATTACATATAAGATGCGATTCAACTCTTTTCTATCATTGTTTATTTGATTTAAAGATCACTTGAAATGCTTTTATATGTATGAAATGAAATTTTTAGTTTATAAAGTAAACATGATTCTTTTATATTGTTGTGTCATGAAGTGAATTGTTTAATGTTTGTTTTCTTTGTATTAAAGTAGACCCGAAATTATATTTAATTGAGTTGCCCTAAGTGGATATTCTTTCCACATGTTTAAGGTTAATAGGGGTTGATTAATCTCGAGTAGCTCTTGGCTTCAGGACTACAGGTTCGGCCTGGTCCGGCTGGCAGGATGCGTTACTGGGATCTAATGACTCCTATTAACAGTAAAATAAGAATAGACTCTGGATGATTTAGACCCGTAACATAGTGATAATATATATACATTAGGATGTTTTAACTACGATAAGAAGTCTAAATGTTCTTTGTTCTTAAGAATTAAGGTTTGAGAAGCATAGACCCTAATCGGCCCAAAATAGGGTTTTGATGATACGTAAATACAAAATTTGATAAGTAAAGTGTCTCAGTAAATGATTTTTGGTATTTCATGTGTAACTCTGATTTATCTCAAATTTGGATATGATTTGGATATATAAAATTTAGACAACATTGGAAAATATCAGAATTTTTGAATAATGTTCTGACTTGTTTATCGGCCGAGTTTCAAACTCGACCGATCACATTTCCTGAATGATATAGCAGTGTAGTAATTGAATTTTATCTTTTTATTAGTATATCCAAATGATCTCAAATTTTAACTATGCTTGAACAACACAATTTTAGACACTCTGTAAAATTGGCATAATTGTTGGATGACTTTTGATCCCTGCAGTGAGGGTGTCGGCCGAGTTTGTAACTCAGCCGAACCTGCTGCAGACTGCAATATAGTAGTGCACTGTTCAATTTTTAATTAATTATTGGTAACTTGAAATGATCTGAAATGTTTACTGGAGGTCTGAAACTTCATTAGGTACAACATATAAAATTTCCAGAATTTTTGGAGCTTCTGTTAGCTGTTTAATAAACGAATTACAGAAACTTTTATGAAAACTGAATTTTCAGCCAATATAATTAAAGTTGAGTGTTGGGTTAATATGCTATTGACCCAAGCAACTCAAATTGATTTATATAATTGACCACACACACACAATAATGCTATGTTATTAATAAGGATCAAACCCTAGAATGATTAAAGTTGTAGTAGTTTAAGGGATCTCGATAGTGATTAAACCTTGAATACTAGTATCTCTGTAAAATAAGATCTTGAGATATGTTCTATGAAAAGTAAACTGGCTCTGATAGTGATCTAGGGTTTTGAGGTAGATAATCTGAACGGTACATGAGCAATATGTAATGACTTAGAGAAAAGAGTAAGACATAAATCTAAAATATAACTATAAGAAAGTAGCATAGAAATCGGAGTATTATCCGATATATGATATAAAGATAGCTGATGAAGTTCATGTTTTTAAGACATGGCGTCACTATCTTTATGATGTGACAATAGATTATCACCCTGGTAAAGAGAATATGGTGGCTGATGCTTTCAGCAGAAAATCAAGTTCAACAGTTAATGCATTCTCTATGGCAGGTTTCAATAGAGACTTGTTAGTAGAAATGTGGAAGTTAAACTTAGACTTAGGGGTGACAACACAGAGTGGTTTGATTGCACAGATGCAACTCAAGCCTACATTTTATGATCAGATCGAGGAACTACTATAGGGTGATAGTGAGTTAAACCAGACTATGCATGACATGTTGTGTGTACCTCGAGATAGTGTAAAATTCTTTTAAGAGGAAAAGGCTGAAAGAAAAGATTTTTTTATGGAAGTGTATGTATTGATGAATGCTATGCTTTCAGGAAACACTAAGATGTATATGAATCTCAAGGAATTAAAACAGATGGTCAAATAGGCAGAAGGATGTAGCTGAGTACGTGGTTAGAAGTAGTTTGTGCCTGTAGGTTAAGGTTGAACCCTAGAAATCTATAACTACCTTGTAATCTTTTTCTATGCCTGAATGGGAATGGGAATTTATCACAATGGATTTTGTGGTAAGATTTCCCAGGACACCTAGAGGTTGTGATTTGATATGAATGATTATGGATAGACTAATTTAGTCTGCTCTCTTTCTTCATATTAAGTCAACCTTTGGTGTCTCGAAACTTGACTAAGATACATGGATAAAATAATTAAGTTGCTTGGTAATCCAGTTTCAATCATATCATATTGAGTTTAGAAATGCACCACTGATAATGGTACGGTTTGAGAATGAACCCAGAAAACACAGATTTAGTAAACCATTAGATGTATGATTTCAAGCTAGCAAGACAGCATTAAAATATGTAAATAAACCTAGTTGCATGCTTCCTGTTATGTTAATGTGTATGACCTAGCATTTACATGAATTGGCACATTTCATTGAGATATCATTAGAAACTCTCAAGTACTAATAATTATTTTTGATATGATACGTAAATAACTCTTAATTGAGTTATGTGATGCATAAATTAGGAATTTGGTTAATATGCACGTACTTCGAGAAACTTCAGATAATTGATAAATATTACAGATGGTTTCTTATAGGTGAAGTAAATTACACTTATTGGTGTAATAAGATGTTCAATTACATGAAATTCAGTATGTATGTGCCAAAATTGATTTGAGTTTGGAATATTTATGAATTTTTAATCTGTCTGCATGCATGATATAAAGATTACTCAGTAATTACAATGATTTGAAATATATTGTTCTGCCAGTTTTAGAATGATACCGTATTGTGATTTGAATTGCAATCAAACAGATGAGATAATGGAAACCCTAAGAGTAGGGTGTTGCCATGTGATTAATGAATGAGATAACCCTAAGAGTAGGGTGTTGGCATGTGATGAATGAATAAGGCAAATGAAACCCTAAGGATAGGGTGTACGATGAATCAAGTACTTTGATATCAATTTTCATTATGAGATGTGATGATGTTTAAACATTTAAATTGCATGATTTAGTTTTAGTACCAAATTGACATGCATTCTGTTTATTTAAGAATTTTAGTTTGTCTACATGTAGAGTATGATAATTTCTTGGTAATTACCATAAATTGAGATACTGTTATAATAGTTCTGGAAAGACAATGTTTTGTGGGTCGATCTAGAATCAGATCAGATGTGTCCTAGGTTAAGGGACCTATGCAGATGGTTGATCAGCGGATCAAGAAAACTCAAAATCGTGAGAAACCTTTAGAGAAGGTTTTGTGGAAAAACACAACCTAGAGGAAGCCACATGGGAATTTTAGGGTTAGATATGCGTAACAAATTTCCTTTTCTCTTTTAGGAATTTCGGGACGAAATTCTTATAAGGGAGGGAGATTGTTATGACCCATATCAGGGTTAGTCAATAAATACCTCGAATTACGTGAAATACCCCAATTAGTGTTGAGTATCAAATTAAATATCATGTATAATCAAAATAAGTTAATATGTGAATCAATAGTTGAGTTTGAATCACCTGAGGCGATTAATAATGTCAATGTTGATTATTTAGTACATTAAGTTGAATCAAGTAATCACAGTTGTAATAAGAGCCTTGATCCAGTGAAATAGTCCTTTTAGTATGTTATGCACTTTGAGGTTATAGAGAATTCGGTGCTTGAGAGTTTGCAAGAAAAATCACTCGAAACCGACTTCCGAGTCAAAAGATATGGACATTTGAGTGTTTTTGGACCTAGTTGTAATTTTCGGTTTTTGCTGGGTATTTTGCAGCCGGCCCCCTCCACGACCTTAACCCTTATCCCTTCTTCCCCGATAGAACAGAGCGACCGCTTGAACGGTGGCACTATCCAGCCCGATAGAAACAACAGAGGGGATGCGTGCGGGCAATTTTTGGGCGATCTAGCAAGCAATCGAGCGACGTCCACCTCCCTTCCTCTTTCCTTCCCCTTCCCTTGCTCTACCCGCAACCCCAACCACCAGTTAGGGTGGCGCCCCGGTAGCTGCGGCAACCAGCAGGACGCCGACCAGCCAAGCAGCAGCTGAGGCCAGCTGCAAGGCGTCGGCCAAGGGGTTTGGGCGAGCTAGCAGCACCAGGCCGCCGCCCGACTTCGGCTTGGAGCTTTGGGCGCGAAGAGCAGCACCCCATGTCATCGTCACCAGGTCCGGTCAGCAGCTGCAGCTGCGCGAACCAGTGGCTGGGAGCTCTCCTGGGCGTGGCCAACACCAAGGAACGAAGCCTTAACCTCGGCTAGGAGGTCTAAACAAGAAACCACCGCCAATTAAGCCTAGATCAACACATAGCTACGAAATCTGGTTGAGCGTGGAGTTCCTGTTGCATCCAGTTCGTGAACAGGAACAGTAGGAAGCTAATCCAAGGTCCAGACAACTAACCAACAGCCCTAGTTCTTGATTCGGCTTTAGTCGAATTCATCTTCAATAAGTGTAAGATAATGTTCCATTGCAACAGGTTTACTTTAGATTTCAGTATGTACACCGATCGGCCGTGTTGCATATGATTCGGCCGAGTTTCTTTATTAGATTAACAAACATCGTTTTGATCGGCCGAATTGGGTGTGATTCGGCCGAGTTTCCTTTTATAGGAAATCAATCAGGGTTTGGATCGGCCGAGTTGCGGGTGGATCGGCCGAGTTGTCAGCCGATCGGCCGAGTTTCCAGTTTGGTCGGCCGAGTTTCAGTACAGTGAGTAGTAGTTCATTCAGTAATCATCATTTAACTCAAATTAAATGTTTAATTGCTTCTGTATCAGTTAGTATAACTTCTAAACAGTGTAGTACATACAATAGAGTATGTTAGTTTCAATGGAACTTGAAATACCTAATATGCTTAGTGAAAATGATGAAATTTCATGTATTATACTTGCAATGCATTTGCTGATTTAAAATTAGATGTTTAGCATCGAAAGTGGATAAATGATACTGAAACAAGTTTAATGATGATAAAGGATATATATTTGCTTCATGTGATATTTATATTGTGCAATATGCATGAAATGTGATATTCCTGTTTAAATATTTATTTGTTAATCAGTTAATAGACTTAGGTGCCCTAACACCGTAGAACCCCTCGTGAGGTCTGCACCTTGGGGTGAAACGACCTACCTAGCGTGTGTCTAGATGGTCGGTGACTCGTGTTCAACAATAATCCGTGCGTGTGTCACGGTGGCACGAGGGCAGAAAAGTAGTGTTCAACAATAATCCGTGCGTGTGTCACGGTGGCACTGGGAAAAGAAAAGAAAACACAGTTATCTAACACCATTCGTGCTTGTGTCACGAAGGTAACCCTGTGAGACTCTCCGCCTGTGTGCTCAGGTTAAAGGAGGAGTCTAGAGTACACTCTTTTGAGAGTGCAGTGAGGCCGTGTGAGCCTGGGAGTCCTGTAGCAGACCAGGACAGCAGTCAGACTTAGCATTTCCCGGGTGTGTCGCTAAGTCTTATATGGTGGGCCGTAGCATGAACTTGCTGCGGATCTTTATATGCAGAGTACACTGCATATATTTAGGGCATAATAATAAAATGAATAAATAATCAAGTAGGTTCACAGTAAATTTATATAACTGTTCATTTACCTAAAATACCGGTTGATGCTTAGAAATGTGATTATTATCTGTATATCTGCTATGTCAATAGAACTGCCCTGCTTGAACTGTATATCTGTTTATTTTCAGTTAATAAACCTGACGAGTTGTTTAGTGATAGCTAAGTGAAATGCTATTCACTGAGCGAGTAGGCTCATACCTCTACTCAAAACATTTTCAGGTTATCATCAGCAGCAGGAAATCTGAAGGATCGTTTCATCCTAACGCCTAGTCTGTAGAAGGAATATGTAGTTAGTAGTTAGAGGTCTCTTAGTCCTTTCCCCTCGATCTTTGGGATAAGGTGTAAGTGAGAGAGTGAATGTGTATTAAGATGTAAATTATCTGTTATGCTTTATTTTACGTCGGACAATGTAATATGTTGTAGACTCTGTTTATATTGCTAGTCAGTTAATAAAGATGCTTCCGCAGTCTATTTAGTTTCATTTTACAGCATAAATCAGATTACCCTATTAATGTCTTTAAAATGTTTTAATAAGTGAAGAGTGGTTGGCTTATGTGTAAATCCCATCCTGTCGCGTCCTAATCTCGTGGTTTGTGGTTAATATTAGATCGGGGCGTGACAAAAGGTGTAATATATTTTTTAAGGAATCTTGTATCAATTGGAACACATCTTATTATACCCATCTTGGGATCTCAATCCCTTGAACATATTACTGGGAATCTCATCCCTTCAACATTTTCATTATCATGATCACATGTTTTGGGTATCAAACCCTCAATTCATCATTGAACAGTGTCACCTCTTACTAGGCAACATTCATCTCTAGGTCTTTAGACCCATATATATCATACTTGTTGTACAAGTATATCACATGGCTCACAAGGCCTATTTAATATGTATCATGATAAATCATTATAGCTCATACCTGGCTATGCTCATCATATCATAGTACCTCCACGATTAGGATTTCATGGTAAAAAATATCAAGTAAATATCATCACCAAGCCATAAAGAGAATCATTTAGATTGAAACCCTCTCATAATCAGGGTTAGGGTTTCCCCTTGTAATCGATTAGGGTTTTCAAGTTCATAATTAACAACCAAACCCTTATTCACATCATAAGAACTTATATTATTGCCATAAATATTCAAACATACTTAATTACTCTCATTAATTATCATCAATTGATTCTCAACATGAAGTAATAACTTTCTCATATGAGCAGTGTAAGTTTCTCTCTCATCCTTACTAGGATATTGATTTTAGCATACTTATTACATTGGCTTGACCCTCTTTAGGGTTCATCAGCCTACACTTCTCAAAGTGTATCCATCTCATTACTTTGTAGTGTATCAATTGATTATATTCATCATGTTTTGGCTTACACTCAACAAGGTGTATCATCCTACACACTAACCCTTGGGTTAGATCCTAAAAACATTCACTTGTGTCAGCCTAGACACTATCACTTATGTCAGCCTAGACACTCTTACTTGTGTCAGCCTAAACACTCTTATGCATGTCGGCCTAGACACTCTTACTTGTGTCGGCCTAGAAACTCTTACTTGTGTCGGCCTAGAAACTATCACTTTTGTCGGCCATGACACTTGTGTCTCTTTATGCACACTTGTATCTTCCTATGCATATCACCCTATGCATATCAACATATGTGTGCCGGTCATAGAATATTCTAGTATATTAGCCACATTGTCATTTTGGGTGTGTCGACTAAGGCATCAAAGGATGTGCTAACGTAGACACCATCAATTAATATCAGGTTAGGGGTGTATCAGGTTCTAGGGTTAGGGTTAGATGATATTGGGTTAGGCATCTTTATCTCCCTCACACCCTCACTTGTCAAGGTACCGACCTCACTTATCTTTTGGTGTATCACCTTTACCATACTTTTGTGTAACGTCTTTACCTCATTTTAGTATAACATCTTCACCTCACTTGGGTGTAATGTCTTCACCTCACTTGGGTGTGTCACCTTCACCTCACTTTAGTGTCACATCTTCACCTTACTTAGTGTATTAGCCACACCATGCTCTAGGGTTTCTACCTTACTATCATATAGTGTGTCGATCATGAAACTATCACTTGTGTTGCCCATGGCACAAAAAAGTAATATCAGTTTTGAGGTGCTTAAGGTGATATTGGTCTTGAGGTGCTTAAGGTTATATTGGTCTTGAGGTTCTTAAGGTGATATAGGTCTTGAGGTTCTTAAGGTGATATCAATCTTGAGGTGCTTTAAAGTGATACCAGTCTAGAGGTGCTTCAAAGTAATACCAGTTTAGAGGTGCTTCAAAGTGATACCAGTTTATATGTGCTTCAAAGTGATATCGATTTACAGGTGCTTCAAAGTGATATCGGTTTAGAGGTGCCTAAGGTGATATCAATTTCTATCATCTTCAAGTTCCAAATCTTCATCCATTAACACTTTAGTTCATGGACAACAACCCCATCTATCCATTAGATCTCATAGATTCATTATTTAATGAAGGGAAGTCAAAATTGGGAAGGAATCACCAAGTATTGTATAATTGAAAGTGAATAACAATAGAATTGAAGTAGAGTTTTATAACCCGACTCAAGATCACCACTAGAGCTTCAAGCTCTGAACCTCCATGTTCTCAATTTTGAAGATGACTTATCAGAAGTCTAAGATTTATCTATAGCTTTACCTCCATCAAGAAGAAGGCATCATAGTTAGAAACTTGGTGAAGAAGAAAGGAAAGAAAGAATTATGATTTGAGATACATAATTCTCCACAGTTGAAGATGGTCATGGCATCACCTTAGAGAATATTCTCGACCTTCCTATTGATCCTTGAGCTCTTAGGGTCGTCCACCAAAAAGGAATGGAATGAGAGTCGAAAGGTTTACTTGCTTGTGAAAAGAGGGGCTTATATAGTTGAGTTTCAAGATAGAGAGTATGGGTGAGGAGTCATCACCATATGTAACTTGGTGACATGTGTCCATGCATGGTGGCACATGAAAAAATCTTGTGGATAAACCAAAGATGAGATATCAGCCATTGGGTAGCTTGCTTGACAATATATCACAACCCAATATCACTTTATATGCAAACGAATACAACTTTTGCAAGGAACATCTAAACCAATAGGCTTCACCTACTTGAGGTGCTTGGCCCAATATGAATACTTCCAAAAGGTTTCTAAACTAATATGGGACCTCCTCTATGGTTTTTAAATCAATAGGCACTCACATATACTCTTCATAACTCGACACAACATTATCTAGGGTTCAAGATACTCAACATTTTTTGGTTCTTTCATTAACTATACAATGACCTTTTCTTTCTGCTTCCTACTGAAAACTGTTTCTACTATTCCTGGTCAGAAGACCTTATTGGGCTCTCAGCAGAGATGATGATTTTGAAGCATTTATCTTTGCCCAGTATACTCACATGTTTTACTTGTACATCAATTTGATCCCTGAGCAGCCTTTATGGCTTTGTGCTTTTTTTCTATTTGGGATATCTTTAGGGCATGTGTGTCTTTTTCTGTCCTTTCTTTATTCATACGCACTATGCAGTCTTATCAAAAAATACAAAAAAAGAGAAAGGGGTTTTGAGCACAAAAATAAAATAATTCAATATGAGGATCAAGGCTTAATACCTTTAATTCGTCCATTTGTCTCTTAGCAACAAACACCTCCCACACCTTTGTGTCAAGAAAGTTCCATTGCTTAGTGGTTGACTTCTTCTTCTTCTTCTTCTCAGTGTTCTACATGTATTCTCTTGTCAAATTTGTCATGTAATCCTTAGTACCCTGTCACAACATTGCATCACCTTTTTACGATGCAGTTTTTCATCTAGTTCAAATATGCTCTACAAAAGACACCATATACTTAATGAAATATTCTTAAAGATATAATTATAAATAGATTTAAAAATATAATTGCAAATGATAATATCTCACACATAGTTCCTTCCATATACACATTTTCTTGCTTGGATCAACTTCATGCTAAGATTCTAAATTTACATATGTTCTTGTATGAGTCAGAACCCATAAATATTACACAAAAGAACACCAATTATTTGCAACAAGATATCCTTGATTTTCAAACTCAACAACCAACTTTGGTATGTTACCCATTTGATTTAGTAACTTTTTCATCATGGTGATGCCTCATATTGTTGCACACTTATGATGTTGTGCATCAAGCTCAACAAGATCCTCTGAGAACACATCCTCATGCTAAAATTGACAAAAAGCACACTTAAGTCATAAAAAATATAACTTATAAATGAGATAAATCAATACAACAAGATAGACATTGTAAAATGCACATCTATGTAATAAACCAATACAACTTAAAATAGTGTCAAGGTGCTCATCCTCACAGTGCATATTGCCACAATGCTCACCCTGACGATAATCATCATCATGATTATCAAACTCATGGTCAGACACAATTTGAAATAATGTCATATCAAAATAGTCAAACAATGAAATACAAGCGATAAAGAACGTAAATGCTTATCTATCATTTAAAAGAATAAAAACATGCCTCTAATATTTAGATCTTGTATCAATTAACATTCCCTCTTTGTGATATGCACACATATATAAGTCCATGTCAGCTCCAATATTTGGTGTTGGCAAACCAACTGAGAATGTACTGGTGTTATTATACTTGCCATAGTACACTTCTTCATCTATAGGATCTGCAATGAATAGCATTTTCCCATGAAGAACAATCGAACATTTTTCATTTGCAGGATCATCGATATAAAATACTTGCTTATCATTTGATGCCAATCAAAACTAAAATCTATGTAGTAGAACTCCCTAATGTCTTCAATGATACCGTAATATGACATTTTAGCTTCATATGGACTCTTAGCCCCTGTCTGGTTTGGGATCAAGATTATGGAAACTAGGTTAGGTTAAGAGATAGATCTAGCTTACTTGATCTAGATTCAGTCATGTTTCTATTTGGAAGCTCATCCCAATGAAAGCATTTGTTATACTGGACTGACGTCATAGTTTGTATTTTTCAATCTATCATATAAAACAAAATAACCCAAAAGACAGAGTGAAATATGGACTGGGGATATGGAATCGTGTTAAGAATAGGACTAACTTGGTCTAGATTAAAGGATTATAGAAATCGAAATGAACCTCATCAGTCCAATTTCTGCCAAACAAAACAAGACCAGAACTGGGCTAGGTTATAATTAGCACCTACGTGGCACAAAAAGACAACGCACAATCCAGATCAGATCACAAACTAAACGCCACCTTATCCTTCACACTAGAAAAATAAATTGAAGATGCTTGAACGGTAACCCCACTGTTTTGGATGACACTCTTATCATCTTGAGGCTTTGTGTAATATGAAAATCCATTTATGTCAAAACCGTCATAAGGCATAACATTCATTTTTGGTTTAAAGGTGAGGCATTTGATATTTTTAGCAACATTCTTTGGCGTTCGAGATAGTTGATGTAACACTTTATCTTCAAACCACCTAATAAATGTCTTGTTATGCTCTCTAGCAAGCCACATTGAATTGGATTGATGATATTTTTTTCTCTATTAAATTGGTATGTTCGGTGATATAACTACTCACTTCATTTATGTTGTGTAAAATATACAAGTGTGCTTGTTCCTGTAGCTTGTGACTGATTACTTTTACTCGTGCTCCTAAAGTCCCTCTTTTGAAATAGTCCTCAATATTCTTGTCATTTAGAGTAGCTTCATTACAACTCAAAAAGTCATTAAAAAAGTCAATAACCTCCCTGACCACATAATCCTGAATAATACTTCCTTCAGGACGATAATGGTTTCAAACATTAGCTTTATCAATACTCATGCACAGTTCAAAAAGATACATCCAATGTAAGAAAATTGGTCCCAACATTTTCACTTACCTAGTTAGATGGATAACAAGATGTACCATGACATCAAAGAATGAAGGAGGAAAATGCATCTCAAGCTAACATAGGGTAACAAACACTTCTCTTTACAACTAATCTATATTCTAAGGATCAATAACTTCACTTCATAGAGGGTTGAACAAGAAAAGCCTGGTGATTGCAAACTTTACATGCTTTGGTAGTATAGATTGAATTACTATGGGAAATATTTATTACATTAGAGTGTGACAATCATGAGATTTAAGACATATTAGCTTCAAATCCTTCATTGATACCAGTCTATGGATATTGGAAGAATATCCCTGTAACATCCTTGACATGGGTCATGAATTAACCCTAGGTGTTTTTCTTAATAAAAGTGATTATAGGCATGCTATTATCTTTTTAAAAGTAATTAAGGATCAAGAGGAACTTATATTGCAATTTTAGTCCTTTTTGAATATTGTTGAAATCAATATGTTGCTTGTTTTGGACTAAATTGCAAATTACCCAAGTTGAGGGGTTTATTTGCAAATTATGCATGAAAATATGTTATTCATGTGATTAAGCACCATGAGAGTGAAGATGATGCAGAGGTATGGCTTGTTATAGCCTTAATTCCAAGAAAGAGTTGATAAAGAAATGTTTGTGCATGAAAACCTAGTTTTGGTGCAATGTGCAATTTACCAAAAATCTAGGGTGCAATATGTAAGTTACCACTTCAAAATTGTCCCTAATGTTTCTTGGCATCATGTGGAGAAAATAAAATAAGAGTGTCACCTTATTTGAATTAAGTTGGAGGAGAGAGAATCTTAATATTAAAATAATCAAGATTTAAGCATAATGGAAACATTAATGCAAAAATAAATAAAATAATTGAAGGGCCTTCAATCAAAACTAAAATGGTGGAATTCAGATATGGGTGTGGACGTCCTTGAGATTTCCAAGGACCGAAAATATCCTATGGAGGTGAAATTCCACTCACCGTATTATAAGGAAGAGAATTCCCACTCAAAAATATATATTAATATTATAAGGGATTAAGGTAGTTATTTTCTTTTCCCTTAATCCATGGATAATGGAAGGGAACTCGGTGGGATTGAGTTTCCTTTGCATGTAAGAAAACAAGGAGGAAGCAGTGGCAACAATTTTGGAATTAAATGATTTTTATAAAACAATTTCTCTCTCATTGATTTTTCTTATAAAAGAGCCTTTTCCAACCCACCTAAGGATCTTTTCAGATTCCTTTCTTCTCCTTACTTGAAAAATCGACCAAGAGAGCTAAGAACAGAAGGAAGGACGCCCCCAACCTGTTAGTAAGTCTTTGACCTTCGTTCTTCTTGATTTCATGGTGAAAATCATAAAACAATGTATGATTCCTTCATTTCTTCACTCCATCTTCAACCGCAGCCGAATCTTTCACTCCAAAAGCTTGAGAAATGACCTTGGGAGGTTTCTAGAGCTTCAACCACCATTGTAGCCGTGAATCTTGGAGCTTGGGGTCAGATTTGAAGGTGGGTTATATAACTTAAACCTTTAATCTTTGTCATTGAATTCAATTTCTCCATGCAATCGATTTAATTGTTATTATTGCAATAGCCTTGCTTGATTAATGGAGTTGCCATGGAAAATGGCAGTAATTCTGTGAGTCTAAAGGTTGAAGATGATAACATGTTCATAAGCACACACATTAAACTAAGATCAAGAGCAAACGGTCTTGGACCTTTGGTCCAAATGGTTTTACCAAACCGTTTGAGACCAAACAGTTTGCAAACCGTTTGGTTTCTTAGACTCAAAACCACATGAATGGGTTGACCGTTTGGTATAGTTGACCATTTGAGGTATGAACTTAATTACAGGTTGGATGATGATCCAACAGACTCAATTGATTGATTCAATGTGTGCACAATCCTTCAAGTTGAAACCCTAATCCAGTTGATTGAAGAATCCTTGATTGGTCCTAACATTTCAAGACAACTTGGGTCAAATAGACTTGAGACCGTTTGACCCCAAACGGTCTTGAAACCGTTTGGGACCAAACGGTTTCAAAATCGTTTGGTGGGTTAGTGGTTGATCCTTTACCCATGGATGATGATCTAATGGTTTAGATTGATGAACCCTTCAATTGATTAACCAATAGTCAATTCAATGGTTCAATTGGAAGTCGATTTGATTATTAATTGACCTAGTGAGCCCTTGTGGTTTTGGGACTGATTTGGCCCAAATGGTCAAGACCGTTTGGTGGCAAACAGTTTCAAAACCGTTTGGTGATGAAACTTCAAAACCGCATGGAGGTTGATGGTGATTTAATTACTTGGATATTGAAGGTAATGATAGTTCCAGTAATCCAAATATGGTTAGTAATGATAATCAATAAATGCACAAAGGTTAAAACCCTAATAGTACCTAGGTGATTAGTGTCAATTAAGGAAGGAACCCTAATTTCTTATAAGAGAAATGACTTGGTACACTATGTCATTCATAGTTGTATGAACTTGGCTAAGGGTTGATATGACCTAATCAAGTTGAGAGGAATGATAGCATAGAGTTGATACATGAGTATGATTCATGTGGTGATTAAGGGTATGATCCTTAAGTAAAGAGATCATGAAACCCTAATCATGAACCTAAAACCCTAATTAACAAGGTTGTTGAACCTTAACCCTAATCCAGGGCAATTATAATTGAAACCCTAATTCAAGGTATGAATGTAGCCCTAATTCAGGATGATGATGTGTGTAGACCTAATTAAGAGTAATGTGATCCGAAACCCTAATTGGGATGTATATAGTAAACCCTAATTATGGGTAATGAAATATGAAACCCTAATTGGGATGTATAGTAAACCCTAATTATGGGTAATGAAACATGAAACCCTATTTGGGATGAATAGTAAACCCTAGTTATGGGTAATGGAACATGAAACCCTAATTGGGATGAATAGTAAACCCTATTGTGGATTATTGAATGTAAATCCTTTTCTAGGGTGAAATTTTATGTGAAACCCTGACTAAGGATGGTTTCATGAGAAACCCTGATGTTTGATGTTCTGTGAAGCTCAAATGCAAGGTAATGCTATGTAATGCTTAATAAACCCAAATCTTGGGCAATATGATGATAAACCATAGCTATGATGTATTAATGAGATGATTATCCTCATATGACATGAAATGGGAAACCCTAACTCTGGTAAGGGAATAGTGGTGTTACCCATGAATAGTGAATTCATATTTGTTGAACATGGTTCTGATCTACAATTGAAATCACTGTTATCATCTGTTCTAACCATACATGTATGTTGAAATGATGATCATGGCCAAGTATGAGCTATGATGTTTAATTCACTATTGTGATTGTACCTTGAGTGTCATAATATACCTTGTTTCCTGGTAAGAGGTAACAAGAGAGTTAATGGGCCTCAAGTACCATGTGTGATGCTTGTAATAGCAAGTATCATGTTTGCCTTGGTCAATTGACCTAAAGGTGATGGTTACCTGGAAAAGTGGTAACAATGCTTAATGATGAATCAATGGTTTAATTACCCAGGGCCATATGATTATGGTGATGAAATTGTGAAGGGATGAGAATTCCCAATTTTGAAATAAGGGATTGAGTTCCCAATATCTTTTAAATATAGTTGAGTATTTGATGAAAATAGTACATGTTTCTGTATAGCATTGTCATAATAAGTTTTGTTTGAGAACTTGCCTGATGCTAAAAGAATATGAAAATGTACTTAATTAATCAAGTGAAATCTATTCATGTAGTGCTCTGACCATAGATCCATCATCGTTAGAAGTTGGTGATGGTGAAATAGGTTTTCATATAGAATTCCTGGAATTCACATATTTTGAATATGTGGGGGTATATGGGCGAAAATATCCTTACGTCCTTGTGAAGAGATTGAGGGAGGGTAAACATTAAACCTCTCAATCCTTCATGTGTCGGGATAGATGTATCCGGCTGACCAGGATGTGGGAGGTCATGGGAATCCGGCTCTTCCATTGACCTAATTATGGTACCAATTTCGATTCTAGAAATGGTCAGTCGGAGTATGAGCGGTATACCTCCTCGCCTCAGAGCTTAAATTTGTTTGAAAAATATAATCATCCATGTAGCGTATTTGCATAAGATTGAAATACGAGAACCACTGGTTGATGTTATACTGCTTAGCATGTCCTTGATACATAAATGTTACTTATGTTCCTTTAATTCATATTGAATATGAGACATGCTACTTTATCAATTTATAACTGAAATACTTGAATAAGAATGTTGCTCTAATCTACATAGATGTTGATTCATCTGCTTCTGATTTATATTATCTCATTGCTCAGTTTATTTTTATTAAACTACAATGATATTGTTTTGGGTAGAGAGTTATATCTCCCACTGGGGCAATTTTATAATTGTCTCACCCCCGTGGAATTCAACATTTTTAGGTAGATGCAGACGACAAGGCAGAACCTCTTCTGCACCAGAAGAGCAGCAGCAACAACAGCCTCAGGGACAACAGTGATTCATCACGTGGAGACTTTGGCTGTCTGGTTTTGTATAGTTAGTTCTATGAGTCATCTTTGTACTCTCGAGTCCTAGGAGTTAGTGTTTTGACAATCCGATCTGAGATTTTGGCTTGATGCCTTGAGATTTTTTCACTGCTGATGTACAGTTTAACATGGCAGTTAATGTTGTAACTCTCAAGAGGAAATAGTACGAGAGATGTACTAGTGAATCAATATGTACTCAAAATGCTTTGGTTCAGAATGAAAGAGTTTTCCTATGAATGGATCTCTTGATAAATGGTTTTAATTTTTAGCAATTTTCAGTAATCCCGCTGCTAATAAAACACTTCCACATTAGTTAATCTAGTTTTTATGAGTTTTATGCCACAAGTAAAGTGGTATCAGAGCCCTAGGTTATGCTGAGTCTACAAAGACATAGGATTAAGGTTGTTGAGTCTGTTCTAGTGTCTTGCATTTATCTGATAGTGTCTTCTGCTCATATAGGAGGAGAAGAAGAACTAAAGATGTATGGATCACACGATGAATACACTCTTGAGAGCAGTGTAGCTGCACTGAGAGGAGGTGCAAGAGACCAAGATAGGGAGGAGCCTATCCCTAAACTACCCCAGTTCAATCAAGATGATATGGGGAACCCAACCTTCCTGGCTATGTTCAGGTAGTTTATGGCAGATATGACCCATATGATGGATAGAATGCCAATACCTGCACCTAGATCTCAAGCCCATGATGAAAGACATGGTGCCGACAAGACTTTTGAAAAGTTGAAGAGGGTAGGAGCCTTAGAGTATGCTGGTACAGCCGATCCGGCAGATGCTGATCTATGGCTGACTGAGTTGGAGAAAGCCTTCAGAATCCTCATGATTCCTGATGATAGAGGGTCAAGCATGTTGTATATCTCTTAAAAGGGAGTGCTCGCCACTAGTGGACCATCGAGGAAGGAAAAAGACCTAGAGTCAAGTTTGGATGGGATGAATTCAGGCATGAATTCATCGCTAGATACTTTCCCAAGATGTATCTAGATGAGAAGACCTCTCAGTTTGAGAGGATCAAACAAGGACCAATGAACATTAGCGAGTATGAGGCTAGGTTCATGAAGTTGTTGTAGTTTTGTCTGCACATGGCATCTAATGATGAGGAGAGAATTCGGTGGTTTGAGAAGGGGTCGTACGCTGAATTAACCACTCTAGTGTCTGCTTTGGAGAACTGGGAGAGGTTTGCCACTTTCGTGGAGTCTATAAGATGCATAGAGAGGTTTGTAGTTGAGAAGCGACAGACTAAGGGTAAGAAGGAATACCCACAGTTTCAAGTACAGAGTGATGGAAGTTTCAAGAAACTAAGGTATTTTGTGCCTACACCACCACCAAGGTTTAATACCCAGACGCAATGGACGTCAAGTAAGGGTAGAGACCGTAGTTTACCTCTGAAGGGAGCTCACAGCTCAGCCTTAATGTCAGTAATAGGACCACCCACACCACCGAGGGGGAATGTAACCTGTTATAGATGCGGGAGAGAAGGCCATGTGGTGAGGGACTGTCCTGAGAAAGTCAAGAATGTGACCCAGCAACTGAGGCAGAGTCAGCAGGGCTCTCAGAGGCAACAACCTGGCAGTGGTGCTAGGGGACATGGAAAAGCATCCTAGTCCGGTTCTTCGACATCCAATAATCGAGTACAGGGTCAACAACAACCAACAACTAGATTCTATGCTATGAATCAGCCTGAAGCAGTAGTCAACCCTTGGGCTGTGACAGGTCAGATGGAACTACTTTATTCTGATATGTCTTTATCCTACTCCGTATCTGTGTTAATTGATCTGGGTGCTACACACTCTTTTATCACTCAAGAAGTGATTGATGACTGCAATATGATTGTTAGTCATAGAGAAAATAGCTTGTTTTTAGAGACACCTTTGATGGGATCTGCATTGTTGCGAGAAGTGTGTTTACCCTACAATCTTTTCTTTTCTGATCACCACATTCAAGTGGATCTTATACCAATTGAGATGCATGGTTTTGATATAATCCTTGGGATGGACACCTTAGAGAAGTATAAGGTTGTCTTGGATTGTAGTTCCAAGCAAGCTGTGTTCACAGATGATGGTGACACATGGATCTTTCAGGGAGATAGAAAGATTCTTCCAACATGTCTTGTATCAGCTATGGTAGCTGAGAGGTTGATGAGACAAGGATGCCTTGCATTCTTAGCCCATGTGATTGATACCACAATAGAGATTCCTCATCCTTCTGAAGTTCCTATAGTCAGGGAATTTGAAGATGTATTTCCTGAAGAACTTCCAGGTGTTCCGCTACTCTGAGAGATTGATTTTGAAATAAATCTAATCCTGGGCATGCAACCAATAACACAAACACTGTATAGGATGGCGCCTGCTGAAATGGCAGAACTTAAGAAACAACTGCAAGAGTTTCTTGAGAAGGGTTTTATCTGACCGAGTACTTCACCATGGGGTGCTTCGGTCCTTTTTGTTAAGAAAAAAGATGGGTCTATGTGTTTATGCATTGACTATAGACAGTTAAACAAGGTAACTATAAATAACAAGTATCCTCTACCAAGGATTGATGACTTGTTTGACCAGTTGCGTGGTGCGAATGTCTTTTCTAAGATACATCTGAGGTCGGGATATCATCAGTTACGTATCAAGGAGGGTGACATACCTAAGTCTGCCTTTAGAATGAGGTATGGTCACTATGAGTTCACAGTTATGTCGTTTGGACTAACTAATGCACCAACTACATTTATGGAACTCATGAATAGAATCTTTTGACCTTTTCTTGATCTGTGTGTTTTCGTCTTCATAGATGACATCCTGATCTACAATAGAGATGCTAAAAAACATGAACAACATCTTTGCCAAGCTTTGACTTTGCTAAGAGAGCATAAGTTATATGCTAAGTTTAGCAAATGTGAGTTCTGGTTGCCAGAAGTTTCCTTTCTTGGACACGTAATATCTGCCTCAGGTATTCGTGTTGACCCTAAGAAAGTAGAATTTGTCCTGCAATGGGAACAGCCAAAGACACTGATAGAGATAAGAAGTTTCCTAGGGCTGGCAGGCTATTACAGGAGGTTCATTAAAAACTTCAGTTCAATAGTCTTACCCCTGACCAAGTTGACAAGGAAGGAGATTCCTTTTGTCTGGAATGACAAGTGTCAACAATATTTCCAGTTGCTGAAGGAAAGGTTAACCAGTGCACCTATGTTAGTGCTACCTGAGAAAGGAAAGGGGTACATAGTCTTCTGTGATGCATCTAAGAATGGCTTAGGATGTGTGTTGATGCAGGATAAGCAAGTGATTTCTTTTACTTATCGACATCTTAAGAAACACGAGGAGAATTATCCGACACACGATCTAGAGTCAGCTGTTGTGGTCCATGCCTTGAAGATCTGGAGACATTATCTCTATGGAGAAACATTCCAGATTTTCACAGACCATAAGAATCTGAAGTATATCTTTTCTCAGCATGAGCTAAACATGAGGCAACGCCGCTAGATGGAGTTAATCAAGGACTACGACTGTACAATTGATTATCATCCAGGGAAAGCCAATGTGGTTGTTGATGCACTAAGTAGAAAATCAGCAACACCAGCCCTAGATAAAGCACAACTAAACTCCTTAGTGTGCTCTAAGAGAGATATGTTTATCTCCTTAAGGCAAAACAATGTACAACCTAAAGTGTCATTGTTAGCTGGGTTGTTAGCTGAAATGCACATAAAACCAACTCTGAGACACCAGATTAAAGAAGCATAATAGACTGATTCTATGATTCAACAGATCATGTCAGAATATGGTAGTAAGAAACAGGATGGTTTGCATGATTCTGATGATCAGGTAGCCTGTTACCATGGTATGATGGTAGTACTTGATGTTGACAACTTAAGAAAGTTAGTCCTGGAGGAAGCTCATTCTTCAATGTATGATATGCATCCAGGGAGCACCAAGATGTATCATAACTTAAAGGATGTGTATTGGTGGCCTGGTTTGAAGAAGGATGTTGCTGAGTTTGTTATGCGGTGTCCGGTGTGTCAGCAGGTTAAAGCTAAACATCAGAAGCCCGTAGGAACAATGCAACCTATGCCTATACCACAGTGGAAGTGGGATCATGTAACTATGGACTTTGTGGTTGGTTTTCCTAGAACACCCAAAGCCATGATTCCATTTGGGTGATAGTTGATAGGTTGACAAAGACAACACATTTTCTACCTGTTAAAACAACCTATACAGCTGAGAAGCTGGCACAATTATATGTAGATGAGATAGTACAGTTGCACAGGGTCCCAGTTACCATAGTTTCTGATAGAGGTCCTCAGTTTACGAGTCATTTTTGGGAACAACTTCATAAAGCTTTGAGCAAACAGTTGAGGTTTAGTACAACCTTTCATCCTCAGACAGATGGGCAATCTGAAAGGAGTGTACAAAGCTTGGAGGACTTTCTTAGAGCATGTGTCCTTCAGTTTGTGGGGAGTTGGGATCTACATCTGAGCTTGATAGAGTTTTTTTATAATAAAAGCTATCAGCACAGTATTGAGATGGCACCATATGAGGCTTTGTATGGTAGGCATTGTAGATCTCCCCTATGTTGGTATGAAACTGGGGAATATCAACTTTTGGGTCCTGAGATGGTTCAACAAAGAACTGAGAAGATAAAGATCATACAACAACAGTTGAAAATAGCCCAGGATAGACAGAAATCCTATGCTGACAAGCATCGTAGACCCATAGAATTCTAAGTCGGAGATAGGGTATACCTTAAGGTTTCACCTTGAAAAGGTATCCTGAGATTTGGAAAGAAAGGGATGTTAGCTCCTAGATTTATGGGGCCTTATCTGATCATTGAGAGGATGGGAAAGGTAGCCTATAAGCTGGAGTTACCACCTGAGTTGCATAGATTACACCCAGTGTTTCGTATCTCTCTGTTGAGGAAGTGTCATCCTGACACTGAGTTAGTTCTACAACCTGTGGAGGTAGAATTAAATGATGACATATCTTATGTGGAAGGGCCAGTGTTGATTCTTGACAAAAGAATCAAGAAGTTGAAAAAGAAAAACATTAGTCTTGTAAAAGTTCTCTAGAATCACCGTGGCATTGAAGAAGCTACGTGGGAACTAGAGGATGAGATGAGGAGGAAGTATCCTACTCTTTTCTCTTAATGTTTTGTTGATGATTTCGAGGACGAAATCATTGTAAGGGGTGGATAAACTTGTAACATCCCTGACTTGGGTTATGAATTAACCCTAGGTGTTTTGCTTAATAAAAGTGATTATATGCATGCTATTATCTTTTGAAAAGTAATTAAGGATCAAGAGGAACTTATATTGCAATTTTAGTCCTTTTTGAATATTGTTGAAATCAATATGTTGCTTGTTTTGGACTAAAGTGCAAATTAACCAAGTTGTGGGGTTTATTTGCAAATTATGCATGTAAATATGTTCCTCATGTGATTAAGAATCATGAGAGTGAAGATGATTTAGAGGTATGGCTTGTGATAGCCTGAATTCCAAGAAAGAGTTGATAAAGTAATGTTTGAGCATGAAAACCTAGTTTTGGTGTAATGTGCAATTTACCAAAAATCTACAGAGCAATATGTAAGTTACCACTTCAAAAAGGTCCCTAATGTTTCTTGGCATCATTTGGAGCAAATAAAATGAGAGGGGCGTCTTATTTGAATTAAGTTGGAGGAGAGAGAATCTTAAGATTAAAATAATCAAGATTTAAGCATAATGGAAACATTAATGCAAAAATAAATAAAATAATTGAAGGGCCTTCAACCAAAATTAAAATGGTGGAATTCATATGTGGGTGTGGACGTCCTTGAGCTTTGCAAGGACCGAAAATATCCTAAGGAGGTGAAATTCCACTCACCTTAATATAAGGAAAAGAATTCCCACTCAAATATATATATTAATATTATAAGGGATTAAGGTGCTTATTTTCTTTTCCCTGAATCCATGGATAATGGAAGGGAACTCGGTGGGATTGAGTTTCCTTTGCATGTAATAAAACAAGGAGGAAGAGGTGGAAACAATTTTGGAATTAAATGATTTTTATAAAACAATTTCTCTCTCATTGATTTTTCTTATAAAAGAGCCTTTTCCAACCCACCTAAGGATCTTTTCAGATTCTTTTCTTCTCCTTACTTGCAAAATCGACCAAGAGAGCTAATAACAGAAGGAAGGAGACCCCTAACATGTTGGTAAGTCTTTGACCTTCGTTCTTCTTGATTTCATGGTGAAAATCATAAAACAATGTATGATTCCTTCATTTCTTCACTCCATCTTGAACCCTAGCCGAATCTTTCACTCTAAAAGCTTGAGAAATGACCTTGGGAGGTTGCTAGAGCTTCAAACACCATTGTATCTGTGAAGCTTGGAGCTTGGGGTCATATTTGAAGGCAGGTTATATAACTTAAACCCTTAATCTTTGTCATTGAATTTGATTTCTCCATGTAATCGATTTAATTGTTATTATTGCACTAGCCTTTCTTGATTAATGGATTTGCCATCGAAAATAGCAGTAGTTCCGTGAGTCTAAAGGTTGAATATGATAACCTATTCATAAGCACACACCTTAATCTAAGATCAAGAGCAAAAGGTCTTGGACCTTTGGTCCAAACGGTTTTACCAAACCGTTTGAGACCAAACAGTTTGCAAACCGTTTGGTGTCTTAGACTCAAAACCGCATGAAGGGGTTGACCGTTTGAGGTCTGAACTTAATTACATGTTGGATGATGATCCAATGGACTCAATTGATTGATTCAATGTGTGCACAATCCTTCAAGTGGAAACCCTAATCAATTTGATTGAAGAATCCTTGATTGGTCCTAACGATTTCAAGACAACTTGGGTCAAACGGTCTTGAAACCATTTGGGACTAAACGGTTTCAAAACCGTTTGGTGGGTTAGTGGTTGATCCTTGACCCATGGATCATGATCTAATGGTTTAGATAGATGAACCCTTCAATTGATTAACCAATAGTCAATTCAATGGTGCAATTGGAAGTCGATTTGATTGTTAATTGGCCTAGTGAGCCCTTGCGGTTTTGGGACTGATTTGGCCCAAACGGTCTTGAGACCATTTGAGACCAAACGGTCTTGAAACCGTTTGGGTCCAAATGGTTTCAAAACCGTTTGCGGGCAAACAGTTTCAAAACCGTTTGGGGGAAAACGGTTTCAAAATTGTTTGGTGGCAAACGATTTCAAAACTGTTTGGTGATGAAGCTTCAAAACCACATGGAGGTTGATGGTGATTCAATTACTTGGATATTGAAGGTAATGATAGTTCCAATAATCCAAAGATGGTTAGTAATGATAATCAATAAAGGTACAAAGTTTAAAAACCTTAATAGTACCTGGATGATTAGTTTCAATTAAGGAAGGAACCCTAATTGCTTATAAGAGCAATGACTTGGTACACTATGACATTCATAGTTGTATGAACTTTTCTAAGGGTTGATATGACCTAATCAAGTTGAGAGGAATGATAGCATGGAGTTGATACATGAGGATGATTCATGTGGTGATTAAGGATATGATCCTTAAGTAAAGAGATCATGAAACCCTAATCATGAACCTAAAACCCTAATTGACAAGGTTGTTGAACCTTAACCCTAATCCAAGGCAATTATAATTGAAACCCTAATTCAAGGTATGAATGTAACCCTAATTCAGGATGATGATGTGTGTAGACCTAATTAAGAGTAATGTGATCTGAAACCCTACTTGGGATGTATAGTAAACCCTAATTATGGGTAATGAAATATGAAACCCTAATTAGGATGTATAGTAAACCCTAATTATGGGTAATGAAACATGAAACCCTATTTGGTATGAATAGTAAACCCTAGTTATGGGTAATGGAACATGAAACCCTAATTGGGTTGAATAGTAAACCCTATTGTGGATTATTGAATGTAAATCCTTTTCTAGGGTGAAATTTTATTTGAAACCCTGACTAAGGATGGTTTCATGAGAAACCCTGATGTTTGATGTTCTGTGAAGCTCAAATCTAGGGTAATGCTATGTAATGCTTAATAAACCCTAATCTTGGGCAATATGATGATAAACCATAGATATGATGTAGTAATGAGATGATTATCCTCATATGACATGAAATGGGAAACCCTAACCCTGGTAAGGGAATAGTGGTGTTACCCATGAATAGTGAATTCATATTTGTTGAACATGGTTCTGATATACAATTCATATCACTGTTATCATCTGTGCTAACCATGAAGGTATGTTGAAATGATGATCATGGCCAGGTATGAGCTATGGTGTTTAATTCACTATTGTGATTGTACCTTGAGTGTCATAATATACCTTGTTGCCTGGTAAGAGGTAACAAGAGAGTTAATGGGCCTCAAGTACCATGTGTGATGCTTGTAATAGCAAGTATCATGTTTTCCTTGGTCAATTGACCTAAAGGTGATGGTTACCTAGAAAAGTGGTAACAATGCTTAATGATGAATCAAGGGTTTAATTACCCAGGGCCATATGATTATGGTGATGAAATTGTGAAGGGATGAGAATTCCCAGTTTTGAAATAAGGGACTGAGTTCGCAATATCTTTTAAAGACAGTTGAGTATTTAATGAAAATAGTACATGTTTCTGTATAGCATTGTCATAATAAGTTTTGTTTGAGAACTTTCCTAATGCTAAAAGAATATGAAAATGTACTTAATTAATCAAGTGAAATCTATTCATGTAGTGCTCTGACCATAGATCCATCATCGTCAGAAGTTGGTGATGGTGAAACAGGTTTTCCTATAGAATTTCTGGAATTAACATGTTCTGAATATGTGGGGGTATATGGGTGAAAATATCCTTATGTCCTTGTGAAGAGATTGAGGGAGGGTAAACATTAAACCTCTCAATCCTTCATGTGTCGGGATAGATGTATCATAAATCTCCCAATGGTTGGGATGGATGTACCATTAATCCCCCAATGATACTTAATGTCAGGTCGATGGAGATAAACATTAATTCTCTCGATTATCGATGAGAGTGCAGTTGACGCTATAATTCTATAGAGAAGTTCCAGTATACCCTGGAAAGCTATTTGCGCAGTTAACACAGTCCTGCTTGTGGTCCCGTACTGACCGGGATGTGGGAGGTCATGGGAATCCGACTCTTCCATTGTCCTAATTATGGTACCGATTTCGATTCTAGAAATGGTCGGTTGGAGTATGAGTGGGATACCTCATCTCCTCAGAGCTTAAATCTATTTGAAAAATATAATCAGTCATGTAGCATATTTGCATAAGATTGAAATGTGAGAACCATTGGTTGATGTTATACTGCTTAGCATGTCCTTGATACATAAATGTTATTTATGTTCCTTTAATTCATATTGAATATGAGACATGCTACTTTATCAGTTTATAACTAAAATACTTGCATAAGAATGTTGCTCTAATCTGCATAGATGTTGATTCATCTGCTTATGATTTATATTATCCCATTGCTCAGTTTATTTTTATTAAACTGCAATGATAATGTTTTGGGCGGAGAGTTATATCTCCCGCTGGGGCAATTTTATAATTGTCTCACCCCCATGGAATTCAACATTTTTAGGTAGACGCAGACGAAAAGGTAGAAACTCTTCTGTAGAAGAAGAGCAGCAACAGCAGCAGCCTCAGGGACAACAATGATCCATCAGGTGGAGACTTTGGCTGTCTGGTTTTGTATAGTTAGTCTTATGAGTCGTCTCTATACTCTCGGGTCCTAGGAGTTAGTGTTTTGACAATCCAATCTGAGATTTTGGCTTGATGCCTCGATATTTTTATACTACTGATGTACAGTTTAATAGAGCAGTTAGTGTTGTAACTCCCAAGAGGAAATAGTATGAGAGATGTACTAGTGAATTAGTATGTACTCAAAATACTTTGGTTTGGAATGAAAGAGTTTTCCTGTGAATGGATCTCTTGATAAATAGTTTTAATTTTTAGCGATTTTCAGTAATCCCGCTGCTAATAAAATGCTTCCGCATTAGTTAATCTAGTTTTTATGAGTTGTATGCCACAATCCCTGTGGTACCATAACATTAAGCAAACAATTGCAAGAAGTTTTCTTCGCCTTTTTAGATAATGTGTAACAAGCAGGAGCTAAATATGTTTTTTGATCGCTACTAACTTCTTTTGTTAATTCTTTCCTTATTCCCATTTCACATAGGTCCATTCTGGATTTGATACCATCTTTATCTTACCTGGTATATTCAACAAAGTACCAATGACAGTATCAAAGATATTTTTCTCAACATGCATTACATCAATATAATGCCTAATTACCAAAGAATTGCAATAAGTAAGATCCCTGAATATTAATCTCTTCTTGTATAAAGATTTTTCAGTCTATGTGGGAATGGTACATTGTGACCTGTTACTGAATGCATTGACAAAGCTTTTACTCTTTCATAAGCAACCTCTCCTGATATAGGTTCAGGGGCACTCCCTTCCTCATTCGATCCATTGGATGCTTTGCGCAACCTTTGGTAAGGATGAACTTTTACAAGAAACCTTTTATAATCAAGATATATAGTCTTGCCGCCATATTTTAGTCATATTGAATCAGTGTTCTCTTCACATATAGGGAATGATTTGGATCCTTTTACATTGTATGCAAACAAATTCCCATCTGTTGGTAAGTCATTAATAGTGCATAACAACATAGCATGCAAATGAAATGTCTCTCCACTTGAAGCATCATAGGTCATCACACCTTTTCCCTAGAGTTTCTTTAAGTCATCAATTAGAGGTTCAAGATAAACAATCGATATCATCTCCAAGTTTTTTAGGGTCTGATATCAACAATGACAACATAACATACTTATTTTTCATACACAACCAGGGAGGAAGATTGTATATAACAATCATAAAATGCCAAGTTCTATGTTGGTTGCTCAATGTGCAGTATGGATTCATCCCATTGGTACAAAGACCAAGTCAGAGATTCCTGACTTCTTCGCCAAATTTAGGGTCCAATAAAACAATCTTCTTCAAATGTGGGGAATCAAACACATGTCGTAGGATCCCATCATCATTTTTCTTTACCTCAGCATGTCACCTTAAATTCTTCGCATCCATGGGATTGGCAAACAAGCATTGAAACCATGGTATTATAGGTAGATGCCACATAACCTTGGTAGGAGAGTCAGTTTTGGACTTGCTCAAAGTCAACATTTTATACCGTGAATCCCCCACATTTTGGACAATCTTTCAAATCAGCAAGTTCTTTTGAAATAACACAGTCATTCAGGTATGCATGTATCTTCTTAGCTTTCATTCCCATTGGGCATAACATTTTTGTAATTCATATGTTGAGATTGGAAGCTCATTGCCTTCAGGAATAATTTCTTTCAACAAAGACAACAATGACATGAGGCTTTGTTCACTTCATCCATTGTTAACCTTCAGAGTATATAGTCTTAACACAATGCTTAACTTCATAAACTTAGTACAACCCATGTATAATGGTCTCTTAGCATCAAGAAAAATGTTTCTAAGTAATGAATGTGGATCAATGTGCTCTACCCCACAACTATCTATCATCACATCAACCATGTCTATCAAAATCGGTTCATTCACATCTACATCATCCACAATAATTTCTTCTTCAACACATGTATAGTTATCAACATCTATTGATCTCATGTTCATAATCTCTCCATTCTAGTACCATTCTATATAGCCATGTACAATCCTATTGCACATTACATGAATTTTGATTTTATCAAATGTGTCAACTTTGAAGTTGTTACTGCAACACCTACATGGACAATAGAACCTATATCCAGGTCATTTCCTATGTTCCTTTACAAATTTTACAAACTGATCAAGACCAATAATAAACTATGGGGGTAGTAATTTGGAATGGACATCGATGATCTATCCATTCTATAATCAAAGAGAAGACAAATATTAGGATTTAGGGTTTAGGGATTATAAATTACAATTTATCATTTAGGATTTAGGGATAAGTGTTTATATATTAGGGCTTATGGTTTACATGTTAGGGTTTAGGACTTAGGGTTCAATAATGAATGTGTATACCACCTATCCCATTCTTGAACACTTAATCTCACTAGTATGTGTATAATGTATATTCAGTTTCCAAGAAAACTTTGACAACATTTCCCCACAGTTCTCCAAGTACACTGATGTAGATGGGCAAATGTCCACCAATTTTTTATATACTTAGAACAAACGGGGAAGTGCTGACAAAACATCTTGAAAACTGGATATACATTATACACTTACATCATAAGTGAGATTAAGTGTTCAAGAACAGTACCAAACTAGGGACTATCCAAGATTTACTCCTAATGAGTAAATGTTGGATGGTTTTCTAGGATAACAAATATTTATGTGCAAAATTAAGGTTTACGATTCAAATCAATTCCATGTAATTCTCAATCTTAGGTTATCTTCTCTCATCAAGTATTCATGTTTCTCATTAGACAACATGGTTCTAATAAGATTCAGGTTATCAATAATCGAATATTTAATCATGCAACATTGTATATAAACAACAATCAATAAGGTACACATTATTAGAGAGTCATAAGATTATTGACCACTCAATTTCATACTAGTTATGCAACTTAATAGAGCTATGTCACTGGTCTTTACTAAGATTCTCTAAGCATGATCATGGAGTACATTAGCGGGATTCATCATCCCATATGTATCACAAAGTCACAGTAAAAACAAGATTCCCATAGAAATCCTAGATTTTAGTTCATCATATAGGAATCCTACCTAATTAGATAACCAACACATTGTAGGGTCATGCATATATGTACCAACATGTTAATTTTCCTCATTAGTAGATCTAGCAATACGAGGTTATGTAACGATGTGTATACTCCATAGATTATCTCTTCATCTTATTCAATTTACTAATGTACCAAATGTGATAAAAAGAGGCAAGGGGTACCTTTTGATAGTTTGTTGTGGATCCTCCAGGCTTGGTCGAAGTAACCAAACTGGTGGTGAAGGTGGTTCTATGTGGTGGCGGTGGATGTGGACTTGCAGCTGGTAGTCACTGCTTGCATCCACTGGTAGCATAACTAATAAATGAGGAGAGTAGGTGGTGGCTTCGTGAGGTGGTGAGGTGGCTCAATCTTGGATCCCTGGGATGAACTTAGTGGAGAAGCACAACACAAATGGTGGCGGTGATGCAGTAGTTGAGGGAGGCAGGGACTGGAGTTGGCAGCGGTGGCAGCAAGCGACATCGTCTATAGCTGGAGCAAGAGCCAGAGCAGAGGTTGTAATCACCAGAGCTAGGGTTAAATTGAACAGCAATGAACAATAAATTAGAATTGGGGGAAAGGAATTTCACAGGTGGTATTAAGTTGGACATAGTTGTTGGTTTTTTAAAAAACTAACAACTAAGCAAATAGACTTCTGCTTTAATAATAAAAATGACACCAAACCTAGAAACATAGACGTTGGTAGTAGCTAAAAACTGATGCAAGATGCCATTATCCAAATGGAAAAAATCAGTTTGAGTAATGGCGATAGTCGTCAGTTGCAGCTAAAAAATTAACACCAGACCAAGTGACTTAGACGTCAATTTCAGCTGAAAAACCGATGCAGGAGACCATTATACGAATGAAAAAAACCCATCCTCGGCAGGTCCTATGTTGTTGGTTTCTTTTGGAAGAATCGACAGTAGAGTATAATTCGGGGTGGGGAGGTAACAATATTTTTGTGGGGATGTGGCGCGAACCCTAAGACATCAGTTTCTAGATAAAAAAATTGACATTGGTTGTGTAATTTTTCATAGTTTTGTTGATAAATGATGTCAGTTTTGTCATAAAAAATGACGCCATAAGTATTTTGGAGGCAAGAATTATTTTACGTGAAGGTGTATATTGTTGGTTACTCACAACTGACGCACATCTTAAAAAAATTGGATGCAAATATTTTCCCCTAAAAAATTGTATTTCACGGTTTATTTAGACGCCAATTTCTTTAAAACTTAAAAGACATTAAAGAAAAAGTGATTCCTGTGTCCTTCTTAATCATCAAGACTTGATTAAACTTGACATTTGTGTTGGGAAACCAAAGTTGATTTGTGTATAGTTCCATTTTTTTGTGTAACCAACATTAGAAGAAGTGACATTAGGGGTTATAAGTGTACTAGTGGAGATCTTCACAGAGTCAATGGTGGTGAACCAATTCATAGTAGCTAAGAGAGAGATACTGGCCAGGTTAAAGGCATTGGTAGGAATTATCAAGAGGAGGGAAAAATTCATGGATGCTCAACAACTTTTAGAAAAAGAGAAGCCAATAAATTCACACATAAGCTAAAGAAGTGGTATTTGAAGAAACTATAACCTAATGTAACTATAGAACAATCTCGTAGAGTAAGGGAAGTATTAAGGGAGAATGCAACTGAGCAATAAAGAGTAGTGAGTGTCTAAAAAGGAAGACCACTCTACAAAAATGACATAAAAATGATAATAGATCAATTAATAAACAATGCACGTAAACAAAATGAATTTCCTTAAAAATAGTTTGTTATAATATAGAAAACAACCATTTATTTTATATCGACATCACTTACCCATCAAGAATATAAAGCACCAAGTCACAACAAGAACCAACGTATATTACTATAAGTTAGTAGTTCATAATATATGTATATATATGTAAAATGTTTTATTTTATTTTATTGTTTTAATATGATAAAATATCATATCATATGGTACAAAGAAATACAGATTGTTTTATGTGTCACATTTATGTGTTTACTAATAATTCTTACATTAAATCCTAATTTTAGTACTAATTTTCTAAGTAAATATTATTAGCATGTGTCAATTGGTTCAACCGGTAAGCTTGGTCGGTTTGTTAGTTGAAGACCACTGGTTCATTTCCCAGCTAGAGCATACACAAAAAGAAGAGAGGTTTACAAAAACATCTAAAGGCTCAACTTCACATTTGTGGTAATTGGTGCGCTCCCGCTAGAGGGTTACAACACCGGCCAACTAGGGTGGCCGAGTGCAATCCACGAGGTCGGGAGGCACGGGATGTTGGATGGGATCCTTGCTTTTGAAATTTATATGGTCCCAAATCAAGTCTATCACTAAAACTAAAACAATGTGCCCACAAGCGTACGGGGTACTGTTGTAGTATAGATCAAAGGCAAGATGCGGGGTCGAACCGCGGAGATAGAGGGGGCGCTAGAGTTGGAAAGCGTGAGCTATGTTCCTTATGCAGAGCTTAGGGTTTTTAGGGTTTGAAGGTTTGTTTGATTGATTAAGCTAAACGAGCAAGTAGGAAAAGCAATGTGAAACTAAGTTATCAAAAGACTAAATTAGCAATCTGAGTTAACAAGCTATCTAAACAAGAGCAAGAACAGACTATACTAGACTAAGCAAGCAACTAGCAATTGAGAACCTAAGTTAACCACTAATCAAGATCAAAAACCTAAATTACCACTTAGCTTACAAAACTAGGCAATTAACTAAGTTAACTAAAGAAAATGAACTACACTAGCATTAACATACAAACTAGGCAATTAGGGTTTTAAAGCAATTAGATGAAGGAGGTGGGCCGTTTGGGAATGTGACCTTGACATTAGTTGGGGGATGTCACCATAATAAGCAATTAACATATCTCATTATAGATTACCAAACCAAACAACAAGGTGGGCGCTATGAGAATTTAGCCTAAGCTACTAATTGTAGAACTAGGGCTAGGTGTAATTCTCATAGGACGTACCAAGTCTAGGTCTCTAGGATAAGTGGTATTAGTCAATTGAGGACCAAGGGTAAGGATGGGAGTAGAGATGAGGGTATTTGACCTCATGCCACTAGCCACCTCAGCCTTTAGGAAATCCTAGGCAATTGCACTAATCACACTTATACTAGTCACTTAGAACTCACATTTGCATGTAGGAAGAAGGTGATTATGTAGGAAGACAGGGGGCTAGCTAGGGATCCGAATTAAGGACCTAGGAGCCAATCCTATGATAGCTACATAGAAACCAAAACATCCTAGAGACAAATGTCTTCAAACACCACAAGGCAAGCAATTAATGTAATTAAACAACAACCACATGCACAAGTAATGGGAAATGAGGTATAAGCAAAGGAAATCATCATAGAAATGAAATATGTTCATTACAAATTATATTCCCCCAACATGGTATCAAAGTCACATTTTTGCCCCAAACAGCCCACCCAAGGGGGCTTAGCTATACATGATCAAAACTGAAACAAAGGAGAAGGGGAAGAGAGTAGGGAACGCCATGGATGCTTGATGAAGCTTGATCTTGTCACCTCCTTGCTGCCAGCCACGAGCCTCCTCCTCCAAGGGTGCCCAAGAGCATGGAAAAGGTGGAATGGATGGATAGAAACCTAGAGAAACTAGGTTTCTATGGTGGAAATGAGTGGAAAGTGGATGGGAATAGGGTTGAATGCAAGGAAATAGGTAGATTGGAGCAAAGGATGCAATGGCAGCAGCTAGGGTCGGCTAGGAGTGCTTTAGAGGTGCCTCCCCGAGCCCTAGAAGCATCTATTGCTTATATAGGAGCTAGGGTTAAGTGGGGGCAAAATAGGAATGACAGTGGAAAAATGTGTAGGGTAGGTGATCACCACGGTCGTGGTGGGTGTGCCACGGCCGTGGTGGGGGTAGTGGTGGACGACCGTGGGGTGGTGAACACGGTCGTGGTGTGAAGAAAGAGGTAAAAAAAACAAAGTAGGGTGGTGGCCACGGCCGTGGCGGAGTGCCACGGTCGTGGTGGGTAGCATGCACCACGGCCGTGTTGGGTGACACGACCGTTTTGGAGGAGTTGGGCTGACCGTGGGGAGGGGCCACGGGCGTTTTGCTTGTCTTTGGCCACGGTCGTGGCGGGATGGCCACGGTCGTGGCGGCTCGGAGGAAGAATCTATTGAACTTGGCTTTTGGTCATTTAATTCCCACGACCGTGGCGGGGTGCCACGGCCGTGTTCTCTTCTACTTACCACGACCGTGCTGATGGCCACGGCCGTGGTGTCTTCAATGGCCACGGTCGTGGCAGGGTTGCCACGGTCGTGGGCGATCTATGGATTCTCTTGTTGCAACCTGTTGGACTTTGGCAATAAAGCCACGACCGTGGCCTTGGGGCCACGACCGTGGTGAGATTCAACTTCTTGATTTCTCTTCTAACTTTGTCAATTTCGTATGTCTTTTCTCGGGGATGAGTCTTGGCCACTGGAGGTAGGTTGAGGGAGACTTTGGGGCCTTCTTTGGGTCCCTCTCTCTCCCTCGTCCATCTAAGCATGGTCCAAGTACCTGAAAAGCAGTGCAAAGAGCATCCATAAGCGTATTTGCGATGATAATCATATTGGGGAGAAAATACTTGTAATCTAACATGTTTAGATGCAACTTAAATACAAAATGGCACAGGATGGAGCCCTAAAATAGGGCTGCATCACCACCCCAAACTTAGAACATACTTGTCCTCAAGTATGCTCCAACTTAATCTCTCTTTTCCGTTCTTTTCAACAAAAGCAAGTGACAAATGCAAAGCAACAGAAAATTATTGAATATATGGTCTTGGAAATGACTAAGTGCATGTGTCTCACATCTCTCCTCTCCTTCTTTCACAATCCAATCATGAACTGAGCACTGAGCATACGAACTTCAAATATAAAGCATAGAAACACAAGTTGTCCATATGTCCTTTATGTTATTCCGGGTAGACCGTTTCATGTTGGTGTTAATCACAGGTGACTAGGAGCATTGTTTCAATTTCATGCATTCAGTCTTATGCTTCAAACCACACTGGATGATCCACTTGGCTGTAGAAAGGGTAAAGTGAGCTAGATTTGATGTTTTCTAGCTCAATGGGTATAAAAGGAGAAGAAAGGGTTGCGGTAAGATTCGGAGTGCTTTTACACACTCTTCTTTTCTTTATTTGAATGCTCTTAAATAGGAGCATCCTTTTATTTTATTTTTGCTTTTCTTTTTCTTTTTCTTTGCCCTTGGTGTAGGTAGGGAACATGGTGGATGGAGTGAAGCGGGGAGATAAAGATGTGGTCACCCCAAACTTTTGGAGGTGGCCACGGCTAATATGTGCACTTTGGCATCTTTTTATGAGGCGGAGGGGTATGAAGATGGTGGAAGAATAGTCGGATCAAAGAGGGGTCATCATTGTAGTTTTCAACATAAGGTTCCCTGCATGAAAGCTAATTCAACACTTCACCAAGTAATATCACACCACATGATAGAATGAACACAAAATTCATATTTCTACCAAGTGATTCCATTGGCTTTAAGCGTTTGTCGCTTGCTCAATTCATGATTCAACCAAAGCATTCACAGACTTAAGAGATGTAGTTCACATGTAAAAAGTCACAAACAAGACCATCTATCAATAAGATCTAAGAATGTAGCATGCATTTGTCACAAGAGTAAACCATTTCATTTCAGACATTGGAGATTAAGTCAAAACATCCTATTGGAGCAAGAATATTCAAATCTGGGAAAAATTGGCCAAAATGGTGCCAATTTGCACAAAGTCACATCTAAACCTACTTTAGGGAATTTTAAGGACATAAAGCAGCAAATCCTACTTAACATGCACAAGAAATTATCAAAACTATATGAGAATGCAATGCATAGTATGAAGAAGCAAAATTTTTGAAAAATTACTCAAAAATGCAGAAATGAACTACATGTGAAATGAACTACATGTTATGCAACAAAATTAGTAAAACTAAACTAGATGGCAGAGGTGATATCAAAATGACAAAAAGAGAAAAGGAGTGATGCATACCGCCCTACCCACCCCAAACTTTAGAATCATGCTGTCCTCAGCATGAAACTATAGCTTAGGGAAGATAGGGGAAGAATCAAGGCTGTGGTGGCTGTTCCGGCATCTGAGGAGGATCCGGAGGAGGAGCTGAGTCTGGAGCCAAGCTGGAAGGAGGGTGCTCATAGTAGTGCCCCCATTAGTCATCCTGGGGTGGAGGATATGCCTGTGGATGTCCAGCTATACCACCCCAAAAGTCTGCACCCCATTCGGGGTTTCGTGCTGCTTGGGCATGTTGGTATTGGTACAAGTGGTTGATCTGGTAATGCATTTGCTGTTGATCTTGCCACATGTACTGCTGGACGAGCTTCATGTCACCTTGAGTCTTCTGAATACTCTCAAGGTGCGCCTGGATGGTAGCCATGTCATAGGCGTTCCCTGAGGGTGGCTGCAGCTGGGATGTCCCCTCATCCCTCCTTTTAGTTCTTCGGGGCTGCCTTGCTTCATCTGCTTCATGCTCCTGCCCTTGTACATTTGATTCAGCAACGTCTTCCTGTACGGCAGTGGCTCCCCTAGTATACGACTCTCTCGGGTGGTCTAGCTGCCATGCCATCAATTTTTCCCTTAACCTGTTGCCAGGTCCCAATACAGAAATAAGGGGTTCTGCGTGATAAGGCAGCTCACACTCAAAATCCTGCACACTTGTAGTCAAATAAACCATTCTTTTATCTTTCGTTTTTATGGTGTGCGAACGCATCAGATAGTTGAGGTCAACACGTTCTGCCTCAATCGCGTCTTGTGCCCCCGAGAGATCATATCCCAACGCTAGTGCAATAGAAGTCACAAACCCACCCATGACAAAGGGTTTTGTGCTCTTGTAGGGTATGGACTTCATATGATGAATCAAAAGAACTCCAAGGTCAATGTACGTCTTGTGGTGCATACCGATCAAGACAATCATATCCTTTTGGGAAATGGAGCCTTGATTATCATACCTCCCCACAATAGTGTTTGCCACGACCTTCTGCACATAGCGCATCAGCGGGTTACATATAGCAGCAGTTTTTGATCTACCCGCGTAGTAGTCCTCTTTGCCCGTGAATTTCTTCCAGTAATATGCATAGTCCAGAGTGCCGTCTCTCTCTACCAAGCCGTCATCTAATTTCACAGCTTCTTCAGGACTAGAGGCGAAGATATCATTCAGCTCAGTGGAAGTGAGGGTGTGCATGTTGCCCATCATGGAAAATCTGAGTGCATCACAACCCCTCACTTTTGTCTTCTCCAGAGTGGCAAAGAATTCTTGGGTCAAGGTGGGATATGTAGGTTGGGGTGTGAAAAGAACGCCCCAAAACCCAATTGTCTTCAAACCCGTTTCCACTATGTCCTTGATTCCAAGATCCTCAATGGTCTTCTCGCAACCGTACCTGGAGGCGACGACTCGCCTTGTCATGCACTCGGGGTAAATGAGATGAGCCTTCTTTTGCCTGTGTCCTCTTCCATAGGACACTCCCGCCTGTGCTTTGCACAGGGTTCTTTCTCTGTCTGCCTCCAAAAATGTCACGACATCTTCTCCTTCTGGTTCCAGCTCCACCTCTTCCTCCTCTCTATCTTGTTCTTCCTCCATCGCATATGATTGCGACCCCGAGCTGGTATCAAAATTGTACCAGTGGGCCGACTGCTCCTAGTCGTGCTGCAATTGCCGCGAGGGTTGCGGCTGCCCACCACGCCTCGCTGTCACCTGAGACGTCGAGTGGCGGGGTGGTGTGGGCTTTGGAGGCAGCCTAGATGAGGACGGTGCCGCTTTTGATTTTGGGTTTCTCTTCGCGGCCACCGACTCGAGTTCATCAATAAAGTTGTCCAAGTCGACCTCCATGGACTCCTCCTCTTCTTCGTCCTCCCCCTCGTAGGTAGTATCTGTGATATGGTGGCTATCGGATGAGCGGGTGTGTGATCCGCTCACCGATTGCGACCGGCGGAGGGAGTGATGGGCGGAAGCGGTGGGTGATGGGGTGTGGGATGGAATAGACACCTCGGAGGAGGCATTTTTAGAATGCCGCTTCCCTCCGGTGATGATGTTTGTCCCCTTGGCTAAGGCTTTCCCAAACTTCTTCATGGTGAGGATGGAGGTGGAAGTGGTGTTAGGAGGGGAATTTTCGGATTTGGTGGAGAAGGTGGTGCGGGTGTGGTTTTATGGGTGGAATGGAAGGATAGTGATGTACGGATGATGGTTATATGATTAGTGGTGGATTTGGGTGAAAATGGAGGGGTTTTTGTGGAGGTTTTGTGTGGGGGGGGTTGCTGGGCGGAATGGAGATGGAAATGGAGATGGAGGTGCGATTGTGAGAGATTGGACGGTGGGAATGGGAGAGGGAGGGCTGTGCATCGATTTGGGATGGATTGGGGGTCAAAAGGAGGTGGATTTGGGGGTTAGGGGTGACCAACGGGGGAGATCAAGGTCATTTTCCGCCGCCAAGGACGTTTTCTGGAGGTGGAAGACGAAGGAATGAAGAGGGGGGTCGAGTTTGGATGTTTAAAAGTATATTTTTTTTCTTGAACCGGGTTCGGCCACGGTCGTGGTGGGGCGCCACGGTCGTGGCGAGGGTTATGTAGCACGGTCATGGTGGGTGCCACGGTCGTGTTGTCGATGAAGAACTCCCCGGTCTGACCTTGCCACGGTCGTGGTGTCCCACCACGGTCGTGGTTCTGTCCTTACGCCACGGTCGTGGTCGACTTGCCACGGTCGTGGCTGATCTTCGAAACAACCTGTAACTTCGGCCAATATGCAGTAATAACTCCCACGGTCGTGGCAGTTATCCACGGTCATGGCCAACCTTCTTTAACACGGCCGTGGTGGGGACCACGGTCGTTGGCACTCTCCATCACCACGGTCGTGGCAGCTCGCCACGGTCGTGGCCGATCTTCAAAACAACCTGTAACTTTGGCCAATTTGGTGCTTTAATTCCCACGGCCGTGGCATAGAGCCACGGTCGTGTTTGGCCGCCTGTGCCACGGTCGTGGTCCAGCCCCACGGCCGTGGTGGATTTGTCTTTCAATTTTCAAACTTCAAAACATGATCTTTTGGTTTTAATGACCACGATTAACTTCTAGATCCTCTCTCTCTGATGTCTATCACCTGCCATCATCAAAACTCAAACAAAAACTGTAAAGCACAAGTGTGCGTGTGTGTATTTGTGTAAAACAAAACTAACGTATCAAAAGAAGGGTTGAGAGTCTCAAACGATGTGGGTTGCCTCCCACTAGCGCTAAATTTACCGCCTTCAGCCAGGCTTATTGATTGTTGTGCTCCTTCATTTCTTTGGAACTTTCAAGAGATCTTTGTAGTAGATCCCTTTCTTATCCTCATCTAAGCATTCCTCTTCATCAAATTCTTCTTCTACCAGCATAACAACATCAAAGTCTTAGTTGGCCTTGTCCGGGCCGACTTCAACGACAGGTTTCAGCCTTTGCCCATTAACAACGAATTCCTTAGCTCCTTCTTTTGCACAAATGATCACTGCTCCAGATGGGTACACCTTCTTGACAAGGTAAGGACCTTCCCATCTAGAATGAAGCTTTCCGGGGAAGAACTTCATTCTTGAATTGTACAACCATACCCATTTGCCGGGCTCAAACTCTTTCTTATTTATGATCTTGTCATGTAGAAACTTGGTTCTTTCCTTGTAGTTCTTTGACATTTCATAGGCTTCATGTCGCATCTCTTCTAGCTCATGGAATTGAAACTTTCTTCTCATTCCGGCACTCTCTTCATCAAAGTCCATCCTCTTCAAGGCCCACAGCGCCTTGTGTTGCATCTCAACCGGCAAATGGCAACTCTTACCATAGACAAGCTTGAACGGTGTAGTGCCAATCGGGGCTTTATATGCAGTCCTATATGCCCATAAAGCTTCATTGAGTCGAAGTGACCAATCCTTACAGTCCGGTCGCACCGTCTTCTCCAAAATGAGCTTTATCTCCCGATTTGCCAACTCAACTTGACCACTCGTTTGAGGGTGGTAAGGAGTAGCTACACGATGGTTCACCCCATGTCTCTTTAACAGTCCTTCAAAAGTGCGGTGAATGAAATGACTCCCGCCATCACTAATCACAGCCCTTGGAACACCAAAACGGCTAAAGATGTTGGATCTCACGAAATCACACACCACTTTATGATCATTTGTCCTTGTTGCCACAGCCTCAATCCATTTTGATACATAGTCTACGGAGACCAAGATGTAGACATACCCGAAAGAAGGGGGGAAAGGACCCATAAAGTCGATCCCCCAAACATCAAACACTTCTACCACCAAGATAGGTGACAAAGGCATCATGTCCCTCTTGGAGATAGTGCCCACTTTTTGGCACTTGATGCAACTCTTACAAAAGTCATGAGCATCTTTGAACAATGTTGGCCAGTAGAATCCACATTGAAAAACTTTGGCGGCCGTGCGTTTCCCTCCAAAATGGCCTCCACACACTCCGGGATGGCACATAGATAAGACTTCTTGCTGCTCCATCTCCGGAATGCACCTCCTAATGAGTTGGTCCGGGCAATATTTAAAGAGGTGAGGGTCATCCCAAATGTAGTTCTTTACCATAGCAAACAATATCTTGCTTTCCTATCTTGTCCACATGCTCGGTATCCTCCCACTAGCCAGGAAATTTGCTATGTGCTTGTACCACAGCTTTTGGACAGATGAGACTAGGAGGAGTTGTTCATGTGGCATTGTCTCTTTGATTGGACTTGTCACATCAAAAGGTCCATCAAGACGGGAGAGATGATCTGCAGTACCATTTTCTATTCCTTTCTTATCCACAATTTCTATGTCAAATTCTTGGAGTAACAAAATCCATCGGATCAACCTTGGCTTTGAGTCTTTCTTGGACATGAGATACTTCAGCGCAGCATGGTCCGTGTAGATTGTCACTTTGTTTTGCAAGAGATACGGTCGGAACTTGTCCAGAGCGAAGATTACCGCAAGAAACTCTTTCTCAGTAGTTGTATAGTTTCTTTGAGCATCGTCTAACGTTTTACTTGCATAATAGATAGCATGAGGAATTCGGCCAATGCGTTGACCCAACACAGCCCCCATCGCCATATCGGATGCATCCGTCATGATCTCGAACGGCAAGGAGAAATCCGGGGGCTGCATGATAGGAGCAGAAACAAGCCTCTCTTTTAGATGATTGAATGCTTCAACACATTTGTCATCAAACTGAAATTCAACATCTTTCTCAAGTAATCGACAGAGTGGTCTTGAGATTTTGCTAAAGTCCTTGATGAAACGCCGGTAGAATCCTGCATGTCCCAAGAAAGATCGAACATGTCTTATGGTCGAAGGAAAGTCGAGTGTAGAAATAAGACCCACCTTGGCCTTTTCAACTTCAATCCCATCTTTCAAAACTCGGTGTCCCAGAACTATACCCTCAGGCACCATGAAGTGGCTTTTCTCCCAAGAAAGAACCAGCCGAACTTTCACGCATCTCTCGAGGATAGCAGCCAAGTGTAGCAAACATTCATCAAAAGTTTTCCCGAAAACTGAAAAATCATCCATGAAGACTTCAAGTGATGAATCGAGCATGTCAGCGAAGATTGAGGTTACACACCTCTGGAAAGTGGAAGGGGCATTACACAGTCCAAATGGCATTCTCCGATAGGAAAATGTACCACTTGGACAAGTGAATGTCATTTTTTTCTGGTCCGCCGGATGCACAACAATCTGAAAATATCCCGAGTACCCATCAAGAAAATAGTAGAAGCTCTGCCCAGCCAATCTCTCTAGAATCTGATCAAGAAAAGGAAGTGGGTAGTGATCTTTCTTTGTCTTTTCATTGAGCTTCCGGTAATCCACGCACATTCTCCACTTTGATTGTTCTCTCACCGACATAAGCTCACCATCGACATTTTCTGCAACTGTAATCCCGCCCTTCTTGGGCACAACTTGGATGGGACTCACCCACGTACTGTCAGAAATGGGATAGATGATCCCTGCATCGAGCAACTTTACAACCTCTTGAGTTACAACGTCCTTCAACTTTGGATTTAGCCTTCTTTGCATTTGACAGCTCGGTCTCGCATCTTCTTCTAAGTATATCCGATGCACACAAATGGAGGGGTTAATCCCTCTCAAGTCAGCAATAGACCAACCAATGGCTTGGATGTTCTTCCTCAAGACTTTCATCAAAGCATCTTCTTGCTCAGGAGAGAGAATGGAGGAAATGATCACCGGGAGGGTGTCATTTGAGCCAAGGAAAGCATACTTCAATCCTTCAGGAAGTTTTTTCAACTCAAGAACGGGGGGTTCTTCAAGGGAGTTTTTCAAAGGTGCAGAAATAGATGGGAGGTCCTGGCTTGCAGCCACTAAGGCTAGCTCGCACTCTTCATCATCCTCATCATCGTCGTCAGGGAACTCAACAATTGGTTCAAGACCTCTACCTTGAGTAGCAGTTTCAATCCACGCAGGTAGGAACTCTTCAACAATCTCATCTAGGCATTCCACCAAATAACAATCTTCTTCGGTGGCCCCTATCACTTCGGCTGTCATAGAAGACTTGAAAATGTTCAACCTGATCTTCATGTGCATGAATGTAACATACATGGTCCCCGTCCTCACATGGATCACGACATCAGATATGGCTAAGAAAGGTCTCCCCAAGATGATTGGCACCTTTCTAGCTTCCCTTTCCATATCAAGAATGATAAAGTCGGCTGGGAAGAAGGCAAAAGTATCCTCATCAAGACGGACCAGCACATCATCCACACGCCCTCTAGGCGTCTTCACAGATCGGTCGGCCAACTGTAGAGTGCAATGGGCCAGCCTCAACTCTCCCATTTGGAGCTCAGCAAACAGATCATAAGGCATCAAGTTTACGCTAGACCCCAAGTCAAGAAGAGCCTGGTCTATGCGATGCGCCCCAATGTAGCATGAGATGATGGGGGCACCTGGGTCTTTTCTTTTCTGGGGGATGGTGTGTTGGAGAATGGAACTCACTTGCTCAGTGAGCTTGATCTTCTTAGGCATCCTCCCTGTTGTTTTTCTCTTGAAGGTGCACAATTCTTTAAGGAACTTTGCATAGGACGGAATTTTCTTGACTTCATCTAGAAGAGGTACATTGATTTTCACTTGCTTGAAGATCTCCAAGATATCATCCGCATGCTTCTTCTTTTTCTTTGCAACAGAAGGTTCCTCAAGTGCATCAGGATATGGCGGGAGTTGGGATCCCAAGCGGTCCAAATCAACAGTATCATCTACCGGTATCACTGGAATCACAGTATCACTGCTCGGCGTCATGGTATCAACACTGCCTCTCATCACAATATCTTCCATCCGCATCTCAGTATCAACCTGATCTGCCTCGGTGTCATCTCTACCAACAACTGTACCATGGGGTCTCTCCAAAGTTCTACCACTCCTCAATGTAGTCACAGCCTTCACATGCTCATGGGTGGTAGAAGGGGGAGCTTGTGGAGGTGGTTGTGGCTGTTGGGGTGGTGGAGGCCTTTGGTGAGGGGAATTGGGGTTTTGGAGGATGAATTGGGGTTGTGTTTGTTGTTGTGGTGGAGGGTGATATTGTGGGGGTGGTTGTTGGTAAGTGTGAGGTGGAGGTGGAGCATATTGATAATTGAGCGGCGCTTGAGGAGGCGGAGGAGCATATTGAAAAGTCCCATCATTGTTTGGATTCGGCATAGTTTGAGAGGGGAGTCTTCCTTCTTCTCTTCTAGCCAAAGAGAGGGAGATCTGATCCAGCCTCTGCTCAAGACGGCTTATAGATTGGCCATGTGCATTAACATCCTTTTTGACTTCATCAAGGCCTCTTAGCCTTCCAAGAACCTCGTCCTCAAATTTGGAGCTGTATCGTGGCTTCTGCTGCCCCTGTCCTTGTCCATCCTCATTTGATTGTTTCCACGAGAAATTTGGGTGATTCCTCCACTCGGGAGTGTAGGATTGGGACATCGGGCCCTGGTTGTTGCGGCCACCAAAGGAATGTAAGGCGTTAACTTCCTCGTCTACAGTCTCCACAACCATTGCGGGTTGACTAGAAGAGCCACCCACTTGATTCTTCATCATTTGCATCATATCTGCCATCATTTTCATCATATTGGGGTTGGCGGTGTTGCGTGCGGGAGCCACGGAGGAGGGTGGGGAGGTGTAGTCCCGGCCTCAATGCCCCCCTTTTGTGGAAGCTCGGTGGCGAGAGTTCTCGGCTAGATGCTCAAACAGAGGCCATGAGTCTTCGGGTGGCTTTGCCATGAACATGCCCCCACAACAAGAATCTACATTGTTTTGACTCTGCTCCTCAAGCCCAATGTAAAAGGCCTGAACTAGCTGCCAAAGAGGGACCTCGTGGTGAGGGCAGTCACGAAGCAACTTTTGGAACCGCTCCCATGCCTCATGGAAGGGTTCGTTCTCTTTTTGGGCGAAGGACGTGATGCACCTTCTCATGTAGGATAACTTGGCTATCGGAAAGAACTTCTTCAGAAACTCATTCTTTACTTCATTCCATGTGACGAGCCTGGGCCTCGAAACGTACCACTCCTTGGCCTTCTCTTTGAGAGAGAAGGGAAAAAGCGTCCGCCTAATCGAGTCGTCTGTGGCGGCGGGCGTACGGAATGTGGAGCATGTTTCCAAGAATGCATCTATATGGTGATAAGGATTTTCGTTCTCCATTCCGTAGTACGTGGGAAGAATCCCCAAGAGTGCCGGTGGGATGGAAAACTGCTGCCCGGGCATTTGATCAACTAGCGTGGCGATGGGGGAATTGTAGTTTCCCGGCGTGAAATATTCATGAAGCGGGCGATGCGGCTGAGGTGGAACTATCGGTGGTGGGTCGTTATCGGCCATCCCGGCTCCTCGGTGTAGATTGCGGCGTGCTTGACGTCTTCTTCTCCCAATCTCAGGGTCGTAAACCACCAAGTCAGTGCAAGTCGAACGCGTGTTGCGCATGCACAGCTGTCACCTGCGCAAATCACAAACAAACAACAAAGAGCCAAGTTAGTGAGCCAATATGCAAGAGTAACACAAACAATAAAGAATAGCAATGGTGAGGGCAAAAGGAAAGGCTAAGCTACGCTATCTAACTAGGCCGAGCGCCTCTAGTCCCCGACAACGACGCCAGAAAGCTTGGTGCGCTCCCGCTAGAGGGTTACAACACCGGCCAACTAGGGTGGCCGAGTGCAATCCACGAGGTCGGGAGGCACGGGATGTTGGATGGGATCCTTGCTTTCGAAATTTATATGGTCCCAAATCAAGTCTATCACTAAAACTAAAACAATGTGCCCGCAAGCGTACGGGGTACTGTTGTAGTATAGATCAAAGGCAAGATGCGGGGTCGAACCGCGGAGATAGAGGGGGCACTAGAGTTGGAAAGCGTGAGCTATGTTCCTTATGCAGAGCTTAGGGTTTTTAGGGTTTGAAGGTTTGTTTGATTGGTTAAGCTAAACGAGCAAGTAGGAAAAGCAATGTGAAACTAAGTTATCAAAAGACTAAATTAGCAATCTGAGTTAACAAGCTATCTAAACAAGAGCAAGAATAGACTATACTAGACTAAGCAAGCAACTAGCAATTGAGAACCTAAGTTAACCACTAATCAAGATCAAAAACCTAAATTACCACTTAGCTAACAAAACTAGGCAATTAACTAAGTTAACTAAAGCAAATGAACTACACTAGCATTAACAAACAAACTAGGCAATTAGGGTTTTAAAGCAATTAGATGAAGGAGGTGGGCCGTTTAGGAATGTGACCTTGACATTTGTTGGGGGATGTCACCATAATAAGCAATTAACATATCTCATTCTAGATTACCAAACCAAACAACAAGGTGGGCGCTATGAGAATTTACCCTAAGCTACTAATTGGAGAACTAGGGCTAGGTGTAATTCTCATAGGACGTACCAAGTCTAGGTCTCTAGGATAAGTGGTATTAGTCAATTGAGGACCAAGGGTAAGGATGGGAGTAGAGATGAGGGTATTTGATCTCATGCCACTAGCCACCTCAGCCTTTAGGAAATCCTAGGAAATTGCACTAATCACACTTATACTAGTCACTTAGAACTCACATTTCCATGTAGGAAGAAGGTGATTATGTAGGAAGATAGGGGGCTAGCTAGGGATCCGAATTAAGGACCTAGGAGCCAATCCTATGATAGCTACATAGAAACCAAAACATCCTAGAGACAAATGTCTTCAAACACCACAAGGCAAGCAATTAATGTAATTAAACAACAAGCACATGCACAAGTAATGGGAAATGAGGTATAAGCAAAGGCAATCATCATAGAAATGAAATATGTTCATTACAAATTATATTCCCCCAACATGGTATCAAAGTCACATTTTTGCCCCAAACAGCCCACCCAAGGGGGCTTAGCTATACATGATCAAAACTGAAACAAAGGAGAAGGGGAAGAGAGTAGGGAACGCCATGGATGCTTGATGAAGCTTGATCTTGTCACCTCCTTGCTTCCAGCCACGAGCCTCCTCCTCCAAGGGTGCCCAAGAGCATGGAAAAGGTGGAATGGATGGATAGAAACCTAGAGAAACTAGGTTTCTATGGTGGAAATGAGTGGAAAGTGGATGGGAATAGGGTTGAATGCAAGGAAATAGGTAGATTGGAGCAAAGGATGCAATGGAAGCAGCTAGGGTCGGCTAGGAGTGCTTTAGAGGTGCCTCCCCGAGCCCTAGAAGCATCTATTGCTTATATAGGAGCTAGGGATAAGTGGGGGCAAAATAGGAATGACAGTGGAAAAATGTGTAGGGTAGGTGATCACCACGGTCGTGGTGGGTGTGCCACAGCCGTGGTGGGGGTAGTGGTGGACGACCGTGGGGTGGTGAACACGGTCGTGGTGTGAAGAAAGTGGTAAAAAAAACAAAGTAGGGTGGTGGCCACGGCCGTGGCGGAGTGCCACGGTCGTGGTGGGTAGCATGCACCACGGCCGTGTTGGGTGACACGGCCGTTTCGGAGGAGTTGGGCTGACCGTGGGGAGGGGCCACGGGCGTTTTGCTTGTCTTTGGCCACGGTCGTGGCGGGATGGCCACGGTCGTGGCGGCTCGGAGGAAGAACCTGTTGAACTTGGCTTTTGGTCATTTAATTCCCACGACCGTGGTGGGGTGCCACGGCCGTGTTCTCTTCTACTTACCACGACCGTGCTGATGGCCACGACCGTGGTGTCTTCAATGGCCACGGTCGTGGCAGGGTTGCCACGGTCGTGGGTGATCTATGGATTCTCGTGTTGCAACCTGTTGGACTTTGGCAATAAAGCCACGACCGTGGCCTTGGGGCCACGGCCGTGGTGAGATTCAACTTCTTGATTTCTCTTATAACTTTGTCAATTTCATATGTCTTTGCTCGGGGATGAGTCTTGGCCACTGTAGGTAGGTTGAGGGAGACTTTGGGGCCTTCTTTGGGTCCCTCTCTCTCCCTCGTCCATCTAAGCATGGTCCAAGTACCTGAAAAGTAGTGCAAAGAGCATCCATAAGTGTATTTGCGATGATAATCATATTGGGGAGAAAATACTTGTAATCTAACATGTTTAGATGCAACTTAAATACAAAATGGCATAGGATGGAGCCCTAAAATAGGGTTGCATCACTCAACATCTTCCTCATGACCGTAATAATAGCAATTATCAAATAGCTTTATAGGTTACTCATAAAACATGAACCATAAGTTATATATTGGTGGTGTCTCTTTCTTTGGATATATAAGTGCAATACCTCATTTGAGATACTTTGTAAGAATTGTATAATGAAGTTTGTATTAGAAAAAAAAGTGAGAAGTTATAAGAATTCTAGTATCCACTTTCTCACTTTATTGGTAATTAAAATATTACTAAGTTTAAGTCAATTAATGAACGAATATATCATAATGAGAACATTATACTCCTCTAGATGACATCCTATTTTATTATGTTGTAGGGTCTATTAGTAGCCTGATAAATACTTAAGACATATCATAACAAGGTGTTGAGGAAACTAAAGTTGAAAAGTCATTGCATCTAAGAATGAAACATATTAGATTGGAAATCAACAATGATAGAAACATACATGATGTTGATTGTAGAAAGTATTTCGTGATGGGACTTGGTATTATATGATATTTTTTAATGATTTGTGACATTATTAGAAAGTAATATACATGAATGATTGAAAAAAAAAATTCGCCAGAGAATGAACTCCGGGAAGATATAATAAAAAAAATTAAGAATTCAGATTTAGTAGGAATGAACGAATATGTTTCAATAAAAAAAGATTTATCTATTGATTGTCGTAAAAGTATGACTAATAGAATACAAATGAATAGTTGGATAAACACACAATTCGATAGTTGAAGCTTACATACATATAATTTAATAGAACATAGATAGAGAGCTGAAAAATTGCTCTTATGTAGATGGATTGAACTAGCAGAAAGCACGTGCTAAACACGTGATTGGTGGTACTGCTAGTATAATGAAACTCCACACATGTTTCTATCACATATAACTATGATTTTTTTGGTAACTATCATATAATACAAGATTCCATGATCATTCAAACCTTAGAAAAAGCATCACCACTTCACCTTTTATGAAATATATATGTTGTTAACATTACATAAAAATGAAATTTAACAAACAAATCACTACCTAGAGACGAATGAATATGTGTTCATTTATACGTACTATGTAGTGGTCTACAAATGACTTGTAATACATAATGGTGTAGCCTTTCCCATCTTACTCCAAAAATCATGCCAACTCCTTACAATATAAGCATATTTTACTGCAAGCATGCAATCTAAATAAAAATTATCATGATAATATTATTACTTCACTACCATTATCTTCTCTTATTGTAATGATATTTTATAATGTAAATTAATATAATCAAATTATATTCATACCTTAATAAATAATTTATATATGTGGATGAATTGTTTTTGACTCAATTTCTCAATTTGGATATGATTATGTAATACCTATCAATGTGAAAACAACCATTACATAAAATTTGATCTGGCAAAGACTATATTTGTAACATTGGACCTTTGATTTGGTGTCATAATAGTAAAGTACTTCTGATAACTAAGTGTGCTTTAAGTTGTATGTATAAAGAAAGCACTTTTAAGTGACTAATCAATTGAATTAACATGTACATGTTGTTGTTTTTAGTTTCATGTTCAATTTATTCACAAACAAGACAAGATGTGTTTTCTCAAGAAGCCTTGAATCCATTTATATGTAAGTGAGGGCATTCTATTTTCTTGACCTTTAATGATTAAATTTTTAATATATAAGATTTTCATGATTTAGAAATATGTAATTTATCTGGGTTTGTTTGTATTGCCCATGAAATATTAACTATTTATGTGTATGATAAAATCTAACTAAGGCACACTAGTTTATTTTAGTTTTGGAAAAATTAGTAGTTTAATTTGTTGCAAAAAAATATGAGCCAATAGTAATGTTAGTCTCATCTCGTGGGGAACAATTTCACTAAGTAAAACCCAATTAGTTATTAACTATTGATATAAGCATTTTGTGTGTTTGCGTTAATTTGTGTACATGGTGTGTGTTTGTATATATATGATTATAAGAAAAATTTCCCTTCATAGTTATTTTTCAAATAGAACACGATGACATCATGTTTTTTAATATATGTGAGAAATTTGATGTGACGACCAGGATTGAGCATGTGAAAGATTTTGGTCACATGTTATACCATTTTGTTAAACCAATACCAATTATAATATAATCATGTAAGGTCAAGAAAAAGTCACAAATAGGATTTTTCTTTTCAAAATGACATGATCATCAATAACTAAAAGAACCATCATAAGCTCCAACATATATTAACATGTTATTAGAGAGTACACATGTGAGATCAATAGGAAATAACATGTATTATACAATATATCTAACAAATTTATTTATAAATATATCATTTACAATTGATAATATCACTCACTTACAAAATCATAACAAATACCATGCTTGGGAATTGAGAACATACAACCACTTTAAACAACCACATATAAAAGCTCCCACCTCTATGTGGATTTCTTCCTCCACTATTATTGTTTACTTGGGGGTGGTGACTAATCACCATGTAACCTTCAGTAAGGTGTTGTTACCATAAAAAAACTAAAAACTAAAAACTAAGAGGACATGACATAAATAATTCAGGATTACACTCGATGGTAGTCCATTTACTCATGTATTGTAGTCTATGCATACTTTTTATAATATCTTATAATGAATAATCTAGAAAGGAATTAACAAGGTTAGACCCTAATTAAATCCTCTTAAGGTTCAAATTTCTCCATATTTTTGATTAAACACCATTGCACATGTAGATGAGTCACTACATATATAATGTGCATGGACCATCAACTTGAAAAAGTAATCTCAAGTTAAGGAAATATTCAAGTATTATATTAGGTTTCAGAAAGTGATAATGCTATTAGATCTCAATTACTATAAAATAGGTAAGCATATAATAAATAATAATGTAGAATATATTCCATGCCGTTCATGTAAGTCATCCAATTGAGTTATATCATACCGAAACTACCTTTTTTTTAACATAAAACCAAGGTACGATGAAATTTTGAATTCCTTCTTCCCAAATTTTACTATGAGATAATCACAAATTTATCTCAAATAAACATGAAATGGTATTGTTTAATTAAATTATATAGAAATTTTCATATTAGAATCCCTATAATGGGGGTTAGATAACTCTCTTTATGTTGACCATGTGTCTACATGTCATGAATGTGAATAAAAAATCTAACCTCCAAATATTCTTCAAGAACATGCGTTCTCCAAAAAATTCTCAAGCTTGACCTCAATCTAAGTGAAAGGAAGAGAAAGGAAGAACCATAACTGGGGATTAGGGTTGCTCAGGTGGATGTAAAGATTTTTAGCATGGCGAGTGTAACAAGATAAATTTGGATTTGTAGATAACAAAAAAATATTTACAAGAAAATATACTCTAGTTATGTGAGGAATTTCAAACTTTATTCAATCTACATGTCCAAGGACGCTTCCTTAATCATGTTTCTTCTGTGATTAAAAATATTGATTAGTATAATAGATTGTAGAGTCTTCGATTACATTCAAGTCTTATCTAGATATTTGGATGATTGTTTGAGTTTCAAATCTCCCACTATTATATTTTTTGTCAAATTGTCATTAATTAGATGAAAAGCATGTAGGTTGTTAGATGGCTAGACAATGAACTCGTACTGTAGGTCTAGTGGGCTACTAGTGGTGCTGAGTAGTCACTAGTAGAGCCCTACAATATTGAGTGAGGGTAGTAAGAATAATCCAAATTTTTATTCATGACCCAAATAATTATCTCACAAAAGTACGACTTTTAACCATAACTCATACAAAAAATAGTATATTCATAAACACCAAAAAAGACCCCATAACTGACCATAGGTTCTAAACATCCTATATGAGGTCTAGAATATCTTCAATTTGTTATCTAGTATCATAAAATGTGAGGTGGTTATTTTATTACCTCACTTCATCATGTAAAGGAAGTACTTTACAATTTTAAGTCATAATTTTACTAGAACTAGGGTTCTAAAATACTTACAATCGATATTTAATTTTAATACAGAATATAGAAAAAGTTTGCATCGTAACAAATTAATCATTTAACTAGATATTAATTTTAGAAAACCTCACAATCAAGCGGTAAAACACATCTTAGGGATCAAACAAAAAATGGGACAAACACTATGTATATGCTTATGTAGAAAATATATCGCCTAATATATCCTTCAACATGACAATAATTTGAAACCAAATAATATTAAAGAAACCATAAATGATATCATTTGACTTTATCAGAAATATTACAATCATGGAATGAGCTTGATATCTATTCGTTCATTACATGTATAGTAAACCGTAGAGTTGATGAAATACATTTAACCAAAATGTAAGAATTTTATGCTTGTGTTCCTTGTAATGAGGAGGTTGGATTTCATGATCCTAAAATGTATTCCATTAATTAATGATTTCTTACCCAAATACATTGTCTTATTACCACTAACAACCTTGTACTCACAAGTGATTCATAACCGGATCATAATCACCCAGGTAAATTTCGTGTTTCTTCATTTTCACAATAATTAACTAACACTGCACACTCAGTTTGATTTTCTTCCTTTTTTCTACTATAACATTAATAACATACAATAATGCATTGTGATCTAAATAAAGTGTCAGAATAACATTCAATTTTATCATCAAAGTGAGAAAAATAGTGTACTTGAGGAATAGTTCTCTTAGATTCCTACTTTTACTTCCTTGAAGTGTTGCTTTCTCATGCCCGTGTTTACATCAATAAGAATTCTTAACTCCAATCATGGCTTAGAAAAGTGTTACTCAATCACAAAGTTAACTATGTGAAATCCTTCATGGGAGTGGTAGGGAATAATGGCCACATGAATTGCAAATGAATTATGCTACATAATTTCAGCATGGCTGGAAATCAACGATGAAAACCACAATAATCATGAGTATGCCAAAAATTATAGGCTATTGATGAGAATATCTACATGGGAATTATGCAACTTTATGCAATGACAGAAAAATAATATATTTAAAAGAGTTACTAATGAGCGAGTAAACCCAAGATAATAACTGCAAGTTGATAGAAGGGAAAACCAGATTTTTATGTAGAAAATAGTGCCAAAAATTGGAATTCACGCCGCTCTCTCTCTCTCTAAAATGAGAGCTCCAAATTCTCTCTAGGGTTCTCCCCACTGGGGTGAGGGACACTGACCCTTCAGGCGTGCCCTCCCCTTGGCCTTCTCCACCCCGATCACGCTTGAAGGTAGCGCTCATTTCCGAAGTATTGGAGTTGGTGGCCGACCATTTCAAAGAAGCCTCCTCGACCACCTGGGTTGATGCAGACAGGGACGCGCCACATTTTTCAGACTGGCTGGTGGATGGAGTGTTGATTTGTCAAATCCTCTCCATTCAAGCGTGATGGAGGGATAGATCTGTCCCAGTCAGCTCCGACTTGCGGTGTGGCTCCGTCACAGCTGAAGCTAGGGGCCGTCACGCCTCTTCTTTCACTCGTTCCTGCTCGCACAGTGTGTCCCAGTCTTTTGACGCTTCTTGGAATCGGTTGGGATCTACCTCGACAGCCTTATCGACATAAGGGAAGGCCAAAGTGGTTTGCGGCTCCAGGTCAGCTCGAGGTTAGTTTGTGTGGATCTATTACCCCCAATGATTGCTCGTGGCCTTCCTCTAGTGATGGCCTCTGGCCTTGAAGTGGCGACGAGTTGGCTCTGTCAGGCGGCTAGGGATTTTCCCCCATCCGTCTGATGTGGGTCTTCCCCATCTACCTACCTTCGGCAGTCTTGGCGGTAGGGTGGCCAATTAATGGGAAGCTTCACCTCGTGTCTTGGCGTCGGTGATGCTGGCTCCCTTAATGGGTGACCGGGTCCCCCTGGTCTGCTCGGAGAGGCGGCTTCACCCCTGCTGCGTTGGTGGTGCCCCATTCTGGGGTTCAGCTTCCCGACCTTCTCTAGGTCCAGGGTTACAGGGTGTTCCCTGATCCCTCTGCTACTGCGGGTGGATAGCACTTCAGGTTTGATGCTTAGTTTGACGCCAACAGCAGTCACTCTGCTGATGCTACTGAGTTCTTTCATGGTGTTTGTAGGAATTCCTATGTGTGATTAGAAGCCTTGGCGTCTTCTTCGGCATTGATGGATTGGTTTCTGTGTTAACAACATCCATTGAAGATCAAGGACCTCACAGGTCAGCTACTTAGCTGTTGGGCGAGATGATAGTGACAAAGATCTCTCTAATATTGACATAGTACCACACTTTGTGGGTACTCCTAATGGATAGTTGGTGTTGTGCCAAGCATGAAGGAGTGATTTGGAGCTGTTCTTCTTTCCCCCATGCTATGTGGCTTAAATGTGCTGGTTTTTTTAATCCTATTTTGGCTAGATCAGCCTCTATGCTGATCTGATATCTTGGGGTTCTTTTTTGGGTGACCTTGCCCTTCTAGAAACCTGATGTTCTGGTAGATAATAAGGTTAGAAGCTTCAAGGCTCGCTTCAGGTAGAAATATTAGTCTTGTTCTATGTTAAGCTCTATTACTATTTGTGGGTATGCTGAATGCATGTAATAGTAGTTTGGTATAGTCTTCTTCTGATAGGTTTTCTTGGAGTTAGCTTGTGTAGCTTGATAGGTCTTCTTAGTTTTATTTCATCTAGAGTTTTTTGTGTTTCCCCTGCGAGGGGCGCTTAATCTTTGTTTGAGCTGTTAAGCTCCTGTTGATGTAATGGGGTACTTTGTGCCCAAAGTTTTTGATTTCTATAGTAACACGCTTTTTGACTGACAAAAAAAAAATCAAGGCGCCGAAGGTAGGAAAATCCACTATAAGAAGTGGATATACTACTTTTCTTCTCAAATTTTGACCCCGAACCTGAGATAATACACCAAGTAGGAGAAATAAGAAGATGCCACCATAGGGAAAGACACCCTTCCACAAAGTGTACAATGATAGATGGTCCGAAGAAGAGCACATGGATGCCTCGACGACCCTTCCACGCTTCCTTTATTCTTCCATTTCTTTTTCATCCTTCTTCCTTTGCTCCTTATCCCATCATGAAGGCACTGCATTTTCTTTTTCCACCCTTTTGAATTGGTGGTTGTGACTAGCTTATCTTTTTAAGTGATGGTTGTGTCAATTGGTCACTCCTCTATTCCTAGCAGCTAGTTGGGATTTATATTCCTCTCAATGGCTGCAAAATAAACATGCCCTAATAGGGTTGGTATATATGGGATGGAAAGGAATGCATACCCAACAATCTCCCCCTCCAGTCCAAGGAGGAGATGTCATCATGACATTATCATTGGGAATTTATGACATGAGATCTTTGTAGATCTCTAGCTTGTCCTATGTCACCACCTTAGTCATCATGTCAGAGGCATTCTTCTCAGTATGGATCTTCTTTAGAATCAACAATTTTTAATCAATCACATCATGAAGCCAATGATATCTCACATCAATGTGCTTTTTTCATGCTTGATGCATTGTTCTCTTGCTCAAGTTAATAATACTCTAACTATCTAGAAAATAGTCAGATCAACTTTACCAGAAATCTCACAATCAGAAGTATTTCTTTTCCTAGTTCCACTTCTGCAATGTATTTTGCCTCGATTTTAGAAAGTGCAACACACTTTTGCAACCTAGACAACCAAGATATGGCTTGCCCTGTAAAAGTGAAAACATACGCAGAGGTAGACTTCCTATGATTGATGACACATACCATGTCAGCATCAATGAAGCCTTTTAGATCTGGTTCAGAGTCACCAAACATCAAGCATGCTCTACTGGTGCCTTGTAAGTATCTAAAGATCCACTTGAACGCCTCCCAATGATCTTTTCTAGTGTTTAAGATAAACCTGCTCATAACACCAACTACATCAGCAATATCTAGATGAGTATACACCATTGTGTACATCAAACTCCTCATGATAGAAGATATGGAATCTTGACCATCTCCTCCTTCTCCTCGTCGATAAATGGACATAAATTGTTGCTTAGATTGAAATGACCTGATAGTGAAGTACTCACGACATTGGACTTGCTCATGTTGAACCTCACTAGAATCCATTCATCATAGGTCTCCTATGAAAACCACAACCCGTGTTTCTTCCTATCGTGTGTGATCTGCATCCCTAGAATCTGACGTGCTAGTCCCAAATCCTTCTTCTCAAAGGCTTTGGAAAGCTTTTTCTTTGGTTTTCTAGTCAAACTGGCATTTTGTCTCACTATCAACATGCCATCAACATAAAGTATCATAATGATACACTTGTCATTGTAAAACCTCTTAATGTAAACACATGGATCTACACTTCTCTTCTGGTACTTGTGACTCTACATGAAAGAATCAAATATTTAGACCACTGTGTGGGAGCGTGTTTCAACCATACAAACTCTTGTTCAATTTGTAGACTAAGTGCTCTTATCCTTGACTTGGAAACCTTCTAGATGCTTCATGTAGATCTCCTCATCTATGACACCGTGAAGAAACACCATCTTCACATCCATCTACTCAAACACTTAGCTAGCAACCAAGCCTGGAACCAATATAATAGAAGTTATCTTCACAACAGGAGATAACATCTCATCAAACTCCACCACAATCTTTGACTAAATATCCTGACCACTAGACTGGCTTTGTATCATATATCCATGATGTTGTAATCTCTCTTCATCTTGTAGACCCATTTGTTCTTTAGTGCTCTCAGGCCCTTTAGAAGTGCCGCAAGCTCATAGGTAACATTCTTATCCAAAGAAGACATCTTCTATTACAACGCCTGGTGCCACTATGCTCTATCTCTATGAGTCTCTTCCTCCTTAAAAGTCTCTGGCTTCCCCTGATCAATAAGGAAAATATACGAAGATGTCATATATCTAGATGAAGGATACTGAACTTAGTCATTCCTCCTCAACTACTTCTCTGATCACTCATCCTGGTGATGATATTGGTCCTCCTACCTAGTATTCTCTGACTATAAATATGAATCAATTAGATATGCATCTGTAATATGGGAACACTCAATGTTCTATCACTCTTCTTCTCAGGGTGATCATTTTCTCTTCTTCATCATCTAAAGACTGCACCGATGAAAAAGTTGAAGCATCCTCATACTCATAATTAGAAGTACTTTTGCCAAATCCTATAGCTTCTACATCATTCCTCTTAGGCTCTATAGCTATCTCACACTCATAGAATGCCACATCTTTGTGTATACTCACAGTCTTTTTCATAGGATCTCATAACATGTAGCCAAACTATCAATCTTCATAGCCAAGAATGATACATGGTATCACTTTGTCATCCAACTTTTGCCGCTTTTCCTTTAGAATGTGTGCATATGCCTTGCACCCAAATACTCACCGATGAGCTTAGGGTGCATCCTTTCCTATCTATACCTTCTTTGGTATCTAAAATCCTAAAGGAATTGATTGATATCTATCAAATCAAATAGTAGAAGTACTCACTACCTCTCTACAAAATATCTTTGGAACTTGTGTAGCCTTCAACATGCATCATACTTTCTTCATTATGGTATGGTTCATCCTCTTAGTTGCATCATTGTGTTATGGTGTGTCGGGCTCTGTTCTCTCATGATACACGTCGTGTTGTGTGCAGTAATCCTAGAACTCCATGGAGTTGTACTCCTATCCATTAACTTTTCCTCTATCTCCCACTCCACCATGGAATAAATTTTTTGAAAGCACTAAAAGACATGATTCTTGATCTTTAGTAAGTAGACCCACACCTTTGTAGATGTATCATAAATAAATTTGACAAAATATCATTGCCACCCAATGAAGCCACCTTAAACAAAATATAGGCGTTTGAATGAATCAAGTGTAGAACATTTGACTTCACCTTTGATCTTGTCTTGAAAGAAACTCACCAATAATATCATGTAAGACATGAATCATACGAGCTCAGATTGGTTTCCTTTCCACAAGGAATCAATCTCTACTTTGATTGAATCTGTAGGCCATTCTCACTCATGTAACCTAGACATCAATGCCATAAATCTTCCTGGTTATCCTCAACTACATGTATACTACCACTACTACAGAAAATAGATATCACTTCAGTCTTTTTAGGCATAGAGCATTGATTATCAACCAACGACTAAGTGGACAATGCTAAAACTCAAGCCATTCATTGTCAGTTAGAGTAAAGAATGACAATACTTTATGTTGTTGCTTCCATTTTATAGAGAAATTGATGACATAACACATAGAGAGGAACGAAATTGTGATTTTCTTTGTTTTTTCTTCATTTGTTACTAAACATCAGCCAATGCCTTTAAGCTAGTTATGTAGTGAAATTGGTTCCTTTGACAGTTCCTCGCCAGTTGAGTAATGAGAAATAACTAATGCCAAAGCATAACATTAGTTTTATGAATTATTGAATAGTGCACATTTTAGGTATACCCCATTGGTAGATTATAAGGAGTCAACATAGAAAATATATGTAGTCATTTATTTATAAATTTTCGATGATAAATGTCAATATGTTTTATATAGCAGGTATGCAAACCTACTTTCCAGATGCTAGCTTGGCCGTTGCCTGCAGTTCTTGAAAACTTAATAGTTCTTCAAAATTGTATGCCTCTATAAGCATCGCAGCTTAACAATAGGCCATAAAACTTGTAAGAAGAAAGTTTTATATCCAAATAGACTTGCATTTGATATAATAGGCATAAGCATGGAAACAAACACCAACATTCTATCATTTTTCAATTCAAATGTACACATATATCCATGAACTCACAACTCAATTGATTCATTCGAAGCCACACATATGATTTCATACACATTCAAAAATACACGCATTCTCTTCCTCATGCACTTCATACTCAATTCACTCACACATATGCATGAATATATATCAACATCAGCTGACATATCAGATTTCAAGTCCACAATGTATAATAATATAACGAATAAAAATCTACCAACAAAGTTTGAACTACAAAAATATCAATCAACCTTCCCATACATCCATCAAGTTCACATATTTGATGAAGCGGTCTTCCCACTATTTGCTAGGTCATTCAACTGCTGCAATGTGTAGTATTCAATAGTGTGAAAAAAGTTTCAAACAGAATGAGACCCAATTCCAATTAGATTTTATTTTTTTTATTATTAAATGAGACTACTTCATTAATATGACCCAAGACTAATAACATTACCTTCTCTATTCATTTGATATGTTGTGTGTGTGTGTGACTGTAATGCCCGGACCCACTGCTCAAGGCTCTAGTAGAGTTTTAGGAATGACGACTGTCCCCACAAACCACCACTAGTCTTAACTACGCACTTTGTCCTCACTCACGTGCATGCCAGGATCGACTTCCCGACAGGTCACCCATCCCAGTACTACTCCAAGCTGAGTATGCTTAACTATGGAGTTCTTTAGTGATGAGCTCCCAGAAAAGGAGGTGCACCTTGGTGATATGGGTAGTTCAATCATTCCTTTTAAGATCATATTATACAAGGCCTCAAATCCTAGGGCGTTACAATCTCCCCCGCTTAGACTCTTGACTTTCTCATCAAGACTTAACTATATGGCCTCATAATATCACCCCATTTCAGTGCAGAACCAGAATGGCTCATGGACACCTAGCTCTCGATCACAGAATATCAGTGCAAAGGTGGCTACATCACCATGGACAACCCTTTCCTACATGCCTGGAAAGTACGGCTCAAGACTGGCATGCCATGCCCATCTGGAGCACACCTACTGGAGGGGTTTTGGCTCTTATACCATTTGTAATGCTCGGACCCACTGCCCAAGGCTCTAGTAGAGTTTTAGGAATGACGACTGTCCCCACAAACCACCACTAGCCTTAACTATGCACTTTGTAATCACTCACGTGCATGCCAGGATCAACTTCCCGACAGGTCACCCATCCCAGTACTACTCCAAGCTGAGCACGCTTAACTATGGAGTTCTTTAGAGATGGGCTCCCAAAAAAGGAGGTGCACCTTGGTGATATGGGTAGTTCAATCATTCCTTTTAAGATCATATTATCCAAGGCCTCAAATCCTAGGACGTTACAGTGACAGTCGTATGCATGCACAACATCACGTAATATGTGCATGCCCAATCATATCTTATATATGGAAATGTAGATTTACATTATATTAACAAATGCAATGAATCGGATTTGGTAATATATATACAATTGGAATGAGAAGACTACATAATAGTCTTCCAAGTTGTTGATTTATTTTTCTTATCTACTTTCCCTCTACCGCTACGGAATGCTTTCACACCCCTATGAGTAAAATTAATAGAAATGTTGCATTATAACTTTCATATGATGCAAACACTAACAAATATGTTGAGCCTAAAAATACTATACTTACACATGAATTGACAATTTCATTGGGTGTCCCTCATTTGGTGTCAGTTTTATGCTTGACGGATTAAAGAAAACACAATCTATGTTTTTAGAACAATCATAACAACTGTTGATGCTAATAATTAAGTGAATAAAAGGTAAATAAAATAAAAATTAAATTCCACAACAAAATATATTCATAAGTTTGACATATAAACAACAAGACCAAAACATACACAATGTTGAAGGGAGCTATGATCATGGTCTTGGAAGCACTAAAAAGATTGCATTGCAGTACTCACATAATCTTTGACCTCACTCTGATATCTAAGTGTATTTCTAATCAATGATGGCATTAGAAATGCTTTATTTTCTATTAAGAACATAGCGGCTTCACAATACAAATGGTTGAACAATATATGTATGCAATAATTAGTTAACATATAGGAAACAACTAAAAAATATGTATTCTTCACATATGACAGGGTATTCATACTCATTGCATCCAAAGCTCTATCGTTGATGCATTCAGACATTGATACTAAAATAGCTCAAAAATATCTATCAATACTATAATAGTGTCTCGATCTATACCTATGATCCCCTCCCAAAGGCCAATCACCATGGTATTTGATTGCTCTATATTATCTAACCAACTTGTCAACACCTTGAAGTAAGGGCCTAAGGAATCAAACTGCAACATACCAAATCTTGTGTTTATTTGCAATTTAACCCATTTTCAAGATTTTAATTCCTTCATATCCTTTTTGTCCTTGTTCCCTAAATATTCCTATCTATTTTATCCTCTTTGTCCTCAATGTTGAAATTGAGCAATACTTAATGGTGTGAATTATATTTAACCCACATTCATTTCAATGAAAAGGTTTTTTGCACAAATATCTCAACTAGTGTGTTAATTAGATTCTAATAATGCAAAATCACCATTAATGAGAGATAATCAATAAATTATATTAATTTAGAGTTTTTATAGCTTTTTGGGACAAGAAATAGGAAGTAATGTGGAATTGAGTTAGTTAATGAGATCATAACCCTCTTTCCTTTCTCTCTCCTCTTATGTGGCAATAAAACATTAAAAGAGAATAATATGGTGTGTTATGATTCCTGAAATTAACATATATCCCCTATCTCGAATATTCACCCAAAGATTTAATTAGAAAGCTTTTTCATTTTCATTCACCCACTTTGATGCATCAGTATATATATTAATGGACAATATAGAGGTTATGGGTAAAATATTGGACAAAATGAAAATATAAATGCATAACATTATTCTAGGCCACAAATTTAGTCTATGGTCCAAATTTGGGATCATTTGGTTAATGTTTGACCCTAAAAATGAATTAAACAAGATATGACCCTAGTTTGAATAAAATTTCATTAATGCATCATATTTAACCTATGGTTTATGTGACTTTCTATAGTCACACATTACATAATGACATAAGAAATCCCAACTATTATATCTTCGATCCAACGGCCAGGAAGTTATCTTCTTCCTCATTTAATGCGCGAGCCAAAGCCATTTTTACTAGTTTTGCTCCTCGATCTGTTTCTCGGCCAATACTCAACCATTTCACTTTATTTCTTTGGCGTTGAGTCTCCCTCACTCTGACAATCAATTCAAGCCATTACTCATGTGCTCAAAGACATAGTGTGTGAAATGCCCAAACTAGGGCACACATTTTCTCACCTCCACCCTCATTTCACCTCAGGCCATCACCCCATCTATAAATAGAGACACCCTCACCTCTACTAATAACCAAGCAACAAGTTCCTCACTCAAATTTTCTAGTAGTCCCCTCACTGAGCACAAACCATCACGATCTCTATTTGGGCCTTGCGGCACTCCTTCCTGACCCTCAGCGACACCATCCTAGAAATTAACGATCTAGGTAAGTTCGCCATCTCCTTATCTTACTATTTCTGTCTTCGATTCTACATATCATCGCAAATAGCAATTTTTCCCAACCTTGCCTGAGCTGCTTCACATCCATGGCTCAGTGTGAGCTAGGGGATGAATCCCCTCAGCTAGTTCCCACTTCTTCCCTCGCCTTCATCTCTTTCTTTTTTTCCCCACGAGTGTATATAAGTCTTTCCACTCAGTTTTGTTTCACTCTTGACTGATACCTGACGGGCGCTGACCTATGATCTGGCAACCCATGATTAGGCCAGGTTGATGTGGGCCCGACCCCCTTTCTCTTCTTTTTTTTCATGTATTTCTGGCCCACATGGATTTATCTCGAATTTGGATTGGCCAGTGCTTTAGAAATTCATAATAAATTGATTTCTTATCAGAAAAATACATATACATAGTCATTGGAAAGAAATTTTCAAGTACAATCCAATTTTCTGGGTTTTAAGCATTGATTTGCATCTCTATTTCTATTTTTATTATAAACACCATTTTAATTATATAAAAAGCCTTAAAATATGTAACTAATTCATTTTAACTCCAAATTTATGAAATAAATATGTTTTCTTAATCAAGAGAATCGAAGTAATCAATTGGTCCAAGTTTTGAGTCCTAAATTGATTATTTTCGTAGAAGGTTCAAAAATTAGGGTTTCCTACACCTTTTGCTTTTCAAAACACTAATAGTATGGTGGAATTTGTCGATATGTTAAAAGTGGTTTTGGATACAACCTAATTGGGAAAGTTCTCTGGGAATCTCAAGTGAGGTATGTGCAACCCTATTTATGTATGTACACTAAACCCTAAGTTGGGAATTTTGATCCCCTAATTTTCCAATGAGGCATGAGCCTATACACTAGTTTCAGCATTTATTGTTTAGTATGCTTACTTCAATAATTCTAGGGTCTTGGACCCCCCTTGAAAAGTTTTCAATTACTTAAATCTAACATATAAATTCTTCTAGAATGATGATGTAAATGACTAATTAAATAATGTAGTGTACATGAGTACAACCACACATAGTTTGGGCATGAGCCATGGGGAATGTGACCACTCTCCCCACTTTTATATATATTTGTAGGTGTATGGAATGTGACCACTCTCCCTCACCTACTTGTTTTGGTTGAGGTTAGGTAGGTGCCTCAACCCTATATTAGTTTAATGTAGTCATATTAAATCATGAATGCAACTTTCTTACTGTTTGACTTGGCCAAATTCATAGTTATTTGCTTGCCTCATACTTTTGAAATCTCTTAGCTTAGTAAATCTTTACTTTTCCATATTTTAAACTGTAAAATGTCCTTATTCCTTTAATTAACACATACTTTATTCTCGTCTTGCTAGGTGATCCCAACCACCCAGGTTTAGGATCAGAGTGTGCAACAGGAGCATGGTGAACCAGCCTAAAACTAGGAGAAAGTATTCATCCTTCCATCATAGATTTATTTGTTAAGTTATTTTGTTGGAAACATATTGACATAGTTTAGTTTCCATCTACCTTAGATCTTTTATTTGTATAGAGCTTGTACACCCTAATTGGAAAAAAAATTTGATGTACTCTTTATTAAATTGAATATAGTCAAAGTTTTAACTTCCACTGCTATTAATTGGACTTTTGTTTATCATATTTAGTAGAGAGGTGATTTCACTTGCTTACAACATGGTATCATAGCCCATGGTAGTTAGAGTCTTGACTATTTCAATTTGTCTCCTTAGTTAGAAGCCCTTCCATCACATAGTTTTCCTTTAGTTCACCTTAGAAATTGACTTGTGATAAAAGGTTGATGTAGGACCATAAGAATTTCATGTTAGAAATATCTTTAGCCAACTTTTAGGTGATTGGCCTATTAGCTTGCTACTCGGACATAAGTTGAAAGAAAGGGTGCCTAGAAAGGGTCAGGGTCAGGGGGATGTCAATATTTTCCTCCCGTGTGACTAGCTTGGTTTATGAGGAATCCCAGATCCATATGGCACCAACCTAGCATGAGCTGAAACTAACTGTCAAAAATAGCATACCTTTAGTAAAATAACCTCAATGTTGAGTATATGATTACTTTACCCAAATAAAATCACCTTATATTCCATAAGTACCTTATATTAGTCTTATATTTCCATGTTTGGGGCTAGTCCATCCTATACTGGACCTTGAGGTTTGGTAATAGTGAATAGTATAAAAATTAAGTGTTGTATCTCATACATGGTTTAATTAGACTCACTCTTTTACCTCTAGTTTAGTTTTACATGGTAGATCAACCCTTTTAAGGGTGGAGTAGTAGTAGTAGTAGTTGTGGTAATACCTTGATAGATTTTGAAATTTGCTAATTTTGAGGGTGAAATCCTTTTAAGGGGATGGACTTCTACAATACATTGAAATCTAGACACTTTGGATCTAGAAACCCTAACTCCATAAACAAGATATTAGTGAGCTTATATGATTAGTATTAAGCAAACATATTATAATTATAATTTAACTTGTTTGTTTATATAATAATGAATATATAATAAGACATCTAATAAATAGTTCATATGCTTGAACTCTAACAAAAACTTAATACACATAATATGGGTAACTCACTAATTGCGAGCACACATAATGTTAACCATGTCACCCTAATGCTATTGTAAATGGAACTAATGCATACTAAGAATGCATAACCTATAATGGTCATGTTGACCTAAACCCTAAAATGAAATTATCTAACCTTAACATATATACACATACATATCCTTAATGCCTTCATTATACATTAGTAACATTAGGTGTCATCATCATATAATATACATTGATACATATAAATGGATTATAATCACCTTTTTTTAGAGAAAAAGGATCGATTCATTACTTGTTAGCCATACAACATCTACAATTGGGGAGAAAGATACAAATAGAACATACATAAGTCACGTTCAGTAACCCTAGGGCACTACAACTCATATTGGAATGAGAGAGAGAGAGACATTTCTGCATTGATTCTTCTTCCTTGAGGCTGTCTTAAGCAGCTTTTTCTGAAGAATTCCTTCAACCTGGGCGTTAAGTAGTAGTAGAGGGGCTGGAACAAGACAGTATTATGCTCGTATATCAACTCAAACGAAGCCATACAACTGAGTAATGAGATCAATCCAGAGCAAAGATGAGATAGTCGTACTAAGGTTGAATTACTGGGGAAACCCCAGAAAAACCACTGCCTTCAAAGAGGAAGGAGTGACAATCCTTATTCAAAGGAAGAAACAACGCCGATATACGACAGAACAAGGCAGATAGCCTGCTAGAAACTAGCACCCAAGCGAGAACCTGCAAGGCAGAAACTGAGGAGGGAAACCCGCCTCCTTCGGAACCCCTGTGAGGACACCCCCACCAGCCACCACCTCAGCCTCAAGGCAGATCTGAGCCAGACTCTGCCAGGAGTAGAGCACCACCACCTCCTGCAAGAAACACGCCGAAGAGAAGACCCGATCACAACCAGGTCGCATGACCGCCGCCCAGGGGGGAGAGATGAGGAGCTCGGAGAGGCACCTGCAAAAGGAAACCGGAAGAAGAGGCAAGTCGAGGAGGAGGCCCGGGGGGAGAAGGTGACGGCCCAGCAAGACGCCTGACCCCCTCCCCCAAGCCTGAGCACCGAACGCGGGGGGAGCCCTAGCTCACCTCTGTAATCGCCAGACGGGAGATAAGCAAGAGATTTATCATCGATATTGGATTATAATCACCTAATCATAGTTTAATCAAGTTATCAATATTTGTAAGGCATATCACCTAATCATAACTTGGTATATGGATCAATTCATTGATATGAAATGTGTTCCATCTTATTCACTCAAATACATATAATGAATCAAACATGATAAAGAGTAATTTGATTCACATAAACATGCATTAATGTCAAATATGATGTTAAATGTGTATAATTGATAATAATAAGTGAATAAATAGGAGAAAATGATTAATGATGACATTAATATGAGTATGAAAGGTAATATGACAATGTGTGACATTATTTGGAATTATTGTAAGCTTAATAACTTGGATAATATTATCTATTTCTTAAAAAATGACCTTGATAATTCTACATGATGGTAATATGAGGATAATGGATAATAAATTCAAGTTATTAAGGATTGTGACCTAATACATTAATAAATATAGTGAATACTTAGTAAACCCTAATTGTTCTTAAAATTCTTTGTGAGAAATAGATTTGAGTTGTGACTAATATTGAGATGAAATTCTTTTGACAACAAAGTGAATATAATCTGACATAATTAATAGAATATTAAGGAAGATGTAATTTCATAATGGAGATAATGCTAATAAGCTAAAAATGTTAACTATGTTATATCTGATAAAAGGTAATATGAATAATGGAACCCTTAGTGAACCATGAAAACCTGACTTATGAATAGAGAATGTGAAATACCATAGATTAGTGGTAACCACCTAGTTGCTTAATGTTGGGATGTTACGTACTCACCGTTCCTCTTGTTGATATTCTGGGGACGAAATCCTCTTTAAGGGGTGGAGTGTTGTAGCATACTGAATCTTGGGTTTATATGCAATTTAACTCATTTTCAATATTTTATTTCCTTCATATCCTTTTTGTCCCTTTTCTCTAAATTTTCCTCTTTCCTATCCTCTTTGTGCTCAATGTTGAAATTTTGCAATACTTAATCGTGTGAATTATATTTGACCCACATTCATTGCAATGAATGGGTTTTTGCACAAATATCACAACTAGTGTGTTAATTAGAGTCTAATAATGAAAAACGACCACTAATGAGAGATAATCAATAGATTTTATTAATAAAGAGTTTTTATGGTTTTTTGGGACAAGAAATAAGTACTGTGGAATTGAGTTAGTTAATGAGAGAATATCCCTCCTCCCTTTCTCTCTCCTCTTATGTGGCAATAAAACATTAAAAGAGAATAATATGGTGGGTTATGACTCTTTAAATTAACATATATTTCCTATCTCAAATATTCACCCAAAAATTTAATTAGAAAACTTTTTCATATTCATTCACCCTCTTTAATACATTAGTATATATATATTAATGGCCAATATAGTATTTATGGGTAAAATCTTGGGCAAAACAAAAATCTAATTGCATGGCATTATTATATGCCATAAATTTAGTCTATGGTTCAAATTTGGGATCATTTGGTCAAAGTTTGACCCTCGAAACAAATTAAACAAGATTTGACTATAGTTTGAACATAGTTTGAATAAAATTTCATTAATGCATCACATTTAACCTAAGGTTTCTATGATTTTCCGTTTTCACACGTTACATGATGACATGCGTGATCCCAATCGTTAGATCTTCGATCCAATGGCATGGAAGGTATCTTCTTCCTCAGTTAATGCACAAGCCAAATCTGTTTTAATTGGTTTTTCTCCTGGATTGGTTTCTCAAACAATACTCAACCATTTTACTTGATTTCTTTGCCATTGAGTCTGCCTCATTCTGGCAGTCAATTCAAGCCATTACACTAGTGCTAAAATGCACTGTGTGCGAAATGCCCAAACTAGGGCACAAAGTTCTCTCACCTCCACCCACGTTTCACCTCAGGCCATCACCCCATCTATAAATAACAACACCCTCACCTTCACTAATACTCAAGAAACAAGTTCCACACTCCAATTTTCTAGTAGTCCCCTTGCCTAGACACCACCATCATGATCTCTATTTGGGCCTTGCGGCGCTCCTTCCCAACCCTTAGCGACACCAGCCTAGAAATTAATGATCTAGGTGAGTTCGTCACCTCCTTATCTTCATATTTCTGCCTTCAATTCTACATATCATCACGAATAGTAGTTTTTTCCAACCTTTCCCAAGTTACTTCACATTCATGGCTCGATGCGAGATAGGGGATGAATCCCCTCGGTGAGTTCCCACTTCTGCCCTCGCCTTCTTCTCTTTCTTTGTTCCCCCCATGAGGGTATATACATCTTTTTGCTCAGTTTTGTTTCACTCTTGACCGAGACCATGTGGGCGTTGACCCGTGATCTAACCACCCATGATTGGTCCAGGTTGGTGCGGGCCCGACCCCCTTTCTCTTCTTTTTCTTTTGCGTATTTCTGGCCCACGTGGATTTATCTCAAATTTGGATTGGCCAGTGCTTTAAATTCATAATAAATCAATTTCTTATAAAAACACATAAATAGTCGTTGGAAAGTAGTTTCAAGTACGATCCAATTTTATGGGTTTTAAGAATTGATTTGCATCTCTATTTTGATTTTTATTATAAACACCATTTTAATTATATAAAAAGCCTTAAAATATGTAACTAATTCATTTTAACTCTAAATTTAAGAAATAAATATGTTTTATTATTTAGGAGAATCCAAGTAATCGATTGGTCTAAGTTTTGAGTCCTAAATCGATGGTTTTGATAGAAGGTCCAAAAATTAGGGTTTCCTACACCTTATGCTTTACAAAACCCTAAAACATATGGTGAAATTTGTCAATAGGTTAAAAGTGGTTTTGGATACAACTTAATTGGTGAAAGGTCTTTTCTAGGAATCTCAAGTGAGGTATGTGCAACCCTATTTATGTATGTGCATTCTGAACCCTATGTTGGGCATTTTTATCCATACCTAATTTCCCAATGAGGCATGAGCCTATACACTAGTTTCACCATTTCTTGTTTAGTATGTTTACTTCAATAATTCTAGGGTCTTGGATCCCACTTGCAAAGTTTTCAATTACTTAAATTTGCCATATAAATTCTTCTAGCATGACGATGTAAAGGACTAATTAACTAATGTAGTGTACATGAATACAACCACCCATAGTTTGGGCATGAGCCCTAGCAAATGTGACCACTCTCCCCACTTTTATATATATATGTAGGTGTTTGGGAATGTGACCACTCTCCCTCAACTACTTGTTTTGGTTGAGGTTAGCTAGGTGCATCGGCCCTATATTAGTTTAATGTAGTCATATTAAATCATGCATGAAACTTTGTTACTATTTGACTTGGCAAACTTCTTAATTATTTACTTGCATCATACTTTTGAAATCTCTGAGTTTAATAAATCTTTACTTTGCCATATTTTAAACTATTAAATGTCCTTATTACTTTAATTGACACATACATTATCCTCCTCTTGTTGGATGATCCCAACCACCCAGGTTTGGGATCAGAGTGTGGAACAGGAGCATGGTGAACCAGCCTAAGACTAGGAGAACGTGTTCATCTTTCCATCATAGACTTATTTGTTAAGTTATTTTGTTGGAGACATATTGATGTAGTTTAGTTTCCCTCTACCTTAGATCCTTTATTTGTATAAATCTTGTACACCCTTATCGGGAAAAAAAATTGTGCTTTTTATTAAATTGAATATAGTCAAAGTTTTAACTTCTACTGCTATTCATTGGACTTTTATGTAGCATATTTAGTAGAGAGGTTATTTCACTTCTTTACATAATGGTATTAGAGCCCATGGTAGTCAGATTCTTGACTATTTCAATTTGTCTCCTTAGTGAGAAACCCTTACCTCATATAGTTTACCTTTAGTTCACCTTAGAAATTGACTTATGATAAAAGGTTGATTTAGGACCATAAGAATTTCATATTAGAAATATCTTTAGTCAACGTTTAGGTTTGAGCCTGTTAGGAAGCTACTAGGACATAAGTTGAAAGCAAGGGTGCCTAGAAAGGGTCAGGGTATGGGGTTGGCAATATTTTCCTCTGTGCCACTAGCTTGGTTTATGAGGACTCCCAGATCCATATGAAATTGTCCTGGCCTCAACTGATACTGATTGTCCAAAATAGCATACCTTTAGGCAAATAACCTCAATGTTGAGTATCCTTAGGAACCTAATATGATAATTCTGTTACTCAAATAAAATCACCTTATATTCCATAAGTTCCTTATATGAGTCTTAGATTTCCATGTTTAGGGGTAGTCTACCCTATACTAGACCTAGAGGTTTGGTAATAGTGAATATTAAAACAATTAAGTGTTGTATATCATACATGGTTTAATTAGACTCACTCTTTTACCTCTACTTTAGTTTGACTTGGTAGGTCAACCCTTTTAAGGGTGGAGTAGTAGCAGTTGTGGTAATACCTTGATAGATTTTGGAATTTGCTGATTTTGAGGATGAAATCCTTTTAAGGGGAAGGAGTTCTACAATAAATTGAAATCTATCCACTTTGGAATTAGAAACTGGCATTTCTACGGCTTCATTTTTTCTCACATGTATCCACTTAATACAGTGAGGCAACCGTCGAGAAGCACTAGAAGACTCAGTAGTGGAAGGAGTAGAAGTAGAAGGCCCTTGCTCTTGCTCTCTCGTATGGTGTCATTTAATATAACCACTTGAACCTAACCAGTGGTTGTGCACATTCTTGTCACGCCTATCTTTTTTAGCATTGTGAATGGCCTAATGAATTCAATAAATAAATATTGTTAAATAACCATAAGGAATCAGAAAAATGCAATTAATTTGATACCTTGAAAGCATCATTTTAACTCTTCTAAAAAAACTCATTCCAATCATCTTTATCAATATAGTTTCATTTAAGAGTGGGGTCTTGATCCTTCTTATCTCCAAAGATGGAGTCTCTTGTGAGGATTGTCTGCTAATCTCAATGTCTTCTCCCAACGAGCACCATAATAGACTTGCGATGCAACTTTTCATCAAGTTCATACCATCCCTAAAAAGGTTCAACATTCAATACTATTTAGAAATGTGAACCAAAATAATAGGAAAAGACCATAAAAATGTAAATGTCTTTATCTCACTCTAACTCCCTATAGATGAGGTCTTTATTGGTCACGCTCACTTGTCTCCAATCCTTAACACGGAGAGGTACTTTGCTTCGAGAGGACCCTAAAGCATCTGATAAAATCTTTAATAATTTGTGTCTACTACATGAAATTCGATGACGCCCTTCTGCCCTTCCCTATTTGCGATAATTTTCATAGAAGTTATCCCTCTCTTATGTTTTGATTTATCAGCATCATCAAAACCCTGGTTAGGATGCTCAGTAGGATGCCCACGCTCAGGATCCTAATGCTCAGGATCACCATGCTCATGTTCATATGTCATCTATAAAATCAAATGTAAACATATGAAAAAAGTCAAATCACATATGACAAAGTTAGATGACAAATTAAAATGTTAAATCACACATTAAAAGTTAGATCACATATGAACAAATGAATATGTTATATAATGCAAATATCATATAATATTACATGTGCTATACCTTAAACTAGTATTCCTTTTGTGTGATCTTCATGTGTATAATCATCAGTGTTAAATTCAACATTTACACTTGGTAAGATAGAATGGACTAGAATCATCATACTTGTCATAGTACTCATCTTCCTCATTAGGACCTGAAAATGAGCTGTCTTTTCCCATGAAGAATGACATACCAATTTTATTTTACAAGATCGTCGATATAGAATACATGTTTGTCATGTGATGCCATGGTGAAGGGTTCATCCTTCTCACCCGTCCACTAAAAATTCACTATTGTGAAATCAAGTTTGTCAACTACAACTCCTTTCAACCCATTTACTCCTACGTAATGGAACTCTAAACTATATGTAGTCAATTTTGCATATGTCTTCAATGATACATTTTGTGTAGTATGAAAATCCATTTATGCCGAACCCTTTTTAATATATAACATGGGTCTTTGGCTTATACACGAACCATTTGATAGTTTCAGTAACATTATTAGGTGTTTTATATTGTTGTTTGAATACATTCTCTTCAAACCACCTAATAAATGTATGATTATGCTCTCTAGGAAGCCACATTGAACTGGATCATGGATAACTTGTCTTGAACTAGTTGGTGTATTTGGTGATATAAATACCCACATCGTCAATGTTGTGTGAAACATATAAGTGTGCATGTTCCCACTGCTAACGAATGATATATATATATATATATATATATATATATATATATATATATATATATATATATATGTCATTATTCCGAAATACCTTTACCTGAATAAAGATCAAGATTCACAGTATTGGTAGGAGGTTTTTGGCAACTCAAAAATTCATTGCAAAAGTACATAACCTCTATAGTAACATAGTCTTCAATGATACTCCATTTAGGGAGACAATGTTTCTGAACATCACCTTTAAAAACAATCATGCACCTTTCAAAAGGATATATCAAATGCAACCAAATTGGACCCAACATTTTCACTTCCCTAGTTAAATGGACAACCAGATGTACTATGATATTAAAGAATAAAGGGGAAAAATACTACTCAAGTTGGCACAGGGTAATAACCACTTCTATTTGCAACTTATCTAGAATCTCATAATCAATTACTTTACTACATAGAGTGTAGAAGAAGAAGCAAATCCTAGTGATTGAAAACCTTGCATTCTTAGAAAGGATAGATCAAATAGCCACAAGCAATATATGTTGCATTAGAGGGTGAAATTCATGAGATTTGAGAGCTATCAACTTCAGATCCTTCATTGATACTATTCTATACATATTGACTGAGTATTTGTAACACACTCAAATTTAGGTAATTATCACCTTTTACTCCTTTTTCTTTTAGTCTTTTATGTTGAACTCTTATTATTAGATTGGTGTGTACGAGGATGTTCAAATATTGCAAATATGAGAGTTTAAAACAAAAGTACAATGATTTGAAGCCTTGATATAAGAAATTGGGGATATTATTTAGTTTTGGGATTGATTGAGAAAAATTATCAAATTAAGGCTTTTAAGTTTAAAATTAGTCTTCTACATTTTTCCTATGGGTAGGTTTGGTTAAGAGATAGCAACACACACAATCTGGTTAAGGAATAAAAAAGGAATGCATTTATATAGAGAAAATATACTTTTCCTCAAATTGGGAGTTTCATGCATTAAAGTTTTCCCAAACGCAAATTGGACTCCAAAGTTAGATTCTTTGCGTCCTTGATACCTTACCCACCAAATTTCACTTTATTTGGATGGTAATTACTCTTACAATTTGAAAGAGAAAGAAAAAGAAATCAATTTCATTTCACTTTATTTGATTTTTGTTTTGGTAAGTATTAATGTTATGCCTAGATCAGTCTATGTGCATGCCTTATCCAATGTTGGATCATGATCTAATAGTAAATTTATCATCTCCTACCTTGCACTGAATAAGGCTATAGGTAGTTAGCTGTCGCATGAGTAAATTGTGGATATCTCGGTCATTACTCCATCTCTTCTTGAAATTTCTTTGCCAACACATTCGTGATTTCTTCCCAAACTACCATATCCATTATATGCAAGTTTTTTTCACATAATTAGGATTTTCCCAATTTTCCTCTAAAGGCTCTTGAGCCCCACCTTTTCTCTATCCCTAGGGATTAACCCTATATAAGTTTGACCCTCCTAGGGTTTCTCCTCATTGTGAGCAATCTTCCTCTTGAGGAAATTTCTCCCTTGGTTGTGTTTTGGTCCACCTCCGAGCTACTTTCCCTCCTTAACTTGCATCACCTTACATGAGAAGTCGGCTCCATCGGTCTCTGATTGCACATAGGGGTAAGTTTTGTGAGCTTTTCTCTTTTTTTCTATATCATCAGATCTTGGTTTTGATGCCGCAATAGGATTTCCCCAATCTATGCCTTGGTAGCTTGGGCATCACCTTGCAACAATGGCTAGCACACGTCGAAGGGAATGACCCCCTGGTATTTTTCCAATTTTTTCCCTTGCTCTATTTCTTCTTCTCATTTTCTCGCCAAGGATATTAAGGTACTTTCGTTGCTCATTTTGGTTTTCTACTTTGACAAGTTGGCACCTCATTGGCAATGGGTCCAGGTCGGGTGGCCGCATGTAATTGGTCCAACTCGGCAAAGTGGACCCTGGTTGACTGGGTCCGATACACTGACTTGGATTTTTCTAATTTTTAATTGGTCTAAATTTTAAAAATTCATAACTTTCTCTATGATTATCCAAAAATTAGAAAAAATATGTTTTAGAATCTTGAGAATTTTCTCTATCTTCTGGTATAGTTTTCATCATCTGATTCATGTGTCTTAAAGATTTGATTTTTATGGTTTTAAATATTAATGTCACATCAATGTTTGAATATAAGTTTTAAAAGATAAAATTGAGATCTGGGAGTCACATCCATCATCAATAACCTTGAACTTTCTGTCTAAGATACAATTATGTGTTAATCTTGGTTTGTGTTCAAGATTTGGATTTTTAGGATTTTGTTCTCTCTTATGATCTTAAAAAATAACTAAAGATAAAATCATAAAAAATAAAGTTCTGATTTGGTTCAAGATATCATTAAGAAACTCTGAACTCATTTTTAGGTATTTAACATGAACCGATTAGGGTTCTACTGATGGATGTGGATTTCTAGGGTTTTACAATATATACAAATTTTAGAACATAAACCCTAATTGATGGATCAAAACCTATATGTTGGTTGAGTTTACTTTAGAATTGAAGTGTTAGGATTCAATATTTGATTTAACAACTCTAGTTGTGGTACATGCATCTTTCCTATTATCTATGCATTGCCATTATGAACAAACATTCTTTCCCATATGAGGCATGAGTAGATATTCTCTTTTTCATTATTATGAAATTCTTATTTTCGTGGATAATGTTTATGGGTTCTCTGACCCCACATGATATATTGTGGATGTTCTCATCCTATTATTTTAGTTGTACTAAACCTATACCTTCATTTCCCTATTTTTGTGCATGCTTAGACTAGCTTTATTTCTTATAGTGGTACATGTGTACAACCATATATATAGGGGTGTGCTATTTCCACCCAGGGTGTGCTTTTCCACCCATTATTTACATAGGCATGCTTTTCTACCTAGGGTGTGCTATTTCCACCCATTATTTTAGGTTGAGATCCAATGGTGTCTCAACCTTGCTTGAAATAATTTTAGTCTTTGTTAGTTACATGTACAATTTATGTTTTGTTATTGTTAATGGAAATTTTTTAAAGGCAAGACTCCATAATATTCTTTGGTTACATGCCACATCTCTTGGCCTAATATATTTTTCTTAGCAATTATTTCTCATGATCATCCTTTAATTTGATGCCCTTCTTGTGAACTTCCTAAATTAGTTCCTAAGTGTTAATTATTTCACATACTCATCATTAGCTGACGTTCTTTCCTTTTGTTTTGTTCTATAATGGGTGTTGTAATCAACCCACCCAGAGGTTGCAAAACTTGAGGACTAGGAGATAGGTGGTGACACCTAGAACTAGTTGTTGAGGATTTCTGAGATGGAATGGTTACTCTCCACAAAATGATCTAAGTAGTTTAAGATTTAATTTCAATCAGAAGCCATGTATGGATCATTAGTTGAACTTTGTTGAGAATGTCATGTAATGGTTAGATTTAAATTGTTGTTGCAACAAAACTATGTGCATGTATCATTTTGTTTAGATAAATAATGTGAACCCCAATTATATGGATGGCTTTTATTTTGTTGGGTATGATCTATTGGGGTATTCTAATATTATTTCCTTAAATTTAAGTAAGGAGTGGTCCCTCCTGGGATCGCTCCTTACAAGAACGGTATTAGAGCATGTTTGTGCTTGATAATCTAACTATTTCTGAAGTGCTTAGTATGCATGCCTTACCCGTTAAACCTATACTTCAGAAGATCCAACTTGTTTGGCGTTGCTAGTGCTACCCCTCAGTTATGTGTTTTGGACATATTCTCCACACAAGAGAGCCCACATTTTGGCATGGATACTCCTCCTGTGAACAACTCCAATTATGGTCTTGGGGTCATCGACACCACTGCCTTTGCCTTGACTGGCCTCACCACTGATTCAACAGTTTCTGATCATGGCCATGGAAGGAAAGTTGAACACCTCTCTAATGCCAGATAAGCTAAAGAAGTACACTCTGGCAGATTTTATGAAAATGCAACCCCCTACTTCAAGGGTGAAGGGGAACTGGAGATGGTCGATAAGGTTGATGACTAGGTTTTAGCAATCTAGTAGACTTTGGAGGGTATGGCATGCCCTCCTCATCAGAAGCTAAGGTTCCCTTCATACGTACTGGATGGACCAGTGCGTGTATGGTGGAAAGGGATCAAGAAGACTCATGACATCTCTACTGTGACCTAGGAGTAGTTCATGGTGCTATTCTAAGTTAAATACATCTACACTACCACTCTTAAGAAGAAAGAAGCAAAATTTTATAGTCTAAAACAAGGATCTCTCTCTGTCGCTACATACGTGAATAGATTCCTACTGCTTGAGGGGTACATGGTTGGATTGATTGAAGAGATAAGGGATGATTTATTCTTGCAAGGCCTCAACTGTCATGTGGGTCATGGTTTAGTCCCTCAACTTCCTTTGACCTTTTAGAAAATGGTGCACAAAGACCTAGTAGTTGAGTCTTATCCTGGTTTTCATGCCTCAACACAGAAAAATAAGGGAAAGAACTCTGATCATGAGCAAAGGAGGGATAAGTGCAAGCATTTCTCTCATCACCTTTGTCCAGGGAGGTTTCCAACAAGGAATCCTGGAGCACATATAGATAGAATGCCATTCGTTTGTCATGAACATGGCCAGGTAGGGCACATTAGACCCAGTGTCCTCAGTTGGAACAATGACATGCCCCAACACAATAGCTGACACAACAACCATTCAAACTCAACAAAATCAACCTCCCAGAAACCAAAATAACAACAACAATATGCATGTTCGACGTCCTCTAGTAGAATGTCATCTTTCAAGTGTTTTTACAATGGATGTTGCAGAAACCAGTGATGACAACAAAGTAATAGAAGGTATTGTACATCTCCATCCACAACCCATAAAATCTCTGTTTGATTATGGTTCTTCAAATACCTTTATATCGTGTAAGATTTCTGATATGTTTGACATAGAGCCTGCATATATGAGCTATGTTCTTAACATTTAAACCCTTAGCGGTAACATATGCTCTTCTTATCTAAAAAACCCACCCCTAGATTTGTGTATATCTGGAAAGATGTTTTATAGTTGAATCCATCTTTCTGAATATGATGACTTTCAACGTCATCTTGGTAATGGATTGATTGAAAATTTTTAAGGTAGACTTGTTGTGTGACAAGAAGAAGGTTAGCTTACTTCACCCTAATGGTCAATGGCTTTGCATAAATAGAAAAAAAAGTGAGGAAAGGTAATTCATCATATTGTCCATGAAAGTAGAAAGACTTATCTCCCATGGATGTTGTGCTTATTTGGCCTCCATTGTCTTGGACCATTCACCACCTCAGTTAGAAAATATTTAAGTGGTTTGAGACTTCCTTGATGTGTTTCCTAAAATGTTACCTGGTATTCCCCCTTCTCGACAGGTCGAGTTAACTATTGATATCATACTAGGTACCACCCCCATATTAAAACCACCTATCATATGGCACCCGTAGAACTTAATAAACTACTACAAGAACTTCTTGACATGGGGTTTGATCGCCCCATTGTCTCTCCATGTGAAGTTCTTGTTTTGTTTGTAAAGAAAAGGATGGTTCTTTGAGGATGTGAATGGATTATAGAATGTTGAATCAAGTGACTGTGAAGAACCAATATCCCCTACCATGCATTGATGATCTATCTGATGAGTTGAAGTCTGCTACAATTTTCTCTAAGATGGAATTGTGAAACGGTTACTATCAAATGCGGGTAAAAGATGAAGACATACAAAAATAACATTCTGTACTATCTATTGGCACTATGAGTTCCTAGTGATGCCCTTCGGGATGACTAATGCCCCTGTCACTTTTATAGACTTGATGAATCAAGTTTTTCGTCTGTATATGGATGACTATTTGGTAGTGTTCATAGACAACGCGATCATCTACTACAAAATGCTGGAATAACATGGGGAAAAATTGCTGATTGTCTTGCAGACACTTTGTGAAACCAACTGTATGCCAAGTTTTCTAAGGGTGAATTCTGGATAATGGAGGTGATGTTCTTAGGCCGCATCATATCAACATGTCACATAGTTGTGGGTATATCAAAAGTTGAATTTGTGACTAAATGGAAACCTTCAAAGAATCCCTTTGAGATACAAAGTTTCTTGTGCCTCATGGTTATCAAGAAATTTTTTGAGTTGGCTAATCCTCTAACAAAGTTGAATCGCAAGGAGACCAATTTTATATGGTCACTAGATTGTGAAGAGTTTTCTAGAGTTGAAGCATTGTTTGACACTTGCTCCTATTTTGGCCTCTCCTATAGAAGGAAAGCCTTATGTTATCTTCACTAATGCATCTAGACAAGGCTTAGGTTGTGTTATAATGCAAGAAGGATGGGTTATAGCGTATGCCTCCTACCACTTGAAGCCGAATGAAGAAAAACGGGTGACCCATGACCTTGAACTTGTAGCTATTGTGCATGGTTTCATGATTTGGAGGCATTATCTGTATGGTGTGCAATTTAAAGTTTTCTCAGATCATAGAATTCTTCTCTATCTTATGACGCAAAAGGACTTGAATCTGAGAAAAGGAATTGGATGTAATTTTTGAAGGATTATGATTTTACGATCACATATCATCCTAGAAAAGCCAACGTAGTTGTCAACGCTCTTAGTTGTAAGAAGGATGTCGTTTGTGCATTTCTACGTAGTTTTGTGTGGAATATCATGGAGCATGTTTCTAGCTAGAGACCTAAGTTAAAGGATAATACAGATGATGTAGTAGTAGATAAAATGTGTGTTCACATGGCAAGTCTCTCAATTACTCTGTCTTGGATCTTTGAGGTTATAGAAGCATAAGTAGCTAGTCCCATCCCTAGGGAGATGAAGACCATGATGAAAAAAACCACAATCTAACTTCTCTATTGGTGTTTATGGTGTTTGCATCATCGATTGTGGATATCAGATGTGGCATACCTAAAATAGAAGACATTGAGTGAGGCTCATAGTATGAAATTATGCAATTCACCCTGGCCTCACAATGATGTACAAAGATCTATAGAGATGTTTTTGGTGGAAAAATATGAAGAAGGACATCGCTACATTCTTTGTAAAATATTTGAACTGTCAACAAGTAAATATTGAACATCAAAGGCCAGGTGGATTTCTACAACCTCGTAAAATACCTAATGGAAGTGGGAAAATGTTACGATATATTTCATGATAGGATTTCAGAAATACAGAGGTGGTTATGTTGTTGTCTGGATTGTGATAGATTGAATTACTAAGTATGCTCAATTATTTTCTTTTAAGACTACATATAAGGTTCTAGACATGGCACATATTTATGTAGACTAGATTGTGCGACTGCATGGAGTGCCAAAGTCTATTGTATCAGATAAAGACCCTAAGATTACTTCTCGATTGCGGAGGAAGATTCAAAAAGATATATCATTTCAGTACTTCTTACCATCCCCAGACCGAAGGTCAATCTGAAAGGGAAGTACATATTCTGAAAGATCTCTTATGAGCTTGTATGATGAATTGGAGAGGAGTTTGGGATAAATATCTCCCTTTAGCTGAGTGAGTTTTCCCACAATAATAGTTACCAAGCAATCATAGGTATGCCCCCCTTTGAATCTTTGTATGGAAGACCTTGTCATTCACCCTTACACGGGGATGATATGGGTGAGAATACTCTAGTAAAGACTGATGGCATGCAATTAATGAAGGACAATATTGTTCTAATAATGAATCAAAAAATGAAAGAAACATATGTTCATCAGAAGATGTATTCTGATTAAAAGAGGATGGATGTGAACTTTGTGGTTGGAGATTATGTTTTCTTGAAAATAGAACCTATTTGGTCTATTGCAAGATCTAAGGTGAATGGAAAGCTCAATACTTGTTATGTGGGACCCTTTGAAGTTCCTGGATAAGATTGAGGAGTGTACTTTTTTTTTGGCATTACCACCATCTTATGATAAGATACATAATGTTTTCCATGTGTTTGTACTAAAGAAATATGTGAAATATCCATCCCATGTGTTATCTATCAAACCTATAGAGATTTGAGGAGACTTGACTTATGAAGAATACCCTATGAAGAATCTTAACTCTTGAGTGAAGCAATTGAAGCACAAGGAGATTGAATTAGTGAAGGTCTCATGGAAGTATCATGGTCTAGAGGAAACAACTTGGGAGCTTAGAGAATAAAAATTACAAACTCACCCTTCCCACTCTACTTGAGATTTCACATACAAAATCCTTTTAACGGGAGGAGAGTTGTAACATACTCAAATTTAGGTAATTATCACCTTTTAATCCTTTTTCTTTTATCCTTTTATTTAACCCTTCTTATACGATTTTTGTGTAATAGGATGTTAAAATGTTTCAAAAATAGGAGTTTAAAACAAAATATAAAGATTTGAAGCCTTAATACAAGAAATTAGGGATATTCTTTAGTTTTGGGATTGATTGTGCAAAATTAATAAATTAAGGAAACTAAGTTTAAAATTAGTCTTCTAGATTTTTCATGTGGTTAGATTTGGATAAGATAGAGTTACACAGAAAATTTGGTTAAGAAATAATAAAGGTATCCATTTATATAGAGAAATTACGCTTTTCCTTAAATTGGGAATTTCACACATTAAAGTTTTTCGAAAGGCCAATTTGACTCCAAAATTGGATACTTTGGGTCCTTATTAGCTTAAGCACAAAATTTCACTTTGTTTGGATTGTAATTACTCATCCAAGTTGAAAGATAAAGAAAAAGAAATCAAATTCATTTCACTTAATTCAATTTTTATTTTGGTAAGAATTAATGTCACATCTGGGTTGGTCTATGCACATACCTTATCAACCATTGGATCATGATATAATAGTTCATGTATCCTCTGCTACCTTGTCCCGAATAAGGAAACATGTAGTTAGCTAGAGAGACAGTGAATCATGGATATCTCAGTCATTACTCCATCTCTTTTCAAATTTTCTTTTCCAATGCATTCGTGATTTCATCCTGTACTGACTGATTCATTACATGTGAGTTTTTGTCAAGTAATTAAAATTCACACAAATTTTCCCCTCAAGTCTCTTGAACCCCACCTTCTCTCTAGCCCTAGGGATTAACCCTAGATAAGTTTGACCCCTCCTACAGTTTCTCCTAATCGCAAGAAATCTTCCTCTTGAGGCAATTTCTCCCTTGGCCATGTTTTGGTTTGCCGCTGAACTACTTTCCCTACATGACTTGTGGCACCTTGCACAAGCAGTTGGTTCCATTGGGCTCTAATTCCACCTAGTGGTAAGTTTCTCGAGCTTTTATCTTTGATTCTATATAATCACATAGACGTTTTAACACCATAATAGGATTTCCCCAATCCATTCCCTAGTATGTCAGGATGCACCTTGTGACAATGGCTTGCGTGTGAGGAAGGGGATGAGTACCCTGCTATTTTTCCAATTTCCCCCCCTACACTATTTCCTCTTCTCATTTTCTCACCAAGGGTATTAATGTACTTTCACCGCTCATGTTTGTTTTCTTCTTTGACAAGTTGGCACCTCACTTGCAATGGGTCCAGGTCTGGTGGCTGCATGTGGTTGGTCCAACTCAGGGGTGGGGACCCTAGTTGACTGGGTCTGATGTGCTGACTTGGATTTTTGGCTATTTTTTATTGGTTAAAACTTTGGAAATTCATGACTTTCTCTCTTCTTATCTAAAAATTATAAAAAATATGTTTTATAATCCTAAGAATTTTCTCTATCTTTTGTTATAGTTTTTATCGCCTAATATTCACGAGTTTTAAAGATTTGATATTTATGGATTTAAATCTTTATAATGTCACATTAATGTTTAAGTATAAGTTTTGAAAGATAAAATTGAGATCTTTGAGTCATGTCCATCATTAGTAACCCTAAACTTTCTCTCTATGATACAATTATGTGTCAATCTTGGTTTTTGTCAAAGACTTGAGTTTTTAGGGTTTTGTTCTAAACAATGATCTTAAAAGTAACTAAAGATAAAATCATAATGAATAAAGTTCTGATTTTGGGTCAAGATATCATTAACAAACTCTAAACTCATTTTTAGGTCTTTAACATGAACCGACCTAGGGTTTTACCAATGGATTTCGATTTCTAGGGTTTCACAATGCATACAATTTTTAGAACATAAACCCTAACTGATGGATCTAAATCTATACGTAGGTTGAGTTTATTTTAGACTTGAAGTGTTAGGACTCAATATCTGATATAACAACTCAAGTTGAGGTATATGCATCTTTCCTATTATTTAGGAACTATTATTATGACCAAACATTATTTCCCATATGCGGCATGAGTAGACATTCTCTTTTCCATCATTATGAAATTCTTATTTTCTTGGATAATGCTAATGGGTCCTCGGAACCCACATGATATACTTTGAATGTTCTCATCTAGTTATTTCACATGGACTACACTTATATTTTCCTTTCCCTATATATGTTCATGCTTAGGCTAGCTATAGTTGTTGTAGTGGTACATGTGTACAACAATATATATAGGGGTGTGCTATCTCCGCCTAGGGTTCTCTTTTCCACCCATTATTTACAGAGGCATGCTTTTCCGCCTAGGGTGTGGTATCTCCACCCATTATTTTGGGTTGAGATCCAATGGTGTCTCAACCCTACTTGAAATAATGTTAGTCTTTGTTTGTTACATGCACAATTTATTTTTTGTTATTGTTAATGAATTTGTTTAAAGGATAGACTCCTTACTTGATATTCTTTAATTAGACTTGCACCATATCTTGGGCTAATTTATTTTCTTGGCACTTATTTCCCTTGATCATCCTTTAATATGATGTTCTTCTTGTGGATTTCCTAAAGTAGTGCTTAGTTGTTAAATATTGCACAAACTCAGCATTTGTGGATGTACTTTCCTTTTGTTTTTCTAATACCATGGGTGTTGTATTCAACCCACCCAAAGATTTTACAGCCTGAGTACCAGGAGATAGGTGGTGACACCCATAACTAGATATTGAGGATTTTTGAGATGGAAAGGTTACTTACCATAGACTGATCTAAGTAGTTTAAGCTTTAATTTCAGTCAAATGCCATCTTTTGCTCATTAGTTAAACTTTGTTGAGAATTTCATGTAATGGTTAGATTTAGATTTCCTATTGCAAAAATATATGTTCATGTTATCATTTTGTTTAAAGAAATAATGTGATCCCCAATTATATGAATGGCTTTTATTTTGTTGGGTATGATCTATTGGGATATTCTGCAATTATTTCCTTAAATTTAAGTAAGGAGTGATCCCTCCCTGTCCCCACTCCTTACAATATCCCTATGGTATCTTAACATTATGCAAGTTCTCGCAAAAAGTTCTCTTATCCTTCGTAGACAAGGTGTAACAAGCAGGAGGTAGATATGTATGATGACCCTTGGCAACTTATTTTTTTAACTTTTGCCTTATACCCATTTCAAGTAGGTGCATTCTAAATTTGATGTCATCTTTAATCATATCGAGTACATTCAACAATGGGTCAATAATTCTATCACAAAATTTTTTCTCAACATGCATGACATTGATACAATGTTGAATGGTCAAATAACTCCACTAAAGATGATCTCAGAATATCAATCTCTTTTTGAATAAAGACATTTCATTTATGGGAGTAGTAAATGGTCTCTTCCCAAAATGATTTACAATGTTGTTTACACTTGCATAAACATCCACCCCTAACATAGGTTTTGGGGCACCTTGTTCCTTAGTTGAGCCATTGAATGTTTACCTACATCATTCGGTAAGGATGCACCTTTAGAAGAAACCTTCAATGACCAAGATATATAGTCTTACCACCATATTTTAGTCAAATTGAATCAATATTTCCTTCACATATAGGACATGCCTTAGTTACTTTGATGTTGTATCCAGATAAGTTCCCATAAGCAGGAAAGTCAAATCAAACATCTCTCCATACTAAGCATCATAAGTAATCACGTCTTCTCCCCAAAGTTTCCTTAGGTCATCAATAAGAGGTTCAAGATCCACATCAAAATCATTTCCAGGTTGTTTGGGGCCCAAAACAAGCAAGGTCAACATGACATATATTCTTCATACACAACCACGAAGAAGTATTGTATACAACAATCATGATAGGCCAAATGCTAGGTCGGTTGCTTAATGTTCTATATGGATTCATCCCATTATTACAAAGTTCAAGTCATAAATTCTTGGCTTCTTTGTCAAATTTATGGATCAATAAATTAATCTTTTGTCATTGTGAGGAATCAGATGCATGTGGTATCATACCACCATTGTTTTTCTTTACCTTTTCATGCCAAGATAAATTTTGTGCATCTGCGGTATTAGAAAAAATGTGGTATTATAGGCTGATACCACATCACCTTGGTAGGAGATTCGATTTTGGTCTTACTCAATGTTGTCCTTTTGTACCTAGACGCCCCACATTTCCAACATTCTTTCAGATCGATATAGTCCTTTTAAAAAACACACAGTCATTTGGGCATGTATATATCTTCTTAACCTCCATTACCATTAGGGACAAAATATTTTTCATTTTGTATGCTAAGAATGAAAGCTCTTTGTCTTCCAAGGAGAATTTCTTTCGACAACGACAACAAAGAAGTGAAGCTTTTTTTTCTCCATCTATTGTTAGCCTTTGGAGTATATAATCTCAACAAAATGCTCAACTTTGTAAACTTAGTACCACCTAAGTATAACGGTTTCTCAACATCATGCACAAAATTAGGCTGGTCTATAACATTTACCCCACAACTATCTAGCATCACATCAACCATGTAAGTTGGAATTGGTTCGTTCTCATCAATATTGTCACCCATTTCTTCTTCGACTCAACTACCACTACCAACATCTACTGATCTCATACTAGGAATCTCTCCATACCAGTACCATTCCTTATAGCCCTGTACAATCCCATTACACATGACATGATCTTTGTTCATGTCAACAGTGTCAACTTTCAAGTTGTTACTACAATTCCTATAGAATCAATAGAACCTATTTCTAGGTTGCTTTTTATGTTCCTATGCAAATCTTATAAACTCATCAAGACCATTAATAAACTCTAGAATACATCGATTTGTTTTAGACATCTGTAATCAATCAATTCTATGACCAGATGGGAGATGAGCAGCTCATCATCTTCTAGCTAATAATTTATTTTAGAAAAAAATGTTTGAATTGAGCACTAATCATCTAGTAGAATTCACATTCATGAATGTGTACCACCTGTCCCTTTCTTGAGCACTTCATCTCACTGGTAAGTGTATAATGTGTGTTCTGTTTTAACAAATTTTAGCTAGCATTTCCCCACAGTTCTCCAAGTACACCAATGTAGATGAGTAAATACCCACCTACATATGTACCTAGAGAACAAAAGGAGAAATGTTGTCAAAATTTATTGAAATCAAACACGCATTATACACTTACATCCTAAAAAACATGAAGTGCTCAAGTACAATCCCAAAGTGGGGACTATCGAAGGATTACACCTAATGAGTAAATTTTGGACATGTTTCTAGGTCGATGACACAGTTTAGAAATTAGGGTTTAGAATCTTCTGATTGGACATCCCATATATGCATTTTAGGATTTATAACTCATCACAATCTCATTACAATTCATCAAAATCAAATTAAATACATAGTTAGAAATAATTTTAGGGTTTACAATTCATCATAATATAATAAAATCTAGGAAAACAACATACTACGATTTATAAATAAATTTAAATTCTAAATAAACATAGTTACATATATGAATTTTCATCACAATCATACAATTCATCGCCATCTAATTAAATTTAGTCCAACAACATATTAGATCTAAAATTACTACGGTTATCCAATTCGAACTTACCATCAAACAAACTATAACTGGTTTAATGAGCCATTCATAGCTTCATAGTTTGAATTTGTTCATTATTTTACATGTAAAACAAAGGTAGAGAAATGCCTACCTCACTGGATTGTAGGAGAGAGTAGAACAAGCCTTGGATTGGAGTAACTAAGAAGAAACACAACCCTCAACTTAGAGCAGTGATGGCAGAAAAGTAGCTTACAGTAGCAGTGGCGGCAGAGCAGCAATAGCAACCTCAACAACAAAAGTAGAGGAGGCAGCAATGACCGTGAGCAGTTGTGGCGGTAGAGGAGGAGCAAACAATGATGGCCAGTGGACCTATCGCAAAGGAGAATAATTTCTAGAAAAATAGTCAGATGACTATTCCAAAGAAGTACCAGTAGAGGAAAGAGGGGAAAAGGGTTTCTCGTGTGGTTTAAGTAAGACCTACGTCATCGGTTGTTTTCAAATTTTGACGACCTTAATCTTAGAATGTAGGTTGCAACCACAAAACTGCCAGAAAAATAGATACCTTTTTCATCAATTGGATAGCCAAACTAACGATTAATTCTACAGCATAGATGCAACCTAGCAAACCCTACATCATCAATTAGGGTGAAGACACCCGATGAGAAAAACAACCTGGGGCGGAAAAATTTCCTCATAACACATGGCACATTAACCTTTCTTATTGGTATTTGTAGATACAACCGACAATATATACACATAAGAATTATAAGAAGGCATTTGGTGCATAGTCATTTATCGCATCAGATATTTTACAAAGAACCAACAATGTAGGATTTTGGAGGCAAATGAAATGCCTCACAAAATTTTTGCACGTAATTATATTTCCCTAAGTGATATATCGCGTCAGTTACTTTGAGAAGAAACCAAAGATAGAAATAAAATGTAGCCCGTGTTATCTCAGCTTGTCAACCATGGCAAATATATTTACAAAATTGACGCTAAAAAATATAACATTGGTTCCTCTTGAAATAACAACCGACTATATATGTTGTTGTTGTAGTAATATACCACCTTTGAGCACTTTTAGTTTTTTTTATACAACATACAACACAATTTACCCCGTTCAATGATCAAGGCCCTCTTTGTGATTTTACATTTATTACCACTAAATTCCACATGAAAACCTTCTCTATGAAAGAAAGAACCAAATATCAGACTCAACCACAAATCTAGGACATGAAGAACATCATTCAATATGAGCGTGCAACCAACACTTGTGAAAACCCAAATTTATTCAATCTTGATACTTCTAGAAAAGCTAAAATTTTCTATATTCAGCCTTCCAAAGTCTTCTTCCCTATATGAAGTGAAGAACTCCTTACTGGGGGAAGCATGATAAGAAGTTGCAATATCTACCACCCACTCAAAGACATTTATCTCATGCAAACAGTTCTCCTAGATTGTCAATATCATATTGTCATCATTATTCATGTCACCTCAAATTTCCATTGTAGTATTCATGTCATCATATTTCTTGTCTTTATCTTTAGACCCATGTTTATTTATTTTCATATCCTGCAATCATTATTTAAATGGCCAGGCTTCCACATTAGAAGCACCCTATACTCTTTGATTTGGATCTATCACAAGCCTTCTAGCGGTCATGTGACTCACTATGACTCTGAGATATGCCACTATCTCTCACTATGTCAGTGTTCTTGCTCTCTGTGAAGTGCACCTCTGATCAGTTGTCGTCTGAGGCTTGTTGTTGAGTCTCTTCATTTAGTAGACTGCTCTTTACTTGACCAATATCAACTTACCTTCCTAAATAGAATATTTGATTGCCAAAGTAAGCATCTCCCAACCATCAGGTAATGATCACTGAAGAAGTAGTACATGTAGTTCATTATCAAGAACCATCTTCATATACCCCAGTTGATTTACAAGGCTTTTGAGTTCATTCTTGTACTCAACAATGCTGGTACCATCCTAATACTTCTACTTCACCAACTTTCTAATAAAAAAGCTTTCTTTTGTTGTATTCTTTTGCTAATATAATTTCTTGAGATTTTTCTACATATCTTTGACATTAGTCTCTTCTGAGACGTTATGCTATACGGAAATGTCGAGCCACTTTTGCACTACTTCCACATTCTTCCTATTTTGTTTCTTCCAATTTCCATGAGATACATTTCCTGGCTTTTGTTTCTCTATCAGATCATACAAATCCTTACACTATAGAATAACCTCCATTTTAAGTTGCTAGATCTGCCAATTTGTGCTCGTCAACTGAATCATTGTTGCATCATTATCTTTTTTCAAGTAGATCTAGATCTGTGTACCCAACGCTCAGATACCAATTGATAGGTTGTTGATGGGAATATGTGTGCATCTATACTATGCAACCTTAATGTAATGAAAGAAAAATATATTCGGAAGTATTACCGCCGAGCGTATAAATCAAAGATAACAACTAGACAGTTACGTGGAAAACTCTCACGGTGTGTGAGGGAAAATCTACGAGACCAACCATAGGCCAATCATTATAAGAAGAAAAAATACAATTTCCTTCTTCTTGAGTTTTGGCCACAAACCCAAGATAATATAGCAAAAAAGTGAAATAAAAAGATACCACCATAGTGAGAGATCCATACAATCTACCACTCCAAAACTTTCCAGGAAGACACTCTTCCTAAAAATGGACACCTCGAAAGTCTTGTTCTGCTTCCTTTCTTCTTCTTCCCTTTTTTTCTTTGTTCTGCTTTTTCTCTTTCTACCATTTCCAAGGAGCCACCTTTTAATTTCTCGACTCTTTTCAATTGGCAGTTGCGACTGCACTTTCTTGTCAAGTGATTCCTATTTCAATTGTCCGCTCCTCTATTCCTTGCAAGTGGCTGGGATTTATAATCCCCTCAAGGCCAGAAGAACCAATGTACCCTAACATGCTTGGTATCTATGGTATGGAAAAGGACACATGCCCAACAATAATTGCCTTATAGTAGTACAACACGAGTCTAGTCTTTTGTTACAAACTAGTATCACACTCGTACCAAGCACGTGAGAAACAAAATAAATTTATTTTTCATTAATTTATGATTTTTCTATAACCATACTTTGATAAGAGACAAGAGAGTTGTGGATGGTATTTCTATCCTATGTTTGAATTGATTATAAATTAAGTATATTTTTACATTGAGAAAAAGACAATTTGTCAAATTTTTTTAGTATATATGGGTAGTGGTTGAGAGTATTTTGATAGGGAGATACATGTTTTTAAGAATGTGAGAGTAATAAGAGAAAATCCATGATATGTGTGGGATGAAATGAGTGCAAAAGCTATAAAATAAGTTTAAAATGTTTGAAGAGAGAGAAATCAAATTTAATATAGCATATCAAAAATGTTACAACATGATTAGTTTGTTGTCTTCTCTCACTTTCTATAGTACATATATATAATCTTTCAATTTTGTTTGATTGATTGTGTGGTTAGTTTTTAAAATAGAGTGGTAAGAGAAAAACAATGAGAGGTGGATGGAAAATTTATGAAAAAATGTAACAACACGATAGGAAATATTGGAATACTTATTTAAATTTTGTTAATCAAAACTTAGTGTGAATGGTCCAATAAGAGATGTGTTTAGTACATCATGAGTAGGAAATGAGAAATTTAGTGTGGCTAATTTTTTAAAAGTAGGGAAAGAATGGTTAAAAGCCCGAGAGGAGTGAGAGAAAATTCATAATAGATATGAGAGGAAATAAGTGAAAAATAATGCAACATCATGGATTTTGGAAAATCACTCAATCTGGTATTAGATGCCATTATTCTAGGTTGAATTTTTTCTTATATTGGGATCATGAATTCTTATGGCTTCTAATATAGATTTAATTATGCATACAACCATGACTATTCTCTCCAATACCTATAGTTCTCTCTCCTTTTCATATGACTTCCCAGCTCCCACCTTCCGAACTAACAATGTCTGTCTATTCATATTCCCTAATTAATGACCTAATTATATCCTTTGTGTTCACTTTCCATCCTCCAACTACTACAACTACAATTCCCTCCTTGTTCCCAACTATCCAAATGTTCTTCTATACATTCATCTCTCTATTTTGTTAAACAATTTGAAAACAATAATGGAAATTACATCTAACATAACAAATGGGTAAATATTTTAAAAATAAACAACAAAAGAAATATTAATAAACATCATTTTTAGAACATAACGCTCCATCCTTGATTCGATATAAACAAAACTGAAATGACACAAAGAATAGTGAACCAAGATCATGAAAATCAAATTATTGATTGTTGCATAGAATATTTGTAGTGTATAATAATTTTATGAAATGTCAAAGACTTTCTCTTACTGAACGTTCACCACTAGTATACAATTTCCTATAATGCAGATAGTCTCTTAGTATACATTTTTCTCAAGGAATGCCATCCTTTGGGGCTAATTGCAACACCCAAAATTTTTCACACATGGACATGAGCAGAAGCATCAATTCCTAACTCATAATATTGATTGGGTGTCACATACATTGAATATCATGCACAAGGAATAATTGAAAGCTAACCAACATAGGACATACATTTCATTTCTCATTCTCAAAAGTTTACAAAAAGGGGAAATTGAATACACGTCATGACATTCTTCAGAGATCTAAACATAAATAAGTGTATCTGAAAACATGAAACCAAAATGAGGTGGATAAAGGCACCCTACCAAGGCACTCTAGTATTTCATTGTATCATATGTATCCTTAGCTTTATGTCCTAGTCTTCCTCTGCTCATCACCTGTAGACATATCTTCCCCAGCCATACAAAGCGACGTAAAAACTTGATGACACTGAGTAGTTATACATGAAAGTAACTTACACTTGAAATGACATGGAAATACCTTATAACATATATGTCAGGCAGTCATGCAAAGCTTACATATATGTCAGACATGCAAAGCTTACATATATGTTAGACAGTCTACTCTTGGTTCAAGAAACAAGATTGAATAATAATGAGGGTGACTACTCCATGCCTCTACTTCAATTTGAAAATCAGTGACAAAGGAACTATACAAATATTGCAACACCATATGCAGATTGTAGGTTGAAGTTGTTCCCCAACTTTTCTATTTACTTGGGTAGCAATGATGTGTGACTAGGCACCACTCTTTGTTTGTGATGCAATAAGTTGTTATGGACATTCACTGTTAATGTAATATGAGACCTATAGGGTCACACACATAGGTCTTGACATACAAGAGGAGTTCAGATCTCGAATGACAGTTGAATTAAGTGCTAAACTATTTGGGCATTTGATTCAAGAAACAAAAAATCTAACAAATTATCAAACGCCCTTCTCAAGTGTTGAGATGGCCATCTGGAAGTGCCAAACGGCCATCTCAAGAGTTGAGATGTGTGTCTAGGTGTCAGGCCTGGTTGTGAATTGAAATTTGCAATGGAACGAACTGACCCAGCCAAATGGACTCAACTCAGGTCACGAGACGACTGTCTAGGTGAATTGAGATGTCTGTCTTGAATGGGTGAGATGGTCCATCTCATTAAGGGAAGGTTCTAGTTGTTTCCTAATTTATTTTTCTTGAGAAATACGTGTTGCACAAGGAAATCAATGGCTAACATTGATGGGAACTGATTTGTCAAATTTGTACACAATTGGAAACTAGGAAAAGTCTGTCTCGCAGTGCGAGACGACTGTCTAGATCAGCCAAACAACCGTTTTGGTTTTCGCAGGTTGTGTAATTTCTAGAATTGTTGTGAAAATTTGAGTTCTTTGATTATTTCCACTCCCGCACATTAATCCCACATTGGATAGAAATGATGAACCTTGACCTTGGCCTCTACTATGTATAGAGGCGTATTGGGGGCTTCCAAAAAGAACAACATAGACAATTGAGAATTAGTTCCTCTGACAAATATTGTCCTCTCTGGTTGTGGTAACCACGAGAGCCCCAGCAAGTTCTACCCTTCTAGGGAGGGATAGCCATGGGAGAGAACATATGAGAGTTGTCCTTGTGGGAGAGCAAGTTGATGACTAGTACACTGATAGAGAGGGAAAACTCCTTCCTGTCCGATCCAGTAGGATGACACGAGTTCTAGGTGGTTCGTGTGGACTACTATAGAGTCAGGAAGTCATTGTTTGTTGCTTGGAGGACAACGTCATATAGTGAGTGAGACTCTTCAGTTATTGGTCTTCTTCTTCAATCATACTAAACTTAAGATGGTATAAGAGCATTGTTGAGCCCTGACTGACCACTCCTCCTCCTGTCATCTCTGACCTTTTCTATTCATCTTCTTCTTCTCAACCCTTCCCTCCCCCTGGTCCCTCCTTCTATGATCCTCTATGGCAACTGACGCGTCTTCCTCCACCTCTGTATACCCGTACCTTGTTGGGCTCAACATTACAAACTTCCTCTCTATCAAGATCAACATGAATAACTTCGTGTTGTGGGAGTGTCAAGTGAAAAATCTGGCTAAATTGTGATGCCTAGAGGGATTCTTAGATGGTAGTGAAGCATCACCTTCAATCCTTATCCTAGATGATAACAACCTTCCTGATGCAAATCCCAAACACAAAGCTTGGATGTGAACTGATCGACTACTGAAAGGCTAGACATCCAACTCCCTAACTGAAGAAGTCATGGGTGATATAATCATATGCTCGACCTCACATGAAGTCTGGACCACTCTGACAAAGAATTTCTCTGAGTCCTCATAATTGCCTCAACACCTCAAGATCTAGTCCTAGTGCATCAGTTTTTTATATCTTTTCTATTATATGCCTTGAGGGGTGCCATTAACCACAAAAATGCAAGATGTTAACTACCACATCATCCCTCTAGGTGTATTAGTAGGTATCAAATTTGCAACCTACTTTTCATTGAGCAACTTGCTTTAATGTTAAGCCAATGGTTTAATACAATTTCTCATTTCTACTCTATTGTGCCTCATTTTTTTTTGCTTTGTAAGTGTGTGCCCCTTTTTATTGATTTTGGAAAAAAGAGTCTATAACGAAAGTAAAGAGAACAAAAAGGGAAAGGGAAAAAGTGCTTGGTCAGACAAGACCATAACAAAGCTTCAAGAAAACAGCTCGACTAGCAACTATCTTTCCAAAGCTTTCAAATCTGAAGAGATCTTTCCCCAACAGCTATCAGGTTCTATGGCAGCACTTAAGAATACCCTTATTTTCCGTTCTTTCCAAACATGATAAAAAATAGTAAGGCAAGTAATCATAGAGTTCCATTCAGTGAACAAGTGCCTGCAGTCCTCTTTATTTGAAGGTCGACTTGAAATCTTTCCATATTTTATAGCAGAATCCCAGACCCCAATGGTATATTTACAGAAGAAAAAAACATGAGAAGTATCTTCGTATGCTTCACTGCACAAGTAACACCTCAAAAAAATAATCATCCCAAATCTTCTAAGAACATCTTGTGTGGCAAGCCTACCAAGAAAAAGCTTCCAACCAACCAGATCAAAGGACCGAGGAACATTTGCTTTCCAAAGATATTTAGCCCAGAATGGTTCATCATATTTAGTTCTAACTAGGTTCCACCAATCCTTAATAGTAGGATTCTCCATCCCCTTCATAAGGATAGCTCCTTTATCTTCGATTTTGTAATTGTTAGTAGAAATAAATCTCTTAAACTCTCCAAATCTTCTCTTATCAGGAATACACCAACTCCTATCATTCATGAACTGTTGCAGGTCGCCATACAGACCACAGCCTAACTGAAGAACATTATTAGCACTAATCACTTCTTTCAGAAACATCCCTCCAGGGATCCAGGGATCTCTCCATAATTTGATGGTGATACCCTTACCAATGATGTACGAGATGTGAGGCAAAGCAATATGTCTGTATCTCAATAATTGTCTCCACATCCATGATTCATTAGGATCATATTTAACTGACCAGAAAGAATCCTTTCTCAGATACTTCCCATCAACCCACTTCACTGATAAAGCATCCTTCTTAGCTGCAATGTTCCAAATATTTTGAAGAATACCCACATTATTCATATCACTAATCCTTCTAACTCCCAGACCCCATTCCCTCCTTGGGCGACACACATTATACCATTTAACATAATGCACCTTATTTTCCATATCAACTCCTCCCCAAATGAACCTCCTACATATGTATTCAATCTCCTTCATAACTTCTGATGGAAGAGGGAAGGTCGAGGACCAAAAGAGGTGAAGTAAAAGGAGAGTAGATGATGTAAGTTCGACTCTACCAGAAAAGGATAGAGACTTATGTTTCTAACCCTCTAGTTTGTTGTTCACTTTATCAATAAGAGGAGCACATTGCGTCTTGTTTAGCTTGCCATAGAAAAGAGGGAGGCCAAGATATCTCATAGGAAAAACACCCACAGGGATTTCAAGAACATCACTGATCCTTTTCTTATCAACAGAGCAACTGCAGAAGACATTACTCTTGGCAGCACTAATCTTCAGACCCGAAATCTCCCCAAATCTTTTGAAAATACTTTTCATCTCATAGGCATTGTCATCAGTTACATCAAGGAAAATCATAACATCATCAACGAAAAGCAAGTGGGAGACATGCATAGAATGATTTCTGATAGGAGAGATGATGTTCTGGCTAACAACATGGTTCATAATAGATGAGAAGCCTTCCATAGCTAGAACAAAAAGATACGGGGCAATGGGATCCCCTTAACGAATCCCATTTGACGGATAGATAGCAGGGGAGGGTTCCCCATCAACAAGAACACGATAGCAACTGGTGTGCATAAGAACATGCAACCAGTTCAGCCAACAGTAAGGAAAATTCATACGCTCCAACATACAAACAAGAAAGTCCCATCTGATGGCATCATAAGCTTTAACCAGATCAGCTTTAATACACATCTTAGGTCCCGACGTTCTTTTATTGAAGTCACTAATCATCTCATCAGTAAGAAGAAGAGCATCCGAGATCTTCCTCCCTTTAATGAAAACTACTTGATTACTGCTAATCAGATCATGAAGGATGGGTTGAAGTCTGTTCGCGAGGACTTTAGTGATGATCTTATACAAAAAAATTGCAAAGGGTAATCAGTCTCCAATCTTTGATATGAACAACACCTTTTACTTTGGGGATCAAGGTAATATAAGATTTATTCAGCTCTTTAATCATCTTTCCACTTTTAAAGAAATTTTGAATGGCAGTAATGATATCTTTTCTAATAATACTCCAAGTAGTTTTGAAAAAAAGGCCATTAAACCCATCAGGCCCAGCTGCCTTATCCCTATCAACTTCATTAATGACCTTCTCAATCTCCTCTTTTGTTACAAAAGCACAAAGATTAGCAACTTGCTCATTACTAAGCGAGGGGAGGTGCCAGTTAGAATCCCAGCTCCATTTCTCATTAGTGTCTCTATATTGGTTGAAAAGATTATCATAATAAGAATAGACATGGTTCTTTATGATGTCTTCATTATATTCCATACTATCATCTATCATAAGAGCTTTCATAGAATTACGATTAGCTCTGACCTTGACAGAATTGTAGAAAACACTCATATTCTTATCACCCAATTTCAACCAATTGACTCTAGAAATATGTCTAGCATAATCTTCTTCAACCTCCGCATTTAACATAGCAATCTTCCTTTTATCATCAACTACATTTCTTAGATCAAGATTACCAGGATGCTCATCCGCATTACTTTGGGCTTCAATAGCATCAAGTTCAGAGACTTTGGCTTTATCACAGAAATCACCTACTTTCTCCTTATTCCAGGCAATGAGCTTCTTTTTAACATTTTTAAGCTTTGAAATGACTTTAGACATGTCATTACCTTTGACGTCAATGCTCCAGACATCTTCTACTAACTTCAGAAAATCTTCGCTCTTAGTCCAAGCATTGATGAATTTAAAGTAACCTTTTCTCTTTTTAACCGTGTTACTGAACTTGAAAAGGACTTGTCTATGATCACTCACAATGGTATTAATAACCTCTCCTCTGACTTCCTTAAACAGTGAGAAGAAATGTAGATTATACAGACACCTATCAATCTTAGACAGAATAAGATCATCACCTTTTTGTCTGTTGTAGAAAAAGAATAGCACCCTTTCCCCTTCTTCTCATTTGAGCATATAATGGCATTGAAATCTCCAATGAGAATCCAAGCATCGCTATTAGTAGGCTTCCATTTCAAAAGATCTTCCCACAGAAGGCGTCTTTTCCTTTCATCATTGTGGCCATAGATGGCCGTGAGCAAGAAAGAAATACCATCACAAGAAATATTACAGTGTATGAATTGATCACTTTCAGCAGTCTTGCTAATATGAACACAATTTGAGTCCCACAGAATGATGATCCTTCCAAGCGGATGAGCAGAATGATTGTACAACCAAGAATTGCCATGCCAGATCTTATTCACAACTTTGTACATTTTTTTATATCTGAGCTTTGACTCTACCAGAACATTAATCGGCCATCCATTACTAGCAAGGATTGCCCTGATTTTCTCCTGGTGCCCTAACCTATTTAGGCCTCAGACATTCCAGGAGAAGATCCCAATTTTGTCATCCATTGGAGATATTAGTGACTGGTAGTCTGCCAGTCTCAGTAACTGAACCATCTTCATCCCCGACTTCAATTAGTTTCTCAAACATGTTAGTGGCCATGCTATTCAGATCAGTACTTGCTCTCATTTTCTAGTCTCAATGCCTAATTTCTATGATACCAATCTCATTTCCTATTCCCAATGCCTTGTTTCTACATCTTTACAACAAGTTTTCTAGTCTCAGCATCTCCTTTCTACAATACCACTTCTCATATTTTGTATCTAAACCTCATTTCTAGTCTACTACGCCTCAGTTTCTGATCCCAATGCCTTATTTCTAAGCTATCATGCCTCATCTTTAGTCCAATGACTCATATCTATGCTATCGGTCTAGTTTTCTAATCCAACATGGTTCCTTATTTTCTAGTCCCAACGCCTTGTTGATATACTATCACACCACATGATGTGTGATACAACTATGCCATTTATAATTGTAATGCCTCATATTGACATAAGTTGCCATTTATTTTTGTTTCAACTCCTAATTCTATGCTACAATGCATTAGTTTCTATTCACACGACCTTGTTTCTATGCCATGGCGCATCATATCCAGTCCCAACACTTGTTTCTACACAATCATACCTCATTTTCTAGGCCCAATATCTCGTTTTTGTGCTACCATGCCTCATTTTTTTAGTTCCACCGTCTTGCTTGTATGCTATTGTGCCTCATTTTCTTTTCCCAACACCTCATTTCTCTAAATTCCCTCATTTATAAGATTACAAACCTTATTCTGGTAGAGCAATGTATTCCTAGGGTACCACGCCTTGTTTTCTAGCCTAACAAGCCCATTTTTACACTACTACAACCTTATTTTCAAGTCCTACATCCTCATTTCTGCCTTGTCTTATTTTCTATTACAATGTCTTGTTTCTAAGCTATCAAACATAATTGTCAAATCATAGAGCCTCATTTCTATATTACGACATTGTGCTTTTAAATCCCAATGCCATATTTCTGTGTTGCCATGCCTCATTTTATAGTCCCATCGTCTAATTTATATGTTGTCGTGTGCCTCATTCTTTCATCCTAGAGCCTCATCATTTCGTTTACTCATTCCAGATTTTCTTGGTCTAGTATATTGTTTCTATGTTATTGTGCGTCATTTTCAAATCCATTGCTTCTTTCTATGCTATTGTGTCTCTTTTTGTGTTCCCCGTCTTTTTTAAGCTAAACGATGTGTATTTGCCACTAAACAAAAAAAGAACGACAAAATGAGGTCTTTAGACTACAAACAAATCAATTGTTTAGCTAGACTGTGTGATTTTCTCACTAATTAGACATTTTTTCGAGAAAAGAAAACATTTCAAATATATTTTGAGGTCTTTATTGTGATTAAGCGAGTCATTTTTAAAAGAAAAATATGTTATTGAAATACATTGAGGTGTGAAAACAAGGAAACTGGGTGCAGTAGGTAAGTGAAGAGTCATGATGCATCAAAAAAGGAAAGGTCAAAAAAAAGAGCGGATGTTGAAAAGAAAAGTGGAGCAGAAGACGACAAAATAGTGGGTTCTATTCGAAGCAGAGTGGCTAACTGCAAACCTAACAACTTCCAAAAAAAAAAAGCAAAGGAAGAAGATTAATAGGCCTAGAGACTGCGTGTGAAATGTGTGTCCCTTGAAACTTGTAGTAATAGAAGGGTCTTATGTTTTTTTTAAAGATATGCTATAGAGAAAAGAAATGGGATCAGATTTGTGATCTTTTTTGTTCATTTGCTTGATATAGAACAATATAGAGGAGGGAAGTACTTCCCTCCTCTATATTGTTCTATAGCAAGTCCTTTCTATATTGTGTTCTATAGCAAGCAAAGAGACAAAAAAAGTGTCAAATTTGATCCCAAATTGGGTCTAAGTATCATATTCCTTTTTTTTTATAAGTTGACTAATGAAAATGCAACATCTTTCATTTAAAACCCACCTTATATACAAATAGATAAGGAGAGAAAAATTAAAGAATTTTGGAAAGAAAAAAAAGACAGAGATGGACACGGCACATAAACGTCACAAGCAGCATCATGACTTCAACATACGCCACAGGGCCACTCGCATTCATCAAGTTTCTTTTTCTTTCTTTTTCTAACCCGTCATTTCCGTGTCACTCATCTTCCCCCAAACACAACGTCATACACAAGTGTGTACGTGTGTTTTGGTCAACTTGCGTGTTATTCTATGACGAGAAGGCCAAATTTCACACGTATATTTGCCAGGTTGCTACATACATATATTTATAGTACATTGCCTTAGAACATTAACCCAAACAACACACTAGACGACAACAATCACCAGTCATTGACCTCATTACTAGCTTTTGCGCTGCATCTTTCATTGAACGATCTGTTTATTGCTTAGGATGCTAGTTATCTAAGAGCTTTTCCAAAACAACAACAATCTTAAACAAACCGAGAGGACCGAACGCTGACAATGACGAACAACCAGAGACAAATGACAAGTGGAAAACGTCGATGATCCACACGCTACTGTAGTTGTCAAACAAATGTGATGTGGATGGTTGGAACCCAAACAACACTGATTTTGCTAGTCAACTGTCCGCTCCTCACGCAATTTAAACTCAAATGAACTACATGCATGCTTGATTGGCGATCCCGACACCAATAATAACGGTGGGAATGCAGGTCCAAGGTAGCTGTTTTTGTCGAACGCTAGCTTGTCCACTAGTCTACTAGGCACATCTCTTTTCCATCCCACTCGCACTCGCTTTCCGCACCATTCAAAAGTCCTACCTTTACTTGCCGACCAGGGCTTATCCTTATACCACTTGGATATACCAACTTCAAACGAAGGAATAACCAAAAGAAGAACGGGGTATACGTTTGAAACAGTACCCAAACAATAAAGTTGTCTTGATTGGTGTGCTTTTGCTCCAAATTATAACTTATAAACAGGGGCAGAACTAGGAAGGAGGGTGGGGGCTCTAGCTCCCTCCCCTCAAAAAATGATAAAATATAATTATAAAAATATAAAAAATACTAATAGTAATTAGATATATACATATTTCACTGTATGCATAACGTAAAGAGTGACTAGTTGAAGTGGTACTTTACACCTTTGTATTTAATATTTTGGGACATATTCTTCCTCAATTTGTATAGTGATTAACCTTGCAGTTGGAATGGATGTCATGGCTAATGATTGCTATGGTGTATATGTTATGTGGCATAAGTGATGCTTGACATGGGTATGCCTATATGCTCGATGAGGCATGATATCAGTAGGATCCACATATCTTCCTTCATCAATGGAGGAAGTGTTGATGATGTGTGTAGATGGGGGGTTTCATAATACTCATTGGTTGTCTTTGGGTTTAAATTTCCCAAAATACCTGAGATGGATCCTCTTTTATATAAAGGAAGGTGGCATAAAACAAAATTCACTATGAGTTGTGTCAGTATGGTAGATCAAGTAGAATTTCTAGCTTGGGTTTCAATTCATCACTTGGATCTACATGCAGCAAACATGGTGTTAGTATGAAAAGAACAATTGAATTTAATTCAACACATAAATATTTTGTCTCTCCTAAAAAATCATGCAATCAAATCTTTGGTTAATGGGATTATTGGGTTTCCTTGTTGATGTGGCGTGTAGCTCAAGTTTCTCTATGTAAGTGTTCCCAAGGGTTTAGGAAGAAGTAGTATGGGAATGTCATCTTTATAATCAATGAGTGGGGGCATGTGACTTTCTTCAATTGGTGTCTCCCCATCTAGATCTGCCTTACGTGAAAAGGAAATTGGGTTTGGTGGAGTGTAAGGCTCTTTAAGAGGAAGCCCCACTCCAGAAGCATCTATGAATTTATCATGGAAGGGTGGTAGTTCGTTATCCAGAAAGGGATCAGCCCAACTGGATTGGTCAATGATAACATCTAGATTTACGTCACTGATAGGAAGAGTTGTTAGATATTAAAGGGACTCACCTACTTTTACTTTTCATACTCAAGTAATAAGACCTCTAGAGGAAGGGTCAGAATACCAATGACCTCATTGCACAAAAAATATGATAACCACGAATCATGACCATGTGGATGGTAGTGATACAATATTATGAGATAATGAAAATTAGTTTATAGCTCAAATGATGATATTTGCTATTGTAATACTATGTCTTTTTCTTTTGAAGGATTTGTTTGTAGTTGGTACGTTGTAACGTGATTGATGTTAAACGATATTTTAATTGGTCTAATTAATCAAGTGAAATCTAATCATGTAGCTTGCCCTATGCCATAGATCCATTCAGTGTCAACATTTGTTGGATTGTGAAATGAGTTTAACTCGGAGTGCATATTTTTGAATATGCGGGGGTGAGGGCAAATATATCCTTACATCCATGATATGTGACACAAGATTGGCTGTGGGCCATACCCTGATAAGAGTGCGACTTCGAGTCGTAGCTCAATTATATGTGACACATGATTGGATGCAGGCCATACCATGATAAGAGTGTGGCTTCAGGTCATAGCTCAATGATATGTGACACATGATTGTCTGCGGGCCATACTCTGATAAGAGTGCGGCTTCGGGTTGTTGCTCAATGATATGTGAAACGAGAATGACTACGGGCATACCCTGAAAAGAATGCGGCTTCCGACCATAGCTCAATTTGCTAGCGCCATGACATGTACCAAGGCAGGCTAGACTTATACAGCTGGATTATATGTCACTGAGAGAAGTTGACTCATGATGTCACTACATGTTCACTCATACTGGTCGAGGGGGTGAGATCATGGATTTCGTCTCTTCCACTAGACCTTGTATGACACCGAATTTGACTTAGCATTAGTTGGATGGATTTGGGGTGGTACGACTCAAATCATCAGGGCATGATAAATATATAATCAGCTGTGTAGTGCACATGTACAAGATTAAACACGAAAACATTGGATGAAGCCTTGCCTTGCTTTTATACTATTTAGTTTATAACAATTATATATGTTCCTCATATTCATTTTTATATTATATGTTGTTCTATTACTCATTGACAAGTTCATATTACTGCTTTGTTAACTTCATCCATGAGATATATGTCATTTAGTTGATCATGTTCAACCTTCTCAGTATGCTAGTGTATCTATTTAGTTATATGTGATAATAATAGAGTTAGTGGAGAGTTATATCTCTCGTTGGGACTTTTGTCTCACCCCATTGGTTAAAAATCTTTTAGATGGACGTGCATACCAAGCTAAAGATCAGATAGTTGAGGATATATATATATATATATATATATATATATATACATATATATACATATATATATATATTTATATATTTATATATATGTATATATATGTGTATATATATATATATATGTATATATATGTATATATATACATTTGTATATATATATGTATATGTATATATATATATATATATATATATATATATATATATACACACATATATATATATACATATATACATGTATATATACATATATATATAAATATATATATATATATATGTATATATATATTTATATATATATATATGTATATATATGTATATATATGTATATATATGTATATATATATCTGTATATATATATGTGTATATATATATATATATATATATATATAGAGAGAGAGAGAGTCAGGGTAGTGTACACTCGAGTGTACCGGAGGTACCGTACACCTCAGTCATTTTTGAAGATGCAGTAATTTTTTAAAAAATATAAACCATTGATCTTTTTAATTATCATAAGAACATACCATATAATAAATTTTAGCTCATTTGGACACTTATAGGTAGTGCATCTAAAGGAGGCAAAAATCATGTATTTCAAATTAGTTTTATGCGTCAATTTTGTTGTCCTTAGATGAGTGACTTACACTCATCCAAATGAGTTCAAATTTTGTATGTGAACTATTATTATTGTAGTCATGAAGATCAATGGATTAGATTATGAAAAAACATATTCTAGATATGCAAACACAATTGGGGTGTACGGCGTGATCTGTACACTCGAGTGTATTCTAGCCTGACTCTCTCTCTCTCTCTATATATATATAGAGAGAGAGAGACAGAGAGAGAGAATATATATATATATATATATATATATATATATATATATATATATATATATATATATATATATATATATATATATATATATATACAGAGAGAGAGAGAGAGGACCACACTTGGTGGATCATGGTAAATGGATAGTGTCTAGTAATAAAGTTTTATGTGTCATCCCTGTACACTCAGGTCCTTGGGGGTGTTCTCGAAGTGTTTTGATAATATGATGATCGGCATGTGGTTTTTGGCTTGTGTGCCTTTGGTGGTATGTATATAATGTGGAATTTTTATTTTATGTAATCAGATGATTGGAAAACAATGATGTAGCACTTGAATATATGTTATGAAATGCAAGTGTTGATTCTTGTGTAATAAATCTTAGCTCATGGTACTTGTTGCTAATTAGTTTTAATTTCCTGTGATTTTTGGTAATCTATTGTTGGTTGTTGATCATGGTTTAAGTTTTGAGTAATCTCTCTTCTTGTGGCAAAGGGTGTCATATTTGGTTGGTATCAAAGCTCTAGGTTCGCTGAGTCTACAGGGACACTAGGACTAGGATTAAGATGGTGTCTAAGATAAGAACATGATATAAAATATGGTGCATACTACCTAATCTCAGTACTTAAGTACCCTAGCCAGGTATTCAAATGCTAAAGAAAAGGTAAGTATGGAACTCTTAGATTGATTTATCTTTGATTACTGTGATCAAGTAGTCTTTTGGAACTATCTAAAGAGTGTAACAATTAGGAATCATGAAGTTAATACCTCCATCATATTGTAAAAAGAGACAAGAACCGCACCATAATTCACTACATGAATGTTTGGTGACTAAAAGAGAAAAATACAACTCCATGAAACCTAAAATCTAAGTGTGAATACAATAAGGAAAGTTCTTGAAGCTATAAATTCAAAGAATGTATGAAGAAAAAGATAGTTGAACTTTTGCTAAAAAGCAAGTCAGGGTGAAAAATCTACCTAAGATGAAGAGAACTCCTAAAACAAGGATGAAGTGAGAAGACAAATAAGAGTGAATAGTAAATAAATAAGATGGAACCTGAGTTAATATTAGACCAACCCATGAGTATAAGAAGGTATAAAGTGTAATTCTCAAGATATGTGAAAGGGAACAAGAAAGATGATCCCTACTCAAATAATATGTAAAGAATAATGATCCTTTTCATGATGAAAATATGAAAGATGAGGTAAAACAAGGAAATGTTCATGAACATGATAGACAGTAACAAAGAAAGGGGTAATAACATGTAATCTTCTTTACAATTTCTATGCTGAAGGCAAGGAAAACAAGGTGAAAACATGTTAAAATGATACATAAATAGTTGAAAACTCATGTAATAACCAAAGAAGTTGATAATCCTTTCACCTTGATAAGAAAACACATGGTAATGATGTGGTGATAAGAGAAGTATGATTCCTCAAGTTCTTTCCTTTTAAGGATGTGGCAGTCAAGTGAGTCTTATGTCACTTGACATGTATGGTTTAGAAGCGATCTTAAGATGGATACTTTGATAAGTGTTAGTTAGTCTGGGACTTTAGATCCAAGATGGTTACATCAAAGAATGGAGATGTTTTATAAACCTTATAAGATACTAGAATGACACTTCTGATATGTTTTGGTTTGGAAGTGGTAGTAGAGGGTGGATGTGAAGAGGATGTGATGTGTTTTTGGCACATTTGATGGATATCAAGGTGAGGAATCCTTGTATCCAAGTAGTGCCAGTTGTATGGGAGAGTGAGAACATGTTGCTTGATAGGATGATTAGGTGTTTGGCTACCTAGAAAGGTTTACTTTGGACCAGTCTGGTTACAAGTACCGAACCTATACGTATGGATATAATATGTTAGGGTTTTATGTTCCACATAAATGTAACATTGACAAGGATGCATAAGTAAAGAGACAGTTGTAAGATCGTCTTGGAAAAAGTTCATCAAGTTGAGTATAATCCCTTGGAGTGCTCCTATTAGGATTGTAGGTAAGAAAGGTTCCAAGAAGATTGTGCATCAGCTATAAATGGATAAGCAAGATTTCCACTCCCTATCTAGGTCAGTTAAGGCGACATATAATATCTTGAGTTACCTATGAGATAATTTTCCTTGGATGAGTGGCCTCTTCTTACAACATGAGAATGTACAACTGAGAGTGGGTATGTTGGTAGGAAAGTTGGGAAAAGTAAGACTAGTGTTGAGTGTTGGTATGTATGCCCTAAAAGCCAATCATGGGATGATTGGTGGGATACATTAATATTGATTTGATAAGCATCAAAGGCAAGCTTCCAATTCTTTCTGGTTCAGTCATATGAGATAATGATAGAACTGATTGAATGTCTAGAGAATGACAGTACTCAATGACGTATGCTTTCAGGTTGAGGACCTAAACGATGAGATCATACAGATGCTCAGAGTTTGTACATTCTTATTATGTCCCTAGTCAGATGTCATTGTGGAAGGTAGATAGACAACAATGACACACAAGACTAGATTGTGGTGTTGGTTTATGATAGAATCTCGTTAGTCATGATATGGAGATATCAAACCAAACCCATAGGTACTTATTAGAGAACAAGTGTACCAGACAGACCCACCGTGAGTTTGACACATGGAACCATGACATGGTAGTCACAGTCAGTTCTCACAGTGATGGTGGTGAGTGCGATTCTTTGACCTCAAATCACTACACTCAACACATGTCGTTGGGTACACTTTGACATCATCAAACACAATCCTGAAACATGGGTTGTTATAAAGGTGATGATTGGGTGGCTTTGACACATGGGGCTTTTGAGCGGTGAGTGATAGATATGGGATTTGTCCCTCCTGAGGGAGTTTTATATACATGGCCACTTGATGAGTAGGATTGAGATAGGCATGCACACACATGTGTGAATCAATATGTGATATTGATGTCATACATATCTCCTCCAATCTACTCTGAGATCAAGAAAGTGAATGAACATTGACAGGATGATTGTTCCATGCCTTGAGTTCATTCGGGATATCAGTGACAAAGGAATTATACATTCACTATAACACCATTCATGGATTGTAGGATTGAAAGTTGTTCTCCAACTTTCCTTTTCAGTTGGGTAGCACTAATGTGCGACTAGGCACCGCTCTTTGCTTGTGAAGTCATAAGTGTTATGGACTTTCACTGCCAACGTGAAATGGGCCTGCATGGTCACACACATAGGATTTAACCTGGAAGAGGAGTTTATCCAAAAATGATGTTTAGATTGATTACTAAAGGAGTTTAGTAGTTCAGTTAAACACTTAATTAATTGATAGCTCAGTATCATAGTGTTCAAGGTGTTGGACCGATTGATTAGAGTATCAGATTGATTGAAACTACAATTGACTGATTCTGTGCAGTCTGCACTCCCAATCGATCGACTCATGTGATGAACCGATTGGCTTAGGTTGGTGAACCGATCGGCTCATGTGATGAACCGATCGAATCAGGACAGGTTGAGATGACCGGTTCAAGGGTTGAACCGATCGGCTCAACTGGTCCAACCGAGCAAGTTGGGAAAGTCAGGTTGGGAAGAAATTTCTCTTCGTTTCACTTATTCAATTTGATTGGAACAAGGATTGGTATGTGGATCAATTCAAAACAAAAGAAGAAAAGTCAATCGGGAACTGACTAGGGCAGTGAACCGATCGGTTCAGAAGTGAACCGATCAGCTCAGTTGTCCCAACTGATCGGTTCAGGTCCCCAACCGATCAGTTCACGCTTGAAACGATCGATTCAACTGGCGTAGTTGGTTGTTTTGTGGAAAACCTCAAACCCTTCTACTCCTGCTTTAGTCTCGCATTGCCCGGGGTAGAGAACCCTATCCCATGACCCTCCTATATATATTGGAGTATTGGGGGCTTCTCAAGTACAACTCAGAACACCAGTTTCTCTACAAAGTTGTCATTATCTCTGGTTGTGGTAACTGAGAGAGCCCAAGCAAGTGCTACCCGATTAGGGAGGCATAGCGAGGGAAAGACAACTAGTTGCAGGAGAGTGTGTCAGTGACTAGTACGCTGATAGGAGGGTACAACTCCTTCCGATGCCTTGTGTGACAAGGCAATCAGAGTTCCAGGTGGTTCGTGTGGATTACTTTAGAGGTGGGAGACTTCTGCCGCTCGGAGGATAGTTGTCAATCCTGACAGTCCTAGTGAGACCAGGAGCTGCACAGACACCGTCCAAGACTAGAGGTGAAGACCGTACTAGCTAAGAGGTAATGTTGCTGAGCAAGCCTCGGGACAAGGTACGCCTCTACAAACCATCCTTCCTACTGTATAGACGTTGATATGATTCCTTTATTCTGGGTTTGGAGAGAATATTTTTTTTTGTTTCCTCTGCCTTCTCTATCTCCCCTAAAACCCAACAATGGTATCGGAGCCACGTCAACTCCTCTATACTTTAGGATTATTGATGTGATCGATTTTGGTTTGTCGCCTTTATTTATTGAATACGATGCGAATAAAATTGGCTTTATTCATGTCCAATCCTAAATCCACAAATCCCAATATACATATATGATATGTAATATGAATTCTCTCAATATGCGTCGCCCTTAAATGAGTTTTGTGGTGGATGTATAGTGTGGTTATGGCTAACAAAAACTATTTCTGTGTATGGTTGAATGTGATTTCTTGCATCTCGGTCTGCGCATCGATTCCCTACCTCCTTTTCTTGATGTAACTCAAGATAACTCGAGATTTCTTTCCTACCTTTGTTACCCTTGAATGTAACTCGGGGTTTCCCTATTCTAATGTAAATATGATAGTTTTTTATTTCCTATTATGACAAAGAACGACAGACAACCTGACGACAACTGAGACGATCAGTTCAAGGTGTGAACCAATCATTTGGCATTCTAGAAGACCAGTTCGAGGAGCGAGACTAGCGGGTGGCGACCGGAGGAGATGCACGATGACCAATAAACCGATCGGTTGGAGGCACTAGCCGATCGGTTGGTGGCGCCCAACTGACCGGCCTGATGGCGAGCAGATCAATCATGGAGATGAGTTGATCAAACCCAGAATGGAAAAACAAAGAGTTCATCTTGTTCAAGTTGCATATGATATGGACCTAGATGACCGTGATTCCTCTTGGCTCGAGGAATCACATTAGGATGGACATAATCATCGCTTTTATCATTTCACATGTTTTCTGTGTGATATAGCATATATATGATACATACTATATATTGTGGTGATTGGATATGTATATGTACCTATAAAAACATATCCCTCATTTAAATATTAAGTCTTATACGCCTTCCATTAGTGGCACACATGAAAAACTCGATCGACCAAGCATAGGTTATGCCAAAGCATGGTGTGTCGTCCATCTTGCGAAAGTGTGAAGGGTAGACATGTAGGATCTGCCAAAGCAGGATGCATGTTTACCGTGTCAGCTTTTGGGTTAGACTTAACTGGTGATTCGTAGAGCGTCTAAGCTGAGAGGAATAGAATGAATGGCAAGGATTTGCACATGTCATCTATCCAAGAGTTTCATATGATGCAATTGGCATGATGGCCTACCTAAATAGTCAAGTTGTGGGCGATCAGCCAAAGCTGACTCATGACTTGATGAAATATGAATCTTGCTCACTAGAAGGTTGTACGCTGCAATCTTCTTAATTGATGGTGAGGGCTGTCAATTTGAACAAAAATAGTGGGAGCAATAATTAATTAAAGTCCTAATTATATCGTAAAACTTTTTCAAATCAATCAAATAAGTCAAAAATAAGTTTTTGGACTAAAATGCATATATTTCCTTTTGTACAATAAATGGCTAATCGACAATAATCACTTTATTTGCGATCGGTCTTTGAGACCAACAAATTAAATGGGAATAATTCCATGACTGGTTAGGATGTTGAGAAGTGTTCTCAGTCAAAGACAAAAAGCTCTAAGTCCTAGTTATACAAGAACCAGATAAACTCAATCCCACCACACGAATGGCTAAAAGAATGCTTATGGAAGCATACCGAGGATGACATTGATGTGGAGTTCTTAATGTTGTGTTCTCTAAACTATGAGTTGTGGAGACAATATGATACATATGATGTCTCGAAGACACTGTCTTAGTATGTCATGACAGAAGGAGATCCTGTAAGGTATTTAGACACTCAATGTGATTGAGTATGTTGAAAAACCTGACTAAGAAGGATTTCCTCTGAGCCAAGAGTTGGCTACTGGTATGATACTACAAATGTTGCGAGAATCATATAGTTCATGATGAACTACAACATGAACAACTTTGACAAGCGTTGACAAAGTTGTTGGACATGTTGAGGACAGTAGAGGCAAAGATGAAGAAAGACAAACCCTAATCTTTGATGTGATCAATGAAGGATAAGTCTTAAAGGAAAGGACAAAGGAAAAGCAAAGAAGCGTTCTGATGCTAGCCTACAATCCAAGATGTCTTCAGCCTCGAGGCACAAATGAAGAAGGACAACCCTAAGTATGTGATGTTGATCAACAGAAACAAAGGTAGGTCCAAGGGCAAGGGCAAGGGCAAAGATAAGAAGGGTTATGATGCTAGCCAGTAGCCCAAGTCATCTTCAGCCTCAAGACACATGGGAGGGTGAATGAGGAAAATGCCCTCTATATCTGGAAGAACAAAAGAAGACGAAAGGAGGGGATAAAGATCTCCACCGTAGGTATCATGAAATAAACACTTCTTTATCTGAGGTATATATCTAGAAGAACAAAATAAGACGAAAGGAGGGGATAGAGATCACCATCGTAGGTATCATGAAATAAACACTTCTTTATTTGAGGTATATGATACTAAGATATGGATATGTTATATATAATATACAAGATCTACAAAGAAGTGATGGCCTTTACAAAAGGACCAAGAAAGGAGTACCCATCATTGGAGCAAGTGTTGTTGCCATAGATAGGAGTACCTTTCAGTTTATTTTAGCCTAAAGGGCACAAAATAGAGTTGAGAACTTCTATTTCAATTTGCCAATAGAAACACTTTATTGTTGCATCTTGTAGTGACAAGATGACTATCAATATAGTTGATGTTTCAAAGATATGATCTTTGTGGAAATGCCTTGTTTATCTTGTGGTACTTGGTATGCAAGAGATAAAATGATATCTAAAAGATATTGATAACTCAAACAACAAATTAGCATCATCATGAGAAATTCATTTCTAGTTTCCATATGATGGATAAATCTAGACTCTTTTGGTTAGAGAACCAGTAAGAGACATGAATCTCTTAGACATGATTAATCAATCTTCACTAGTGGTACCTATTAGGTATAATACATGTGATGTATTTACATACCTATTAGAGTTAATGCTAGTACTTCAAATGGTGTTTAGAGAAATACCAATATGAATATCTTGAAGTGTTCAAGAATATCGAATTTGGTAATGTGCTAATTCTTGATAAGATCAATGAATGAAATACTTGGACCAAATGTTTGAGATCCTTATGAGTGATTATGATTGTGTATCATAGTGAACTCATGATTAAGGCATGGTGATGTCTAAATCAATAAGGAGTCATACTCTAAGGAGTTAGATGATGATTAACAAATAACTAATTTCTTCTTAAATAAAGAATACCCTACACTAATAAAGGACATTAAGAATCACTAAGGGTTGTGAGTTCTTATATCCTTGATAGATACACCTTGATTATCTACATGATGAGTTGGTCATGTGATGAGTCAACTATCTAGATGAATATGAGGAACCGAATTTTGAGTTATGGTTTATGACCATTACATCCTAAATGGCTTCCATGTGAACCATAAGGTATGACCTTGATGGTAGCACCCATTGGGATGAAATCCATAAGTGTGGATGAGTCTTAAGTGTTAAGATACATGGATGACATTTTGATAAGGATGATGCTTGTTGATTGCAACTTAATGACTAAGAGATTTCGCATACAGATACTAAAACTGCATTCCTATAAGGAATAAAACAAGGATGTGTACGTGACACAACCTATAAGGCTTATGAATCCATTAATGTACATGAAGTCTATAAGTTACAATGGACTAATCAATGTACTTGATTGAGTACAAGAAACTCAGAGCTGGATATTTACTTTGATAATATAGTCAAAGGGTTTGACTGATATGTCAAAGATAAAGAAGGGATCTGTGATTTAGTGGGAGCATATTCACATTCCACATGTTGATGTGAAATGAAATGTTCTAGAATGGAAATACGAAGTGGAAATTATCTTTAGGGAAGATAGATATGTTTCCTATGTGATAGGAATAGAGATATATAGAGATAGTTCTCAAAAACCTCTTGAACTGAAAAGGGAAAGCATACATTGGCAATCTATACTGAAGGGTTCAGTGTGCACAGATTCAGTGGGAGAAAACTTATCCATGTTAAATGGAGTTAGTATCCCAAAGGCCAAGTGTCCAATTCTTATGAAGAATGGGAACACTAAGAATAGATATGGATCTAACATGTATGCAATCATCCCATTATCTTGCATGTATGGAAATGGCAGGAGGTATAATTAAATGATGATATATCATATGTTGAAGGACCTGTGATGATCCTTGAAAAAACAATTAAAAAGTTGAAAAAGAAAGGCATATGTCTTGTGAAAGTTCTCTGGCATCATCGTGGCATTGAAGAAGCTATGTGGGAGCTAGAGGAAGAGATGAGGAGGAAATACCCTTCTCTTTTCTCTTGATGATTTCGGGGACGAAATCCCTATTAGGGGTGGATAATTTGTAACATCCCTAACCTGGGTTAGGCTGAAACCCTAGATGTTTTGTTCAATAAAGTTAATTATATGCTTGCTCTTATCTCTTGAAAAGTAGTTAAGGCTCAAGAGGAACTTATGTTTCAATTTCAGTTCTTTTTGAATAATGTTGAAACAATGTTTTGCCTGTTTTGGACTAAAGTGCAAATTACCCAAGTTGAGGGGTTAACTTGAAAATGTTATATGATAAATGTTCCTCAAGTGTTGAAGCATCATAAGAATGAGAATGATGCAGAGGTATGGCTTGTGGAAGCCTGAGTACCAAGAAAGAACTTGTTGAGCAATGTTTGTGCATTTAAACCTAGTTTTGGTGTAATGTGCAAATTACCCAAAACCTAGGGTTCAATATGAAAAATACCACCTCTAGAGAGTCCCTAATGTTTCTTGGTATCAAATAGAGACAATAAAATCAGAGGGGTGTCTCATTTGAATCTCTTTGGAAGAGAGAGAATCTTGATACTAAAATAACCAAGATTTAAGCATAATTGAAACCCTAATTCAATTTAATGCAAAAATAAATATTTTAATTGAAGTGCCCTTCAACCAAAAATGAGATGGTTGAATTTGTATAAGTGTTAACGTCCTTGTGCCTTGAAAAGGCCACGAAATATATAAAGTGAGTGGAGAGCCCACTCACATTAGTTAAAGGAAAAGTAATATCCACTCAATTTTGGATATTATTATTATATTGATTAAGGTGCTTAATTGACTTTCTTTTAGTTCATGGATAATGAAGAGGAATTACAAGGTGGGTGAGATGGATTCGTTTTCAAGGGATTGAGGGGAGTATGTGGCACCAATTTTGGGAGTTAAAAGATTTTTATACCACTTTCTCTCTCATGAAATTTCCTTTACATATATCCCATTTTTCACCCACATGAAAGACTCCTTTTGACCCTTCTTTCTTTCCTTGCTTTGGCCATGCACAAAGGAGCTTAGGAGAAACAGGAGGACGTGCCCCAACCTGTAGGTAAGCTTCATAGTCATATTCAACCTTGATTTCATGGTGAAAATCGAAATTCAATGTTGAATTTCTTCTTTTCTTCATTCAATCTTCAACCTTAGCCATTCATTATACTCAAAGACTTGAGGATGAGACTTGGGAGGTTCAAAAAGCTTCATTCACCATTGAATACGTGGAGCTTGAAGCTTGGATTCAATCTTGAAGGCGGGTCATATAACTTGAACCCTTAAATATCATTATTTCTTGCAGTTTATTCACTATGTGTTGAACCTTTCTTCTTTCTTGATTTCCTTTTGATTAATTGTTGAAATCACCATAAGAATCACAAATGATTTTGAAGGTTTGAAGCTTGAAGATGATGATGTCATCTTAAGAACACACCTCAATAAAAGAAGGGGCAATCAGTTTTCAAAACCGATTGAGTTAATTCGGTTTCAAAACCGAATGAGTTGATTCAGTTTCAAGACCGAATGGGTAGTTGAACCCAAGACTGAATGGGTATTTTACTTCAAACTGAATGGGTAATTAAGTACAAGACCAAATGGGTAATTAACTACAAGATCAAATGGGTAATTGAGTTCAAAACCGAATGGGTAATTGATCTCAAGATCGAATGGATAAATTGAACTTCAAAACCGTTTGAGGTTATTTGTTGATGTGAAAGATGGAGATCCAATGGCTCAAATTGATTTAATTATAATGTATTCTATAATGGATGATCCATGGATTGTAAACCCAAATTGATTGATTGAACAATTTCTAATTGAATTGGATCAATTTCTTGGTTGATGATCCAAATGGTCTCAAGACCATTTGGAGGCAAACAGTATCAACACCATTTGGAGGTTAATGGTTGATTGTGGTGGATGGTTAAGAACCAAGGGCTACAATCTGATGTACTTTCAATAATTCAATTGATGGATGGTTCAATGAGTACAAACCCTAAATCAATTTAATGTTGGAAACCCTAGTTGATCCAATCGGATTCAAGGTGGTTTGGACCAAATAGTCTTGAGACTGTTTGAGTCCAAACGGTCTTGAGACCATTTGGGATCAAATGGTCCTCAGACCATTTGGAGGGAAAAGATCTCAAACCATTTGATGTTCATTCAGTTTCAATTGTGCAAACGGTTTCAAAACCGATTAAAGGAGTTAGGGCAACACCGATTGGAGGTCAAGCACCTTAAGACCGTATGGAGATACAATTGAACCAAGACCGTTTAAGGTCTAATGGTCTTCAAGACCGATTGAAGGTCAAAATACTTCAAGACCGTTTGAAGGTCTAATACCTCAAAACTGAAGGTTTAATTGAATTAAATCTTGTAAGTACAATCAACCCCATGATTGTTGATGATGTTTATCAAAAGTAATTACAATGGTTTTACTTTCAAGGTACTTAAGTGAGTAGTACCTTTTGAGTGGTTAATCTTTGATGCTTATGGAAGCAATGCCTCAATACACTATGCTAACCCTAAATATATACACTTGAATGAAGGGTTAACCTAATTTAATCAAGTTGAAGTGATTAATATCCTATAGAGGATGCGATAGAGAGAAATCCATACATGAATAATAATCATGTAATGGTTAAACCTCCACACTCTCAACATGAATAAAATATGTAATTAGGGTATGATTCTTGATAAAGAGATCATGAAACCCTAATTGAGAAGGTTGACGAGCCATAACCCTAATTTAGGGTAATGCTAGGTGTAACCCTAATCTAGGGTAATGATGTAACCCTAATCTAGGGTGATGATATAAGAAATCCCAATTTAGGGTAATATAATGAAAAACCCTAATTTAAGAGGATGCTTCATGAAACCCTAATTTCAGATAACGTTACATGTAACCCTAATTAAGGATGATGTCATGTGAAACCCTAATTAAGGATGATGTCATGTGAAACCCTAATGTAGAGATGTGATGTGTGAAACTCTAAATAAGGGTGATGTCATGTGAAACCCTAATACAGAGATGTGATGTGAACTCTAATCCTAGGGTGATGCTATATAATGCTATATGAAACCCTAATATGAAATCCTAACCCTGATATAGGGTAAAGGTATGTGAAGCCCTAATCTTGGGTTATAATGCATGAAACCCTAATGTTGGGCAATATGATGATAAACCATAACCCTAATTTGGGTAATGGGATGAGTATTCCTAATTGACATGAATTGGGAAATCCTAACCCTAATGAAGGGAATAGTGATGGTACTCTTACATTGCATAATGCAGATATGTAATTGATATAACTGTTATCCTGTGTACTAATCATGCAGGTATCATGAGATGTTGAATATAGCCAGGTATGATCTATGATGTTTTATTATTGAAATTGTTTTATGGGCCTTGTGAGACATAATATGCTTTGTTGCCTAGTAAGAGGTAAAAAGAAATTAAATGGGATTTAAGAGCCATGTGAGATGCATGTATTATAAGTATCATGTTAACCTTGTTCAGATGACCTGAAGGTATTAATTACATGATAAGTGGTAACAAGTGTTCTTTGATGAACCAAGGGTTTGAATACCAATATTCCATAATCATGATGATGAGATGTTAAGGGATGAGTATGCCCCTGATGTGACAAGGGATTGAGATCCCAATATTTTATAATGCTTTGAAAAGTACTTGATAGAAGTATTACATATTCTGAGTAGCAATTGTTATAATGATTTATGTTTGAAAACCTGACTGATGCTAAAAGAATATGGTAATGTACTTAATTAATCAAGTGAAATATTATCATGTAGAGCCCTGACCATAGATCCATCATCGTCAGTAGTTTGATTATGGTGAAATAGGTTTTCCTATGGGAACTCCTGGAGGGCATACTGTTGAGTATGTGGGGGTTATGGGCACGAATATCCTTACACCCTAATGGAGGAATTTGTGTGAGATAAACATTAAATCTCTCAATCCTTCATTATATATGTCGATATGGATGTATCACTAATCTCCTGATACTGGGATGGATGTAACCCAAATCTCCCGATAATGATAATATCAAATCGATGTAAGATAAAAATGAAATCTCTCGATTACGAAGAGAGTACAGCCGCCACTGTAACTCTATAGCGAAGTTGCCAGGATACCTTAGAAAGCTATTTAGCAGAGACACAAGATGTCCTGCATTTTGTCCTCACATTGACTGAGGAAGATGAGGTCATGGGAATCTGGCTCTTCCATTGACCTATGTATGGTACCGATTTTTATTTTGCAATGGTCGGTTGGAGTATGAGCGGTATACCTCATCTCCTCAAGGCTTAAGTATTATTGTAAAATGTAATCAACCATGTAGCTTATTTGCTTAAGTTTGAAATACGAGAATCACTGGTTGATGTTACCTTGCTTAGTATGTTTTAAATGGATAAATGTTATACATGTTCTCCATATTCCTTATTTGATAAATGACATACTGCTTTATCAAGTTATAAGATGAAATGCTTTGAATAAGAACATTGCTCTAATATACTTAGACAATTAATTTATCTATTGTTGAATACTTATGATTCCTCTTCTCAGCTTTATTCCATTAATTTGCAATAATAATATTTTTGGCAGAGAGTTATATCTCTCGCTGGGACAATTTTCAATTGTCTCACCCCCGTGGGATCCAACTTTTTAGGTAAATGTACAAGAAGTAGAAACCCTACAGTAGGGGAAGAGCAGCAGCAGTAGCAACAGGGACAACAATGATATCTTAGGTGGAGGTACTGGCTGTCATGTTTTGTATAGAGAGTCCTATGTGTCATCACTGTACTCTCAGGTCCTTGGAGTTAGTAGTTAGTACCTTTAATAAATCAATCTGAGATTTTGGCTTGATTCCTCGAGGTTCTTATATTGTCTGTGTATAGTTATGACAAGGCAGTCAATGCTTGTAATCCTTGAGACGAGACGGTACATGATATGTACTTATGAACCAAGATGTAAATAAGATACTTTAGTTCCTAATAAAAGAGTTTTCCTATGTTTGGATGTCTTTATAAATGGTTTTAATTTTTAGTGATTTTCAATAATTCCATTTTTTATGTTCGCTTCTTCTTAATTAATAACATTTTGTATGATTGGTGTCTCACAAAGAGCTTGATAAGTACTTGAGAAGTACTAGTTCTATGGAAATAAGGAAGGGTTCACTGTAAAGAGTTACACTGATGCGAACTTCTGAAAAGGACAAAAAATTAATCACAATATATATATATATATATATATATATATATATATATATATGGGATATATAAAAGTGAATGTTTGTTGATAAATGGAAACATTCCAATAAAGACATTTAAAAGGAAAACCCGAGTATCCGTGTGTTAGATAACATCATTGGATACTATATGGATCTAGAAGTTCATAGAGATGAACTTATAGATATTCCGGTAATTGATGACAAGTAAGGAGTGCTTGGTCATGCAATGTGGCTAAAGGTTAGCAAAGGAATTCTAGATCGCATATTATGGCAACTCCATCTCATACGCGTGACGTATAGCGAAGAGATGAGAGACATGTAGTTAATACCAACTTTGGCAAGGTGTTGCCATAACTCACTATGTTATAACTAGAGCACAGTAACATGTGGGACATGTTTGAAGATCTCTAAGAATATGATTCAAGGGTGATTGGCTCGCAGTGCAAGTGGGAGTCTGTTGGTATGTATGCCATGAGAGCCAGTCATGGGATGATTGGTGGGATACATTAAGATTGATTGGATAAGCATCAAAGGCAAGATTCCAATTCTTTCTAGTTCAGTCATATGAGATAATGATAGAATGGATTGAATGTCTAGAGAATGGCAGTACTCAATGATGTATGCTTTCAGGTTGAGGACCTGAACGATGAGATCATACAGATGCTAAGAGTTTATACATTCTTATTATGTCCCTAGTCGGATGTCATTATGGAAGGTAGATAGACAACAATGACACACAAGTCTAGATTGTGGTGTTAGTTGATGACAAAATCTCATTAGTCATGATATTGAGATATCAAACCAAACACATAGGTACTTGTTAGAGAACAAGTGTACCAGACAGACCCACCACGAGTTTGACACATGGAACCATGACATCGTAGTCACAATCAGTTCTCACAATGATGGTGGTGGGTGTGATTCTTTGACCTAAAATCACTACACTCAACACATGTCGTTGGGTACACTTTGACATCATCAAACATAGTCCTGAAACATGGGTTGTTATAAAGGTGATGATTGGGTGGCTTTGACACATGGGGCTTTTGAGGGGTAAGTGATAGATATGGGATTTGTCCCTCCTGAGGGAGTTTGATATTCATGGCCACTTGATGAGTAGGATTGAGATAGGCATGCGCATACATGTGTGAATCAGTATGTGATATTGATGTCATACATATCTCCTCCAATCTACTATGAGATCAAGAAAGTGAATGAATGTTGACAGGATGACTGTTCCATGCCTTGAGTTCATTCGGGATATCAGTGACAAAGGAATTATACATTTACTATAACACCATTCATGGATTGTAGGATTGAAAGTTGTTCTCCAACTTTCCTTTTCACTTGGGTAGCACTGATGTGCGACTAGGCACCACTCTTTGCTTGTGAAGTGATAAGTGTTATGGAATTTCACTACCAACGAGAAATGGGCCTGCAGGGTCACACACATAGGATTTAACTTGGAAGAGGAGTTTATCCAAAAATGATGTTTAGATTGATTACTAAAGGAGTTTAGTAGTTCAATTAAACACTTAATCAATTGATAGCTCAGTATCGTAGTGTTCAAGTTGTTGGACCGATTGATTAGAGTATCAGATTGATTGAAACTGCAATTGACTGATTCTACGCAATCTGCACTCCCAACTGATCGACTCATGTGATGAACTGATCGGCTCAGGATGGTGAAACAACTGACTCATGTGATGAACCGATCGGCTTAGGACATGTTGAGATGACCGATTCAAGGGTTGAACCGGTCGACTCAACTGGTCCAACCGAGCAAGTTGGGAAAGTCAGGTTGGTAAGAAATTTCTCTTCATTTTACTTGTCCAATTTGATTGGAACAAGGATTGGTATTTGGATCAATTCAAATAAGAAGAAGAAAAGTCAATCGAGAACTGACTAGGGAAGTGAGTCGATTAGTTCAGAAGTGAACTAATCGTCTCAGGTATCCCAACCGACTGGTTTAGGTGTGAACTGATCGGCTCAGGTCCCCAATCGATCAGTTCACACTTGAAACGATCAGTTCAGTTGGTGCAGTTGGTTGTTTTGTGGAAAACCTCAAACCCTTCTACTCTTGCTTTAGTCCCACATTGCCCGGGGTAGAGAACCCTATCCCATGACCCTCCTATATATATAGGGGTATTGGGGGTTTCTCAAGTATAACTTAGAACACCAGTTGCTCTGCAAAATTGTCATTCTCTCTGGTTGTAGTAATCGAGAGAGCCTGAGCAAGTGCTACCCGATTAGGGAGGCACAATAAGGGAAAGACAATTGCAGAAAGGAAACTGGTTGTAGGAGAGTGTGTCGGTGACTAGTACGCCGACAGGAGGGTACGACTCCTTCCGATGCATTGTGCGACAAGGCGATCGGAGTTCCAGGTGGTCTGTGTGGACTACTTCAGAGGTGGGAGACTTCTACTGCTCAGAGGACAACTGTCAATCCTAAAAGTCTTGGTGAGACCAGGAGATGCATAGACACCATCCAAGACCAGAGGTGAAGACCACACTAGCTGTGAGGTAATGTCGTCGAGTAAGACTTGGAACAAGGTATGCCTCTACAAACCATCCTTCCTACTGTATAGACATTGATGTGATTCCTTTATTCTGGGTTTGGAGATAAGAATTTTTTTTGTTTCCTCTGCCTTCTCTGTCTCACCTAAAACCCAACATTGAGTCTGTAGATCAGAGTAGTGTAGCAGAAGCAATATAGGTCTTGTAGTTCCAAGTGGATGACAGAATGTATCCCTAGTATTTCTTTGGAAGGGACATGTTGTGGTTTGAAAATGGTATGGTAAACTTCTAGGTTTGAGAACCTTATCATACAATGATATATGTTGAGGAGGTAATACATAAGAAAGAGTTGACACCTGAATTGGATAAGTATGTATAGTTCTTCTATGGCTAAGAAAGTATCACCTGGCATAGGGTTGACTCTACAACCAATAATGGAAAGGATAACTTGAGTATGTGTCCTGTGCAACAGATCCTGTGTTGACCTTGGATGGAATAACAATATGTTGGTCAAGTCTTATGACAACATCCTGACATCAAGTGGCTATGTGAAAGTTTGAAGGTGCAACACATGAGTAATATCCATCTCCTTTCACCTGGGATTTCGGGGGCAAAATCCTTGTTCGGGGTTTATGACTCGCACAGACCATGACCTGGGTTTTGGGCTAACCCTATTTGTTTTGCTTAAGTAATTTAGTTAGAACATCAATCTAATCCTTTGAGGTGTTTTGTTATCATGTGACACATTTATGTTTCAAGTTTGGCTCTGTTGGAATGTGTTTGAGCAATGTTTGTTTATTTTGGACCAGAGTGTAATTTACCCAAGATGAGGGGTTATCTTGCAATATGTCACATGATGAGTGTGACCTTAGTTCTTTAGAATCATAAGTGAGAGAATGATGTTATAGGGCTCCTTGTGGAAAGCTTGAGTTCCAAGTTGAGCTTGTATGGATGATGCTTATGCTTTATGTGCTAGTTTTGGTGTAAATTGCAATTTTCCAAAAGTGAAGGGTTAACATGCAATTTACCATCTCTAGAGTGTTCCTTATCTCTCTTAGTATCATCTAGAGGAGTGAGAGATATGGATTCCTTGTTTGGGTCTTAGTTGTGTGGTAACATCTTTGGTGATGTTTAGAACACATGAGTGAGATGTGTTTTGCTCTTAGAGGTGTTATCTCAGGTTAGAGGACCTTGGAGAGTCTTCCTATTGGTTTGTGGGTGTTTAGGGTTATGCCCTATGAGTTTGTGAGTGTGTGGGGTTATTCCCCATTAGTTTGCGAAGTGTGTAGGGTTTTGGCATATCAGGCATGACCTTGGAAGGAGAGCAAGAGCGTGAGATCTAGCATAGATCTTATCATCATGTCTTGCATGGTGTTGCATGTGGCCTTTTTTTTAGGAAAAGTGTCACCTAAGCTCCTAAGTTGATGACACCTCTCCTTCGATCTCTCTTTCTTCCCTCAAGTATATAACCCCCGCCTCCTTCACACAAGTAAACCGTTTCGTCCATTCTTTTTCCTCTCCTCTTGGCGGACAAGCTTGGGAGCTATGGAGCTAGAGGAAGTCCCCATGGAGCTTGGGAGGTTTAGTTCATTGCTCATGGTGATTCATTGTTCAACTTCCGTCTTGGTGAGTTATTTTTCTTTGATGGCCATTTCATTGAGCTCTCTTCTTCATCTTCTTCTTCTTCCTCTCTCGGCCATGGATCATACCTTGGATAAAGGATGATTAACTTTCTTCTTGAGCTATCATAACCTTGGCACCTTCTTCTTTCTTAAGGTGATGTTGAGGTCAAGTTGGGACTCTTGATGGACTATCCTCCACCTTGAGAACGTGTGCTTTAGAGCTTTGATCATGGAGCTTGAATCCTTGATGGAGACCTTCTTAAGGTGGGTTATATAACTCTTAGCCTTCTTTGTTATTTTCACTCTTTCATGTGTTTATGTTATTCCTCATCTTTAGATCATGTATCTCATATATGTTAGTTTCTGATGATCTTTAGAACTATTTTGATGAAGGAATTTTGTTTAATTGATATCCATGTCTTACACCTTCTTGACATGATAGTAGATGGGCTAGTGTCGATATTCCTAAGGTTGAAGATGACCAAGTTAACACACACATGCACTAAGTTCTGAGTTGTTGTCATGATTTGTAATGTCCAAACTGATACTTCATGTGGCAAGTCGTCATGACTTGGGGATGCTTAACCAATATGCCTTGATGGGTGCTAACTAATCATGCCCTAGAGGTGCTTAGACCGATATGATTCCTAAAGTGATATGCTTTGATGATTTTAACCCGTCATGACCATGAGGGTACCTTGTGAACTAGTATGTTGAGTGCCAAATTGTGACAACCTTGGTTGCATAAGAGGTTGACACACCTTCATGTAGGGTTGTCTGATACACCTTAAGGAAGTGAACTGTGATACCTTGCTAGAACCCTAACCCTAACAACCTGTCACACCTTCAAGTGGAGTTTCCCGTCATCCCATTCAAGTAGATTTCCTGATACACCTCTTATGTGGTTAATCTGACACCTCAAATGTAGCTAACCCATCACACATTCTATGTAGTTAACCCGACATGCTTGGACTAGATGGTCTAAACCGATACACCACAAGATGGTCTAAACCGATACCCTTGGATGAGCTCACCAGACACACCTAGATGTGCTAACCCGAGACACCATGATGTGGTCAACCCGACACATGTAGATTGGGTAAAACTGATATCACATGATGAGGGTTGAAGGGTATGCTCGAATACCCAATGATGTACACATTTGAGCAATGCATAATATAGAACTGTGTTGTTTTGGATAATATACCATCAATCTTATTTTCTTCACCTAAACCTAGTGCACCATAGGATGATGTTACTATGAGCGGTCCATCCTTAATTAAATAACTTAGCCATAAACTCTCCAATAATGTGGGAAGTAATGGATGTAGGGTTCAATGGTTGAATATCCATATGATAACCTTAATCATGGAAGAGTATGACCCATGTGCTCATCTTAATGAAAGTTTATAATCCATGACAAGTGCCTACTATATTTCTCTTTTTTTATAATCTTAACCTGTGAAGTAAGGCCAATGACAAAACTATGTGAATATATATGATGGTGATAATAAGACTTGTTGGAATAAACAAGTCTAATGATATAATAAGTGCCTTGTGGATAGTTTGAAGTGAAACCCTCTAGTTATGTAATCTAAGGTTTGACTTCCCTTAGTGTGACATGTGGTTAATGATTTGTAAGAAGTAATAATGTATGGGTCACAAAATGATGAACCATTATGTATGGTGCATGATCAACATGTTTATATCATGAAGGGTTGTAATACATATGTACATGTATGCTATGATGATACCTAGTGCCGATGACACAATAATCTATGCATATTTAACAAATGTTGTTCAAACCTAAATTAGTTTCATGAAAGTGGGAATTAGTGTGAATAGGGTTTGGTGATGCAACCATGATGTAAAATCCTAATCGGCTACACATAAAGAGTATTGACCCTAATTCTAAGGGCATGTCATATTATTGAATGTGTGTGAATAGAGAGCATGATGTCGTGACACCCATTGTCACACAAAGTGAGAATTACTCAAAACTTAAACCACACTCAACCATAAACAGTAGAACACCAAAAATCACAGGAAATTAAAACTGATTTGGAACAAGCACCATGAGTTGAGATTTATTACACAAGAACCAATACTTGCATTTCATTACATATATTCAAGGTTCTACATTATAACATTCTAATCAAACGGTTACATAAGATAACAGTTCCACATGTATATACATACTACCAGAGGCATACAAGCCAGAAATCACATATCAATCATCATGTCTACAAAGCACATCGAGAACACCCCCAAGGACCTGAGAGTACAGGTACGACACATATGACTCTATTACTAGACACTTTTCATATACCGTGATCCACCAGGTGTAGTTTTCTTCTCGTATTATCCCCATCCATGTGATCTTTAACTTGGCATGTACGTCCACCTAAAATGATGTTTAACCAACGGGGTGAGACACAAAGTCCCAGCGAGAGATACAACTCTCTGCCAACTTTGTTATTATCATAGATAACTAAGCAGGTAGATTAACATACTAAGCAGATTGTATAGAATTATCTAAATGATATATATCTCAGGGATGAAATAAATATAGTAGTGACTTGCACTTGTAAACGATCAATAGAACAATTAAAAATTAAAAATTAAAAATTAATATGAATAACATTTATGATTGTTATAAACTAATAGTATAAAAAAAAGTAAGGCTTCATCCATTGTTTCTGTGTTTGATTCTATACATGTACTCTATTTGACTAATTACGTACTTATTATGCCATGACGATTTGCATTGTACCATCCAAATTGAAGCAACCACTGCTAAGTCAAAATCGATACCATACAAAGTCTAGTGGAAGAGCCAAAATGCACGACCTCACCTTCCTTGGTCAATACAAGTGAACATGCAATGACATCATGAGTCAACTTCTTCTAACGACATATAGTCCAGCTATGTGAACCTAGACCACCTTGGTAAAAGTCACAATGCTAATGAAATTGAGCTACAACCCACATGCACACTCTATTCTAGGGTATGGGACGCATCCAATCCTGCCTCACATATCAATGAGCTATGTCCCGTAGGCACACTCTATTCTAGGGTATGGCCCACAACCAATCTTGTGTCACATATCAATGAGCTACGACCCAAAGCCGTACTCTATTCAATGGTATGGCTCACATCCAATCTTGTGTCACATCCTTAGGCATGAAATGAGGCTCATGCATGGGCACATTCACCCTCAATTACGTGATATTAGGGTACCAATCTGTCCCCGCGTACTCAACATTATGTGCTACGAGTTTCCCATAGAAGTTACTCACTTCACTATCCAGCAAATACTGACACTGAATGGATCTATGGCCTAGGGCAAGCTGCATGATTAAATTCCACTTGATTAATTAGACCAATTAAAGTGTCTTTTAGCATCAATCAAGTTACAACATTCAAACAACAAACCAATCCTTCAAAAGAAAGGGCATAGTATTACAACAACATATATACTCGTTTAAGTTGATTCTCATCATCTCATAACACTATATCACTGTCAGACACAAGGCTACTGTATCACTTCTAGCCACAAGGTTATTGTATCCTTGCAAACCACAAGGCTATCATCATCATCATATTATCCTGGGACATCAATCCATAATTCCAATATTAGAGGTTATCACCTCAACCAGACACTAAGCCTTTATTATGTCCTAAGACCCATCAAATCACACTTATGATTCATGGTTATCTCATGATGCCTCATTGAGCATATATGTATTACTAATTCACATCACTCATGCCACATCACATGTACTTACCATAGAAACCATTAGCCATTATTTTTAGAGAGAGAAGATATTAAAACACCTTAATCACCTTTAACAAAAGCAAGCAAAGCATCATAAGATCTCTAATCTAGGATTAGGTTTCATTTTGATTCCACATAAGGTTCTCAATCATTATTCCATCTCAAATCACTGACTTTCATTACCTCCCACCAATTGAGTGTATAAGTATGCACATTCACATATTTTTTTGGGGGGCTAGCTAACTAGTTACATCGTTAATCTACATGAAAGAAAGATGGAAAGAGCTTGAGGTCCTCTAAGTAAAGATGGTTGGCCTGGGTTGGACATTCATTCCACATCAAGGTTGAGGACGACTGCTTCAAACAAATCTTGGCCAGAGCATCAGTCAATTTGTTTTGTTCTCTTTGCTGATAAAAGATCTGTATGTTGTCCAGGTTCTGCAGGGCTTCCGTGATCTTACTGGTGACCAAAATGTACTTATCCGGAGGCTTCTTGGTTTGGGTAGTCCATTGCACAACATTCCATGAATCAGAGATGATCAAACCTTCAGAAAAACCATGAAGAGCAGCTAGTCTAACTTCTAAAAGGATGGATTTCAATTCCCCTTCCATAGAGTCAGATCTGGGGTACAGATTGGCGCATCCAGTTAACCAGCTACCTTGGCTATCTCTAGCAATGGCACAGGAGCTCATGGTCTTTGATGTTCTTGAGAGAGCCGCGTCCACATGGATGATGGCAGCTGAAGGACCTAGCAACATAGGATGAGGAGGTGTGATTTCTTCAGAGCAACTGGTATTAGGCAAACTGTCATTGGAATTGTCACACGTCGTCTGTGAGGAGGGCCAAAAGGCTTGAATGATAGAGGAGGTGTCAGCTAGGCATTGAAGGGCCAAGATACGGGAAAGGGTCTTCCTGTCTTCAAAGATGAAGAGGTTCTGATTCTTCCAAATCCTCCAGCAAGTGACAGCGAATTTGATATCCCAGTGCACGTGCTCATGCATATTCTTGAGGTTGTAGGAGAACCACTCATGAACATCCTAGCTTTGAAAGAAGTTATGTGATGTTGGAGGTAACAATAAGGTCCAGGTATGCTTCGCATCTTGACAGTCCCTTATGGCGTGAAGGCAATCCTCTTCTGCCGTGTTACAGCTGGAACAATTGGGGTTGTCGGTAAGGTGTTTGAGAACTCTCATGGAATTAGTGAGGAGTCGGCCATGTAGAAGGAGCCAGAGATGGAGCTTGATCCGATGAGGTAGTTTCAGGTTCCAGATAATCTTGAATAACGGGAGATCCATATCCTCGGTCATGGTGATAGCTGTGTAAGCAGAGCTTGATGAGAAGGTGCCATGTGGAGTGAGTTTCCAGATGCGTTTGTCGGAGCCGAGAGACAAATTGGGGGTAGGCATAGCCAGAATAGTATTGGCGTTGTTAGTGACGAACCAGTAGTTGATGAAGTCCTCGTCCCAACATCCATCTTCCTTAACCAGGCTAGAGACCTTGAGATCGAGCAGGTCCTCCGGTATGGTCAGCTCGGATTTGAGCACAGGCTTCAGACCATCGCCCAACCATTCATCTGACCAGACGGAGATGTCAAGGCCAGAGATGGCTATGCGTCTGGAGTTTCCCAGCAGAAAAGGTGTTAAGATCTTAATGCTACGCCAGAGGTGGGAGCCATTGGGGCTCGGTTGTCCTCTACTCAGGTATTTCCCTATCATGAGCTCAACCCAGGGAGTGCGTTGTTTCTGGAGGAAAGCCCAGGCCATCTTCATTAGAAGAGAGAGATTGAACTCCTTGGAACGTTTGATAGCTAGACCTCCATGAGATTTCGATTTAGTAACCTGCTTCCAAGCCACGAGATTGAGACGCTTATTGGAGTTCCCATTCCAATGAAATTTCGGATAAGCTGATCGATCTTGTCACAGGTGGACGACGGTAGCTGGACAGATTGCATCACATAACAAGCTTGCAATTGCAAGACCGGTCTAGCTAAGGTGGTTCTCCCTTTAAGAGAAAGAAGTTTGTTCTACCATTGGTTTATTTGAGTGTGAGCCTTCTCGATGAGAGTAAGGAACAAGTCCTTGCTTTTCCTTTTGTGAACAATAGGAACACCTAGATGTCATCCCAGGTTGTTTGTCTCCTGTATACCTATCTTCCTGCAGATCGAGGTTCTGAGACTTCAAGGTGTGTTGTATGAGAAAAACAAGGTGGACTTCTCATGTGATAGAAATAAGCCAGAGGCTTCACTGAATCTTTTAAGGCAGGCTTTGATGACCTTGACCTTGGCTTATTTCTATCATACTTTCTATTCACACACATTTAATACTATGACCTATTCTTAGAATTAGGGTCAAAGCTCTTCACATAGAACTTATTAGGGTTTTACTTCATGGTTACACCACCAAACCCTAATCATGTGATATCAGTTTCACCTTATCCACTTATGTTGGCTTGACTACATCATGGTGTGTCAGGTTAGCTCATCCAAGGTATTGGTTTGGACTACCAAGAGGTGTATCAGTTTAGACCACCTTGTCCAAGCATGTCGGGTTGACTACACATAAGGGGTGAAGTTTTAGATACACTTGAGGTATCAAATTATCCACACAAGGAATGTATCGGTTTATCTCCTTGAGAGTTTATGGGGAACCCCTTTTTGAAGGTGTGACGGGCATCATCTCTCTAAGGTGTGACTAGCAACGCATGGTGTGTCAGGCATCACCTAGTGTGACAGGTTGCTTAGGGTTAGGGTTTGGCTAGGTGTCATAGGTTAGGGTATATCAGGCAGGATCACCCAAAGGGTGTGTCGGCCTCCACCCAACCAAGGTGTCATGGTTATCCCTCAACAAAGACAAACCCCACTAGGTACATCCATAGCCATGACGTCTAACACCCTCTTGGATTAGCAATACATTTCGATTAGGCATCATATCAATTCAGGCAGTCTTAGGTTACGACGGTTTACCTTCTTCAAGGTCTATCCACCATATTGGTTTAACATCCACAAGGCAAGCTAACCTTCTCATCCCATGACAACCTAAGCAACCACAAGACATGTTGGCCTAGACATCCCAAGTCATGACGACCTGTCACATGGTGTGTCGTCTTGTTTTAGCATAAGTCATGACGACCCCACACACCACCATGTGTCAACCTAGTCATCTTCAACCTTAGGAGACTTGTATACTAGTACACATATTATCATGGCAAGAAGGTGCAAGACATGGGCAACAATGAAATGAAACTCCATCTTCAAAATAGATCTCCAACTACCCAAAACTACTCACGTGTCAGAGATAAAGAAAATAGAGATGAAGAACAACATAGCATATGAAGAGTGATAATAAAAAAGGAGGTTAAAGTAATATAACCCACCTTAAGAAGGTCTTCATCAAGATTCCAAGATTCCATGATCAAAGCTCCAAAGCACATGTTCCTTAACTTGAAGATGATCCATCAAGAGTCCTAACTCGACCTCAACATCACCTCATGAAAGAAGGAGAAGAAGAAGCCATGGTTATGGTAGTTCAAGAAGAAAGATAAGAAGGAGAGAGAGAATCGCGTCCCAAACAACCTTCATCCAAGGTATGATCCATGGCTGAGAGTGGAAGAAGAAGATGAAGAAGATAGCTTAAAGGAATGGTCATCAAAGAAACATAACTGACCAACATGGACGTTGAACAAGAAATCACCATGAGCAAGGAACTCGACCTCCCAAGCTCCATTGGGCTTCCTATATCTACTCAAGCTTCCAATATCATCCACTAAGAGGAGAAGAGAAAGATTGGATGAAAGGGTTTACTTTCGTGAAGGAGGAGGGGGTTATATACTTGAGGGAAGAAAGTGAAATCAAAGGAGAGGTGTCATCACCTTAGCTAACACTTGTCCACAAAGAAGGGACACATGCAACACCATGCAAGATGTGGTCATAATATCTAGGATAGATCTCATACTCTAGGTATCCTTCCAAAATCATGGCCGATATGCCAAAACTCTACACCCTTCACAAACCAATATGGCAAAACCCAACATACTGACAAACCGATAGAGCATACTCCATACACCCACAAACTGATAGGCACAAACCAACAAACTCACAAACTGATAGAGAACCACCCTACACACTTCAAAAATCAATAGGGTACAACCCTACAAACCCACAAATTGATAGGCAGCCTCTCCAAGGTTCTCTAACCTGAGATGTCCCATCTAAGTGAAGGCACATCTCATACAGGTGCTCCATACACCACTAAAGATGTTACCATACAAAAAAGATTCAAACAAGTTACCCACCTATCCCTCTCTCCTCTATATGATTTTAAGAGAGGGAATGAACACTCTAGAATTGGTATATTGCATAATAACTCTTCACTTTGGGTAATTTGTAATTTACACCAACACTAGCACATAAAGCACATACATCAACCATACAAGCTCAACTTGGAACATAGGCTTCCAAAAGGAGCCTCATATCATCATTATCTCTCTTATAATGCTAAAGAACCAAGGGAACACTCTTCATGTTACATATTGCATGATAACCCCTCATTTTGGGTAAATTGCACTTTGGTCCAAAGCAGACAAACATTGCTCAAACAACATTCAAACAGAACCAAACTTGAAACATAAGAATGTCACATGATAACAAAACACCTCAAAGGATTAGATCAAAATTCTGAGAAACTCACTTAAGAAAAACAAATAGGGTTAGCCCAAAACTTGGTCAGGGTCCTTACAAGTGATAAACCTCTAGCGAGGATTTTGCCCCTTAAATCCCAAGCAAAAGAATATGGATACTACTCATGCATCATACCTTCAAACTTTAACACAGTTCCTTGATGTTAGGGTGATGTCACAAAACTTGAACAACATACTATTCTTTCATCCACGATCAGAACATGATCTGTTGCACATGACACATACTCAACTTATCATTTTCATAATTGGCTACAGAGTCAACCCTATGCTAGGTGATACATACTTATCCAACTCAGGCGTAAAATCTTTCTTATGTATCACCTCTTCAACTTATAAGTCCACATAATAAGATTCTTGATTCTGGGAATCTACCATGCTTCTGTTGTGCTACTCTAATCTGCTGACTCAACATTAGTCTTACTTCTCGCAACTATCATACCAGCATACTCATTCTCAGGTGTACATCCTCCTATCATAAGAAGAGGCCACTTATCCAAGGAAAACTATATTTAAGGTAACTCAAGATATTATATGTCACCTTATCTGATCTAGATAGGGGGTAGAAACCCTATTTATCCCTCTATGGCCAAAGCACGGTCTTTTTGGAATCTTTCTTAGTTACAAGACTGATAGGGGTACTCCAAGGGATTATACTTGGCTTGATGAACTTTACCCAAGAAAATCATGCAACTGTGTCTTCGACATATGCATCCTTGTCGATGTTACATTGATATAGAGCATAAACCCCTAACATGTGACATCCATACTATAGGTTTAACATCTATAACCAGATTGATCCCAAAGTTAACCCTATCAGATAGCCAAATAATCATTCTTAAAGCAACATGTTCTCACTCTACCATACAACTGGAACCATTTGGGTTCTAGGATCCTTACCTTGGTACCCATCACATGTGTTAGAAACACATCACAATCCTCAGCACATCCATCCTCTACTACTATAGCCAAGCCTAAACATATCAAAAGGGTCTTTCTTCCACCTTGAGACATCTCTTGTCATAGATATCCCTATCTTGGAACAAAAACCAATACTACTTGATACTTACTAGAATATTTGTCTTAATATCACTTCTAAACTATACTCATTAAGTGACATAAGGCCCACTTGACTACCACATCCTTGAAAGTTTAGAACACAAGGGACCATATTCCTCTTATTACTACATCATTACCCAAAGTTGCGTATCATGGTGAAGGGATTATCACTTTCTTTAATTATTCCATGAGTTTTCAACTATTCATGTGTCATTTTAACTTGTTCACACTTAGGTTTCCTTTCCATAAACATAGGAACTATAAAGGTGATAACATGTCATTACTCTCTTCTTTGCTACTGTCTATCATGTTCATGATCATATCCTTGTTTTACCACATTTTTCATCTTGACATCATGAAAGGGATTGTTATTCTTTATTGAATAGGGATCATCTCCCTTATTTCCTTCTACATATCATGAGAATTACACTTTAGATTTTTTATACTCATGGGTTGGTTTGAGATCAACCCAAGTTCCATCTCATTTATTTATCATTCGTTCTTATTTGTCTTCTCACTTCATCCTTGTTTCAGGAATTCTCTTCATCTTGTGTGAATTTTTATACCTTGACTTGCTTTATTAGCACAAGTTCATCTGTCATTTTCCTCATGCATTTCTTGAAATTATAGCTTCAAGAACTTTACTTATCATATTCATACTTAGATTTAGGTTTCATGGAGCTGTATCTTTCACTTTTCATAGTATGATGGATGTATTAGCATCATTATTCTCAATTTTTATATTCTTTAGATGGTTCCAAAATGATTATTTGATCAGAATAATCAAAGTGAAATCAATCCAAGAGTTTCATACATACCTTTTCTTCAACATTTGAATACATGGCCAGGGTACTCAAGTACTGAGATTAGGCAGTATATACCATATTTTATATCTTGTTCTTATCTTAGACACCATCCTAATTGTGACAAAGTGAATTTTAGCATAAGAACGAATTAATCACTCTTTTACCCTTATTATGTCCAATCTTGATCCCAATATATTTTTCTTGGCCTCTAAATTAATATTGATACTCAAATTCGAAATATGGTAATCAATGTGAATTTTATACACATAATAACACCACAAATTTGATTCATTCATCACTTTGTCCAAAGATGGAAATTGGTTAATGAAAATTCATCTTTTGATTCTCAAACTTTTTCTAAATATTCTCCAAAATTTTGTGAAGATATGATCCAAATTTCATCGCAATTGTACATTCCTACAATTTCTATGAGTTTTTGAATATATTGGGTTGAAAAACCATTTGAATTGCCTTTTTATTTGACTTCTCCAAGTCATTGATCCAGGGCTCACATTGGGGGAGAATCCCAACCCTTGGATCAACCTCCATGTGGATCAAGAACTGATCCAGTGACCATGAGATCATATTCAACCTTCCTCTAATTGTAGGGAGGTGTTATTGCGGCCAACCCATCCAATCTTCAATCTTTAACCATGATTCAAATTTCTAACTGAGCTAAAATGATTCCCTCACAAATTTGAACTAAATGAACCTGACTTTGACCACCATTACTTCTCTCTTCATCCACCAAAACGAGTCCCTCACCTTCCCTTATCAGTCAGGCGGCCATTACCCTCAGCCCAGGTCCTATCCAGCTCAAACCCTAGTTCTAACACTATAAAAAGGGCTCCCCCATACTCACCGTCAACACACCTAGTTATGAGCCTGGTTCTTAATCATTCCCTTGACCTCTAACACCCCAATTTCATCACCGGTCACCTACTATTTTTGTGGTACTACTGCATAACCTTGATTGGTCATTCCTCATCCGCGCATCCTCTCCCCAATCTGAGACCTCCATCCCCTTCGCAAGGTCTCAGCGAGTTGGAACGACACCTCCTGTACCCCTAGCAAGGCCCCCTTCTCCTAAACCCTCTTGACTCTGACGAGGTGTTTTACCTCACTTCTGGGTCGCAAGGAGGATGAACGTGGGGGAAAGTGGAACCCTAGACCTCTGGTCTAGAAGGACCGGCCAGGTCCAAAGGCCTTTGAACTAGTCCAATAAACCCAACTAAAATAGTCGTTGGACCAACAATCAAGCACAGAACCAATGGATCAGGATCAAACTGAACCCTGAACCAAGTGAGCCACCTCACCTACATGGAACAATCTCAAACACCCAATTGAGTTATCCAACGATTGACTATTTTCCATATTAAGCTATTTTTGCTGCTCTCTACTTGAAAAATCAATCAAAAGGTCGAATCTTGTTTAAATCGTAGAAAATGCATCCGAGATCCAAAAATTACATATAAATAGTCAATTTTGATTAGAAAAATCTAGTGAATAATTTAAATATTCATTTTTTGCAAAATTTCTAATATATTCATATATATTAAACTCTTGCTATTTATTTTGTCATATGGCTCAATAATTATGATTAAACTTTGGAAACCCTAATGTTCGACTCTGATGTTTATCTTGAGACACAAAGATGTAGAATTGAATCATTAGTAATATTAATCTATTTAATTGATTCAATCTTGAATATAATCTTTATGAATAATGAGTAATCTTGATGTTGATCTTATATATTACAAGATCCTTGATCATATGTATGATCCATGACTCTACTTTTATCAAACTAAACTTGAATTCCAATTATGCTAAGTATCATGATGATGATATGGGAATGTGATGATGACTTGAATATTGATCATGATAACTAGGGTTAACACATATAATCCTAGAAAACCTAGGTAAGTCATTCACACTCCAAAATGATTGACACCTAAAATAATGTTGGACATATTGAAATATTAGTGGATGACCTAACCATAAGGTTTACATAGGAAAGTGTAAACCAAATCTTAAATATTGAAACATGATCTTCAATATCATTATCTTAACCCTTGATCGAAATATTGTTGATTTAGGATTTGACTCGAAGGATCGACCTATTACTTGGTGATATGTACTCCAAATCTTCGGTGAAAGGTACACTATTATACCTCCTCGTTGGTTGTATTGAAGATACATTTTATGCATCTCTTGATTGTATACTTGTCTATATACTTGTTTATGCTATTGTTCTCTATTGATTAGTCTTCCATTTTTCCTATATTATATTTTTAGAAAAAGATGAGAACATAAATGATATTACCCATTATGACTGCCCATATACTGATGATGATGATGATGATGATGATGATTTTGGTAATGTTGATAATATTTCCATTATGTTGTAATCAATAAGCATGCTTATATATTTTGTGTGACTCTATTACCCCAATGTGATGGGGAGGTCACCAAGATCCTTCTCACGATAGGAGATAGGAGGTCAATGTACAAGTCCACCTCCAAATGAGGGGTTGCTTGCACTCAATATCAACATTATCAACATCATCATTATAAATATACATGCAGTCATAATGGGCATGTCATTTATGTTTTCTAGTTTATCTCAAAATATAATATAAGAAATAAGGAATCCTAACCAATAGGGAACAATAGCTCAACCTAGTATATAGCCAAGTACACAATCAAGAGATACATAAAAAGTATATTCATTACAACCAAAGAGAAGGTATAATAGAATACCTTTCACCGAAGATTTCAAGTATAATCAATATCTGAAACAATAGGTCAACCTTTTGAGTCAGATCCTAAATCATCAAGATTGGATCAAGGGTCAAGATCATGATGTTCAGAATATCATGTTTTAATATTTGAGATTAGGGTTACTCTTTTCCTATGTCAACCTTAGGGTTGGGTCATTCATTTATAATCAACCAATATGTCAATATGTCCAACATTATTTCAAGTGTCAAGTATTTTTGAGTGTGAATGACTTACCTAGGTTTTCTAGGATCATATGTGTTAACCATAATGATCAATATTCAAGCCATCATCACATTCCTAAGTCAACATCATGATACTTAGCATAATTGGAATTCAATATCAGTTTGATTAAAGTAGAGTCATGAATCATACACATGATCAAGGTTTTCATAAGATTTAGATCCATTATCACAATATTAAGGTTAATCCTTAGTTCAATGTACATGATTCACATTCTAGGAGATATGAGTTATAAGATCATATATAAACTCATAATTTAGTCAAGTTTGGTTTCAAGATGATCATTATAGTCAGAATCATGGTTTTTCAAGTATTAATCAACATTATATAGCCATAAGATAAACTAAATAAGAAAGAGATCAAATATAGGGATATAAATGAGCAAATTTTGGAATCTGGTCTCAAAAGTATTTTTAAATGATTTATTGGTTTTTTCTGATCAAAATGGACTACTTGTTCATAAGTTTTGGAGCTAGGATGTATTTTCTATGATTAAAACAAGATCTAGCATTTAATTGAATTTCTAGGTAGAGGAGAGGTAAAAATACCTTAAATCAGAAAAAAAAAAGACCATTTGATGTTAAAGAATGGCCCAAATCGAGCCATGTGAGTAAGGCGGCTCACTTGTTTAGAGGTTCAGTTCAATGTTGATTTGTCCGGTTCGTTTCTTCATTTACTGGTTCAAATGTTGGTTCGTTGGTTCCTTGGATCGGGTCCTATGAGCTCTGGACCAGCCGGTTTGGGGACTTATCTCCCTCACATAGGCTCCCGTGAGTAGGTAAGGTTGTGGTGGAGGCACCGTCAGAGCTAAAGGGTTGGGAGCTAGAGGCTTCGAGGAAGGTAGCAAAGATGTCAAGTGCAAGCGACCCCCCTCATTTGAAGGTGGAACTTGTACATTGGCCTCCTACCTCATATGGAGAGAAGGAGCTTGGTGACATCCCCCTTCATGTTGGGGCGATGGATTCACAAAAAATATATAAGCATTCTTATCGATTACAACATAATGGGAACTCATAATAAAAATTGAATTGTTCAAAATAAACATCTTGTCGAAAAAATATTGGATTTGGAAAAATTGCTTGGTATAGTTTTTGAATATAAGTCCTGCCAAGTATACTCTTTTTCTATAAATAGTTTTACTTGTTTTTTATTGTGTACCATGCAATTGCATGATTGTGTAATGTTTTTTTTAATTTTAGGAAAAACAAATGGAACACTGACTAGATCGCTTATGCACTCAATTTACTATGATGTCAAGGATATATTTGCAAAATCTCATAATTGGGTTAGTTTGTTCATTAAATCTCCAATTTTTGAGTTATTATTTCTTATTGTATATGCAGTGTGTGAGATCCTATCGGGCCACTCAGGGATGAACGCTTCAATCCTCTTACCACTGCCTAGGTAGTGGGATTGGGATTGGGATTAGGGTAAGAATAGTTCCATGACATTAATCCTAGTCCTAGTGTCCTTGTAGACTCAATGAACCTAGAGCTATGATACTAACCAAATGTGACACCCATTGTCATACAAGGTGATATTAGTCAAAACTTAAACCATGATCAACAATAAACATCAGATTACCAAAAATCATAGGAAATTAAAACCGATTTGCAACAACCACCATGAGCTGAGATTTATTACACAAGAACCAATACTTGCATTTCATTACATATATTGAAGGTGCTACATCATCACATTCCAATCAACCTATTAGATAAGATAACAGTTACACATGTATATACATACTACCAATGGCACACAAGCCAAAAATCACATATTGATCATCATGTCTACAAAACACATCAAGAACACCCCCAAGGACCTGAGAGTACATGGATGACACACATGACTCTATTACTAGACACTATTCATATACCATGATCCACCAGGTGTATTTTTCTTCTCATATTATCCCCAGCCACATGATCTTTAACTTGGCATGCATGTCCACCTAAAAAGATTTTTAACCAATGGGGTGAGACACACAGTCCCAGTGAGAGATATAACTCTCTGCCAACTTTATTTTTATCACGATAACTAAGCAAGTAGATTAACATACTAAGTAGATTGTATAGAATTATCTAAATGATATATATCTCAGGGATGAAGTAAATAGAGAAGTAACATGCACTTTCCAATGAGTAATAGAACAATTAAAAATTTAAAAGGATTATGAAGAACATGTATGATTGTTATAAACTAACAGTATATAAGTAAAGCAAGGCTTCATCCAATGTTTCCGTGTTTGATTCTATACATATACTCTACTCAGATGATTATGTATTTATTATGCCCTGAGGATTTGAGTCATACCACCCAAATCCAACCGACATTTCTATGTCAAAATTGATGCCATACAAGGTCTAGTGGAAGAGCCAGAATCCACGACCTCACCTTCCTTAGTGAGTACGAGTGAACATGTTGTGACATCATGAGTCAACTACTTCTAATGACATATAGTCCAGCTATGAAAAGCTAGCTCACCTTGGTACATGTCATGATGCTAGACAAATTGAGCTATGGCCCGCAGCCACACTCTATTCCTGGGTATGGTCCGCAGCAAATCCTGTGTCACATATCACTGAGCTATGGCCCAAAATCACACTCTATTCTAGGTTATGGCCCATAGCCAATCTTGTGTCACATCTTGAGGCTCATGATTGGCCATAGTCACACTTAATTGCTTGATATTAGGGTATCAAGTTGTCCCCTCATACTCAATAGTATGCACTCTGAGTTTCTCGTAGGAGTTTTTTATTTCACCATCAAGGAAAACTGACACTAAACAAATCTATGGCCAGGGAAAGATACATGATTAAATTCCACTTAATTAATTAGACCAATTAAAGTGTCTTTTAGCATCAATCAAGTTACAACATTCAAATCACAAATAAATCCTTTAAAAGAAAGGGCATAGTATTACAACAATAGATATACTCATTTAAACTGATTCTCATAATCTCATAACACTATATCACTGCCAGCCACAAGGATATTGTGTCACTGCCAGCCACAAGGCTATTATATCACTACCAACCACAAGTCTACTATATCACTTCCATCCACAAGTCTATCATCATCATATTATCCTAGGACATCAATCCCTCATTCCAGTACTAGAGGTTATCACCTCAACCAGGTAGTAAGCCTTTACTAGGTCCTAAGACCCATCATATCACACTTATGATTCATGGTTATCTCATCATGCCTCATTGAGCATATATGTATTACTAATGCACATCACTCATGCCACATCACATCTACTTACCATAGCAACCATTAGCCATTATTTTCAGAGAGATAAGATATCAAAACACCTTAATAACCTTTAATCAAAGCAAGTAAAGAATGATAAGATCTCTAATCTAGAATTAGGATGCATGTTGATTCCACATATGTCTCTCAAGCATTTTTACATCTCAAATCTCTAACTTTCACTACCTCCCACTAATTGAGTGTATAAGGCTAAGAATTAGACCATATAGCTAAGTATGCACATTCATATATTCATACTTCTCGTGTTCCTTTATTAAGGTTTATCGCCAATTCTTGATATTATTTAACTACCTTCATAGTGTTCATTAATTATAACACCCAATTAACTCACAAGGTTAAAACCATGTACTTAAGAGAGAGAACAATATCATGATTTCTATTCACATACATTTAATACTATGATGTATTCTTAGAATTAGAGTCATACCTCTTCACATAGAACTGATAAGGGTTATACTTCATGGTTACACCACCAAGCCCTAATTACACCAATTCCCACTTTCTTGATACTTATTTAGGTTTGGACCACATAAGTTATATATGAATCAATCATCATATCATCAGTACTAGGTATCAACCTTTCATAAGTGTATATGTGTATCATCTTCATTAAGTTATGTGTGGGTTAAAAGATGCATTATAATAATATATTGATCATTGCACCAATTTGACGATTCATCATTAGGTCAACTATATATTATTACTTCTTACAAATCATTAACCACATATCATACTAAGGAGAGTCGATCCATAGGTTACATAACTATAGGGTTTCATTCCAAACTATCCACAAAGTCACCTTTAGTGTCTTTAGAATTGTTTATATGATTTCTTCACAAAGGTAATCACTATGTAATCTTACAAGACTTATGACCACCCTCATGTATATTCACATAGTTGTATCATTAACCTTACTCCACAAGTTATGATTATATGACAAGGAAATATAGTAGACATTTTCCATGGATTGTAATCTTTCATTAAAATGTGCATATGGGTCATATTATTCCATGAATAAAGTATCATATGGATACTCAACCATTGAATCCTACACCCATTATATCCCGCATTGATGAAGGATTTTAGGGTTAAGCTATATTTAAGGATGGACCACTCATAGTAACGTCATCTTATGGTGCACTAACTTTAGTAGAAGCAATTTAAATTTATCATTCATTATCCCAAAACAACACCTTTCTTTATCTTGCATTGCTCACATGTGTACATCATTGAGTATCCAAGCATACCCCTCAACCATTATCATGTGATATCACTTTCACCTCATCCACTTGTGTTGGCTTGACTACATCATGGTGTGTCGAGTTAGCTCATCCAAGGTATCAATTTGGACTACCATGAGTTGTATCAGTTTAGGCCATCTTGCCCAAGCATGTTGGGTTAACTACACATAAGGGGTGACGTTTTAGCTACACTTGAGGTATCAGATTATCAACACAAGGGATATATCAATTTAGCTCCTTGAGAGTGTGATGGGAAACCCCTTTTTGAAGGTGTGACGGGCCCTCTCTAAGGTGTGACAGACAACATATGGTGTGTTGGCAATCACATAGTGTGATGAGTTTCTTAGGATTAGGGTTTGTCTAGGCATCAGAAGATAGGGTGTATCAGGAAGCATCACCCTAGGGGTGTGTCGGCCTCCACCCAACTAGGGTGTCATGGCCAACCCTCAACACAGACCAACCCCACTAGGTACATCCATAACCATGACGACTAACACCCTCTTATATTAGCAACACACATAGGTTGGGCATCATATTGGTCTAGGCACTCTTAGGTAATGATGGGTTAGCTTCTTGAAGGTCTATCCATCATATTTGTCTAACAACTACAAGACAAGCTAACCTTCTCAGCCCATGACAACCTAAGAATCCCCAAGACATGTCATCCGATACATCCCCAAGTTGTGGCCACTTGTCACATGGAGTGTTGGCTTGTTGCACCACAAGTCGTGACAACCTCACACACCACCATGTAGTCATCTTCAACCTTAGGAGTCTCGTCTACGAGTCCACCTATTATCCTGGAAAGAAGGTGCAAGACATGGGCTCTAAATGAAACTCCATCTTCAAAATAGATGTAAAACTACCAAAAACTACTCATGTGGAAGAGATAAACAAAGTAGAGATGAAGAACAATATATAATATGAATAGTGATAATAATAAAGGAGGTTAAGAGTTATATAACCCGCCTCAAGAAGATCTTCATCAAGAGTCCAAGTTTCCATGATCAAATCTCCAAAGCACACATTCCTAAACTTGAAGATGATCCATTAAGAGTCCTAACTCGACCTCAACATCACCTCAAGAAACAAGGAGAAGAAGAAGCCATGGTTATGGTAGCTCAAGAAGAAAGGGAAGAAGGAGAGACAAAACCAAATCCCAAAAAACCTTCATCCAAGGTATGATCCATGGCAGAGAGTGGAAGAAGAAGATGAAGAAGAGTTATTAAAGGAATGATCATCAAAGAAATATAACTCACCAAGATGGAAGTTGAATAAGAAATCACCATGAGAAAGGAACTCGACCTCCCGATCTCCATGGGGCTTCCTCTAACTCCTCAAGATTACAAGCTTGTCCTCCAAGAGGAGAAGATCAAGAGTGGATGAAAGGGTTTACTTGTGTGAAGGAGGAGGGGGTTATATAGTTGAGGGAAGAAAGGGAAATCAAAGGAGAGGTGTCATCACATTAGTTAACACTTGTCCACAAAGAAGGGCCACATTCAACACCATGAAAGATGTGGTGATAAGGTCTAGGCTAGATATAATCATGTAGGTATCCTTCCAAAATCATGGCTGATATGACAAAACTCTAAACCCTTCACAAATCGATATGGCAAAACCCAACATACTCACAAACTGATAGAGCATACTCCATACACCCACAAACTAATAGCCACAACCCGACACAGTCACAAACTGAAATATCACCACCATAAACACTTATCAAACCTATAGGGTACAACCCTACATGCCCAAAAACCAATATGAAGCCTCACCAAGGTTCTCTAACCCGAGATATCCCATCTAACTGCAAGCCACATCTCATACATGTGCTCCATACACAACCAAAGATGTTACCATACAACCAAGATCCAAACAAGGTGCCCACCTCTCTCTCTATCCTCTAGATGATGCCAAGATAGGGAAGGAACAATCTAGAGATGGTAAATTGCATGTTAACCCTTAACTTTGGGTAATTTGCAATTTACACCAATACTAGAGCATGAAGCACAAGCATCAACCATACAAGCTCAACTTGGAACTTAGGATTTCCACAAAGTGCCCCATAGCATCATTCTCTCTATTATGATGCTAAAGAACTAAGGGGACACTCATCATGTGACATGTTCAAATATAACCCTTCATCTTGGGTAAATTGCACTTTGGTCCAAAACAGGAAAACATTGCTCAAACAACATTCAAACAGAACCAAACTTGAAACATAAGCATTTCACATGACATGTCACATGAAAACAAAACACCTCAAAGGATTAGAGTAAAGTTCTAAGAAACTTACTTGAGCAAAACAAATAGGATTAGCCCAAAACCCAAGTTAGGGTCCTTACAGATATTGTACTCCCTCTCTCTTTTAATTACATTTCTTTAACCTTGTGAGTTAATGAGGTGATATAATTAATTAATACTATGAAGTTGTTTAAATAATATCAAACTTTGGATATAAATCTCAGTAAGGTAACATGGAAAGTATGAATATGTGAATGTGCATACTTAGTTACATTGTCTAATTCTTAGCTTTATACACTCCAACTTATGGGAGGTAGTGAATGTCAGAGATTTAGGATGGAATGATGCTTGGGAACCCTAAGTGGTCAAGTAAGAAACCTAACGTTAATAGAGGGGACATATGATGTATGACGTTTTTTACCTAAAAGTATTTTATGTTTTGGGACATATTCTCCCACTATTTGTATAGTTATTAACCTTGCAGGTGGGATGGATGTCATGGATAATGATTGCTATGGTGTATATGTGATGTGGCATAAGTGATGCTTGACATGGGTAATGTCTATATGCTCGATGAGGCATGTTGAGATAACCATGAATCATAAGTATGATGGGATGGGTCTTAGGACCTAACAAAGGCTTAGTGCATAGTTTAGATGATATCCTCTGATAATGAAATGATGGATTAATATCTCATGATAATATGTTGATGATGATGGCCTTGTGTATGGCAATGATACATTATTATGAGATGATGGGTATTAGTTTATAGTTTAAATTATTTTATCTATTGTTGTAATACTATGCCCTTTTCTTTTGAAGGATTTGTTTCTGGTTGGTACGTTGTAACTTGATTAATGTTAAAAGACACTTTGATTGGTCTAATTAATCAAGTAGAATCTAATCATGTAGCTTGCCCTGTGCCATAGACCCATTCAGTGTCAACATTTGCTGGATGGTGAAATGAGTTTAACTCGAAGCGTACATTTTTGAATATGCGGGGGTGAGGATGAATATCCCCTTATGTCCATCATATGTGATACATGATTGGCTGCGGGCCATACCCTGATAAGAGTGTGGTTTTGATCTATAGCTCAATGATAAGTGAGACATGATTGGATGCATGCCATACCATGATAAGAGTGTGGCTTCGTATCGTATCTTAGTGATATGTAACACAGGATTGGCTGCGGGCAATACCCTGATAAGAGTGTATCTTTGGGCCATATCTCAATGATATGTGACACAAGATTGGTTGTGGGCCATACCCTGATAAGAGTGCCGCTTCAGGTCGTAGCTCAGTTTGCTAGCACCGTGACCTATACCAAGGTGGGCTAGACTTATATAGATGGACTATATGTCGCTGATAGCAGTTGACTCATGATGTCACTGTATGTTCACTCGAACTAATTGAGGGGGTGAGGTCATGGATTTCTACTCTTTCAATAGACCTTGTATGTCATCAATTTTGACTTAGTAGTGGTCAGTTGGATTTGGGGTGGTATGACTCAAATCCTCAGGGCATAATAAATATGTAATCATCCATGTAGTGTACATGTATAGGATCAGACATGGAAACATTGGATGAAGCCCTGCCTTGCTTTTATACTATTTAGTTTATAACAATTATATGTATTCCTCATATTCATTTTTAAATTATTCGTTGTTCTGTTACTCAATTGCAAGTGCATATTACTGCTCTATTTACTTATTCCATGAGATATATGTCATTTAGTTAATCATGTTCAACCTGATCATTATGTTCGTCTATCTATTTAGTTATCTGTGATAATAATAGAGTTGGAAGAGAGTTATATCTTTTGCTGGGACTTTTGTCTCACCCCATTGGTTAAAAAAATTTTAGGTGGACGTGCATGAAAAGCAAAAGATCAGATAGTTGAGGATATATATATATATGTATATATATGTATATATATATATATATATATATATATCAACAAGAACTACACCTGGTGGATCATGGTAGATGGATAGTGTCTACTAATAGAGTCCTATGTATTGTCCCTATACACTCAGGTCCTTAGGGATGTTCTCAATGTGTTTTGATGATATGATGATCGACATGTGGTTTTTGGCTTGTGTGCCTTTGGTGGTATGTACATACATGTGGAATTGTTATCATATATAAGCAAATGATTGGAAAAAATGATGTAGCACCCAAAATATATGTTATGAAATGCAAGTATTGATTTTTGTATAATAAATCTCAGCTCATGGTGCTTCTTGTAAATCCATTTTACTTTCCTGTGATTTTTGGTAATCTACTATTAATGGTTGATTGTGGTTTAAGTTTTGAGTAATGTCACTTTGTGTGGAAAAGGGTGTCAAATTTGGTTGGTATCAGATACTAGGTTTTCTTAGTCCAAAGGGACACTAGGACTAGGATTATTATGTTGTATAATATAAGATCATACTATAAAATACAGTGCATATTGCCTAATCTCAGTACTTGGGTACCCTCGCCCGGTATTGAAATGTTGAAGAAAAGGTAAGTATGGAACTCTTAGATTGATTTATCTTTGATTACTTTGATCAAGTAGTCATTTTGGAACAATCTAAAGAGAAAACAATCGAGAATCATAAAGTTAATACCTCCATCATATTATAAAAAGAGATAAGAACTGCACCATAACTCAAGAAAACTTGAGCGTTTGGTGACTAAAAGAGAAAAATACAGCTCCATGAAACCTAAAATATAAGTGTGAATATGATAAGAAAATTTCTTGAAGCTATAAATTCAAGAAATGTATGGAGAAAAAAATATATGAACTTGTGCTAATAAAGTTAGTCAAGGTGAAAAATCCACCTAAGATGAAAAGAACTCCTAAAACAAGATGGAATGAGAAGATAAATAAGATTGAATAGTAAATAAATAAGATGGAACCTGAGTTAATCTCAGACCAACCCATGATTAAAAGAAAGTATAAAGTATAATTATCTTGATATACGAAAGGGAACAAGAAAGATGATCCCTTCTCAATAAAGAATATGTAAAGAATAATGATCCTTTTCAAGATGAAAAGATGAAAGATGTGGTAAAGCAAGGAAATGTTCATGAACATGATAGACAATAACAAAGAAAGGGGTAATAACATGTAATTATCTTTACAGTTCCTATGCTGAAGGCAAGGAAACCAAGGTGAAAACAAGTTTAAATGATTCATAAACAGTTGGAAACTAGTGTAATAATGAAATAAGTTGATAATACATTCACCTTAATAAGCAAATCCTCAGTAATGATGTGGTGATAAGAGAAGTATGATCCCTTGTGTTCTTTCCTTTCAAGGATGTGGTAGTCATGTGAGTCTTATGTCACTTAACATGTATGGTTTAGGAGCGATCTTAAGATGGATACTCTAATAAGTGTTATTTGGTCTTGGACTTTAGATCCAAGATGGTGATATCTGAGAATGGTGATGTTTTATAAACCTTATAAAATGCTAGAAAGACCTTTTTGATGTGTTTGGGATTGGCAGTGGAAGCAGAGGGTGGATGTGATGTGTTTTTGGCACATTTGATGGATACCAAGGTGAGGAATCCTAGTATCCAAGTAGTGCCAGTTGTATGGGAGAGTAAGAACATGCCACTTGAAAGGATGATTAGGTGTTTGTCTACCTAGAAGGGTTGACTTTGGATAAGTCTAGTTACAAGTACCCAACCTATGAGTATGAATATCACATGTTAGGGGTTTATGCTCCGCATAAATGTAACATCAACAAGGATGCATAAGTAAAGAGGCAATTGTAAGATCATCTTGGGAAAAGTTCATCAAGCTGAGTATAATCCCTTGGTGTACACCTATTAGGATTGTAAGTAAGAAAGGTTCCAAGAAGATTTTTCATTGGCTATAAATGGATAATCAAGGTTTCCACTCCCTATCTAGGTCGGTTAAGGTGACATATAATATCTTGAGTTACCACTGAGATAGTTTTCCTTGGATGAGTTGCCGCTTTTTACAACAGAAGCATGTACAACTGAGACTGAATTTGTTTGTAGGATAGTTGGTAAAAGTAAGACTTGTGTTGGGTCAGTAGATCGGAGTAGCGTAGAGGATGCATGACATGTTTTGTAGTTCCAAGTGGATGACATAACATATCCATAGCCTTTCTTTGGAAGGGACATGCTGCGGTTCGAGAAGGGTTTTGTAAACTTCCAGGTTTGAGAACCTTATCATATGATGTTATAAGTTAAGGAGGTGATACATAATAAAGAGTTGACACCTGAGTTGGATAAGTATGTATAGTGCTTCTATGGCTAAGAAAGTATCACCTGGCATAGAGTTGACTACAACCGATAATGGAAAGGATAAGTTGAGTATGTGTCATGTGCTACAGATCCTATGCTAACCTTGGATGGAAGAATAATATGTTGGTTAAGTCTTATGACATCACCCTAACATCAAGTGACTATGTGAAAGTTTGAAGTTGCTAAACATGAGTAATATCCATCTCCTTTCACTTGGGATTTTGGGGGTGAAATCCTTGTTAGCGGTTTATGAATTGTAAGAACCATGGCCCGATTTTTGGGCTAACCCTGTTTGTTTTTCTTACATAAGTTTCTTCGAACTTTAATCTAATCATTTGAGGTGTTTTTGTATCATGTCACACGTTTATATTTCAAGTTTGGCTCTGTTGGAATGTTGTTTGAGTAATGTTTGTTTGTTTTGGACCAGAGTGCAATTTACCAAAGATGAGGGATTATCTTGCAATATGTAACATGATGAGTGTGCCCTAAGTGCTTTAGCATCATAAGAGAGAGAATGATGCTATTGGTCACCTTTTGGAAAGCCTAATTTCCAAGTTGATCTTGTATGGATGATGCTTGTGCTTTATGTGCTAGTTTTGGTGTAAATTACAATTTACCCAAACTGAAGGGTTAACATGCACATTTCCATCTCTAGGATGTTCCTTCTCTCTCTTGGCATCATTTAGAGGGGAAAGAGATATGGGAATCTAATTTGGGTCTTATTTGTGAGGTAACATCCTTGGTGATGTTTAGAATACATGAGTGAGACATGTTTTTCTCTTAAAGGTGTTATCTTGGGTTAGAGGACCTTGGAGAGGCTGCGTATTAATTTGTGGTTGTGTAGGATTATGCCCTATTGGTTTGTGAGTGTGTTCAGTTATTCCCTATCGATTTGTGAAGTGTGTAGGGTTTTGGCATATCGAGCATGACCTTGGTAGGGGACCAAGAGGGCAAGAGCTATCCTAGATCTTATCACCATGTCTTGCATGTTGTTGCATGTGGCCCTTTTTCATGGACAAGTGTCACCTAAGCTCCTAAGGTGATGACACCTCTCCTTTGATCTCTCTTTCTTACCTCAAGTATATATCCCCCTCCTCCTTCACACAAGTAAACCCTTTCGTCCATTCTTGTTCCTCTGCTCTTGGTGGATGAGCTTGGGAGCTATGGAGCTAGAGGAAGTCCCCATGGAGCTTGGGAGGTCACGTTCCTTGGTCATGGTGTTTCCTTATATAACTTCCATCTTGGCAAGTTATGTTTCTTTGATGGACATTTCTTTGAGTTCACTTCTTCATCTTATTCTTCTTCCTCTCTCGGCCATGGATCATACCTTGGATGAAGGATGATTAGGTCGTGGTACTCTCCTTCTTTCCTTTCTTCTTGAGCTATCATAACCTTGGCACCTTCTTCTTTCTTGAGGTGATGTTGAGGTTGAGTTGAGACTTATGATGGACTATCCTCCCGCTTGAGAGCATGTGCTTTGGAGATTTGATCATGCAACTTCAACCCTTGATAGAGACCTTCTTGAGGCAGGTTATATAACTCTTAGACTTCTTTGTTATTTTCACTCTTTCATGTGTTTATGTGATTCCTCATCTTTAGATTGTGTATCTCATATATGTTAGTAGTTTATGATGATCTTGAGAACTATTTTGTTTAAGGAATTGTATTTATTTCTATCCATGTCTTACAGCTTCTTTCCACGATAGTAGAAGGACTAGTGGCCGATTTTCCTAAGATTGAAGATAACCAAGTTAACACACACATGCACTAACTTGTGAGTGGTTGTCATGATATGTAATATCCAAATCGATACATCATGTGGCAAGTCGTCATGACTTGGAGATTCTTAAATGATATGCCTTGATGGGTGCTAACCCATCATGCCCTAGAGGTGCTTAGACCGATATGACACCTAAACTAATATGCTTTGAGGATATTAACCTATCATGACCAGGAGGGTACCTTGTGAGCTGGTATGTTGAGTGCCAAACCGTGATGACCTTGGTTGAGTAAGAGGCTGACACACCTTCATGTAGGGTTTCCCGATACACCTTGAGGAAGTGAATTGTGATACCTTGCTGGAACCCTAACCCTAACCGCCCATCACACCTTCATGTGGAGTTGTCTGTCACTCTGTTCAAGTAGGTTACTCAATACACTCTTATGTGGTTAATCTGACATCTCAAGTGTAGCTAACCCATCACACCTTATGTGTAGTTAACCCGACATGGTTGGACAAGATGGTCTGAACTGATACACCACAAGATGGTCTAAACTAATACACTTGGATGATCTCACCTGAAACACCTAGATGTGTTATCCCGACACACCATGATGTGGTCAAGCTGATACATGTGGATGGGTTAAAACTAATATCACATGATGAGGGTTGAAGGGTATGCTTGGATACCCAATGATGTACACATTTCAGCAATGCATAACATAGAAGAGTGTTGTTTTGGATAATGTATGATCAATCCTATTTGCTTCTCCTAAACCTAGTGCACAATAGGATTAAGTTACTAGGAGTGGTCCATACTTAACTAAAGAACTTGGCCCTAAACTCTCCAACAATGTGGGAAGTAATGGATTTAGGGTTTAATGGTTGAATATCCATATTATAACCTTAATCATGGAAGAGTATCACCCACATTCTCATCTTAATGAAAGTTTATAATCCATGACAAGTCCCTACTATAATTATTTTTTTTATATAATCTTAACTTGTGAAATGAGGTTAATGACACAACTATGTTGATATATATGATGGTGATGATAAGCCTTGTTGGAATGAAAGGTGACAACATTTGCGTAGAAATCATATAAACAAGTCTAATGATCTAATAAGTGCCTTGTGGATAGTTTGAAGTGAAAACCTCTAGTTATGTAATCTAAGGTTTTGACTTCCCATAGTGTGATATGTGGTTAATGATTTGTAACAAGTAATAACGTATTGGTTACAAAATGATGAAACATTATGTATGGCTCATGGTCAACATGTTTATATCATGCACGGATGCAATACATATGTACATGTATTCTATTGTGATATCTAGTGCTGATGAAACAATCATCTATGCATATCTAACTAATGTTGTTCAAACCTAAATCAGTTTCAAGAGAGTGCAAATTGGTGTGATTAGGGTTTGGTGATGCAACTATGAGGTAAAAATCCTAATCAGATACACGTAAAGAGTATTGACCCTAATTCTAAGGGAAAGTCATAGTATTGAATGTGTGTAAATAGTGATCATGATGTTGTACTCCCTATCTCTTAATTACATAACTTTAACCTTGTGAGTTCATGAGATGTTATAATTAATGAATACTATGAAGGTGGTCAAATAATATCAAACATTGGCTATAAGTCTCAATAAGGGAACATGGAGAGTATGAATATGTGAATGTGCATACTTAGTTACATTGTCTAATTCTTAGCCTTATACACTCCAACTTATGGGAGGTAGTGAATGTCAGAGATTTGGGATGGAATGATGCTTGGGAACCCTATGTGGTTAAGCTTGAAAACTAATCTTAATAGAGGGGACATATGATGTGCTTTACCTAAAAGTGTTTAATGTTTTAGGACATATTCTCCCTCTATTTGTATAGTAATTAACCATGTAGGTGGGATGCATGCCAAGGCTAATGAAATCTATGTTGTATATGTGATGTGGCATAAGTGATTCTTGACATGGGTAATGCCTATATGCTCTATGAGGAATGATGAGATAACTATGAATCGTAAGTATGTTGGGATGGGTCTTAGGACCTAGCAAAGGCTTAATTCCTAGTTGAGGTGATATCCTATGATAATGGAATGAGGGATTGATATCCTATGATAATATGTTGATGATGATGGCCTTGTGGATGACAATGATGCAATATTATGAAATTATTGTAATTAGTTGATAGTTTAAAAAATGATATCTGTTGTTGTAAAACTATGCCCTCTTCTTTTGAAGGATTTGTTTGTGGTTGGTATGTTGTAACTTGATTGATGTTAAAATACACTTTAACTGGTCTAATTAATCAAGTGGAATCTAATCATGTAGCTTTCCCTATGCCATAGATCCATTCAGTGTCAACATTTGTTGGATGGTGAAATGAGTTTAACTCAGAGCACATATTTTTGAATATGTGAAACATTGCTGGCTTTGGGCCATACCTTGATACGAGTGTGGCTTCGACTGCAGCTCAATGATATGCGACATAGGATTGGCCATGGGACATACCCTGATAAGAGTGTCACTTCGGGTCGTAGCTCAATGATATGTGATACAAGATTGGATGTGGTCCATACCCTTATAAGAGTGTAACTTCAAGCCATAGATCTATGATATGTGACACGGGATTGACTATGGGCAATACCTGATAAGAGTGTGGCTTCATGTCATAGCTCAGTTTCTAGACTAGTGACCTATACCAAGGTGCGCTAGACATATACAGCTAAACTATATGTTGCTGATAGTAGTTGACTCATGATGTCACTGCATGTTCACTTGTACTGACCGAGGGGGTGAGGTCATGGATTTCAGCTCTTCCACTAGACCTTGTATGGCACCTATTTTCACTTAGTAGTGGTTGGTTGGATTTGGACTGGTACACTCAAATCCTCTGGGCATAATAACTACGTAAGTAGCCGTGTAGTGTACATGTATAGGATCAAACACAGAAACATTGGATGAAGCCTTGCCTTGCTTTTATACTGTTTAGTTTATAATAGTTATATATGTTCCTCATATTCCTTTTTGAATTATTTGTTGTACTATTACTCATTGACAAGTGCATATTAATACTCTTCTTACTTCATCCATGAGATATATATCATTTAGTTAATCTTGTTCAACCTACTCAGTATGTTAGTCAATCTATTTAATTATATGTGATAATAATAGAGTTGGCAGAGAGTTATATCTCTCGTTGGGACTTTTGTCTTACCCCATTGGTAAAAAATATTTCAGGTGGACATGCATGCCAAGCTATAGATCGGATAGATAAGGATATATATATATATATATATATATATATATATATATATATATATATATATATATATATATATATATATATATATATATATATATATATATATATATATATATATATATATATATATATATATATATATATATATATATATATATATATATATATGAAGAGGAACTACACCTAGTGGATCATGGTAAATGGATAGTTTCTAATAATAGAGTCCTATGTGTTGTCCCTATAGACTCAGTTCCTTGGGGGTGTTCTCGAAGTGTTTTGATGATATGATGATTGACATGTGATTTTTGTCCTGTGTACCCTTGGTGGTATGTATATACATGTTGAATTGTTATCTTATGTAACAAGATGATTGGAAAATGATGATGTGGCACTCTGAATATATGTTATGAAATTCAAGTGTTGATTCTTGTGTAATAAATCTAAGCTCATGGTTCTTTTTGCAAATCAGTTGTAGTTTCTTATGACTTTCAGTAATCCACTATTAATGGTTGTTCATGGTTTAAGTTATGAGTAATTTCACTTTGTGTGGAAAAGGATGTCACATATACCATAGCATGAAACCAACAAATTTTGATTATAGAGGTTTCTTAATTCTAATATAATATTCACCACCAAAGATAATTTTGGACACCACAGTTGCTCAACCTCTTATTCAATACTTCACCATATTATTCCTTTTTCTACATGTTCTATAAGAAATCTAATTATATATAGCTCACAAATCTTCATTCTGGATAGGCTCACAATTACCTCAATTTTCCACATTTTATCCTTAGCCCAACTAGAAGGGCATAAATCTTGTTCACAACATCAAACACATGCAATGTTGAGAGATCAAAGTGCATGCAACTAGAAGCATGATATGTATGCAACTAGTTTATTGGGGCCTCTGAGTCAATCTTTATATGTGAGAATGTCCTTAACTATTCTTGTGGGTGAATGGACACTTTAATAAGATACATGGTATGGGGGGGAGAAACATTATGCAATTATCTTGACTCTATCGAAAAATCGACTGATTTGGCGAACCTATTGGGAAGAGGTTGTTTAATCATCTGATTCTTAGAGCTACATGATTTCAAATTTACCTTGATTAATGGATCTTGGTTCATAAGAGCGAAGTCTATGGTCTAAAAATGATTTATAGAAGGTAAACTACTGTAGAAACAAATAGTACCAAGATTTTCTTTCAAGAAAGTTTCAAGATAAGCCACTCATTGTTGGGTTAGAGTCAACATTCTCACGCCTAGATAGCTACACAAATTGACCATTTCTAAATAACCACTCATTCAATATAATAAAGCTCTAGTTTCTTATTACAAGTCAATTGGTTGAAGCTTCTTCCTCTCCTTTTTTTGTGAGACATGATTGGAAGTATTATCAATGAACATGGTAAATTTACAATTTTTATTCTTGAGGATGGCATAACTAAGAAGTAGTAGATAGTAAGAAAAGCAACATTTACATCTTTCATTACTATTTCTCATGATCCATTTGAGTTACAACCAAGTTTAAGATATAATGAATCATTGAATTATGTACGATACGTTTCTCTTCAATTTAGTAAAATAATTGTATTGTAAATTTGGTGTGAGTTATTTTAAAGTGTTGGTGAGATAGGACTGTAAATTGTTTTGCTATCATATAGATGATTTGTATATTTCATTCATTATATATTTTAAGGATCGATGATCGACTCTTGATGACCAAAGGATAAATTGAAGTTGTTAAACTTGAATGTGGAGTTTTTTGTATGAAGTGAATAATCTAAAAGGGACCTTTTGAATCCAATTATTGTTTTAGTTTCCTAATGGGGGAAACGATCATAGTTCACATATGTCATCCTAGGTGGATATGTGTAATGTTATTCTACCAATGACAAAATCATGAATAACATTGCCACGAAGTGAGAAACACACCACCACTTCTTAAATTTTAAGATTTCTCGACACTCATTTTGTATTCCCCAATTTTTTACTATTTTCTCTTTGAACTTCCTTTATCTCTAGACATTTCCTTAATGTTTCAATATATGTATTTATATTATATTTACCTTTTAATTTATAAGAATTAAAGAAAACAAGAACGGAACAACCAAATTGTCAATTTCATTCACTTTGAGTGTAATTATACAGGTAAATGGTCTTGGGTTGTAAATATTAGAATTGGATAGAAAATTACACAATATAGCTATTGTGAAATTAGGCAATTTCACTAAACATAAAAGAAAGGATAAGGAAATATACACATCCATATCACTCGTTATCTAGGTGTTTATTAATAAACTTAAGTTGATTGCCTTTTTATTCTCTCTATTCTGTTCATATGTCATGCCCTTTTCCACATGTTGTGCAACTGAACGAAGAACCATGTTGTAAGTGAGTTGACAATGTGATTGCTTTGATAAAAATTTGGTAAATATGTCTATAGTGGCATAGTAGACATAAAAATTGTATGTTAATAAATCAAGATCTACCTTTTATGTGGTGAAGTGATACTCCATATCATTTATCTAGTTCAGGCATGAGTCATAAAGTATTGGATAAGTATAGAGAACTAGGATAATGAAAATATAAAGTGGACGATTAATTTATTTAAGAAAACATCTTGGGCTACAATCTTGGGTCAGAAAGACACTAATCCGAAAGTGTTAGACAAGGTGTCCAACATAATTAATGCTTTGTTGATCAAGGGCTTGTCCTTTGCTTATCAAATTTTTTTGGCTAAAGATGATCTCACAACAATTCCTACCAATGTCATGCAAACATCTACCCTACTTTTCAACTTGTATGATCAAATTGGAAAAATGATCAAAGAAATCATTTGACTTGTAGCCACAAGCAACACCTTATGTATCTAGTTTCTTTGGACAAAGTCATAAGAAATAAAAGTAGTAGTGGATTGGATATAAATCAAAGAGTTACTAGAACCAAAAGTTTATCTCAAAAACTATTGGGAACTTAAAACAAATAGAGACACTTTATGGAGTAAGTGCATGCAAGGGATATATATGAAGAATACATCCCAGAAAATTAATCGCTTGTAGAGAGAAGGAAAGGACACTATCAAAGGGAATTTTTTTACCAATGCTAACTCATGTATGTTCTCTATTAGTGGACTGAGTATTAGGTTGTGGTACAACTTTTGGTGTAAAGAATAGATTTTTCTGGAAAGAATAAAGGATCCATAAAGAGATGGTTGTTAAATATATTCCTTTTGAGTTGGATGATCTAAAAAGTAGATCTTGGTGAAATGAAATGGTGAATGGGACACCATTTTGCTCAAGGACCAACTTCCTAACAATGTGGCTAAAAGTATCATAAAAATATGGGTCCCTTTTGACTAGGAGAATGAAGACATCATGGTCTTGAATCATACACTCAACAATATATTTTTGGCCAATTCAACATAAAACTCCATTAAAAGTGGTAAGGAAAATAGGAGAAATGCATAATGGGATAAATTTTGAAAGGTACATGTCACCAACAGAGTGAAAGATCAAAGATGGGTACCCCAACCATGATACCATCCTCACTAATGATAAAAGAGTAATACATAAGAGCTCCATTGATGGCATATGTAGAAAATGTAATCAAGACAAGGAGAGAACTCTACATGCATTGAGAGATTTTAAGTATAAGTATAATATACATGTCTAGAGGGAGTGTATAAAGGCATTAATTGTAGGAAAATATGGTGAGATAATAGGTAGTGGAAACAAAGAATTTATCTATCATATTGTCTATGACCAAGGGATCACATCAATTATTATAAGATAAGAAGGATGGTTTCGAGGATATACCTGGTCTTGAAGCAAGTCCATCGACAATCCTCATCATTGTAGTTGTATAACTCTGACTTTTGGTTGCACTCAGACATGTCTGACTCCTCCTCTACACACAATAGACTCAACTGTCGTCCTATGCATCAACTCCTCTCATCACAGATTACTAGTTGATGATGTCATCCTAAGAGGAGGACAATGGCCTCCCATCCCTAGAGAAGTCCACACAGACTGCTTAAAAGCTTCAGTCGTCCTGATAGAATGGATAGTAAGGAGTTGTCCCTCCCCTTGGCATACTAGTCACCAACTTGCTCTCCCACAACAATGATCTCATTTGTTCTCTCCCATTCTGTCCCACCCTAGTCGGGTAGGACTTGATTGGGTTCTCTTAGTTACCAAAACCAGTGAGAACAACAACTGTGAGAGTAACAGATTCTCAATTATCTGTCTTGTGTTATGGGAATCCCCCAATACCCCTCTATTTATAGGCATGGTTTGGGTCAAGGTTCCTAGTTGATACAGGAGTGAAAGAGACTAGAAGATCTTGAATTTTCACAACCTACAACCACCCAAATAGCCTCCTGGCACACCAGATAGTTGTCTGGAATGCGAGACAATAATCTCACACTATAAGAAGGTCGTTTCATAGTTTTCTAATTGCATACGAAATTGACAATTTGTTTCTCATTAATGCAAGAATCAATTCCTTGCACAACAAGTAACGTGCAATCCAAACGAATATGGGAAAGTATGAAAACCTTCCTCTAGCCAAATCGGGTAGTCTCACCCATGCAAGATGGTCATTTTTCTCACCCATAAAGACATTTGGTGAGCCAAGTGAGCCGTTCACTTCAACCCATATCCAATTTCAACTTAAATCATCCTGGCACTCCAAACGCCCATCTCAATCCTTGAGACGATGGTTTCGCACTCCAGATGGCTGTCTCACCTGTGAGATGGGTGTGGCAGTCTAGACAAATGATATGTTGCATGAATTGAATACCTAAACACTTTACTAATCAATTCAATCATTATTCATGATTAAACTACTCGTCTAGGTCGAGACCTATGTGTGTGACCCTATAGGTCCCATATTATGTTTCCAGTGAATGTCCATAACAACTTATGACAACACAAGCAATGAGTGGTGCCTAGTCACCCATCAATGCTACCCAAGTAAATAGAAAGTTTAAGAACAACTTCAACCTATAATCTATATATGGTGTTGCAGTGTTTATATAGTTCCTTTATCACTGATGTCCAGATTGAACTCGAGGCATGGAGTCATCATCCTCTTCATCATTCAATCTTATTTATTGAACCAGAGCAGACTGTCTAAGATATATGTAAGCTCAATATCACATATTGACTCACATGTGTATGGCCATGCATTTTTCATTCTAACTAATCAAGAGGCCTAGGACATCAAACTCTTATCAGAGAGACAAATCTCATTTCTATCACTCACAGTCAATCCCCATCTATCAAATTCACCCAATCATCACCTTTATAACAACCCATGTTTCAGGACTACGTTTGATGGTGTCAAAGTGTACCAAATGACATGTGATGAGTGCAATGATTTCAGGTCAAAGAATTACAAGCACCACCATCATTGTGATAGCTGGCTATGACTTCCATGATGATGGCTTCCATGTGTCAATCTCATGGTGGGTTTGTCTGATACATTATTCTCCAACATGTATCTGAATGATTGGTTTTATATTGCCATATCATGACTAATGAGATTCTATCATCAACCAACTCACACTCTGATCTTATATGTTATTGTTGTTTATCAACCTTCCACAATAACAATCGATCTGTGATATAATGAGAAAATGTATATGTATTATTAATATCCATATGATCTCATTCTTCCAAGTCATAAACTTCAAGGCATACGTCATTGAGTAATATTATTCTCCAGACATTTATAATGTTACCCCATTATCTCATAAGTGAATTAAACATAATAAATTGGAAGCTTGCCTTTTATTAATAATCAAATCATTTTTACAAGTTATGCCATTAGAATCATCACATGATTGGCTCTCTAGGTATACACACCAACATACTCCCACTTGCACTTAGAGCCAGTCACTCAAGAATTATATTCCATGTGATCTAACATGACCGTCATGCTTCTATTGTGAAAGTGCTTTTATCAAGGGGTTAGAGAAATGTTGTTCTTAGTTAGTACTTTGAAATTTTTTACATCTCCTCACTGTATGATCTCTCATTTGTGATGGAACCACCTTTGTATATGCTTTGAGAACTGATCTGATCTGGGTTTCATAGATTTTGCAATATCTCCATTGTTGTCACAATATTGCTCGACTTTGTCATTGATGATTGGAATAACCCCAAGTTCTATAATGAACTTCTTGATCCATACAACCTCTTTTACTGCATTCAATGCAGCAATATACTCAACCTCTATTGTAGAATAAAAAACTATCTCTTGCTTGAAACTCTTCTAGCTTACCACTGTGTCATTTAGGAAAAACACAAATCCTGATTGTGATTTGTAATCATCTTGATCAGTCTGGAAGCTTGCATCGGTGTAACCCTTTACCACCAACTCTTCCTCTATGTAGTAGACCAAGAACTGATCCTTAGTCCTTCTAAAGTACTTAAGGATGTTCTTCAAGACTTCCAGTGAGCATCACCTAGATTTGACTGATATCTTCTCATCATGCTCAAGGCATACGAGACGACTAGGTTGGTACACAACATTGCATACATGATTGATTCAGTTGTTGAGGCATATGAAATCAAACTCATGTGTTCCCTTTCTTTACAAGAACTGGGGCATTGACTCTTAGATATGGTGACTCCATGCAACGATGGTAGGTTACCTATCTTTGAGTTCTCCATGCTAAACCAATTCAACACTTTGTCAACATATGTACTCTAACTTAGTCCAAGAAGCCTTCAAAATCTATATATATAGATCTTTATCCCCAAGATGTAGTATGTTGCTCCCAAGTCATTCATATAAAATGTATTTCCAAGACATGTTTTTACCTTTTGTGAAGTAGGAATGTCATTCCCCATCAATAATATGTCATCTACATATAATATAAGGAATGTCACTATGCTCACACTAACCTTCTTGTATACACAAGGTTCATCTTTATTTTAAATAAAGTAAAACTCTTTGACTGTCTCATCAAAATGAAGATTTCAGATATGAGGTGCTTGCTTCAATCCATAGATTTACCTTTGTATTTTACATATTATATTTGCAAACTTTGGACCTATAAAACCCTTAATTAGGTGGTGTCATGTACACATCCTCAACAAGATTCCCATTAGGGAATGCATTTTTAACATACATTTGTCAAGTCTCATAGTCATGATAAGCTACAATAGAAAGCATGATCTTGATGGACTTAACCATGGCCACAAGAGAAAAGGTTTCGTCATCGTTAACACCTTGAACTTGTCTGAAACCCTTTGCTACCAATCTTCCCTTATAGGTTTGAACTTTTTCATCCATGTCGGTATTCTTTTTGAAGACCCATTTGTAATTGATGGGTTTTACCCCTTCATGTGGATCCACCAAAGTCCATACTTTGTTGGTATACATGGATTCCATCTCAGATCTCATGGCCTTAAGCCATTTCTCAGACTCGAGTCCCTCAATAGGATCTTGATAGATAATTGGCTCATCATTTATGATTAATTAATTTCCTTCATGAGTCATAAGCTATCCATATCTCTCAAATTCAAGATGTGTCCTATTAGATCTATGAGGTTCCTATGATACTTGAGGAATTTTTGATTCTTGTGATTCTCTTTGTTCCTCTTGTTCATTTATTAGTTCAATGTTTTCTTTTTGGTCTTGAACCTCTTCGAGTTCCACTTTTCTCCCACTGATTCCTTTGAAAATAAATTCCTTTTCTAAGAATACAACATCTCTAGAAGCAAACACTTTGCTATCAAATATGGAATAAAAGTAATATCCTTTAGTTTCCTTAGGATAGAAAAAAAATAACATTTATCAGATTTAGGACCAAGCTTCTCAAGAAGGATATCTTTTGAACCGATTTAGATGGCACTCAATTTAGTGTAAATGTAGTGGTTTTTAGAGTATACCCCCAGAAGGTAATTGAAAGCTCAGCTAAACTCATCATTGATCTCACCATATATAGTAATGTATGATTTCTTCTTTTTTACACACCATTATGTTGAGGTGTTCTAGGTGGAATCACTAGAATACAGTCTCATGGGCTCTAAGAAGGTTCTCAACATCTTGGTTAAGTATTATCCAACTCGATCAGAATGAAGTTCCTTAATACTTTTACCAAGTTGGTTTTGTATTTCATTCATAAAATCCTTAAACTTCTCAAGAGTTTCTATTTTATGTTTCATTAAATTAACATAGCCATACAAACTGAAGTCATCAGTGAAGGTAATGAAGTACTGATACCCACCTCTGGCGGTTGTTCTAAAAGGTCTGCATACATTAGTATGTCTGCTTCCTAATAGATCACTAACCCTCTCAATTTTACCCATGAAAGGGTTCTTAGCGATCTTGCTCAACAAACAAGATTCACATGTCTCTAATGATTCTAGATCAAAAGAGTCTAAATAACCATCCTTATGGAGTCTAGATATGTGATTCTCATTTATGTGCCCTAGACGATGATGGCAAAGGTATAATTTGTTTGAGTTGTTGAGTTTTAGTCTTTTGGTATTTACGTTATAAAAATCTATCTTTAGATCTAACAAATAAAGACCATAAAACATTGGGGCACTTCCATAAAAGATCCCATCTGTTGAAATAGAACATCAACCATTTTTAATATGAAATTCAAATGCATCCTTATCCATACAAGATACATAAATGATGTTTCTATTTATAGTAGGAACATAATTGTAGTTCTTTAACTCTATTACAGGCCCTATGGGCAGAGATATACTATAGGTTCCAACTATGCTGGCTGCAACTCTTGTGCCATTAGCAACTCACAGTTCTCGCTTGCCTTTTGCAAAAGGCCTACTCCTTTCAGATCATGCATATGAGAACATATGTAAGATCCACATCCAGTATCTAGTACCCATGATGATGAAGTAGATAGATTTATTTCAATAACATATATAACTGAAATGGAGATCACCATCTCCATCTTCTTCTTCTTCCTAAATGCCTTCAAGTACAAAAGATGATATCCTCTTGCACTTTTCTTTCTCCTTCACCACTACAAAAATAGCTTATAATGTCACATTTAGAGGCATCAGTTGTATCCAAAGAACTGATGCCTAAACCCTTCAACGTCGGATGAAAACACAAACCGGCATATATATGTAAAGACCGGCCAGACACGAGTATCGCTTTTTATTTAGCGTTGGTTGCTCAATAAGACACCGACGCCTAAAATCACCTGCCAAATCCAATTTTTCCAGTGCAAAAAAATTACCTCCAAAATTTCACATACAACGTCAGTTGTTTACCAAATAACCGACGACTAAAGATTTTTCCGAGAGACAGAAATCGGCCCCATATTTGTTGTCAGTTTGCTTACAATAACCGACACCGATGTGTGTTCGCGCATTGTCCCCGTGAAAAGTTTTACCCCCCAAATTACCCAATTGGCTTTGGTTTTTTATGGCAACCGACGACTATGGTTGTAACTCAAGAACATTTTTTTTTCAGCATATGTGAATAGACGTCATTTTTTTGTAGAAACGGATGAAAAATATGTGTATCGATGTTGGTTTTTGTATAACCAACGCCTATGTCCCACTTTAAAATCGCAAAATGGCCTCCCCTTCCCCATTCTCAGTTTCATTCTCTACCCGACCTACTACCTCTTTGGTGATTTGTTCCACCGTCACTCTCCCCTCTACTCTAGCCACCGTCGTCGCTGCTCTTTGGGTTTCCTAGCTGCCACCACCACTGTACCGCTCCCACCACCGGTGAGCAGCTGCACTTGCTGCCAGACACCACACAACTTCCGCCGTCACTGTGCTACCACACAACCGTCGTCACTGCTACGCTACCACACAACTGCCACCGCCACTGCGCTGTGGAGCCATGAGCTCACGTCGCAGCCTACAGGTACTTCCTGCTCTTCTTCTTCCTACTCCTCTTCTTCCTTCACTCATCTTCCTACAATCCGGCTTGCTCCCCTTCTTCCTCCACTCTTCTTCCTACTCCTTCTCCCTATTTGTCCTACTCCTCTTCCTCTGCCATGAGATAGGGTTTGTTTGGTGGTGTTGGCGGTGAGTATTGTATGAGAGGAGATTGGGATGGCTTTGTTGATGATGCGCTCTTCAATCATGTGGGTCTCTTTGCTTGTTTGGGTGGTAACCATTACACTTTAATTTGTTTTTTTGTTGTTTATCCTCTCTTGGTTGTGAACTTGTGCTATTGTTGGCATTCATGTTGTTTATGTACATACACTTGATTATTGTTGTTAGTGATTTGAGGTTGTGGAATCATTTCATATGTGGTGCTTTCTATGCATGTTTGTTTGGTGTGAGTTTATGTGGTAAGTTGTGCAGCTCTTAATTGCTTTGTGGTGTCTGGACCACTGGTAAACTTTCTCCTCTGGGTTGTGTTACTACTTCGGATTTGAGGAATCTGATGAGAGGACCATTATGTAGGTTGCCTATTTGACCCCTAATTGGATATTGGGTACATGTTTCTGCAATGTTGTTAATTCTTCCCGCTCCTCTAAAATTGATGTATATTGACCCCTAATTAATACATTATAATAGTATTGATTCGTGCATTTGTGTTGTTGCAGGTGCTGAATTGAGTCGATGTGCTTGTGCTCTTGGGGCTGAATTGAGTTGTTGTGTCATCCATTTGTGTTGTTGACTTGCGTATATTTCTTATTCAGCCTTCAAGTGAGGTATAGTATTCTCACTATCCCAATGTTCCATTAGGCTTTTTTTTTATTCAAATATTTGATATATGGAATCATGGTTTATTTACTGTTTAGTATTTACTGACAAGCATGATTAAATGATGTTACACAAAACTTAGGATATGAATGATGAAACTAGGATTGTAGGTATAAGAATGACAACATACATGTAAGTGTTGGCCTAGAAACCCATCCAATATTTACTCATTAGGAGTAAATCTTGGATAGTCCCCGGTTTGGGACTGTTCTTGAACACTTAATCTCACTTAGGATGTAAGTGTATAATGTGTATTGGGTTTTCAAGAAAATTTTTGCAACATTTCCCCATTTATTCTCTAAGTACATATGTACTTGGAGAACAACGGGGAAATGCTGTCGAAATTTTCTTGAAAACCCAATACACATTATACACTTACGAGTGAGATTATGTGTTCAAGAATGTGATAGGTGGTACACATATATTATATATAAGACCTTAAACCCTAAGCTTCAACCATAAAACCTAATCTTTTAACCCTAGACCCTAATCTTTTAACCCTAAATCCTAATGTATACTTTTTTCTCTTTGATCATAGAATGGATAGATCAAGGATATCCATTCCAAATTACTGCACCCCAAAGTTTATTTTTGCTCTTGATCAGTTTATTAGATTTGCTGAGGAACATAGGAAATAACCTAGAGGTTCTTGTGACAGACTGATCTTATGGAATATTTAAATATCTGATGATGTAAGTGAGTTCGTGTATTTGGATTAAGTATCAATGTCTATGCAAGTTTGGATGGTATTTGATGTTGAATATATGATTAATATCCCTAGGTCCATGCCTTTTGAAGTTTGACCTCAAGTTGGCAAGAAAGTACTTTACGATATAATGGACCTATGTCTGAAGTTTCATGTTCAAATGAGATTCCTAATTAATTATTAGATTTAAGATTGATGACTATAGTTCTCAACTTATTAAAATATGTGGTGACATTAGTGAGTCATGCGGCCAAACCACGTATATGAGCATGAGACCTCATTTTAGTGGCCACGGTTTAGTCCTTTATGAATAGTTATCATGACCCTTGGATAGTCACATGGCTGGGGAGGTTTCACAGCAGTTAAGGTGAATGAGACACCTTGTTTCACCACATCCCCACGTCATGTTCGTGGTTTGATAGAGGAAAGAAGTTGGAAGTTATAATAGCCTCGTCAGGACTACAATGTACAGACTGACCCTTTTCGATTGGATATAGTGGGGTATATATGTGAGAGATCCATTTTCCCATCTCTACTTCTTCTGAACTATAAGGTGGTGTGAAGTGGATGAATATGGGTAGGCTATCATCGTGAGGGTGAGAGAACAAAGAGAAGGAGGTCTTCACCTTCTCGACCTCTCCACCAGCAGCGTAGAAGTGGAGGAAGGACCTCTGTCGGTGAGCCAGAGAGGTTGGGTGCATAGTGTTTGACTAGACAAAGCTACCTGCAAAAGAGGCCAACTGAAACATTGGAGCTCGTAGCCAGTATTTCATCAGAGTGGAGGCCATGGTGGTAGCCATCACCTACAGCTCATGGGCACGGAGCTTGAGATCAGTAGAGTTCAATGGTGCCGTCACCTGCAGTCTTTTACTTCCCAGATTCCTCGCTGGAGCCATGGATGCGGCGGCGCCCTCACCACTTTCATTGCGGAACCAGTTCTGGCTCCCAATTGCCGAGAATCATATCTGAAGCATAGCTAGCAGCGACAACATCCTTGGCCTCATGAGGGTGCGCTTCAAGAGACCAGAAACCCAGCCGGAGGGATCTGTGCGGAGTTGTTGGTGGAAGAGCACTGCAGCTCGGATGACTCTTTGGAGAGGGATCCAATGGTGGCATTGGTGCCTCGCCGAAGATGGGAGTCCCACTCGGGACTCTGACGGCGCTAGCAGCGTGAGAATGACTCACACAAAGACACCGTTGGGATGAGAATGTGACAAAAAATGAAAGAAGTGGACCTGGTCCAGACTGCTGAACCAGCTGTCCCAACTAGCAGACCAACATGTCCTTGAACCGCTGAGAAAAGAAGAGCCAGGAGACGCCCTAATGACCATGTGGCAACTCGCGATTGGCCGCAAAAAGGTAAATCCTTCACAAATGTTCATATCTGAGATAAATCATAGTAATTAGCCCGATGATCATAAAATTACAAATAAGGTACCAAAATTCTTAGAAAAATGTATAGAACAATTTGGAACCATATTATTAGTAGTTTGATTCTTAAATATAAGTAATATCATGTAAGATGTGTAATGCTTGTTTGATGGATAATAAATATCAAACAATGCCCAAAAATTATGAGAAAATGTCAATCAGTCTATAATCATGTTTATAATGTATATGATGTCTTATATGGTCATGTTGATGCATGAAAGCATATAATTTGATTAATATGGATAATTAGGGCCAATAACACTAAATAAAATGCAATAAATACATGCATGCTCAATAAATGATAAAATTTACAGAGTAAGCTCATATCAATATATGGAACCTCAGTTTTAATTATGAGATCATGATAATACAGTAAATCCACGTTATATGAAATGACCCTTAATACATGGGTTGTACCCTTAATTTAAATAAGGTATATATATAAACTAGGGTTAATGTGTGCACAAAATGGCATGGAACCTAATGTTTAGATAATGAATCATAATCTGGAAAATGACATCAGTGAGATAATTCGAAAATAAGAATGCAAGTAACGATGGAAATGTCCTAATCAACTAAGCAAATCCTAAAATGGTGATAACTAGGGTTAAGATGAGAACCTGATGGTGATATGTGGTCTTGTCTTAACCAGGGTTTGACCAAGATGTAGTGGACATCAGGAATGTGATATGATGATTAGGTTTGTTCTTGATCAAGGTACATCATTACCTCTTACTTGGCTTATTATACAATATGCTTGTGTTATATGTGTAGTAAAATACTTGGCATATGGTATTGGATGAAATGATTGTTCTTGTATGATATCTTGCTTGATTTTCAATACTTATGGCTATGAATACCTGCAAACATAATATAGATGTTCCATCATAAGATAGCTCATAAACCACTTGGTGGTAGAGTGCTTGCATAATGATCACAAACCACTTGGTGGTAGATCATATTATGTTTATATAATGATCACAAACCACTTGGTGGTAGATCATAAGGCCTAAAAACATCAAAGCCCCTTGGGGGTAGATGTACGAGATATATGATGGAAATAAGCTTAAAAATATGTGTTATCTTTTGTTAATGAATATCTTTGTGCAAGTATATGCCTTTCTTATATTCTTCTATTACTGCCAAGTATATTAGCTTTATCTTATTGTCAAGATATGAGGAGAGGTATATAAAAGACACGTAGGCGTACTCAGTACAATATTCTTGAATATTGTGCTGACGTGTACCACATGTAATCTTTTGTTTAGGTTGTGGTTATGCTCTTGAAGAACCAAGATGGTTGAGAGTTGTGTGGCGAGCTGATGTACAGGTGGACCTATTGTTTTAAGATCCTATAGTTTAGTGGTAGTACATGTATATGTATAAGTTTTCTGTTCAATATGTAATATCAAATGTTGTAACAATTCATGTTGTAATTATATGTTGAATGGTGAACATGTGTGTATGGTTTTATTATTATTCATGTACATGTACTACTGTGTTTCCTTTTGACTTCCTCTGGTTTTCTTCTTCTTAGCCTAGTGTGTGTGTTTAAATTGGGATTCTCACTGAGGTGAGAGTTTTCAATTTGGATGTCACACATCAGATTAAGTTTTAGAAAATCTGGGGACGTCACAGTTCTACTGTCCATGTAGGCATTGCGGTAACAACTTGAAAGTCAGCACTGGTGATGAAATCAAAAGTCATGTCATTTGAAACGGGATTGTACAAGGCTATACTAAATAGAATTGGCATGGAGAGATTTCAAACCTAAAATCAGTGGATGTCGATAATAGTGCTTGTGTGGAAGAAGAAATTGCCTCCAATGACATAGATGTGAACAAACCAGTTCCAATAGACATCGTTGATGCGATGCTGGATAGTTGTGGGGTAGAGCACACCGATCCACCTCCCATGTTTAGAAACATTGTGTATGATGCTGAGATATCATGATACACAAGTTGTACTAAGTTTACGAAGCTTCGCACTGTGTTGAGATTGTATAAGCTGAAAGCTAACAATAGATGGAGCGACAAAAGCTTCACATCATTGTTGTCTTTGTTGAAAGAAATTCTTCCTGAAAGAAACGAGCTGCCAATCTCAACATACCAGTTAAAGAAATTGTTGTGCGCAATGGGAATGGAGGCCAAGAAGATACACACATGCTCGAATGATTGTTTATTATTTCAAAAGGACTATGTGGATTTGAAAGATTGTCCAAAATGTGGTGCGTCAAGGTATAAATTGACAACTTCAGGGGAGTCCACAACTGGTTCTGCTGCCAAGGTGATGTGGTATCTACCTATAATATCACAGTTACAATGCTTGTTTTCCAATCTGATAGATGCAAAGAATTTGAGGTGGCATGCTGTAATGACCACATTTGTGCTTAATTGGTAAACTAGGGTTTACCTGAATGATCACATGCTTGATTAGGTTGAACATCATTTAGACTTGATTAATGATAGTAGATCAATTGTGATGTTTCAAACCTAAGAAGAAACTCTAATTATGATTTTAGTTTGAAGAATTAGGGTTTGAGAAATGTAAACCCTAATTGACAAAAATTAGGGTTTTGATAGTACATGAATATGGAATTTGATCGAGATAGTAGTATGGTAAATGATTTTTCATATTTTCTAAAAATTTTGTATTTAATTTAATTTTGGATATGATATGGATAACTAAATCATGCATATTGGAGAAAAATTTCAGAATATTTGATTGTTCTTTGAATGTGGTTCTTGGTCGAACTATACTTCGACCAAAATGCTGACAGAGTGCTTTTCAGCATTGTAGTGTTTTATTTTTAGTTATTTATTAGTAATAGTAAATGAACTGAAATTTTAAATAGAGATCTAAAACTCAATCATAAACAACATGTAAAATTTTCATAATTTTTGGATGCGTTCAGACCTTATCAGTAGATGAATTATAGTAATCTTTTTATGACAAAAAATTCAACTAAAATAAGAGAAAGTATAGTGAGGGGTCAATGTGCAATTAACCCAAGCAGCTCAATTGCTCTATATGGTCAACCTAACACACTAGAAGCTCTCATAATTCATGATTCAATCTAGAGAAATGAAATCCTAGAGAGAGAGGGAGAGTTAGGGTTTGAGAGGAGAAAGTGATGGAAATGCTGACCTAGGGTTTTGCGGTCTAAGGAATGCTAAAATCATGTAATTTTAGCTTCTTTGGATATAGTTTCATGGTGAATCTTCTCTCACATGTCAATATTCTATCCCTCCTCTGATTTGATCCAAAATGGTATCAAAACTTCCCCTTTTCTCACTCATTCTTCATAATCCCTCAATTTTAGGGTTTTCGAGTTGAAAGGAAGAAGAATCATGTGAATTGTTAGGGATTTGATATGAAAACGAGATTTTCAGGGATGAGCTGCGTTTTTAAGGTGTTTTCACACCTTAGGGTGAGTGGGAACTTCCTTTAAATAGTATATTGCATGAAAATTAGTTAAATCATCCATAATCTTTAATTTCTTAGTATGCGACTACAAACCCTGAATTGTGTGTTTGATCTAAGTTGTTGTAAAATGATATGAAATGGATTCTTCCTCTATTTGGATGAATTTTGGATGATAAAATCATATTAGAAATGTATACAATACATCCTAATGAGAATTCCCTAAGTATTCACAGAGGTTATAAGAGTAAACTGAAATATAGGAAATTTGTCTATGACTGAAATTGTTGTATAATTACATAGAGAAATTTGTTTATCTGGATCCCCTTGGTTATGAATGATTGTTTATCTAAATTCATAGTGCATATATGTCAGATACTATCTTGGATTTCATTTAAGGTGAATAGTTTTTGTTTGATATCTCAGTAAAGAGGGTGAAACCCTAGATGTGAGGAAAGTTGGATATTTGCAAATAGATATCGTGAAACCCATTTGAACGGATTTTCTTGGCATGATAGGATTTATTTATTCAATTTTATTATTGATGCATGTTATCTCAGTGAATGTCATGGAAACCCAAATTCAGCTCAGTTCCATGGTTTCATACATATATTGATTTTATATTATTTGTTGATAGTAGTCTTTATTCAGTGAATGTTTATGTCGCATGAAATCCTTATGAGAGCCATGCGATAAGTGAATGAGGTAAATGAAACTCTAAGGATGGGGTATTAAATGAATCAAGTATTTTGATATCAATGTTCTCAGTATGAGATGTGGTGATGCAGAACTCAAGATTTGGGTTGAGGTACACATTCTCCAAGAAAGTACAAATAATTTATAGGTGCAAATGATGATCACTCGTATGTCAAGTAATTAACTCTTATCAGTGTATTAAGAAGTTCAATTGCATGATTCTAGTGTATAAAGTATCAAGTGGACATGTATTCTATTATTTAAGAATTTTAGTCTGCCTACAGGTATAACATGTTGATTTCTCAGTATATTACAGTGTTTTGAGTATTTTGCTCAGCCAGGTTTAGAATGATATACATGTTGTGTTATAAACTTCAAATAAATATACACGGTACCATAGAGATACTAGAGTCAAGTATAAGTAAGGGAAAAGATACAATATAGTAAGAGCTTTCCAAGAATAATAAAATAATAGACTTAAGAGCCCTAAACACTGTAGATTCCCTATGAGAGGTCAGTGTCGTAGGGATGAAACGACCTAATCCTGACAGTGTCCAGTATACGGGGGTCAGAACGTACTAACAGGTGGTACTGGGGACGAAGCCCTAGTGGAAGTTTCCTTAAAATACAAAATGTAGTGTCCAACATCAACCAGAGATCCTGGTGGCACTAGAGTATAGTAAAGCCAATAGGTGGCTTGACTCTCCGCCTGTATGCTCAGGTTAGAGGAGGAGTCCAATTTTTACGACATAATAGGTGTGCTGAGGCCAGAGAGCCATTTTCTTGTTGCTAACCAGCAATGTAGTCATGCTTAGCATTCCTGAGTGTGTCATCTAAGTCTTGTATGGTGAGATCGTAGTTCTCTACGAGTCTTCATATGTAGAGTACACTGCATATGATCAGGGCATAAACTAAAATATGATAATATAAGTTTTAAAGAATTTCTTATAAGTAAGAAAGGCTAAGAAATATTTGAGTACAATTTCCCAACAATTATTCTTTGTATGTTTTTGAATTATTAGTTCTCTTTGAAATAAATCAAGCATGTTCATATATTGATTTACTCTTGTTAATATCTAGAGTATCCTGCCATATTTATGATTGTAAATGATCAATCTCTTTAAAGCTTACTGCTGTTATAATTAATACCAGTTGCTCAAAAGTATATTTGTAATTATATCAGTGCTTTATACTATTTCTTTGAAGTACTCATTCACTGAGCGAGTAGGCTCACCCCTCTACTCACAATTTTTAGGGATATCACAATGACTTGAAGAAGGTCATTGCATCAGAGTAGAATTGCCACAAGAGTTTAGTCTGAGTATAGTTAAGTTTCATCGATCCTTGTCACTCTAGGTCCTTGTAAAGAAATAAGAGAGAGTTTTAAATGATGATGTATAACATTATTCCTCTTTTAGCAATATATGTGAATCAACAAGTCTTATGTGCTTAAAAGTATGAGAAACATAATGAATGTTCATACATGCATTTTTTACTATTGAAATTAGATTGGAGAAATCAATGTTTAGATTCCCTTATACAGTTAGTTTATGTGGTTCAATGCGAGAAAACAAAGAGTTTGAAAAAGAAGAAAAAGTTAAGGGTGATCTTTGTATTATGTTAAATACTCAATTTATGCCCTAATATCATGATTAATGGTAATAGTGAGATCGGGGTGTAACACATGTAGATGTTAAGAAAAATAATGACATGCGTCTGATTCCCCAAAGTGGAAGAAGATTGATTTATTGTACCCAAAATTTTGTAAAGAAGTCAAGAATCTAAAACTTGGGCTTTGTACAGATGGGATGAATCCGTACGGGACATTGAGTAGTCAACATAGAACTTGGTCAGTTATGCTTGTTATATACAATCTTCCTCCCTAGTTGTGTATGAAAAATAAGTGCATTATGTTGTCGTTGCTGATATCGGGCCCTAAACAACCTAGAAATGATATCGACATTTATCTTGAACCTCTAATTGATGACTTAAAGAAACTTTGGGGTGAAGGTGTGAAGACCTATGATGCTTCACAAAGAGAGACATTTCATTTGCACGCTATGTCTTTTTGCATTGTTAATGACATTCCAGCATATGGGAATTTTTCTGGATATAGTGTCAAAGGATCTAAAGTGTGTCCTTTATGTGAAGAGAACACTGATTCAATATGACTAAAACATGGCTGCAAGACTATATATCTTGGTCATCGAAGGTTTCTTCCAAAATTCCATCAGTATCATAGGTTGCACAAAGCATTCAATGGATGGAATGAGGAACAGAGTGCACCTAAACCTATACCATGGGTGGTTGTTTATGAAAGAGTAAAATACTTTTCCAATGAATTTAGTAACAGATCACAATGTACCATGGCCACAGGGAGTGACAAATCTTTATTCAAGAAGGAGTCAATATTTTGGGATCTTCCTTATTGGAGTTCTTTGGCAGTCAGGCATTGTATCGATGTCATGCACGTTGAGAAAAATGTCTATGATAGCGTCATTTCTACTCTGTTGAATATACCAGGTAAGACTAAGGATGGGATAAAATCTATAATGGACCTACATGAAATGGGAATAAGGACAAAATTAACAGAAGTCGTTAGTAGTGATCGGAGAACATACTTACCTCCCGCTTGTTACACGTTGTCTAGAAAGGAGAAGAAATCATTTTGTGAATGCTTGGTAAATGTTAAGGTGCTACAGGGTTACTCATCCAATATTCGTAGATTGGTATCAATGAATGATCTAAAGTTGATAGGTCTTAAATATCATGATTGTCAAACTCTAATGCAACAAATATTGCCTGTGGCAATTCGATCTATATTTCCGAAGCATGTAAGGTTTGCAATCACCAGACTTTATTTCTTTTTCAACAGTCTATGTAGCAAAGTTATTGACCCAGATACTCTTGATAAATTGCAAAGAGAAGTGGTTGTTACCCTATGTCAGCTTGAGATGTGTTTTCCTCCTTTGTTCTTTGATATCATCGTACATCTTGTTGTCCACTTGACTAGGGAAGTGAAAATATTTGGATCGTTTTTCTTGCATTGAATGTATCCCTTTGAACGATACATGAGCATTTTTAAAGGTAATGTTCGAAACCATTATCGGCCTGAAGGGAGTATTATTGAGGGTTATGTGGCGAGAGAGGTTATCGATTTTTGCAATGACTTTCTGAGTGGTAATGATGCTCTTGTTAATGACAAGAATATTGAGGAGTATTCTGGCAAAGAAATTTTGGGATCACAGATGAAAGTAATCAACCATGAGTAGTTGGAACAATGTCACTTGTATATTTTACACAACATTGACGAAGTGAGTGTTTATAACGAGGAACATACCAATTTCATCAAGAAACAATATCCTTGAGCCAATTCAATGTGTCTTGCTAGAGAGCATAACAAGACATTTATTAAGTGGTTTGAAGATAAAGTCTTATATCAACTATCTCAAACACCAAATAATCTTACTAAAACTATCAAATGTCTCGCCTTTAAACTAAAATTGAATGTTATGTCTTATGAAGGGGTTGACATTAATGGATTCTCATATTACACAAAGCGTCAAGATGATAAAAGTGTCATAAAAAACAATGGGGTCACCCTTCAAGTGTCTGTATTGTTTTTAGCATGTGCAATGGATAAGTGTCCATGTGAAGATAAAATGTCATATTACAGTGTCATTGAAGACATATGGGAGTTTGACTATGTAGATTTCAGAAATCTACTCTTTAAACATAATTGGGTTGCTAACACAAAAGGAGTTATAGTGGATGAATTGGGTTTCACATTAGTGAACTTTGAAAAGATTGGCGAGAAGGGTGAATCATTCATATTTGCATCACATGTGAAACACATATTTTATATCGATGATCCTTGACACGCTTTTTACGTGCGTAGAAATGCAAGTGTACACGTCAATGTAATATAGGCCTTTGTGAGGCCCGAATCGAACTCAGGGACACATGAATTATCAGAGACTACTAATAACTACTCGCAATCAGCTAGACCGATTAAAGAGTTGGAAGTTGTTGTTAAAATTAAAAGAAAAAGAAAATAAAACAAAACAAAGCAATCGATCAAATGTTTAGTTTAATCAATTAAGAATGAGATCTTTAGGATTGCAGTTTCACCGCGCATTTTCATTGTATTAAATTCTATTTGGTCATTCAAATTTATCTCTCTATCCGGGTAGTGGCCTAAAATCAGAATTGCCCACTGTCGTGGTACAATTCACTACCTATGTCTAGGTCGGTTCCACCGTCGTAGTAACCTATACCCTAAACTAGGTGCGTTAAAATTGATCTCTCGGTATCCACCATTAACCTTACACCACCTTGTTCAAGGGATTTGCCAATTAACGTGAATTTCGTCTCTTTTCAACTGTTAATTCTTCTTTCAAAGCAATTAAAGGCATTAGATTATTATTATGGTGATCAAGAATAACAATATAATTGAGAAAACGAAATTATACCATAGACTTAAGAGATAAAATATGAATTACTATGATAAAATTGTCATACAATGAATTCTCGGGCTACTCCCGGTCCTAAAGACAAAGGGGATTAGCCCCACATGTTCATCCCAGAGCAAAACGTGGAGTAGAAAAAGGGAAACATGGAGAAAAATGTGATTGAATGGTGAAACCCCTGAACGGAGAAGATCCAAGCGCTCCTTGGCATAGAATACGCGTTCTCCCACCTTTCGGTGGTGGAAATCGTCTTCTTCGGTGTCCGGATCGGCTGGGGTGTGCTTCTGAGCTCCGTTCTTCTCTCCACACCTTCTCGGGATGTGTGCAACGGCTAATGATGTGATAGATTGCTCTTGGCCACTGTCATTAGGTATAATCTCTGAATTAGGTCGCCAAATTACCACAGTCGTCAGATTTAGATCAATATGAAGCAAACATGTATCTGATGGTATCGACCCTGCACTATATTGGTTGGTCTTCTTTTCTTTGTCACAACTGATGCCACCTCGATACCATCGATGCAAATCGATGGTATTGACATTCATAGGCGTCAGTTTTGTCCTTTTACCGTCGTTGTAGCTCCACTAGTCGATGGTATCGACCTTTGTGTTGATAGTATCGACGCTCTTTTCTCCAGCAACTTGATGGTATCTCGATACCATCGACTCTCCTATCGATAGTATCGAGATTTTGCTGCTCCTTGCGGCTGGCCACCTGTGGCCTCGTCGATGGTATCGACCACTGTCGATGGTATCGACAGAAGCAGATACTTGTTTTTCCTGAAATTACAACACAAAACCACATAAGCCGAAACAAAACATATTCTTGTAATAATTTATGCTCAAAATACTGTAACAAGGGAGATTTGACATAAAGAAGGATCATAGACCAAAATAGATGAATTATGCAATACTAACCACCAAAAATGACTAATACTTGCATAAAACACATATAAAACAAGTCTATAAATGCGACTCAAAATCATCGCATCAAACTCCCCTAAGCTTGAACATTGCTCGCCCCTGAGCAACTAAGCCTTAGAATAGAATTGCCAGAGTCAACTAAAGAACAAATCATCACAACAAACATTACCATATGATCCCCACCAGACATTCACATTCTGGCCCTCACTACCACAGAATGATAATTACCCTAAAGGCGATAGTAATCATCCATAAAAGATATCTACCTCAAAACTGATGAACACTATCACATAAGGCAGTTAACATAATAAAATTCTCCGGTCCAGACTCGTTGCATCTTGTGATCTCCTATATTATGTTGCTCGCCCTAACTACCATCTAAATGGAAGTAGCTCTCCCGATATTCACAAGTGAGGAGAAAATCACGGTGGCCTACCAATTTGAGCAACAGGTGGATGGACTGGGTGACTCATGGAAGAAATGGAAGCATTATACAGTTTCAACATGCATACAGCAAGAATGCCCTAAATGATGCATTTGCACATGAAAAATGCCCTAATGCCTAAGATTGGGTGGAATGATGCATCACTAACATCCCGTCTCAAAATGAGATGGATATCTAACTGAGCTACATCATGTACTTACGCATCTTAAGATGTAGGTGAGATTATGTTCCTTTCTCCCTCTTATTCTACTTGCTTCTTAATAACTTTCTTTTTCTTCTTCATTTTTTTTCTTAAGCCCTTATATCCATAATTGATAATGAATTAGTTGTTGGGCTCACTTTTTTGCATAGCTCAAATATTTGAAGCATTTATGAAGGTATGGAACAACTAATCACCCTTAGAGAAGAAATAAGTTACATGATGTACTCTATTCGTAAAAATTATGAATGCAGCTAAATGATACACACCTAAAGATAATGTGCATGTATAACTATTCTAATTTTCTTATTTTCATGTAAAACCTATGAAAGTGGTTGCAATGCAAAACCTATCTACATGGGATGCAATCAAAAAGGTTAAAACCATAAAGTAATTCCAATTCTTATGGTGGATTGTGAAAAACAATGAGGTGGAAAGATCACAAGACTAATTGACTGAACCTTTGAAAAGTATTATGAGTCCCTCCTTACTGACATGTGTAGTAGTTAAGAGGTTTCTCTCTCTTACTTCAAATTAGAGTCTCATTATCATTTGGTCAGTTTAGGCTCAAACAACCAAATCCGTCCACTTTTCATGAATCATTAGGAATGTACAGTTGTGATTTTCTGTTTTAAAGTTGACAAAACCAATCATTTTCTTAAGTTATGTGCTCAAAGTTGAACAACACTCAACCTTGCGAACACTCAAAAAATTTTAATTTTCCCTTAATTCCCACGTACAAGCAAGTGAGGTGACACATGACTTAAGACATCCATAATTACACTAGATAGAACATGGATCCTACAAACAAACTAAGATTGCAAGAAATAAATGACAAGAACAAACAAAATAAAACTAAAAACTGAGAAAATAAAAGACAGAGATGTTCCAACTACCCCCCCAAGCTTGAATTTGACTATGGCCTCATAGTAAAAAACAATCTTAAAGGTTGGAATAGAGATACCGATTTACTCTTCTGGCGGAGGCGGGTACTGTGGAGCCGTGGGGTCCCAGGATGGGTACTCTCCTTGAAAGCTCGGATCAAACTGGGGCATAGGTGGAGGTTTTGGATACCCCCCAAAATAGTTCTGGATCGAGTAGTGATCATAAAAGGGCTGATGTTGCATCTCCATCCTATGCAACATGTCATGAATCTGTTGTTGGTTGTTGAGGAGGAGGCGTTCATTCTCGAAGATCGCCCTCTGATTGTCAAGTAACTGGTTTGTCGTCTCTTGAACACCGGTGTACACTACTGTATGGTGCTGCTGCATCTTCTGTATGTCCTGTAGCATAGCATACAGGCCCTACATCGAATAGACATCCTCGCTTGGCTGTGAGGGTGGTGGTGGTGGAGGAGGCTGTGAAGATGAAGATGCACCCAGATGCATGCGAGGATGCTTCCTAGGTGCCACTCGTGCCCGAAGAGGAGTGTATGTATGCTATACCTCTTCAACCTTGTCGTCATTGTTGTCGTCATCTTTGCCGCCATCTTCATCGGAGTCAGCAATGGCTATGATAGGCCATCGGAAATGGTGTGCACCCTCGATATTGAAGACATGATCGGGAAGTGAACATTCTTGGTATGCGTGGTTTACATGGCAATGAGCATATGGTAAACCATCTCAAAGCAAGATGAGGTTTGATCGGTGAAGATGTTGCAGATTGACCTTGCTTCTGTTGGAGAGCAGAGTCAAGGTTGCGAAACTCAACCCAAGGTAGTGTGCCAACAGAGTGATGAGTCCTCTAAAGTGAATTGGAGCCTTCCTCGTACTCCGCTTTACCGCCAACACTCACTGCAGAAAGAAAGCTCCCCAGTTGCATTCTTGGCGCTTGAGTAGTTTGTACAAGAAGAACATGTCCGTATCCTGGAATTTTCTAAGAGAAAGATCACCCCTAGCAAACACGGTAGAACACATCATCCGATGAAGAATCCGTATGAACAGATGCTCAAAGTCTGCTACCGCTGCGTTGTGGTAGCTCACTGTCTTGCCTGGAGGTACCGTCACAAGCTCGGAGAAGATCACGTCGTAGTCAGTATGGTTGTCTGGCCGCCGATAGTCACTTCGCGAATGATTCTAGTTGTAAATCTCATTGAACTGACAGAGTGTAAGATTGTAGTCATTGTTGTACAACCGGAAAGACACCCGACCCTTGATCCACTCACGGTTTGTGGCTATGATGTCGTTTGGTACGACACAAACGTCCAGTGACGCCATGAATTCAGCCACCATCTCCTTGTATGTCGGCCAGTCACCGAAGAACGTTTGGCCATCAACATGGTATTCCATTTCGACAGACATCCTGCTCGTGTGTCTCGCCTGCCCTTTCAAGATGTAGGCGAGTTTAGCGTCGAACCCCAAGTTGTGGATCGTCTCCCACTCAACATAACGGGTTGGCTCGATTTTCCTCTTCAGAATCTCCTTATAGATCTTCTTGATCTCCGCGGACGGATGAACAATCCGTGGATGTGGAATCGACACAGTCGGTGGCGGCACAAACTCCGAGATGTCCATCAGGTTGGCATGCGAAGAAGATGCACCAGCAACATGCACCATGGTTGCAGAAGAAGGAGGAGTAGAGAAAGAGCTCAGTGAAGATCGGAGAAGGAAATCTCCGATCGATGAAGAATGTGCTCCTGGATGCTCGTCGCCGGGCTCGGATTGCTCTGGAGGACGCTCGGCGCAAGTGGAGAAGAATTGCTCTAGGGTTGTGACGTCATATGATGACAATCCTTCTCATATATAGCTGACGCCAGCGCTGCTGTGTGCCCGTCGATACCATCGATGCGGGTTGATGGTATCGACACGCGTAGCACAATCCGTACTGCCGCTGGTATCGACGGTCGTCGATGGCTGGATCTGCGTGGCCTAGATCACTGACGTGTCGATACTATCGACAGGTGTCGATGGTATCGACCCATCCCATGGATCTACTTTCTAGTTGCAGCGATCTTCGTTGATCTCTTCTCGCGGATCGGTGACGTGGCGCGTCAATACCATTGACGCAAGTCGATAGTATCGACTCTCGGATTAGGGCAACTCCCTCATGAGGCCGGCCGCCGTCTTCAGTATGTGAATGTGTCGATACCATCGAAAGGCCCGTCGATGGTATCGACTTTACTAAGATGATTTCTTCTGAATATCTCCAGAGATCTCGTGAGTATCAACACCCATGTCAATACTATCGACCTCTGCTTGTGATCTGCCTGTTGGTATGTCGATACTATCGACGAGGCCGTCGATGGTATCGACGCAGTGTGATTTCTACTGTCACCAACCTATACCATGGTCGATACCATCGACACAAGAGTCGATGGTATCGACTCTTCCTCAGTCTTGCACAATGAGCAAACGATCACGGTATCTTTTTTACACTAAAAAAAAGTCAAAACAAATCAAACTACAAATGTAAATGAAACTAAACTAAAGTACTGATGGCTGGGTTGCCTCCCAACAAGCACCCTTATTTAATGTCTTAGGCTAGACGACATGAAGCTCGTCATCAACTTGGAAATTTGGAGAGTGTGCCCGGAGGATCATGCGACAGTTTGAACTCAACTCGATCTTGGCCAGTCCCCAACGTCAGAGTACCTCTCCCGATTGCAGTGACTACATCTGCCGTTGCTTGAAATAGAAAACCCAATAGCATCTCGCAACTTTTAAGCTGTGGCATGTCCATGATGACGAAGTCCACCGGAAAGATTAACCTGTCCACCTTGACGAGTACATCCTTGCACACTCTGTATGGCTTTACAATGGACCCATCCACCAACTAAATAGTTGCTACTGATTTCTTCATTTCCTTTAACCCAAGCTTTTGAAATGTGGACAATGGCATAAGATTAATGTTGGCGCCCGAATCACACTGTGCTTGTGGAAAATGTCGATCACCTATAGAGCATGGAATGTATAAGCCTCCTGGGTCTTTCCTCTTCTGTGGTAAACTCCCATGGGTAATTGAGCTCACCATCTCATTTACTCGGCAAACATCTGTGTCTTTAATCCACCTCTTCTTGTTGATTATTTCTTTGATGAACCTCCCGTTGGCGGGAATCTTCTCTATCATTTCCACTAACGGAATATTGACATGGAGTTTTCTGAACATCTCCAAGAACTTCCTATAATGTCGATGCTCTTTCTTCAGCCTCAGGCTGTCCGAACTAGATACAACTGCCTCATTTAGACGCTTATGAGGTGGCACATATGAGCTTTTTGGGGCAAGCTCCCCTAAGTTTGTTTCAATAACTCCCTATGACGTATACTTTGGTAGATCATCTTCAACAGGTGTAACTTGCATTGGCACCTCTCTCGCAGTGGATGTATCTTCACCTTGACAAATGGCCTTCACCTGCTCTTCTTGCCTAGGTGTGGGTGCGACCATCATGGGCTCTTGGCGGGATTTTCTTAATAGAGTGTATCCACCTGGTAGTCCATAATGACTGCGAGGATACGGTATTTCCGATATAGCCTCCGTATCAAACATCATTTTGTTTTTGTCCTGAGCCTCTACCAATGGGGGTTCTGCCTCATTAATCATAGACATATATTTTACTTGATGATGTGCTTGAGCAACTTCTGCATTTCCTGCCTGTCTCTGTTGATTGGCATGCTTTATGGCTGCCACTTCATTGGAAATTTGGGTCATGGTCATCTCTAGTGCCCTCATTTTTGCTCCATGACTTTGCAGTGTTTGCCCAAACTTGGTCAAAATATCACCCTGGGACTGCAGTTGCTTACTGAACATGCTCATCATCTCCTGATTTTGCTGCACCATTTGACTAAGTAAATCAGTGCTTTTATCTTCGCCTCTGGGTTGTGGCTTTGCATCAAGATCTTGTAGGAAGTTGTTTGGATCCTTCCATGAGAACTTCTTGTCCCTCCTCCAAGCATAATCATTATTTCCATAGCCCCGTTGTTGCATAAATTTTACCTGGGCTTCCTCATCAGATGATGCATTTTCTTTGGCAAGCAATTTCTTGGCTAGAAGGTCTAGTTGTCATTCAGCTCCTTGATGGCCCTGGACTCACCTGCAACTTTGACTTGTTCTGGTGCATCTGTATCGCCCCACGACTGTTTCTTCTCCATGTTTTTTAGTATCTCCCAGCACCTTGTATCTGTGTTATTTAAGAAGAATCCTGAACCTACTGAATCAAGGTTACTTCTATCATGCTCGGAAAGAACAAAATAGAAGATTTTAACCTGTTTTTCCTTATCTAAACCATGGTGTGGGCACCTCCTTAACATAATCTGAAAGCATTCCCACGTCTCTGAGTAGGTCTCTCCTGCCTTCTGAGTGAAGTTGTGAATTTTTTTGATCAGATCGTTGGTCTTCTCGGGCAGGAAGAACCTTTCAAAGAAAACCTCCACCATGTGGTCCCAAGATTCCAGATATTCATCGTCCAGGTTGTGCAACCACTCTCGTGCATTTCCCGCTAGAGAACTCGGGAAGAGCTTCAAGTAGAGAACATCTTGTGGAAATCTATCTATTTTTATCATATCACAATTTTCCACAAATTGACTTATATGCGCGATTGGGTCTTCATTCTTGAGCCCATGGAATGCATTCGACTTCACCAAGTTGATTAATGCCGGATCAATCTTGTATGTCAGAATATTAACCGCCTGCTTCTTGATTGGCCCTTTTGACGCAGATGAAGAAGAAGCTTTGATCTTCTCCCATATTGTTTGTTCCTCTGCCATTTCTTCTTGTTCGGATTTTGAATCTGTTTCTTCTAAGTGGTCTTGATTGTGGCCTTCCTCGTCTTCCGGTCCCAGCAATGTAACCTCTGGTGCGTGCTGTGTGTAGTCGGTGCTACACGTCTGCACCATGTACAGTACCTGCAAAGTGAAAATTTAAGTTCAGTACAGTGCTTGACGATTACAAATTTTAGAAAATAGACTATGAATTTTTGAAATGATTTCAAACTAATAAAAAAAAATAAAAAGTGGCCTAGAGTAGCCGCTTGCAGCACTCGTAGTGCCGACAACTGCCGTGTCCCCGGCAACGGTGCCAAAAACTTGACACGCTTTTTACGTGCGTAGAAACGCAAGTGTATGCGTCAATGTAATATAGGCCTTTGTGAGGCCCGAGTCGAACTCAGGGACACGTGAATTATCGGAGACTACTACTAACTACTCACAATCAGCTAGACCGATTAAAGAGTTGGAAGTTGTTGTTAAAATTATAATAAAAAGAAAATAAAACAAAACAAAGCAATCGATCAAATGTTTAGTTTAATCAATTCAGAATGAGATCTTTAGGATTGCGGTTTCACCGCGGGTTTTCAATGTATTAAATTCTATTTGATCATTCAAATTTATCTCTCTATCTGGGTAGTGGCCTAAAATCAGAATTGCCCACTGTCGTGGTATAATTCACTACCAATGTCTAGGTCGGTTCCACCGTCGTAGTAATCTATACCCTAAACTAGGTGCATTAAAATCGATCTCTCGGTATCCACCATTAACCTTACACCACCTTGTTCAAGGGATTTGCCAATTAACGTGAATTTCGTCTCTTTTCAACTATTAATTCTTCTTTCAAAGCAATTAAAGGCATTAGATTATTATTATGGTGATCAAGCATAACAATATAATTGAGAAAGTGAAATTATACCACGGACTTAAGTGATAAAATATGAATTACTATGATAAAATTGTCATACAATGAATTCTCGGGCTACTCCCAGTCCTAAAGACAAAGGGGATTAGCCCCGCATGTTCATCCCAGAGAAAAACGTGGAGTAGAAAAAGGGAAACATGGAGAAAATTGTGATTGAATGGTGAAACCCCTGAACGGAGAAGATCCAAGCACTCCTTGGCGTAGAATACGCGTTCTCCCGCCTTTCGGTGGTGGAAATAATCTTCTTCGGCGTCCGGATCGGTTGGGGCGTACTTCTGGGCTCCGTTCTTCTCTCCACACCTTCTCGGGATGTGTGCAATGGCTAATGACGTGATAGATTGCTCTTGGCCGCCGTCATTAGGTATAATCTCTGAATTAGGTTGCCAAATTACACAGCCGTCAGACTTAGATCAATCTGAAGAAAACATGTATATGGCGGTGTCGATATCATCGACGCGAGTCGATGGTATCGACCCTGCACTGTATCGGCTGGTCTTCTTTTCTTTTCTTTGTCGCAATTGATGCCACCTCAATACCATCAACGTGAATCGATGGTATCAACATTCATAGGCGTCGGTTTTGTCCTTTTACCGTCGTTGTAGCTCCACTAGTTGATGGTATCGACCTTTGTGTCGATAGTATCAACGCTCTTTTCTCCAGAAACCTGATGGTATCTCGATACCATCGACTCTCCTGTCGATAGTATCAAGATTTTGCTGCTCCTTACGGCTAGCAACATGTGGCCTCGTCGATGGTATTGACCACTATCGATGGTATCGATAGAAGTAGATACTTGTTTTTCCTGAAATTACAACACAAAACCACATAAGCCGAAATAAAACATATTCTTGTAATAATTTATGCTCAAAATGCTGTAACAAGGGAGATTTGACATAAAGATGGATCATAGATCAAAATAGATGAATTATGCAATACTAACCACCAAAAATGACTAATACTTGCATAAAACACATATAAAGCAAGTCTATAAATGCGACTCAAAATCATCGCATCAATCCTACAAATGATAAATGGTTGGTTATTTTTCATGGTAAAAGACAGTTCCTTGAAGATCCTATAGTTGAAGAAGAGTACTATGATAAGTATGATGACTCCAGTCCATTCTCAGTTGGGTTGCCAACACCACCAAATATTGAAGCTAATGATGACTTGTATGTACGTGGATATCACAATGAAGGATTGTTAATTGATAAAAGATCGCAATATTAGAGGCATGCATGTTTATATTTTATTATATGTTTTATTTTTTTGAATGTGAACTTTACAATGTTTTATTATCTTCTAGTTATGTCAAATGCTAAATGTTTGGTTTTTTAAAGAAACTTTCAGATGGCTGAGCATGAGGATGATGATTGTGATGATGATTACCATGAGGGTGAGGATATCAATGCACCGCCTCACAATGTAAGTTTTAAAAATATATCCTATATTTCTATCTATATGTCCATTTATAGTTATATCTTGTAAGTGTGTTTATTTTGTCAAATTTTAGGTTGATGATTTACCCCCTAAAGAACTTGGGGCACTTGATGAGTAGCAAAAAAAATTGAAAAAGTGAGGGGCATCACTATGATGAACAAGTTACTACAACAAAGGGGCAATGGACCCAATCTGGCTAAGGATTTTGATCATGCAGGATATCTAGTTGGAGTGAACTACAACTCGTTTATTTCATATCTTGGGGTTCTTACTCATAGCCATTATAGTCCTAATGTAGAATCTTGGCATAAAGTTCCTAAGGGGAATAAAGACTTAGTATGCAAGGAAATATGCATGAGTTATTATTATTTACAATTCTATTTTGTAGATTACTAATTTTTAGGATACTAGTTAATAGCAATTCTATTTTGCAGAGTATATTTGAACTGGATGAAAAGTTGCATCGTAAATGTGTGATGCAACGCTGTGGGAGGGTCCTAAGGAACTATAGGAAAATCTCACCTGAGATTACATATGAGATGCTAAGAAGAGGAAGAAGCCAACCACTGAGCAATAGAACTACCTGGACCCCAATGACTGGGAGGAGTTTGTTACCAAAATAAAAATTGATGAATTCAAGGTATTAAATGCCACTCCCAATTTAATTAATATATGTTCTTATGTATTCACCTATTCAAGATTAACTTTAGTGTTACTAACCAAATCAATGTGCTTACTAACAAGTCTATCAGTGATGCTCAAAGAGCAAGGTGTGCACTAAATGTGCATTACCACACGATGGGTCCAAAAGGCTATGCAGGCATTCACCAAAGACTACAGGAGAAGTCTACTACCCAGTCTTCTACTACTCAAGAGACTACATAGTCCTCTACTATTGGTTCTGCACCTCTGCCTCGCCATGCTATGTGGATAGCTGGGAGGAAAATCATGAAGGGAGATATAACGAATCCCGCAAATGCTGAGGCGGCTGCAAAAATGGTAAAAATTCAACTCTTAGAGCAATCGATCAATATTGATTATTGTTATGTTTACTTACCAATTTCTGTTGATGGCGATTAGCGGGAGCTTCACAAGCATAGGAAGGAAGGCAAGTTCATCCCTGAGGGCACAAGGGATGAACTGACAGTTGCTTTGGATAACCCAGAGCATCCTGGACATGTTAGGGGTGCAAGAGTTGGTGTAGGCATAAAAGAGTTCTTTGGGCCATCACAGTGCAAACCTGTCCCTAAAGCGACATTATCAAATGTTGAGGCAACCTATTCTTTTTTTAGAATGCTATTGAAAAAGGGAATTCAATAATCAAAAGCTAGCGTTTCTTTTGTCAATGTATAGGTAGATGAGTTAATTAATAAGAGAATCCAAGAAGCAATGGTGAAGTAGTAGGTGTCTCATACTAGCACTCAGACAGTACCTGTGGCGTGCTGCTCTTCTCCTACTATAGAGGTTGGGAGTAATCCTATAGACCCACCTAGAACGTCCACTGTAAGTATTTTTATGACATAGTAGCTAGTCTTTTCAAGATGATATGTTTATGTATATATGTATATAACATTCTTTACGTAAATTTGAAGGGTTTGAAGCCATGCCGTCTAAAAAGTCAAGAATATATCATTGCAGAGGTCGAGGCTTACCCACCCATTCCAGGGGACATGTTTCATAGGACTCCAGTACCAGATGGTGCGATTCTTGTGAGTCTAATACATGTACTCCCCAATTGGAGGGATCTTCCACTACCATATGCCCACCCATATTCTGAAATGCTTGGTGAGGTAGAAAGCAGAGTGATATTTTGGCCCAAAGCGGATGTCATCTATACTAATATTGTATGGTAAATTTACATTACGTTAATTTGTTAGTGTGTATATATGAGTCAATTGATCTGAAATTATATATACATGTCAAAAGAAAGACATCCGCTACATCTCAGCCTCCACCTCCACCTCCTGAAGTACCAAGTTGGCTTCCAAGGAACCTACACACCTTGTTAGGTCCTAATTGTAGGTGTCTGGTAGTATGGATATGCAAACATGATCCAAATTTCCCTATAAATGTTTCTATTCTGGAGGATGTTGCAGGTCAATCATACGATAACAATATATTTATACAAGATATTTTGGAGTTGTTTCGTTATAATTGGTTGAATACATCTATGATAGAGCTATGTATATGGTGAGATCTTATTTATACATCCATATACCTTGTTTTATATATGGTGATTTGGTTTCTTATATATTAATGCATACACAATACATGTTTTGCAGCCACTTACACATGATATGTACAAATTTTTCATTTTCCCATGTGGGATTTTTGGTTCCATCTTTGATTAGTCTTGTAGATAAAGACCGTTCATCAGTTACTTCATACTGCTCTACTGCTTTTAAATATTTTGATAAAAAAAAGAAGATGGTGATAATAGCTCCATTCAATGTTGAGCAAGTTTACTTTTCTTATAATTTGGACTTAAGAAAATTACATTTTTATTGTGGATTTTGAGTTATTAGTTTTTAACTTTCTTACCTCTAGTGGTAGACATTGGGAGTTACTAGTTAATATTGTCCCTAAGACATTCACTGCTTATTATCTAGATCCTGCTTGGAAGGAATTGAATACATTATATGGACACACAATGAAAAGGTCATTATTCCTATGAGAAATATTTCATATTTTTATATCTGTTAACATCTTTTATTACATTACTATTTAATTATGCAATTTAATGTGTTACATTAACATGTAGGGGTTTACATGAGTTCAAAAAAGTTGGAGGAAAGGTCCCCAAGAAAAAAACAACCACTAATTTGGGAGAATGTGAAAGTAATTTCCCGACTCCAATGTATATATTATTTATGTGAACTGCGCTTATTTGTATTTTTGAATATTTTGTATGTTTCAATTTATAGTGTGCTACACAAGACAACGGCTGGGCATGTGCATACTATGTGATGCGATTTATGGACCTAATTATCAAACTTTCCGCAATGGAAATCGATACCATACATTAGGTATTATATATAGTCTCATTAGATAATATGAAATATATCAATCTTATTATATAATATTAATTATATATATATATATATATATGTCATTCTCTTTGCAGGTGTTTAAAACTGACTTCACTACATGTCAAAAGTAATTAGATGTACATACTCCCTATATGATGGAAGACTTAAATGATGTAAGAGAATAATGGGCAAAAGCCCTACAAGTAGTGGGAATTTTTAAATATGATTGGGATACTGATGGCGATAATGACGATGATGAATAAAAAATGATATTTCTAAACTTTGTTCTCATAATTATTTGTGTGTGAATGTGAATGAATTTTTCTGAATTGTCATGTGTGTGAATGTAAAGATGATCAATACATGAATGTTTCTAAATGTGTATGAATGTGAAAAGAGATGAAATGAATGGAACTGCAGTTTGCTAAATGTGTGTGAAAATGGAGGAAATTTGAAATGGAACTATTGGTTTCTACATGTGTGTGATGAAAAATAATATGAATTAAATGTGCTTATACATGTGTGTGATCATAAATTGTTGTCCATCTTGTTAATTTTGCAGGTTTGTGGCCTGTTGTTGGCTGATATCAATAGATGATGTAAACCTACAGTTCAGAATTGAACTGTACGTTCTGCATCTTGCGGACCAGCCATACATCAAGCCTACAAACTTATAAGAAAAAAAAATCAGAACATAGGCGTCGGTTATTAGTATAAAACCGACAACAAAGACATACAACATCGATTATTAGTAAAAAAACCGACGTCTATGTGTCTAGGTACCATGACCGTGCTGAGTCTTCATGGCACCAGGGATATGGCATTCATTATTAGTATAAAACTGACGTCTTTAGCTAGATATAGTGTTGGTTATATATAAAAACCGACGTCGATGGTGCCCTTGCTGGCGCGTTTTATGGGTGGCGGGAAGGGTTATGACGTTAGTTTTTGTGAAACGTTGATGTCTTTGACCTGGATATAGTGTCAGTTCTATTAAATAACTAACGCCTATAGTGCCCTTGCTGGTGCATTTTTAGTGGCGGGAAGGGTTATGGTGTCAGTGTTAAAACTGACGTTGAAGGTTTCAACTTTTAGCGGCGCCCACTTGGGTGTCGCTTTGAAACTGACACCAAAGGCCTTAAATAACCGACACTAAAGGTTGGTTCTATACTAGTGCTTATCTTGAGCGTTGAAGATTTGGATTTAGGCACGACCTCATAGCTCTTCTTAGTTTTTCTTTTATCCTTGGACTCAGCTCCGTAGATCATCATAACAGGCTTGTCCTTCTCCAATTTTTCTTCAACATGAATCAACATGGCAACCAAATCTGACAACTGTCAAGTTGTATTATTCACATGATAACATGCAATAAAGTGACCATAATATTTAGGCATTATCTTCAAAATCATATCAGTGGCCAACTTTAGTCTCATGGTGAATCCCAATTCTTCAAGATGATACACATGTCTGATCATATGGAGCACATGTTCTACTACTAAGGTTCCCTCTATCAGCTTTGACTCAAGCAACAACTTCAGGATACCGTGCCTTTCTTTCTTTGTAAGATCAAGTGTCACTTTCTTAATATGTGTTACCATCTCAAGAACACTCATGTCTTCACATTTGATACATGTCAAAGAGCATACCAATTCCCTAGAAACTTTTATATAAGAGTTTCATCCTTTTTTACTTTCTGATTAAGTCTAGTATAGAAGGGTCGATCCCACAAGACAACATTTTTAACATTCAATTCTTTTAAACCCGGTTGATTTTTGAAATTATTTCTTTTTGATATTTTTAGAATATTGACAATAAATAAAGTTTGATTTGAGGGGTTTGATCTATCTAATGCAAGAAAGTAAATTACAAGAAGAATAAAAGATTACACTAATGTAAAGGAAGAAAAATATTATTCTAAGACAAGAGAGAGTAAAAGAGGAAAATTGTTATCATGAAAGATTATCTAAACAAAAGTAAAGTGCTGAAATTTAAAAGATGAATTGAAAACAAACATTTAAGAATGGTTGGAAATCAATAGGGAAGGCATTGAGGCTTAGGGGTTTCACCACCTTATCCCTTGTGAAAATAAAAGCAAGTGACACACGACGAACAAGAAAGAAGTAGGTATGCATTTTATTTGTAAATAACATGCAAAATAGGAACTACACGTGAACCCATTGGTCGTGGTGTTCACATATCCGTTAAGAGGATTCTTTCACGTACGCATCTAAATCCTCATGAAGTCAGTTTAGGCATTCTAAATCCTGGCTTCTGTGGTCACATCCGTCGATATTAATTAGTGATAATAATGATTAATTATGTTCTTTAAATTTGTGATTTCCAAACCAAAAACCATCCATCTAAGCAATCATGTAAAAGATCGATCCAATTAACACATGGATAAGAGGCTATTTCCCTCGCCTCAATAAGAAAACTACTCACTACTCATGGCGAGGATGGGAGAAATAAGGAAAGAAAGAAAGAGAGCCATAGACCATAATTTCAGATCTCTGCAGAGTCTAAGGTGGTGACGATTAAATGGCTCGTTTGCTTTTCCTCCTTCTCCAAGAAGAAAAAGTGAGAAGGAGAACCAGAGAAAGAAACATCCATATGTATAATAAAAGAACCAACTTTATTGTTCTTGAAAGTAAAATTACACTGGATAGAAAAAGACAAAATTTCTCTACTAATTGCGTAAAAATTAGGGATCTTTTTCTTAGTGCAGTACCTCCTCCTTTTATAGAAGGAGGGGTGGAAATCTTGAAAGTGGAGAAGAAGGAATGAAGGAGGAGGTTGTTGTTTTTGTCATTAGTCAAGGCAAACTTTTCCTTCCTTAATAGAAAATAAAGAGAATCATTGATTGCCTTCTTTTGACCCTTCAAATTCTGACTCTGTATCTATAGATTCTCATTCCTAAAGTTTCATGAAAACTTCGACTGATAACAAGCTTTAAAGAATGCCTAAAAATATATTTTTCCTATATGCCTTTTAATTTTCTTTCCAAATCATATTTGAACATTAAATTCATCCGTGGGATGTGAGAGTTATGATTGTTTTGGTGTAGGATATATATTGAAGTTAGTCACTATAAGAAAACAAACAGGTAGGTTAATTGGTTCGTTGGACAATCAAATAAATTCCAAAATTATCAGAAAATATATTTTTCCTTTCAAAATTGAAATTATCTTCCCAAAATATATCTAAATTCCAAATTTGAATTTGTATATGAGAGTTATGACTATTTTGGTGAAAAGTATATTAAAATCTACGGGAATCTGAACGATCTCTTATCTTCATATTTTCTTATCTTGATTTAAATGCTTCAATAATTGCTAAAAATTGAGAAAAAAATCATAAGAATTTAGAAAAGGAATGAAAGTGGAATTGATTTACAAATTAAACAAAATTTACCAAAAAGTCTTAATTAATTATTTTAAATGATGCAAAAATAAATGATGCATATGCATTCATCAACATTGCTCATACAACTCATAGTTCATGCAACTAAGCATAAGGTACTTTATCTCCAAGGCATCATTGGCATGCTTTCAGTAACCATCCACTTGTTACCTAGGTGCATCAGGAGAAGGTATTTTTGGAACTAGATTGTCAAGGATGTAGAGCTTGCACTGTTCATTGAAAACCATTCTCAAATTCTAAAACCAGATGTGGAAATTTGTCCCACCAAGTTTGTCCTTCTTTGGGACAAATTCATATTTGTTCGTCATTTGATTCTACAAGAAAAATTTACATTTATCAAAAACCATTTTTGATTTGACTTGAAAAATTGACGATATTAATTAGGCCTTTAATTATTACCGCTCCCACTATTTTATCTCAAATTGATAGTCCTCACATATCAATTAGGAATATTACAGCGTATAATATTCTAGTGGGCCAAGATCTATATTTTATCAGATCATGAGTCGGCTTTGGCTAATCACCTACAACTTGACTATTTAGATAGGCCATCATGCCAATTGCATCATATGCAACTTTTGGGTAGATTATATTCACAACTCCTTGCCACAATCATCTTCATGCTTCTGGTCTTAGACGCTATAAGATTTACATGTTAAACATGACCCAAAAGCTGACACGATAACATGCACCCCAGTTTGATGGCACCTACATTATTATCATCAGACCTCTATGAGATAGATGTCATACAACGCTTTGGCATCACCTACGTTTGGTTGATTAAGCTTTTCATGTGTGCTACTTTTGGAAATGATCTAAGAATTAATATTTTAATCGAGGGAGTTTGTATTTATAGATACATATACTTTAGTCAATCACCACATATATAGTACACATCATATACATTCTATATCTCACAATTAAAACAAGCAATAAATGAAAGTGATGGTTATGGCCAACCTAATATAATTTCTTGGAGCCACAAGGAATTACATCATCCTAGGTCTACATCATATGTAGAAATCTATTGTTGATGAATATCCGTGCTTGCCAATTTGGGTTGATCACTTCAACCCTTGAACTGATGGGCTCACCTCTTTACCAGTTCTTTGGTTGTCCCATCAGTTGTCTAGTTCCATTGGTCCACCATTTATTGGTTCCTCCAACTGATCGGTCAGGTCTACCTGGAAGTTAGTTCAGCTCAACCATCTGGTCCTCCTTTGTCCTTCAATCGGTCTTATCATCTTTGGGATGTCTTCATCTTCATCATAACAGGAAATTAAACTATCTTAATTTTATAAGATTAGAGAAAACCTCAAGTTACATTCAAGGGGAGAAAAGGTAGTAAATAATTAACTTTACATTAGAAAGATAAGATAAAGGCTCAGTTCGCAGACCGATATAAAAGGATAAACCAACCACACAACCATGCACTGATAGTACGGGTTATTGGCCATAACCATGCTACACATCCACCATTAAAATCACTTTTAGGACAACACATGTAAATTTCATTATATATATATATATACATATATATATATATATATATATATGTATATATGTATATATATATATATACATATACATATATATACATATACATATACATACATATATATATATATATATATTTATACATATACATATATATATAATTGTTTTTTAAAATAGCTCAATATCATTAAAAGTAAGCCATACGACATCTACAAGATAGACATCTCACAACAAGTAACCAAGCAGCAACTCCTTTTGCGGAAAGACATAACACAAGGCTCAGATTGGGATGCGATAGGTACGCTTCTGCACCGTCCACCTCTTGTAGTGGCTATCTCAAACAGCTATCTGGGATGGAATTCGTCAATCTACCAGAACCTATGAGTACATCTTGAGAGGAGTATGCAAAGCCACTGACAGAGATAACCATCATGAAGACAACGAAAGATTACCCGACAAAGAGCTTGACCCCAAAGCAACGACACAAAACTAACAACACAGACACAATGCCCCACCAAACAAGACGAGAAATACAACTACTAGCGACGCACTAAGGTTACCAACCAGCAGACCCGAGAAAGGAGGCCAAACCCCAGTGATGTAGATACAAAGGAAGGATGGCTCATGCGGGTACAAAGGTGGGGAGTAGAGGGTGCCGGGAAATCCACCACCACTCCTGACCACCACTGCGAACAGGGGGTGGAAGACCCGCATGAAGCCCAAACCCAACTTCCTCCTCCTCTGCCTAAAGCACCAAGGGGTGCCCGAGCTCACCGTCTGCCAAAGAAGGAACCTGCGGCACGACACCACCAACAAACGACACAAGCACTCCCACTGGAGGAACAAAACCAAATTACACAACTAGGAAACACCGATAGGCGGGGACAGAAGAAACCTGCCACAGACAAACAAACCTAAAAAGAAAAAACCTAAGCAGAAGATAACAAAACTAAAGCAACGATCCGCCACCCAACCCCACACCAGCCAAGAACCGCCATCTCCTCCTTGTCGTCGCCAGCACCGCCACAGTCGAAGAGGGCGCTTGATCGGGATCTCTAGAGGCCAGCAAGGACCCGCCGCCCAAAAACCGGATCATGTAGAAAGAGGAAAGGAGGAAGGAGATGGTGCAGAAGCTCCGCCAGGCGCCGCGACCAGCAAGCACGAGTCGCCCACGCCCACACGCCACTAGAGAGACCATGGACTCCCAAGGAACCACCAGCCGGAGAACAGGACCTCACAAGCCGTCGCCCACGCCCACATGCCACCGGAGCGAGTCAGACCCCCGCCCAGATACCCAAAACGCCGCTGCCACTAGCCCCAAAGCCGATACACAGTGTCGCTTAGAAGGGCGGGCGAAGGAGGGGAGAAAGCAGAGACCCCGGCCAAAGAACCGCACAAATGAAGTCGAGGAAGGAGAGAAGCCCAGGGGGAGAAGGGAAAGTGCTGCGCTCCGACAGGCAACCTCCTTCCCCCCTGAGCAGGGTCGGCGACGAGCGAACCCTAAATTGCCCTGGCGATTGCGAGAGCAAAACCCAGCGGCCAGGTCCAAACTCACTTTTATATATACATATATATATATATATATATATATATATATATATATATATATATATATATATATATATATATATATATATATATATATATATATATATTCATATATCTATATATATGCATATATATACCTATATACAAATATATATACATATATACATATATATACATATATACCTATATATGTATACATATTAATATACATAAATATACATATCTATATGCATATATATACATATATATATATACATATATATATATATGTACATACTTATATATACAAATATATATACACATACATATATACATATACATATACATATACATATACATATATATATATATATATGCATATATATATACCTATATACATAAATATCTATATACGTACATACACACACACACATATATTTATATATATATATATATATATATATATATATATATATATACCTATATATATACATATCTATATATATACATATATACATATATACATATATATACATATCTATATACATATATATATATGTATGTATATGTATATATGTGTATATATATATATATATATTTATTTATTTATTTATTTATATGTTTTCAAAGCATGATAACAGAATCAGAAATTTCTACACCAACGAAGTGGTATCAGAGCCATGCAACGGTCCAAAACTCAAAGATAAAATTTTGAAGAATGAATTTCACGATTTAGAAGATAATAACATATACAAAGCTTTAGATCTGGAATTTGAAGTTAATATTGAATAATATGTATAAGAAACTAGAAGTACAGGTTCATGAAAACCATTCGAAAAACTTTCAGAAAATCCAAGAAATGATAGTAGAATTACAAAGAACAATGGAATATTTGTATGAAAAACAAAATAACGAATGTTTATAAAAAATAAATCTATTCCAAACAAGTGGAAACGAAATAAGTTTATGTCCTCTTCAGATAGAAGAAACAGACGACTTTAAAATTGAACAATCAGAAAATAGATACTTTGAAGCTGAAGCAGAAGAATTAGACAGTCTAAGTCAAGAAATAGTAAGATTAACGGAAAAAGTTAGAACGGTAAACATGAAACCACTACAGGGAGAAAGTTCTGGAAGTCAAGTAACCATGCCTATTCCTACAACTATCCCTAGAGAACAAGGTAGTAGAAATGAAACACCAGAACAACCAGGGGTGAGATACTGGTCAGATCCTAGCTTTAGAAGGAAACATACTGATAGAAATAGATACGAAGGAATAAATTGGGCATCTGATAGAAGACCAAGTAATATTGCTATAGAAACCCCAATTGATTATATGAATCAAGAATATATTAGTGCTAACGGAATTTATTTAAATTTAAATTGTGTAAGAAATATAGATGAAGCCATAACAAGATCGGCAAAAGCCACATATTTATCAGTTACATCACAAAGTTATGATATTGAATTAGCATCAAGATTTTGTCATTTAACCTTCCAAGGAATCGTAGCAGATTGGTGGAAAGGATTAACTGACAACGATAAAGAAGCAGTAAAAGGAACAACAACCACATTAGCTCAAGTAGTAAACAACTATGAAAATGAATTAAGAAGATAATTTTTAGGAGAAACGTGGAATGTAAATAAAGACACAGAAAAAGAAAAAGAAAAACAAAGATTTATCTTTTTATTATATAACTTAAAATTCTGTGATATGTGCCGAATTGATGAATATATATGTAAATTTCAGGATTATTTTTATAAAATATATGACAGAACGGATAAAGAAAATGTTACCAGCAAGAGTTTATTAAATTTATTTTATACCAAGGTACCCAACCCATGGGGATTTAAAGCGATGCAAATATATCCCCAATACATCGGACAAAGAGTAGATACATTAGGAGGACGAATAGAATTTTTAAGAATGAAATTAGAAGAATGGTGTGCAGAAGCCACACTAAGTAGAAAAACAAATAAAGTAGTAAAACAAGGACTTTGTTATTCCCAATTAACTCATCCAATAACCATAGGATGTGAACCAATGAGGTACAATAGAAGAAACAAATATAAATTCAAGAAAAAGGAAAAGGTTTGGATTTAAACCTAAACCGAAACAAAAATATTACAGAAGAAATAAAAATTATAATAAAAAGAAACCAAAAGAATGTAAATATTTTATATGTCAAGAAATAGGACATTATGCTAATGAATGTCCAAAAAGAGGATCTAAGAAGATTAATCAAAAGCAATTCGAGGAAATTATAGAAGAAGAACTTTCTGAGATCGAAAATATTCAAGAATTTGTCCAAACAACTGATGATGAGCAATCTGATGGATCAATCTATTATTTCTCAGACACAAAATCAGACTGAAGAAGAAATAATAGAAGAATATCAGGAAGAAGCAGGAAATTTCTTGCAAGAAGTATTAATAGATAGAAAATTATTTAATAGGATAAGAAACACCGAATTAAGATTAGAAAATTCTGATGGATTTAAAACATCAATTTTTGAGAAAATTACCAAAAGAAAACATATTTTTTATTATGGAATAACTAATAGAGAAATGCCTATGCAAATAGAATATACTAGAAATAGAATAAATATACCTTTACTACGAAAGGAGGACTTAATGAGAAAAATGGAAAAAATAAAAGATAGATCTAAAATAGGATGGATTCACATAGGAGCCATTCAAATGATGATCAAAGCAACTTTTAGAGAAGGAATAGATTCACCTATAAATATTGTATTAATGGATAATAGGATTAATGATAGAAGAGATGCTACGTTATCAGAAACTAATCTTTAAAATTTATCCAAAGATAAGTGTAAATATTAGAGATAATAATATAAATAGAACCTTAAGTTTAATACAGGATTTTCAAAGAACAGAATTTATGAAAAAAGGATCCATTCCTTATTCGATAACATATATAATAAGCTATGCTCTTAGTAATACACATCACTCTGAAAAATTTGAAGATAAAGATATTATAATGCTTCCTTATATATTTAAAGACATAGGAAAAATTACTAAGCCAGATATAATATCTGAAATAGATATACCAGAAAATATAAACATAGATGTTTCAGAGAAACCCCTAGTAACAGATAATAAAATCCCAAGAAGATTACGATATGAGGGAAATCAATTACAATTAACAAATGGAGATAGAATATAAGAAGCTAGAGCAAGCACAGATAGATATAACGGAAGATTACGACCAATATTAAGAAATTTGCCAAGAACGACAAGTTTAAGAATTTTAGCAGACAATAGAAATTCTAGAAATTATAAATTATATGGAAAATATTTCAATGGACAAGAATGGAATATGACTACAATATTAATAGATTCAGGGGCAGGAGCTTCATTTATTCAACAAGGAATGATACCTTACTTAAAAAAAATACCCATAGGATCACCTTATGCATATACGAATTTTGATGGGCAAGAATATGAAATCACACATCAGGCCATTGTTCCAATTGAAATACAAGATATAAAAGTTGATATTACGCTATATGTACAATCAGATAGTTGTAATGATGACATAGAAATTATAGTAGGAATGAGTGCATTACGAAAAATGGAACCATTTTCACTACAAAGGGAAGGACTATATTTTACATATAATAACCAAGAATATTTTTGGAAAAAAGACAATGACTAGTATATATAGTGTCTACATAGTAGCAGGAATTATATATGAGGAATATAAAACAGAATATTTTCATGCATTTATAGACACAGGTGTAGGAACTTGCATCGCGCGAAGACAATGTTTTCCTGAAAAATATATCACAACACTACCTACGTTATATGGAAAAGATTTTACGGGAAAAAGACATGAATTAACTCATGGAGTTAAAAAACCTAAAATCATTTTAGGAAATTATATAATTACATGTCCACCATTTTATACCCCTGAATATTCACAACAAGATATATTATTAGGAAATAACTTCACATAAAAATTAAAATTATATATACAACATCAAAATTATATTCAGTTATTAACACCCTGTGACCATTGGATTACAGTAAAAAGAATACAAAAAGCATATAAAAGAAACAAATTTAATTTTCGCAGCAAACGTGGTGATTATATTATAAATAAAAAACAACCAATAATAGGGAGAATCATTGCACAACTCAATATACAAGATATTGAGGCATTATTTGAAAAGAACTATAGTGATAATCCATTAGCCCTTTGGAATATCAGTCAAGAATGGGCTACAATCGAACTAATTGATGAAAATAAAATAATCAGAGTAAAACCCATGAGATATAATCCTGTTGATATTGAGGAATTTCGTACCCAATTACAAGAATTAGAAACATCACAATTAATACAAAAATAAAAAAGCCCACATTCTAGTCCAGCATTCATGGTAAGAAACCATGCAGAAATAAAAAGAGGAAAAGATAGAATGGTAGTAAATTATAAGCAACTAAATCAATATACCAAGTTTGATGGATATTTTCTTCCACATAAAGAAACCTTAATAAATATGACAAGAGGAAAAAATATTTATTCAAAATTTGACTGTAAATCAGGATTTTACCAAATACGATTAGATGAAAAAAGTATACCATTAATGGCATTTAGCACTCCACAAGGACATTACGAATGGACGGTAATGCCCTTTGGATTAAAAAATGCTCCACAGATATATCAAAGAAGAATGGATAAGGTATTTGAACCATATAACTCTTTTTGTCTAATATATGTTGATGACATTTTAATAGCCAGTAAAAATGAGGAAGAACATTATAAACATTTACAAATATTTTCCCTTCTTTGTCAAAAGACAGGAATAGTATTATCTAAGAAGAAAATAGAAATTTATAAATCTAAAATAGAATTCTTAGGACTAAAATTAGACTCAAGTGGAATAGAATTACAGGAACATATTGTAGAAAAAATTGTTAAGTTTCCAGATAAAATAGAAGACAAAAAACAATTACAAAGATTTTTGGAATGTTTGAATTACGCTGAACAATTCATAGAAAACTTGGCAAAATTGAGGAATCCCTTACAAAAATTATTAAAGAAAAATTCTATTTTTCTCATGACGGAGGAACTTATAAATCATGTTAGATTTATAAAACAAAAATGCAAAAATTTTCCAAGATTAGATCTTCCCTTAGAAAACGACGACTTAATAATAGAAACGGATGCCTCAGAAGAATTTTGGGGAGCAGTCTTAAAAAAGAAAGATGAATAAAAGGAAAAAGTATGTAGATATACGTCCGAAACCTTTACAGATACAAAAAAAAGATATCACTCAAACGAAAAAGAATTATTAGCATTAAAAAAGGGAATTAAAAAATTTTCCTATTTTTTATTACCCAAAAAATTCCTAGTACGAGTAGACAATACACAAGTAAAAGCATTTATTAAAAATAATCTACCATCTACACCAGAATATAAAAAACTAAGTAGATGGCAAACATTCTTTGCAGAATATATTTTTGATATAGAAATTATTAAAGGAGAAACTAACGTTCTTGCAGATTTCTTATCAAGAGAATACAATGGAGCAGGTTGACAAAAAACTTGTAGAATTAGAAGCTCGACTGCAGAGAAATTGTAATTTGTTACAAGAAAATTACGTAGAATTAGTAGAGATGATCCAGAAGCAAGATAAAATTATTGATAATATAGAGGAAAGTAAACAAGACATTGCAGGAATAATTGTAGATTTAAACCACTTCAGAAGGGAGATCCAACAAAAACGATTAGAAAGGACGGATAAAATGACAGGTAAAAGGCCAATAGATATATCCCTCCAGATTTCTGATTCTGTCGGAAAAACCACTGAAAATACAAGCCTGATGGCAAAAGAAAGCAGCTTTAAAACTGCTAAGACCAGCTTCACAGCTGAAAATACTATCTCCACGGAGAAAGATAATAGCCAAGTGGCAAGAAGCAGTTTTCAAACTGCTATTTCTTCAGAAAATAGCTCCCGCTTAACCGCGGAAAATACAATCTCTTCGGAGAAAGAACACCGCAATACAGCGGATAATATCAAATTGATGCCCGAAAGGATATTTAAATTTCGGGTATCTCAGAACGAGCACGAATATGACCTGCAATTGAGCCTTGCAGAGTTCTTAACAAAAAATGAAAATGAATATAGAACCTTATTAGAGATTGTTTACAATCTCAAAACAATGGAAATGTGTGTTCCAGATCATACGGGAATATATCCCAGAATTAACTTTGATAAAGGAGCTGATCCAAGAATCATCAGAGATTGTTTCAGAATCAGAGCAGCGAATTTAATATATCTAAGTCAAGATCTTGGGGAAATACAAGGACTGCCCCAAGATATTGCCAGATCAGTCAGAGAATTCAAAAATAATAGTCCACTAGTAAAACCTACTAGTGACATTTATATCAAGATTTTCTCAGCATCAGAGGATTGGGAAAAATTAAAGAAATTTAGTCCAATACACTACATTCAAATTGGAGTATCCTCCCTAAAATATGTCAAAGAGATTGACGTAGATTACAGAAAAGAATTTGAAGAGAACAAGGTCAATAAGGAATTTGTTGAAACAAGAAGGGCATTAGGATTAAAAATCCTTTTCCAAGTACTAGAAAAATTAATTAATGAAACCGAAGTTGGCTTCATAAGGCTTCAGATAGCACAATCATTCTATCCAATACAAGAAGGACTAATACCTCTACAAAAATTAATTTAGAAATGTTTCTAAGAAGAATAGAAACCGGACAAATTAAATCAAGCAACAGATGTCAGCAGATATTTTGCCAACTCAGAAGGCATGAGGGAAAAATATGTCCCGCATGTCAAGATAAGATGGAAAGAGACAGCCACAGCAGCACAATCCGATAAAAAGCATTCTAGAAGAAGACACGTCATCAATGACCTAAGAAGACACTTGCAAGAAGTAAAGAAAGACAAAGAACCCTCCACCGGACAGATGTACGTTGGAGAAAGATTTCAAAAAGAAGAACGCTCGCCACCGGACAAGTGTTCGGAAACCATGTAAAGAAAAAGAGAAGCATCAATGCAATGTAACCGAGAGAGTCTCTATATAAACTCTCGAGGGATAGTAGTAGGGGCACTGGTAGTTGGAGTGAGTCCCAAAGGGTAGCTATGTATGATTCTCCCTATTATTGGTTGTTTTTTATTTATAATATAATCACCACATTTAATGTGAAAATTAAATTTGTTTCTTTTATATGCTTTTTGTATTCTTTTTACTGTAATCCAATGGTCACAGGGTGTTAATAACTGAATATAATTTTGATGTTGTATATATAATTTAAATTTTTGTGTGATGTTATTTCCTAATAAAATATCTTGTTGTGCATATTCAGGGGTATAAAATGGTGGACATGTAATTATATAATTTCCTAAAATGATTTTAGGTTTTTTAACTCCATGAGTTAATTCATTCTTTTTCCCGTAAAATCTTTTCCATATAACGTAGGTAGTGTTGTGATATATTTTTCAGGAAAACATTATCTTCGCGTGATGCAAGTTCCTGCACCTGTGTCTATAAATGCATGAAAATATTCTATTTTATATTCCTCATATATAATTCCTTCTACTATGTAGACACTATATATACTAATCATTGTCTTTCTTCCAAAAATATTCTTGGTTATTATATGTAAAATATAGTCCTTCCCTTTGTAGTGAAAATGGTTCCATTTGTTGTAATGCACTCATTCCTAGTATAATTTCTATGTCGTCATTACGACTATCTGATTGTACATATAGCGTAATATCAATTTTTATATCATGTATTTCAATTGGAACAATGGCCTGATGTGTGATTTCATATTCTTGTCCATCAAAATTCGTATATGCATAAGGTGATCCTATGGGTATTTTTTCTAAGGTATCATTCGTTGTTGAATAAATGAAGCTCCTGCCCCTGAATCTATTAATATTGTAGTCATATTACATTCTTGTCCATTGAAATATTTTCCATATAATTTATAATTTCTAGCATTTCTATTGTCTGCTAAAATTCTTAAACTTGTCGTTCTTCGCAAATTTCTTAATATTGGTCGTAATCTTCCGTTATATCTATCTGTGCTTACTCTAGCTTCTTCTATTCTATCTCCATTTGTTAATTGTAATTGATTTCCCTCATATCGTAATCTTCTTGGGATTTTATTATCTGTTACTAGGGTTTCTCTGAAACATCTATGTTTATATTTTCTGGTATATCTATTTCAGATATTATATCTGGCTTAGTAATTTTTCCTATGTCTTTAAATATATTAGGAAGCATTATAATATCTTTATCTTCAAATTTTTGAGAGTGATGTGTATTACTAAGAGCATAGCTTATTATATATGTTATCGAATAAGGAATGGATCCTTTTTTCATAAATTCTGTTCTTTGAAAATCCTATATTAAACTTAAGGTTCTATTTATATTATTATCTCTAATATTTACACTTATCTTTGGATAAATATTAAAGATTAGTTTCTGATGACTAAGATTTCCCTGTAATATTCCTAACGTAGCATCTCTTCTATCATTAATCCTATTATCCATTAATACAATATTTATAGGTGAATCTATTCCTTCTCTAAAAGTTGCTTTGATCATCATTTGAATGGCTCCTATGTGAATCCATCCTATTTTAGATCTATCTTTTATTTTTTCCATTTTTCTCATTAAGTCTTCCTTTCGTAGTAAAGGTATATTTATTCTATTTCTAGTATATTCTATTTGCATAGGCATTTCTCTATTAGTTATTCCATAATAAAAAATATGTTTTCTTTGGGTAATTTTCTCAAAAATTGATGTTTTAAATCCATCAGAATTTTCTAATCTTAATTCGGTGTTTCTTATCCTATTAAATAATTTTCTATCTATTAATACTTCTTGCAAGAAATTTCCTGCTTCTTCCTGATATTCTTCTATTATTTCTTCTTCAGTCTGATTCTGTGTCTGAGAAATAATAGATTGATCCATCAGATTGCTCATCATCAGTTGTTTGGACAAATTCTTGAATATTTTCGATCTCAGAAAGTTCTTCTTCTATAATTTCCACGAATTGCTTTTGATTAATCTTCTTAGATCCTCTTTTTGGACATTCATTAGCATAATGTCCTATTTCTTGACATATAAAACATTTACATTCTTTTGGTTTCTTTTTATTATAATTTTTCTTTCTTCTGTAATATTTTTGTTTCGGTTTAGGTTTAAATCCAAACCTTTTCCTTTTCTTGAATTTATATTTGTTTCTTCTATTGTACCTCATTGGTTCACATCCTATGGTTATTGGATGAGTTAATTGGGAACAACAAAGTCCTTGTTTTACTACTTTATTTGTTTTTCTACTTAGTGTGGTTTCTGCACACCATTCTTCTAATTTGATTCTTAAAAATTCTATTTGTCCTCCTAATGTATTTGCTCTTTGTCTGATGTATTGGGGATATAATTGCATCGCTTTAAATCCCCATGGGTCGGGTACCTTGGTATAAAATAAATTTAATAAACTCTTGTTGGTAACATTTTCTTTATCCGTTCTGTCATATATTTTATAAAAATATTCCTGAAATTTATATATATATTCATCAATTCGGCACATATCACAAAATTTTAAGTTATGGTATAAAATAAATTTAATAAACTCTTGCTGGTAACATTTTCTTTATCCGTTCTGTCATATATTTTATAAAAATATTCCTGAAATTTACATATATATTCATCAATTCGGCACATATCACAGAATTTTAAGTTATATAATAAAAAGATAAATCTCTGTTTTTCTTTTTCTTTTTCTGTGTCTTTATTTACATTCCACGTTTCTCCTAAAAATTCTCTTCTTAATTCATTTTCATAGTTGTTTACTGCTTGAGCTAATGTGGTTGTTGTTCCTTTTACTGCTTCTTTATCGTTGTCAGTTAATCCTTTCCACCAATCTGCTACGATTCCTTGGAAGGTTAAATGACAAAATCTTGATGTTGTTTCAATATCATAACTTTGTGATGTAACTGATAAATATGTGGCTTTTGCCCATCTTGTTATGGCTTCATCTATATTTCTTACACAATTTAAATTTAAATGAATTCCGTTAGCACTAATATATTCTTGATTCATATAATCAACTGGGGTTTCTATAGCAATATTACTTGGTCTTCTATCAGATGCCCAATTTATTCCTTCGTATCTATTTCTATCAGTATGTTTCCTTCTAAAGCTAGGATCTGACCAGTATCTCGCCCCTGGTTGTTCTGGTGTTTCATTTCTACTGCCTTGTCCGCTAGGGACAGTTGTAGGAATAGGCATGGTTACTTGACTTCCAGAACTTTCTCCCTGTAGTGGTTTCATGTTTACCGTTCTAACTTTTTCCGTTAATCTTACTATTTCTTGACTTAGACTGTCTAATTCTTCTGCTTCGGCTTCTAAGTATCTATTTTCTAATTGTTCGATTTTAAAGTCGTCTGTTTCTTCTATCTGAAGAGGACATAAACTTATTTCGTTTCCACTTGTTTGGAATAGATTTATTTTTTATAAACATTCGTTATTTTGTTTTTCATACAAATATTCCATTGTTCTTTGTAATTCTACTATCATTTCTTGGATTTTCTGAAAGTTTTTCGAATGGTTTTCATGAACCTGTACTTCTAGTTTCTTATACATATTATTCAATATTAACTTCAAATTCCAGATCTAAAGCTTTGTATATGTTATTATCTTCTAAATCGTTAAATTCATTCTTCAAAATTTTATCTTTGAGTTTTGGATCGTTGCATGGCTCTGATACCACTTCGTTGGTGCAGAAATTTCTGATTCTGTTATCATGCTTTGAAAACATACTCGAACTGCCCTTATGGGTGTTGTATGCTTTCTTAGCTTTATCATTTTGTCTATAATTATTATATTTTTTAGACTGGATTCTTAATCTCTTCTCCTTTATACTACAAATTTTTCTCATAATTGAATTCATAGTGTAAGAAACTAGCATCCAGAAAGAAGATGATAACACTCTGAGTATCATAGATAGCTAGATAATATGTATACCTGTGTTGCCCACCTCGCTTCCTCTTATCTTCAATCGCCAGCCGATCTTCTCTTAACGATTTCTAAGAGAAGTACTCCTTAGACTTCGACGTTCCAGATCTCAGACTCCTCATCATCCTATAGCCTTCATGTCCCTGTGTCCTTATGCACTCTTTTGCTTGGTCGGACTTCTGGACGATGGCCTCCGGGATGGAATAAGGGAGAGATATCTCTCGACTGATGAAGATAGAAGAACTGTGGGTGTAACGGGTTACACACTATCTTTCCTATTCTATGATAGTACAAGGATTATGATCTTCAAGCTGGAGCTTGTTTCCTACACTTATGGAATTAGCACGCAAGAATCATCTCAAGAACTTGAAATGGAATCTGGAATAGAATTAGGAAATCGAGCCTCTGCTCTTTTATTGCAGGACCTAATTTACATACATGGCTACCCTTTGGGACTCACTCCAACTACCAGTGCCCCTACTACTATCCCTCGAGAGTTTATATAGAGACTCTCTCGGTTACATTGCATTGATGCTTCTCTTTTTCTTTACATGGTTGTCAAACACTTGTCCGGTGGTGAGCGTTCTTCTTTTTGAAATCTTTCTCCAACATACATCTGTCTGGTGGAGGGTTCTTTGTCTTTCTTTACTTCTTGCAAGTGTCTTCTTACGTCATTGCTGACGTGTCTTCTTCTAGAATGCTTTTTAGCGGCTTGTGCTGCTGTGGCTGTCTCTTTCCATCTTATCTTGACATGCGGGACATATTTTTCCCTCATGCCTTCTGAGTTGGCAAAATATCTGCTGACATTTGTTGCTTGATTTAATTTGTCCGATTTCTATTCTTCTTAGAAACCTTTCTAAATTAATTTTTGTAGAGGTATTAGTCCTTCTTGTATTGGATAGAATGATTGTGCTATCCGAAGCCTTATGAAGCCAACTTCGGTTTTCATTAATTAAATTTTCTAGTACTTGGCAAAGGATTTTTAATCCTAATGCCCTTCTTGTTTCAACAAATTCCTTATTGACCTTGTTCTCTTCAAATTCTTTTCTGTAATCTGCGTCAATCTCTTTGACATATTCTGGGGAGGATACTCCAATTTGAATGCAGTGTATTGGACTAAATTTCTTTAATTTTTCCCAATCCTCTGATGCTGAGAAAATCTTGATATAAATGTCACTAGTAGGTTTTACTAGTGGACTATTATTTTTGAATTCTCTGACTGATCTAGCAATATCTTGGGGCAGTCCTTGTATTTCCCCAAGATCTTGGCTTAGATATATTAAATTCGCTGCTCCGATTCTGAAACAATCTCTGATGATTCTTGGATCAGCTCCTTTATCAAAGTTAATTCTGGGATATATTCCCGTATGATCTGGAACACACGTTTCTGTTGTTTTTTTATTGTAAACAATCTCTAATAAGGTTCTATATTCATTTTCATTTTTTGTTAAGAACTCTGCAAGGCTCAATTGCAGGTCATATTCCTGCTCGTTCTGAGATACCCGGAATTTAAATATCCTTTCAGGCATCAATTTGATATTATCCGCTGTATTGCAGTGTTCTTTCTCTGAAGAGATTGTATTTTCCGCGGTTAAGCGGGAGCTATTTTCTGAAGAAATAGCAGTTTGAAAACTGCTTCTTGCCACTTGGCTATTATCTTTCTCCGTGGAGATAGTATTTTCAGCTGTGAAGCTGGTCTTAGCAGTTTTAAAGCTGCTTTCTTTTGCCATCATGCTTGTATTTTCAGTGGTTTTTCCGACAGAATCAGAAATCTGGAGGGATATATCTATTGGCCTTTTACCTGTCATTTTATTTGTCCTTTCTGATCCTTTTTGTTGGATCTCCCTTCTGAAGTGGTTTAAATTTGCAATTATTCCTGCAATGTCTTGTTTACTTTCCTCTATATTATCAATAATTTTATCTTGCTTCTGGATCATCTCTACTAATTCTACGTAATTTTCTTGTAACAAATTACAATTTCTCTGCAGTCGAGCTTCTAATTCTACAAGTTTTTTGTCAACCTGCTCCATTGTATTCTCTTGATAAGAAATCTGCAAGAACGTTAGTTTCTCCTTTAATAATTTCTATATCAAAAATATATTCTGCAAAGAATGTTTTCCATCTACTTAGTCTTTTATATTCTGGTGTAGATGGTAGATTATTTTTAATAAATGCTTTTACTTGGGTATTGTCTACTCGTACTAGGAATTTTTTGGGTAATAAAAAATAGGAAAATTTTTTAATTCCCTTTTTTAATGCTAATAATTCTTTTTCGTTTGAGTGATATCTTTTTTCTGTATATGTAAATGTTCCGGACGTATATCTACATACTTTTTCCTTTTGTTCATCTTTCTTTTTTAAGACTGCTCCCCAAAATTCTTCTGAGGCATCAATTTCTATTATTAAGTCGTCGTTTTCTAAGGGAAGATCTAATCTTGGCAAATTTTTGCATTTTTCTTTTATAAATCTAACATGATTTATAAGTTCCTCCGTCATGAGAAAAATAGAATTTTTCTTTAATAATTTTTGTAAGGGATTCCTCAATTTTGCCAAGTTTTCTATGAATTGTTCAGCGTAATTCAAACATCCCAAAAATCTTTGTAATTATTTTTGTCTTCTATTTTATCTGGAAACTTAACATTTTTTTCTACAATATGTTCCTGTAATTCTATTCCACTTGAGTCTAATTTTAGTCCTAAGAATTCTATTTTAGATTTACAAATTTTTGTTTTCTTCTTAGATAATACTATTCCTGTCTTTTGACAAAGAAGGGAAAAATATTTGTAAATGTTTATAATGTTCTTCCTCATTTTTACTGGCTATTAAAATGTCATCAACATATACTAGACAAAAAGAGTTATATGGTTCAAATACCTTATCCATTCTTCTTTGATATATCTGTGGAGCATTTTTTAATCCAAAGGGCATTACCGTCCATTCATAATGTCCTTGTGGAGTGCTAAATGTCGTTAATGGTATACTTTTTTCATCTAATCGTATTTGGTAAAATCCTGATTTACAGTCAAATTTTGAATAACTCAGCATCAGAGGATTGGGAAAAATTAAAGAAATTTAGTCCAATACACTGCATTCAAATTAGAGTATCCTCCCCAGAATATGTCAAAGAGATTGACGCAGATTACAGAAAAGAATTTGAAGAGAACAAGGTCAATAAGGAATTTGTTGAAACAAGAAGGGCATTAGGATTAAAAATCCTTTGTCAAGTACTAGAAAAATTAATTAATGAAAACCGAAGTTGGCTTCATAAGGCTTCGGATAGCACAACCATTCTATCCAATACAAGAAGGACTAATACCTCTACAAAAATTAATTTAGAAAGGTTTCTAAGAAGAATAGAAACCGGACAAATTAAATCAAGCAACAGATGTTAGCAGATATTTTGCCAACTCAGAAGGCATGAGGGAAAAATATGTCCCGCATGTCAAGATAAGATGGAAAGAGACAGCCACAGCAACACAAGCCAATAAAAAGCATTCTAGAAGAAGACACGTCATCAATGACGTAAGAAGACACTTGCAAGAAGTAAAGAAAGACAAAGAACCCTCCACCGGACAGATGTACGTTGGAGAAAGATTTCAAAAAGAAGAACGCTCGCCACCGGACAAGTGTTCGACAACCATGTAAAGAAAAAAGAGAAGCATCAATGCAATGTAACCGAGAGAGTCTCTATATAAACTCTCGAGGGATAGTAGTAGGGGCACTGGTAGTTGGAGTGAGTCCCAAAGGGTAGCTATGTATGTAAATTAGGTCCTGCAATAAAAGAGCAGAGGCTCGATTTCCTAATTATATTCCAGATTCCATTTCAAGTTCTTGAGATGATTCTTGCGTGCTAATTCCATAAGTGTAGGAAACAAGCTCCAGCTTGAAGATCATAATCCTTGTACTATCATAGAATAGGAAAGATAGTGTGTAACCCGTTACACCCCCAGTTCTTCTATCTTCATCAGTCGAGAGATATCTCTCCCTTATTCCATCCCGGAGGCCATCGTCCAGAAGTCTGACCAAGCAAAAGAGTGCATAAGGACACAGGGACATGAAGGCTATAGGATGATGAGGAGTCTGAGATCCGGAACGTCGAAGTCTAAGGAGTACTTCTCTTAGAAATCGTTAAGAGAAGATCGGCTGGCGATTGAAGATAAGAGGAAGCGAGGTGGGCAACACAGGTATACAGATTATCTTGCTATCTATGATACTCAGAGTGTTATCGTCTTCTTTCTGGATGCTAGTTTCTTACACTATGAATTCAATTATGAGAAAAATTTGTAGTATAAAGGAGAAGAGATTAAGTATCCAGTCTAAAAATATAATAATTATAGACAAAATGATAAAGCTAAGAAAGCATACAACACCCATAAGGGCAGTTCGAGTATGTTTTCAAAGAATGATAACAGAATCAGAAATTTATGCACCAACGAAGTGGTTTCAGAGCCATGCAACGGTCCAAAACTCAAAGATAAAATTTTGAAGAATGAATTTAATGATTTAGAAGATAATAACATATACGAAGCTTTAGATCTGGAATTTGAAGTTAATATTGAATAATATGTATAAGAAACTAGAAGTAAATGCATTTAGATGTATCTAGAAGGATAATGAGTATCCAATAAAAAGGATTTCGAAATATAAGGTTCCTCAAGGTCTAAGGAATTCAAGATAATAATTTAATGGCAAAGGAAAGAGAAAATATGTGAGAAATATATATATTTGAGTGATAACTTGCAACTAAATAAAAGGATCCGATTTCTTTGAAAAATAAGCCCAACTTTGGCATGATGAAATATTAAGTTATTATTAACTTTCCCTCAAAATTTGGGATCGATTGGATAAACGGTTTGGGAGATATGAAGTTTGCAAGTTTCCTAAAGTGTAAAGGATAACATTAAATGTCACAATTGATGTTCTAATATGAGGCTTGCTAGCCATTGGATCAAGATCCAAATGGTATCTGGTTTTCATCTCATATTAGAAAAGGAACAGTACAGGAGACTTGCAAATAGATTTTACTTGACACACAAGGAACGAACGGATCTGGGACTTGTCCCATTGGGTTTAGGAGGCGAAACCGATTTAAACGATCCTAATATTGAGCTGGTTCCGTGTGAGAACAGGATTTACCCAAATCCTAGTTGCCGGATCTATATAAGGGGCTCTGCCCCCTTCCTACGATGGGTGGAGAGATGCAAGAGGGCCTTGCAAACTCGAGAGAGGGTTCCCTACTTCTTCTAGTTGTCTCGGGATCAGCGTTGCCTCTAGCTACCCTGGTTCCGCCAGTAAGAGCGCTCCCATGATCTTCATGGCTTTGGCAATGCAATGACCTAAGGCAGAGCCATGGATGGGTGATGGAGGTGGCGGCATGTGTTTGTGTTGGTCCGAGGTAGGAGGGGGGCACCGCGGTGGAGAGGAGGTCGTCGGCTCGCCCCACCCATCCAGTGCTCTATTTTATAGAGTAAACAGAGTGGTAGGTCGCGCGCAGGCTTGGAGATGATGACGGGCGACCCGGGTTGGGTCGCCGGGTAATCAAACCCAGTTAGAAGATCTATGAATCCAAGGAAGATTTATTCGCCAAAAGAAGAAATACAAGGGACATGTGGCGCCTTGTAATTGGCCCAAAAGGTAAGTTCTTTGGAAATTTGTAAGTATTTCTTGGTAGGTCGAATAAAGACATGTTATGTATGAAAATTGATCAGGAAAATGAGAGAAATCCAATAAAAATGATATTAAAGCCTGATTCCATTCCTAATTACAAAAGTATGTTACTTTGATGAAAAGTGCATTGAAATTAGATTAAGAAACCCTATTTGGAGATGATTAATGTTTTAGTAGGGTTTAATAGATATTAAAGTTGATATTAACCTATTAATTGCAAAAAGGTACATTAAGAACAAAAAGGATGAACTTTGCACATATTTGGTTTAACTTATAATTTCATGTGCATAAATATGATTTAATGGGCCTTGAAACCCTAATGATGGTAATTGTGACTCTTGATAGCTTTAATTGTTTAAAATCATGATTAACTCGAGATATGATAATTCTAAGCTATTTTGAGTATAAAAATTCCTAATTGTGGATAAATACCCTTAATATAGTAATTAGGGTTTTCTAATGGATAAAGGTAGATCGAGTCTTAGACCATAATGAATTGTGAATTCATGATAAATAAGCATAATGATCTTGTCATGGACAAAAAGGATAAAAAATGGTAGCTTTAATGTAAAAGAGGCTTAATGGGCTTATTTATTGGTTAATTATGCCTTTAATCCGAAACAGAGGATTAGATGTTGAGATAATTAGGGTTGGTGATCAGTTGCATTAAATTAGGGTTTAAAATAGTAAAAGATGAAGGAAAACCCTAATTGCAATGGAAACCCTAAAAGTGGACTAGAAACCCTAGGATGCGAGCTAGATTTAATAGATCTTGATGACATGAGTAATAAAAGGAAATTGTATAATTATTTCAGGATCTTGATATGCATGCTTGCTTGCTTGGATTTCTTACTTCCATGGATTATTCTGTCTCAAATCAGCCTGACAGGTATGTGGTTACACTTATGAATAATCGCTCTAGTTTTACGGTGATTCCCGAAGTTTTATCGGTTGCTGGAAAATAACTGTTGGATGTCTATTTACTTCAAGAAAATATAAAGTGATTATGATTATCACTATAAATGTGCATATATACTGGCTAGATCCGGTTCCACCTCTATTGCTTTGAAAAGGCTAAAAAAAAGGGTAATCCTAGAGAAAGTTCTAGGTTACCGTGAGTTAGAAATTGGGCTACCTATGTGTAGTTCCATGAGACTCTTTAGCATACACTGAGTTAAGGAGTGGTCTACCTATGAGTAGTTCCATGTGACTCAACCCTAGAAACTGGTTCACTTGATCGGTGGATCATGAGGGGTTTAATGGGGGACAACACAGAGGATAGGGTACTCTTGGATCATGGAGTTATATCTAAAATGTAATCTTGGTTGTTAAATGCTTAATTGAATGGTTACATTGTTAACATATTTACATGATTATTGTTTCCCCCACATACCAGCTTCGGCTGACCTACGTTTTGTTTGTCGGCATTTTAGGTACAAGCCAAAAAGGATAAATAGTAAATCGACATATTGTGAAATACATGAAGTAAAATACAAGGATGATTAGTTAGAGTGGAATCCATAAGTGGATAGAAGTTTAGAGATCCAAGTTTTCAAAAAGGTGTGCGAAAGTTTATTTTCTTACAACTTTTCATTTAGTCTGTTAAAATTTAATAATTGTTCTTGGTTAAGTGTTGAACCTTTGATCTGGAAATTATGGGTGCGGCTTCTACTTCTTGGTATCCCGTAATTGGCGGTTACCGGAAGGTGGGGTCATAACATTTGGTATCAGAGCGTAGGTTCCTCACTTAACCATTAATAATTATTAAATTTTACAAACTCCATAGAACCCAAGGGAGTTATTAGAGGATTATCTGAAAGACGGAGGTGTCTAGAAAAGGATCACGACTGGGGGCTGGCAATATTTTCCTCCACACTGCTAGTCGGAATATGAGGACTCCCAGATCCGTGTGACTGCCTGGCTAAAGTCTTAGGGTATGAATCGAAATAAGATACCTTTAGGACTTTCTCATCTTATTCATCCCTTCTCATCACAAATTATGTTAAGGACCTTTAGGATTAGGGTTTTCTCTCTTCTCCTCACCCTCTTCAGGTATGAGTAAGATTAATAAGGTCTAAGGAATCCTCCATCAAATTAATGAAAAGCATGTAAATAAGATGTCATGGAGATAAGATTAATAGATTAAGCGCAAACTAAAGAATGGATACATGCTTAGGTCGTATGACATAAGTTGTCATTTCCCTCAGGAGAGACCTGAGGCTAGACCTTCTTATAAGGAGGATAAGTAGAGAGAGTTAGTCTTGGAGGAAGAGGCCTCCATTAAAAGTAGAGACCTAGCCCATCCTTTGAGGATGATGTTAACCCTAATGCTATGTGAAGGTTAGAGAGAGATATGACATGATGAGTTAGATGTCATAGTTGAATGGGTGTTTTGATGGACATGCCTTGGGATGCCATACGAGCCAGGAGAGGTTAGGTGACCCAGTGCCTTTGACGACCCAACCCTGGTAAGGGTCGTGTATGTTTGAGTGAATGATAGCTCCTTCATTGATGAGGTTAAAGAAGAACCTATGGAAACCCCATGAGCTTATAGGGGCATAATAGGCACCCATAATGTATCAATAGTGCGAGTAATCGGTTGAAACCTTGGCCGAAAGAGTATGATGGTTAACTTATGAGATAAGCATAAAAGTCTAGGGATAAACTTGAGCAAACATAAGTTGAATAGAGGCTTCACCTAGGTAGGGGTATGCTTATGAGGTTGATATTTCATGAAGAGAGGACCTCTAGTTGTAAGGCTGGATGTGGAAGTAGCTCTAGAGAGAGAACAGGAAACCAAGCAAGAAGGTTGGAAACCTAGACTCCGAGATATGAGGTAAAATAGGGAGTTGAGTATGATGCGACCTAAGTGGATGATAGTTGTTGCCAAATGCTTGATCCCTAGAGGTTGATGATGTCTTGGTTACCATAAGAGGAACTAAACCCTAGACAGAGGATGAATCTATTGATACCCCTGTGCCTTTGGTATAAGTGTTTCCCTCCTGAGATAGGAAGAAGAGTTCCTTAGATCTCGATAGGCTTGGTAACAGGTTGTGAGGCCTTGTACCTTGTTGGTTGTCCTTAAGGAGGACCCAACTCTAAGTGTTGCTCAAGTTGAAGGATGACAAGAAGTGCATGTCATGCCTTTTGCATGCTTGGTTCGTGGTTAAGAGATAGAGCATGCAGTTGGACACCTACAAGTGATCCTAGGGTTCCTAGGCCTAAGAGGGGAAGTGGTGTACCGAATTCTCATGATGAGAGTTGAGTTCCTATAGAAGCGAGCATGGTACTTCTTATGTTGAGAGGAAAGGGAAATCCTTAAGTTTAATACAAACCCCTCCCAGCTAAGTTGATGACATGGGAAGGTATGAGTGTTGAGGAAAGTGAACAAGTATGACCTAGCATGGTTTGGTAGGTGGTCTTCTTGTGCCTTAGTAGCTACTGGGTTAAGCATGCTCATATGGATGTAAACCCTAAGGATGTTTGTGACCTTGTTGTCAAGAGTTGTAGTTTCCTCCCATCCTGGGAGAGGGACCCTTTGGTAGGGTGTATACCAGTTTTGTTGGTTCAAGTTAAACTAAAGAGGTCTCATAGGATCTTGAGAAGCTAAGTGAAAAGTACATGGTATGAGAATGAACCTATAGACCCATAGATAACCATCCCTAAGTTCATGTGGATGTGTTACCATGGAGGTAACCGGTATGGGGCCTGACCAAGGTAGGCAGGTCACCATGACCCCTATGAAAGGATGAAAGTCCGCCCTTGAATGCAAAAAGAGAGATGATGAATGCTTGGGTATGGTTCTAAGATTGGACATGTACTATAATGGAGAATCCTAAGTCTATCCTAGGATCAGGTGGGGATAAGACTGATGGAAGTAGGAGTGCCTAATTCCCTAAATTGCATATGACCATTGGGTCGGGAGGTAATAACTATCATTGTCTGAGGGCCATGGGTTAGGAGATTGATCATCTTTATGAACTCATGGGACCCAAAGGGAAGATGAGTAGGGCACTCTCTGGATGCATGAGGGAAGAGGGATGACCCCAAAAGTACCGGCACCCTATAGACCTAGAGGAGATGACCAAGGAATGTGTATGGACCCAAGTAGGTTCGAGACCAATTTTCCATGGAAGGAACTTTGATAGCATGGTGTTTGCAATGAAGTGACATATGTGGCACATTTCAACTTAGATTTAAAGGTGTACTAGCAAGGTGGGATGCACCATATCTACTCTTGGAACAGGAAGAACTTTGTAGTTGGACTGCAGCCAAATGCTTATTTCCTCTTGTTATGAGAGTGAGAGATAGGACAATACGTATGCCATACACCAAGGTTAAAAGTTGATGTGAGTTGGAACGTTGCTACGAGGCATGAGGATAGAGAGGATAACATGCCCTGGTAAAGTGAATGATACATGAATGGTTTGCAAAAGTTAAAGAGAAATGAGGTAGTCACCTTATGAGGATGTTTTCATCATGAAATATGAGTCATACAAGGTTGAGTTGATCACCAAGAAGATGAGCACAAAGGTGTTCTAAAAAAAAAGATAGACTTAGAACTGAGATGAGATGATAAATGAAGGACATGGAGGTGTATGTCATCAACATTACCTAATACCTAAGGATGTGAAGTGGTAATGGATGCTCTGGTTGAGATATAGCTTCCTAGTTTGGCTAGAAGAGGTTGTTAGGCTAACCCTAAGTTTAGAAAGGAGATGTGTTTGGCTAACACTTAGATGTAACGAGATTTGTTGAACAAGTTAATGGTTGTTTGGTTAGCCAACCTAGGCCTTGGTGTAATGAAAGTATGGTTGTAGAACCTCAAATGCACTTCTTTGGAAAGGAAGATGATGAAACCCCGACTAGAGTGGTTTAGGGTTTCTGAGGAATCAATCTAGAGGAATCATGACGTACAGGATATCATGATTGAAGATCACCATACACCGTAGTACTACCAAGGTAATAAGTGACAGTAGTACTTTAGATGCCAAAGATAAAGTTGCATGTGGTATATGGCCATGCAAACTGAGGGAGTTCATCACTATGGATGTTGTAAGTCTCCCCTGGACCAAGGAAGGTCGACATGTAATATGGGTTATGGTAGATCGCCTTACCTAGATGTCATAAGAAAGAAAGAGTTCTGTCGAGGGATAGATCTGGTTGAACTACCCATGAGAGAGATGGTTCAACTACACCATGATGTGATTTCAAAGGTTCTTGAGTTTGACTTAAAGATTTCCTTCCAAAAAGTGGAAGTAGGTACATGAAGAACTCGATGTCAGTATAATTTATCACCCCTAACAAATCGTTAGTATAATACAGACTAAAGGGTCTGATGAGAGCATGTGTGCTCATTCAGGGTGATATCTAGAGACAGTTCTTGTCCTATGAAAGATGCGAAGATGGCCACCATAGCCAGTATCGGGATTTAAAGAAGCTTTGTAAGGGAGGTTGTCTCGGTCACCACTTCAGTAAGTTGAAGTTGGTGAAAGGACCACATGATGGTTAGAAAAGGACCACAGTGCGTGTAGATGAATTCGATTTGACCGTGCAATGGCTGAAAGGAGCTTAGATACGACGAGAGTCGTGAGCTGATGCAAAGTAGACAAACATGCGGTTCACTATGGAAGAATATGTGACATGAAAAATCTGACCCCTTTGAGCTACATCTAAGGAAGTTGGGTCCCCGAGACATGGGTCCATTTGAGATGGATTGGTGGAGAAGATTAAGTTTGATCTTACCCCTCAGGATAAAGTAATGTGTGATGTGTTCCATTTGTCTAATTTAGAGCACTATGTGAGGTTCCACGACCATGTGTTGAGCAATGAACCAAGTGAGCCCCAAGGGATGATGAAATGGCCTGAGTCACCTGTGCAGGTTATAAATGCCAGGATGAAAGAACTCAGAGAAAGGAATATGTGATGATAAAGGTTCTTTGGAAACTCCATGTGTAAGGTAATGCCGCATAGGGGCCAATGATGGACATGGAAAAAGTCTTATCCTAAATCGTTTATTTGCTTGTTAGAATTTTGGGGACAAAATTCCTATAAGAGGGGAAGGTTGTTACAACCCTGATTTTGGGTTCATATTCAAGATATTTGAACAAATAATGATATAATTTGTTTGAATACGTGGATTTCATTTACAATAGCCTTGATGTTTTTGTTGTGGGATTTTTGGCTATTGGGCCCAAATAACAAGAAAATTCAATTAGTAAATGAATAATTGAATATTTGAGAAAAGGAAAATATGGAAACATCTAGAAGGGCACATCCAAAGAGGATTTCGTGCCTCTTGGGTTCCTTGGGTTCCAAGGAGTCCAATGCTTCATAGAGAATGCAATAATAAAAGAAAAGATAAATTAAGTATTTCTTTATTAAGAAAGAAACTGGAAATAATGATAAAATGTGGAAAATATGGGGAAATGGGTATAATTGAGTTATCCTTGGTGGATATTCGTATCCCAAGGATTCCTAATGATAAAAGGAATACCAATGAGGAAAATAAAAGAGAAATAAAGAGAAATCCTCAAAAAGAGATATTTTAATAAGAAGAAAACAAGATGATGAAAAATAATGTATTTAAATGCATCTAGAAGGATAATGAGTATCCAATAAAAAGGATTTCGAAATATAAGGTTCCTCAAGGTCTAATAAATTCAAGATAATAATTTAATGGCAAAGGAAAGAGAAAATATGTGAGAGATATATATATTTGAGTGATAACTTGAAACTAAACAAAAGGACCCGATTTCTTTGAAAAATGAGCCCAACTTTGGCATGATGAAAGACTAAGTTATTATTAACTTTCCCTCAAAATTTGGGATCGATTGGATAAATGGTTTGGGAGATATGAAGTTTGCAAGTTTCCTAAAGTGTAAAGGATAACATTAAATGCCACAATTGATGTTCTAATACGAGGCTTGCTAGCCATTGGATCCAGATCCAAATGGTATCTGGTTTTCATCTCAGATTAGAAAAGGAATAGTAAAGGAGACTTGCAAATCTATTTTACTTGACACACAAGGAACGAACTGATCTGGGACTTGTCCCATTGGGTTCAGGAGGCGAAACCGAATTAAACGATCCTAATATTGAGTTGGTTTCGTGTGAGAACGGGATTTGCCCAAATCCCAGTTGCTTCAGGACTCCATGGACAATGGAGGCCGGATCTATATAAGGGGCTCTGCCCCCTTCCTACGATGGGTGGAGAGATGCAAGAGGGCCTTGCAAACTCGAGAGAGGGTTCCCTACTTCTTCCAGTTGTCCCGGGATCAACGTTGCCTCTAGCTACCCTGGTTCTGCCAGTAAGAGTGATCCCATGTTCTTCATTGCTTTGGCAATGCACCGGCTTAAGGCAGAGCCATGGACAGGTGATGGAGGTGGCGGAAGGTTTTTGTGTTGGTCCAAGGTAGGAGGGGGCACCGCAGTGGAGAGGAGGTCGTCGACTCGCCCCACCCAGCCAGTGCTCTGTTTTACAGAGTAAACAGAGGGGCAGGTCACGTGCAGGCTTGGAGATGATGACGGGCGACCCGGGTTGGGTTGCCGGGTAATCAAACCCAGTGAGAAGATCTGTGAAGCCAAGGAAGATTTATTCACCAAAAGAAGAAATACAAGGGACACGTGGCGCCTTGCAATTGGCCTAAAAGGTAAGTTCTTTGGAAATTTGTAAGTATTTGTTGGTAGGTCGAATAAAGACATGTCATGTATGAAAATTGATCAGGAAAATGAGAGGAATCCAATAAAAATGATATTAAAGCCTGATTCCGTTCCTAATTACAAAAGTATATTACTTTGACAAAAAGTGCATTGAAATTAGATTAAGAAACCCTATTTGGAGATGATTAATGTTTTAGTAGGGTTTAATAGATATTAAAGTCGATATTAACCTGTTAATTGCAAAAAGGTACATTAAGAATAGAAAGGATGAACTTTGCACGTATTTGGTTTAATTTAGAGTTTCATGTGCATAAATATGCTTTAATGGGCCTTGAAACCCTAATGATGGTAATTGTGACTCTTAATAGTTTTAATTGTTCAAAATCATGATTAAAGTTAAGATATGATAATTCTAAGTTATTTCAAGTATAAAAGTTCCTAATTGTGGATAAATACCCTTAATATAGTAATTAGGTTTTCTAATGGATAAAAGTAGATCGAGTCTTAGACCATAATGAACTGTGAATTAATGATAAATGAGCATAATGTTCTTGTCATGGACAAAAAGGATAAAAAATGGCAGCTTTAATGTAAAAGAGGCTTAATGGGCTTATTTAATGGTTAATTATGTCTTTCATCCAAAACAGAGGATTAGATGTTGAGATAATTAGGGTTGGTGATCAGTTGCATTAAATTAGGGCTTAAAATAGTAAAAGATGAAGGAAAACCCTAATTGCAATGGAAACCCTAAAAGTGGACTAGAAACCCTAGGATGTGAGATAGATTTAATAGATTTTGATGACATGAGTAATAAAAGAAAATTGTATAATTATTTCAGGATCTTGATATGCATGCATGCTTGCTTGCTTGGATTTCTTACTTGCATGGACTATTCTGTGTCAAATCAGCCTGACAGGTATGTGGTTACGCTTATGAATAATCACTCTAGTTTCACGGTGATTCCCGAAGTTTTATCGGTTGCTTTAAAATAACTGTTGGATGTCTATTTACTTCATGCAACTATAAAGTGATTATGATCATCACTATAAATGTGCATATATAACTGGCTAGATCCGGGTCCACCTCTGTTGCTTTGAAAAGGCTAAAAAAAGGGTAATCCTAGAGCAAGGTCTAGGTTACCGTGAGTTAGAAACTGGGCTACCTATGTGTAGTTCCATGAGACTCTTTAGCATACCCTGAGTTAAGGAGTGGTCTACCTATGAGTAGTTCCATGTGACTCAACCCTAGAAACTAGTTCACTTGATCGGTGGATCATGAGGGGTTTAATGGGGACAACACAGAGGATAGGGTACTCTTGGTTGTTAAATGATTAATTGAATGATTACATTGTTAACATATTTACATGATTATTGTTTCCCCCACATACCAGCTTTGGCTGACCGACGTTTTGTTTGTCGTCATTTTAGGTACAAGCCAAAAAGAACAAATAGTAAATCGACATATTGTGAAATACATGAAGTAAAATACAAGGAGGATTAGTTAGAGTGGAATCCATAAGTGGATAGAAGTTTAGAGATCCAAGTTTTCAAAAAGGTATGCGAAAGTTTATTTTCTTACAAAGTTTCAGTTTAGTCTGTTAAAATTTAATAATCGTTCTTTCTTAAGTGTCGAACCTTTGATCCGGAAATTATGGATGCGGCTTCTACTTCTCAGTCTCCCTTAATTGGGGGTTACCAGAAGGTGGGGTCATAACATTTGGTATCAGAGCGTAGGTTCCTCACTTAACCATTAATAATTATTAAATTTTACAAACTCCATAGAACCCAAGGGAGTTATTAGAGGATTATCCGAAATATGGAGGTGTCTAGAAAAGGATCACGACTGGGGGCTGGCAATATTTTCCTCCGCACCGCTAGTCAGAATACGAGGACTCCCAGATCTGTGTGACTGCCTGAACAAAGTCTTAGGGTATGAATTGAAATAAGATACCTTTAGGACTTTCTCATCTTATTCATCCCTTCTCATCACAAATTTTGTTAAGGACCTTAAGGATTAGGGTTTTCTCTCTTCTCTTCACCCTCTTGAGGTATGGGTAAGATTAATAAGGTGTAAGGAATCCTCCATCAAATTAATGAAAAGCATGTAAATAAGACGTCATGGAGAAAAGATTAATAGATTAAGCGCAAACTAAAGAATAGATACATGATTAGGTCGTATCACATAAGTTGTCATTTCCCTCAGGAGAGACCTAAGGCTAGACCTTCTTGTAAGGAGGATAAGTGGAGAGAGTTAGTCTTGGAGGAAGAGGTCTCCATTAAAAGTAGAGACCTAGCCCATCCTTTGAGGATGATGTTAAACCTAACCCTATGTGAAGGTTATAGAGAGAGATGACATGATGAGGTAGATGTCATAGTTGAATGGGTGTTTCGATGGACATGCCTTGGGATGCCATACGATCCAGGAGAGGTTAGGTGACCCAGTGCCTTTGACGACCCAACCTTGGGAAGGGTCGTGTATGTTTGAGTGAATGATAGCTCCTTCATTGATGAGGTTAAAGAAGAACCTATGGAAACCCCATGAGCTTATGGCGGCATAATAGGCACCCATAATGTATTATTAGTGCAAGCAATAGGTTGAAACCCTGGCCGAAAGAGTATTATGGTTAACTTATGAGATAAGCATAAAAGGCTAGGGATAAACTTGAGCAAACACAGGTTGAATATAGGCTTCACCTAGGTAGGGGTATGCTTATGAGGTTGATATTTCATGAAGAGAGGACCTCTAGTTGTAAGGCTAGATGTGGAAGTAGCTCTAGAGAGAGAACGGGAAACCAAGCAAGAAGGTTTGAAACCTAGACTCTGAGATATGAGGAAATATAGGGAGTTGAGGATGATGTGACCTAAGTGGATGATAGTGGTCTCCAGATGCTTGATCCCTAGAGGTTGATGATGTCTTTGTTACCATAAGAGGAACCAAACCCTAGAGAGAGGACGAATCTATTGATACCCCTGTGCCTTTGGCATAGGTGTTTCCCTCTGAGATAGGAAGAAGAGTTCCTTAGATCTAGATAGGCTTGGTAACAAGTTGTGAGGCCTTATAACTTGTTGGTTGTCCTTAAGGAGGACCCAACTCTAAGTGTTGCTCAATTTGAAGGATGACAAGAAGTGCATGTCATGCCTTTTGCATGCTTGGTTCATGGTTAAGAGATAGAGCATGCAGTTGGACACCTATAAGTGAACCTAGGGTTCCTAGGCCTAAGAGGGGAAGCGGTGTACCTAATTCTCATGATGAGAGTTGAGTTCCTATAGAAGCGAGCATGGTACTTCTTATGTTGAGAGGAAAGGGAAATCCCTTAAGTTTAAGACGAACCCCTCCCAACTAAGTTGATGGCATGGGAAGGTATGAGTGTTGAGGAAAGTGAACAAGTATGACCTAGCATGGTTTGGTAGGTGGTCTGCTTGTGCCTTAGTAGCTGCTGGGTTAAGCATGCTCATATGGATGTAAACCATAAGGATGTTTGTGACCTTTTTGTCAAGAGTTGTAGTTTCCTCCCATCCTGGGAGAGGGACCCTTTGGTAGGGTGTATACCAGTTCTTTTGGTTCAAGTTAACCTAAAGAGGTCTCATAGGATCTTGAGAAGCTAAGTAAAAAGTGCATGGTATGAGAATGAACTTGTAGACCCATAGATAACCATCCCTAAGTGCATGTGGATGTGTTACCATGGAGGTAACCGGTATGGGGCATGACCAAGGTAGGAAGGTCACCATGACCCCTATGAAAGGATGAAAGTCCCCCCTTGAATGAAAAAAGAGAGATGATGAAGGCTTGGGTAAGGTTCTAAGATTGGACATGTACTATAATGGAGAATCCTAAGTCTATCCTAGGGTCAGGTGGGGATAAGACCGATGGAAGTAGGAGTTGCCTAATTCCCTAAATTGCACATGACCATAGGGTCGGGAGGTAACAGCTATCATTGTCTGAGGGCCATGGTTTAGGAGATTCATCACCTTCATGAACTCATGTTACCCAAAGGGAAGATGAGTAGGGCACTCTCTGGATGCATGAGGGAAGAGGGATGACCCCAAAAGTATCGGCACCCTATAGACCTAGAGGAGATGACCAAGGAATGTGTATGGACCCAAGTAGGTTCGAGACCAATCTTCCATGGAAGGAACTTTGATATCATGGTGTTTTCAATGAAGTGACATATGTGGCACGTTTCAACTTAGATTTAATAGTGTACTGGCAAGGTGGGATGCACCATCACTACTCTTGGAACAGGAAGAACTCTGTATTTGGACTGCAGCCAAATGCTTATTTCCTCTTGTTATGAGAGTGAGAGATAGGACAATACACATACCATACACCAAGGTTAAAAGATGATGTGAGTTGGAATGTTGCTATAAGGAATGAGGATAGAGAGGATAACATGCCCTGGTAAAGTGAATGATACATGGATGGTTTGCAAAAGTTAAAGAAATGAGGTAATCACCTTATGAGGATGTTTTTATCATGAAATATGAGTCATACAAGGTTGAGTTGATCACCAAGAAGATGAGCTCAAAAGTGTTCCAAAAAAAGATTAACTTAGTGCTGAGATGAGATGATAAATGAAGGACATGGAGATGTATGTCATCAACATTACCTAATACCTAAGGATGTGAAGTGGTAATGGATGCTCTGGTTGACATATAGCTTCCTAGTTTGGCTAGAAGAGGTTGTTAGGCTAACCCTATGTTTGGAAACGAGATGTCTTTGCCTAACACTTAGATGTAACGAGATTTGTTGAACAAGTTAATGGTTGTTTGGTTAGCCAACCTTGGCCTTGGTGCAATGAAAGGATGGTTGTAGAACCTCAAATGCACTTCTTTGGAAAGGAAGATGATGAAACCCCAACTAGAGTGGTTTAGGGTTTCTGAGGAATCGATCTTGAGGAATCATGACGTATAGGATATCATGATTGAAGATCACCATACAACGTACTTTGAAACAATTGCTTAACGTTTTTGGATTTCATCTTCTCATCTCCTTGGGGTTTTGAGAAGGTGAAAATATGGGTACGTTACAGTGGGTCTATAGAGTTACTACTCCCAATCTGTGTAGTAGGAGTAGAGCGGGAATCCATAGGTACTATCTGCTGAGTGGCAGTCAGAGATGCCTGTCACTTGCTCATTGCTTCATGGAGTGTCTTATCAACTGCTTCCTTGATTCTCTTATCAACTACTTCATTGACTCTCCTATCAACTATCTTATCTACCTATACATGGATACAAGAAACGTTAGCTTCTGATTATTGAATTCTCTTTTACAGTAACATTCTAAAGAAAGAATAGGTTACCTCTTCTTGTGAAATTCCCACTTTTGGGACATGTTTGTGCTGGGATGGCCCAAAGAATGCTTTGATGCCCACACCAATGCCTGCAACCCTAACACGTCCTAGATGCTCTGGGTTACCCAGAGCAACTATCAATTCATCCCTTGTTCCCTCAGGGATGAACTTGCCTTGTTTCCTCAGCTCGTGCAGCTCCCGCTAATCGACAAAACAAAAATTTGTAATTAAGTAAACACCACAAATAATCAATATTCAAACGATTGCTCTAAGAGTTGTATTTTACCATTTTTAGCCGCCTCAGCAGTTGTGGGCTTCCTTATTTCTCCCTTCTTATTTTGCCTTCCAGCTATCTAGACATCATGGCGAGGCAGAGGTGTGGTACCTATAGTAGAGGACTCCTGAGTAGCAGTAGACTGAGCAGTAGACTCAGCCTATAGTCATTGGCGAATGCATGCATACCCCTTTGGACCCATTGTGAGGTAATGCACATTCAGTGCACGCCTTGCTCTTTGTGCCTCACTGAGGGCCTAGTTAGTATGCACATTAATGATTTGGTTAGTAACACTAAATGTTAATCTTGAATAGGTGAATACAATGTATATTAATTAAACTGGGAGTGATGCCTAATACCTCGAATTCATCAATTTTTCTTGAAGCAACAAACATGTCCCATTCTTCTTGGTCCAGGAAGTTCCACTGTTCAGTGGCTATCTTCTTCCTCTTGTCATCTTCTTTTATGTATTCTCGGGTGATATTTATCCTATAGTTCCTTAGGACTCTCCCACAGCGTTGCATCACGCATTTACGATGAAACTTTTCATCCAATGCAAATATACTCTGTAAAATAGAATTGTTATTAACTAGTATCCAAAAAATTAGTAATCTACAAAATAGAATTGCAAATTAATAATAACTCATGCATAAATCCTTCCATATTACGTCTTTCTTTCCCTTAGGAACTTTATGCCAAGATTCTATCTTACAACCGCAATGGCTATGAGTAACATACCAAAGATATGAAACAAACGAATTGTGATTCACTCCAATTGCATATCCTGCAATATCAAAATCCACAACAAGTTTCGATCCATTTCCCCTTAGTGTTGTTAACTTCTTCATCGTAGTGATGCCCCCCCTTCTCTTGTCAACTTTTTGGTGTTGCTCATCAAGTGCCTCAAGTTCTTCAGAGGGTACATGTGCATCATCAACCTAAAATTTGACAAAATAAACACACTTATATGATATAACTATAAATGGACATATAGATATAAATATATGATATATTTTTAAAACTTACATTGTGAGGCGGCACATTGATGTCCTCACACTCACAGTAATCATCAACACAGTCATCAGGAGAATGCTCAACCATCTAAAAGTTCACATTCACATTGTAAAGTTCACATTGTAATGTAATTCATATTATAAAGTAATTCACATTGTAAAATTCACATTGTAAAGTTCACATTCACATTGTAAAGTAATTCACATTGTAAAGATCACATTCAGAAAAATAAAACATATAAAAAATATAAACATGCCTCTAATATTTCAATTTTTTATGAATTAACAATCGTTCATTGTGATCTCCGCACACATACAAGTCATCATTAGCTTCAATATTTGCTGGTGTTGGCAACCCAACTATGAATGGACTGGAGTCATCATACTTATCATAGTACTCTTCTTCATCTATAGGATCTTCAATGAACTGTCTTTTACCATGAAGAACAATTGACCATTTATCATTTGTAGGATCATCGATATAAAATACGTGTTTCGCATGTGATGCCAATATGAATGGTTCACCCTTCTCGCCAATCTTTTCAAAGTTCACTACAGTGAAACCCAATTCATCCACTATAACTCCTTTGGTGTTATCAACCCAATTACATTTAAAGAGCAAAATTCTGAAATCTATGTAGTCATGTCTTCAATGACACCATAATATGACATTTTAGCTTCACGTGGACTCTTATCCTTTGCACTTGCAAAAAACATAGTCGATGCTTGAAGAGTGACCCCACTGTTTTGGACGATACTCTTATCATCTTGGTAATTTGTGTAATATGTGAATCCATTAATGTCATAACCTTTATAAGACATAACATTCAATTTTGGTTTAAAGGCAAGGCATTTGATAGTTTCAGTAATATGATCTGGTGTTTGAGATTGTTCATGTAAGACATTATCTTCAAACCACTTAATAAATGTCTTGTTATGCTCTCTAGCAAGCCACATTATATTAGCTTGAGGATATTGTCTCTTGATGAAATTGGTATGTTCCTCGATATAAACACTCACTTCATCCATGTTGTGTAAAATATACAAGTGACCTTGTTCCAACTACTCACGGCTGATTACTTTCACCCGTGATCCCAAAATTCCTTTGCCAAATTGCTCCTCAATATTCTTTTCATTACTAGGAGTGTCATTACCACTCAGAAAGTCATTGCAAAAATCCATAACCTCTCTCACCACATAACCCTCAATAATACTCCCTTTAGGCCGATAATGGTTTCGAACATCACTTTTAAAAATGCTCATGTATCATTCAAAGGGATACATCCAATGCAAGAAAATTGGTCCCAACATTTTCACTTCCCTAGTCGAGTGGACAACAAGATGTACCATGATATCAAAGAACGAAGGAGGGAAATACATCTCAAGCTGACATAGGGTAACAACTACTTCTCTTTGCAAATTATAGAGAGTTTCAAGGTCAATAACTTTGCTGTACAAACTATTGAAAAAGAAACAAAGTATGGTAATTGCAAACCTTACATGCTTCGGCAATATAGATCGAATTGCCACAAGCAATATTTGTTGCATTAGAGTGTGACAATCATGAGATTTAAGACCTATCAACTTCATATCTTTCATTGATACCAATCTACAGATGTTGGATGAGTAACCCTGTGGCACCTTAGCATTTACCAAACATTCACAAAAAGTTTTCTTCTCCTTTCTAGACAATGTGTAACAAGCGAGAGGTAAGTATGTTCTCTGATTTCCCATTTCACGTAATTATGTTAATTCTGAACTTATTCCCATTTCATGTAGGTCCAGTCTAGATTTTATCCCATCTTTAGTCTTACCTAGTATATTCAACAAAGTACCAATGATAGTATCACAGACATTTTTCTCAATGTGCATGACATCGATACAATGCCTGACTGTCAAAGAACACCAATAAGGAAGATCCCAAAATATTGGCTTCTTCTTGAATAAAGATTTGTCACTCCGTGTGGCCATAGTACATTGTGATCTCTTACCAAATTCATTGACAAAGTCTTTTACTCTTTCATAAACAACCTCCCCTAGTATAGGTTTAGGTGCACTCTGTTCCTCATTCAATCCATTGAATGCTTTGTGCTTCCTACGATACGGATGGAATTTTGTAAGAAACCTTTGATGACCGAGATATATAGTCTTACCACCGTGTTTTCGTCTTGTTGAATCAGTGTTCTCTTCACATATAGGACACGCATTAGCTCCTTTGACACTATATCCAGACAAATTCCCATATGTTGGAAAGTCATTAATAGTGCAAAACAACATAACATGCAAACGAAATGTCTCTCTTCGTGAAGCATCATAGGTCATCACACCTTCATCCCAGAGTTTCTTTAAGTCATCAATCAGAGGTTCAAGATAAACATTGATATCATTTCTAGGTTGTTTAGGGCCCGATATCAACAACGACAACATTACGTACTTATTTTTCATACACAGCCAGGGAGGAAGATTGTATATAACAAGCATGACTGGCCAAGTGCTATGTTGGCTGCTCAATGTCCCGTACAGATTCATCCCATCTGTACATAGCCCAAGTCTTAGATTCCTATCTTCTTCACCAAATTTGGGGTACAATAGATCAATCTTATTCTACTATGGGGAATCAGATGCAAGTCGTAGGATCCCATCATTATTTTTCTTAACATCGGCATGCCACCTCAAATTCTTCGCATCTATCGTATTTGCAAACAAGCATTGAAACTGTGATATTATAGGTAGATATCACATCACCTTGGCAGGAGAACCAGTTTTGGACTCCCCCGAAGTCGTCAATTTATACCGTGACGCACCACATTTTGGACAATCTTTCAAATCCACATAGTCCTTTTGAAATAATACACAATCATTCGGGCATGTGTGTATCTTCCTGGCCTCCATTCCCATTGGGAACAACAATTTATTTACTTGGTATGTTGAGATTGGTAGCTCGTTTCCTTCAGGAAGCATTTCTTTCAACAAAGACAATAATGACGTGAAGCTTTTGTCGCTCCATCTATTATTAGCTTTCAGCTTACACAATCTCAACACATCTCTAAGCTTCGTAAACTTAGTACAACCTGTGTATAACGGTATCTCAGCATCATGCACAATGTTTCTAAACATGGGAGGTGGATCAGTGTGCTCTACCCCACAACTATCCAACATCACATCAACGATGTCTACTGGAACTAGTTCATTCACATCTACGTCATCGGAGGAAATTTCTTCTTCCACACAAGCATTGCTATCGACATACACTGGTTTTGGGTTTGAAATCTCTCCATGTCAGTGCCATTTTGTATAGACTTGTACAATCCCATTGCACATGACATGACTTTTGATTTCATCACTAGTGCTGACTTTCAAGTTGTTACCGCAATGCCTACATGGACAGTAGAACCTATCTCCAGGTTGTTTCCTATGTTCCTCAGCAAATCTAATAAACTTATCAAGACCAGAAATAAACTTTGGGGTGCAGTGATTGCGAACGGACATCCATGATCTATCCATTCTATGATCAAAGAGAAAACAAGTATATATTACAAAAAGATTAGGTTCTAGGGTTAACAAATACATGTGATGTCATTCTTATATATAATAAATGTGTACCACCTATCCCATCCTTGAACACCTAATCTCACTAGTAAGTGTATAATGTGTATTCAGTTTTCAAGAAAATTTCGACAATATTTCCCCGTTGTTCTCTAAGTACATATGTACTTAGAGAACAAACGGGGAAATGCTACCAAAATTTTCTTGAAAATCCAATACAAATTATACACTTAAATCCTAAGTGAGATTAGGTGTTCAAGAACAGTCACAAACTGGGGACTATCCAAGATTTACTCCTAATGATTAAATTTTGGACGGGTTTCTAGGCCAACAAATACATGTTATGTCATTCTTATATATAATAAATGTGTACCACCTATCCCATTCTTGAACACCTAATCTCACTGGTAATTGTATAATGTGTATTGGGTTTTTGAGAAAATTTCGGCAGCATTTCCCCGCTGTTCTCCAAGTACGTACGTACTTAGAGAACAAACGGGGAAATGCTGCCGAAATTTTCTCGAAAACCCAATACACATTATACACTTACATTCTAAGTGAGATTAGGTGTTCAAGAACAGTCCCAAACCAGGGACTATCCAAGATTTACTCCTAATGAGTAAATCTTGGATGGGTTTCTAGGCCAAAAAATACATGTGATGTCATTCTTATATATAATAAATGTGTACCACCTATCCCATTCTTGAACACCTAATCTCACTAGTAAGTGTATAATGTGTATTGGGTTTTCAAGAAAATTTCAGCAGCATTTCCCCACTGTTCTCTAAGTACATATGTACTTAGAGAACAAATGGGGAAATGCTACCAAAATTTTCTCAAAAACCCAATACACACTATACACTTACATCCTAAGTGAGATTAGGTGTTCAAGAACAGTCCCAAACTGGGGACTATCCAAGATTTACTCCTAATTAGTAAATCTTGGATGGGTTTCTAGGCCAACAAACACAATAATAGATATGTACATGTTAGGGTTTCAACACAATTGATGTTAGGGTTTCATCAATGTTAGCGTTTAATCAAATCAAATTAGGATGTAAGAATGGACAAGTTTAAATCTTATTTCCACATGCATAAAATTTACTGAATTAGGTCAAGCATTAGGATTAGAAGCACAAATATATGCAAGCAAAAGATTTGTTCATATCCTAGGTTGATTTACAATAGCAACATCTAAATATATAAACTCAAATCATTAGATAAATAAATATAATCAGTAGATAAACAAATACAAAGCAATAGATAAAAAATAAATGAACAAAATACCCTCTTTTGGTAGCACGGTCGTGGTCGGCCAACACAGCCACAGTCGTGCTTTCTATTGGTAAGGAGGGAGAAGGAAGAAGAAGAGGAGCATGGAGGAAGAAGAAGAGGGCTACCTGTTGAGCAGCTAGCAGCATAGAGAAGAGCAGCGGCAGAGCAGCGAGCTGGGGCAGGAGAGAAGGCCATCGGAGCAGGAGAGCAGGCGGCACCGGAGCTGGAGCAGGAGAGTAGGCCGCCAGAGCAGCGAGCTGGAGGCAGAGGGCAAGCGGCGGTGGAGGTGAGCAAAGGACCAACAAGTGAGCCAGAGCAACGGTCGGAGAAAGCAGCTACGGAGGTGGGGCCAGAGGAGAAACGAGCGGAGGTGAGCAGAAAATCACCAGACCAAACATTGAGTTGCGTGAGATTGAATGAAACAGAGAAAGGGGAAGAGTCTGGCTCACGCGGGTGCTGTTAAGTTAACAATAGACGCCGGTTCTTAAATAAAACTGATGCTTAGAACTATCAGCGTCGATTACCAACAAAAAACTGACACTTTTGTACTCTTATAGTCGCCAGTTCAAACAAGAAAAATTGACGTCTATATATATGTGCCAACAAAAAATAAATGTTCTCAAATTAAGACCATACTCGTCGGTTTCTGTGTAAAACCTCACGCTATATGGTGGAGAAAATTTTCACGATAAAGCGTGTGGAAACACATTGACGAGGGTTACTGTAATAGAAATGACGACAAAAATTGGTCAAATTTCTATTTTGCATAAAACCTTTAGTCGTCGATTTCTTTATTAATAACCGACGTTGTATGTTAAATTTTAGAGGTAATTTTTTCGCTCAAAAAATTGGATTTGGCAGTCAATGTTTAGCGTCGATTTCTAATTTAGGAATCGATGCTAAATAAAAAGTGATACTCGTGTCTGGTCACCCTTCACATATATATGTCAGTTTAATTATTTAACTGACACTTTATTGTTTAGGCATTGGGTTTTGTTTACAACTGACGCCTTTAAAAATGACGTTATAAGCCATTTCTGTAGTAGTGTTATCAAATTAATATTGCTAGAGATACTTAAGTATCTACAAGAATCAGATGGTAGGGAATAGAGACCAAATCCATTATATCAAAGAGTCTGAGAGGACCAATAAGCTCTAGGCAACTATGATACTCAAGGAGTTGGAGGCGAATTTAAGAATGAAGGATGAAGAAGCAGATTATATGGACAAATATGGGGAAGGTACCGAAGAAAGCATTAAAGTACACACAGAAGAAGATAGACTCAAAATGATAGTTGATCCCATACTTGGGGAAATAGAAGGTGATGAAGAAGATAGAGTGAGTGAAGTCTCAGAATATTCTCCAACTAAAGAGTTTCAGAATCCAAGGAAGAGAGTTGCACCAAGTCCCAATTAGGAAAGACCCAAAAAGACAGAAAGGACCATTGTTGAAGGCACAACTACAGAGACAACCTTACCTTCAAAACCTACAACCACAGTTATTCTCCCACAACCATCAGTAGTTGGAAGAAGGGAACAACCTAATAGTCATTTTTTAACAAGAGATGAGGAGCAACAAGAAATGCAAAGCCACCAGGTTTGGTGATATTGATACCCTAGAGAAGCTAGAAATATACAATAGGGTAAAAAGGAGTTTTGAACAGTTAGGGATATATAACATCTATTTCACCAAGATGACTTCTTATGATGACCTCACCCAAGAATTATTGTCCTCTATCAATAAGCTACCAGTAAAAAACAACGAAGTAGCAGAGTGCGGAGGAGAATACAAATGGCAAGTCCTTATCATCAAAAAGGACTATATGCTTATGGAAAAAGGATGAACTCAATCTTCATCGACTCTCATGAGCAAGTTGAATGAGCCAACTTAGCACGTGGAGGCAAGGAGGCAAGGGGTTTTTTGGCTGATAAAAACTAGGAGAAACTTTCAGGAGACTCCAAGTATAATTCCAAACAATCAAAGGCCGCCATGATGCACTCCTCCTTCATGAGTGTAGTGCACAAGATCTTCAGGAACTCCTTGATTTTTAGATCAGATACGTGTAATGTAAGAAGACTGGACCTCCACATACTATGGAGTCTGATGGAGGCAAAAGCAATAAACATAGGAAAATCCTTATTGAGAAGCTGGTTGTTGCAATGGGGCCCGATGGCGCTCGTGATATTTGTATGGGAGGCTTAATCACTTACATTGCTTAGCAAGTAGGATACACTAAATATCTAAAAAATTTTGAAGGATAGAGGGAGAGGCTCTAGTTGATGCAAAATATCAGATAGCCACCAACGTTATTGCACAGTTGAAACACACAAAAAATAGTCATACCGATTTTGCATAACCAAACACCTACTACCTCTTCCAGAGATGAGCAATTGTGATTGTCAAAAGTTGGTCTTCCAGGGAAAAAATCATAGGGTAGGAATCCCAACAAGGAACAAGTACAATTAAGCCATCCAAGCAAAGAAAGAAACAACCAAAATAGGTGGCCACAAAGCAAATGACATGGAAAAAAGTAGTTGTGCACATCCATGAGAGATAGGAAAAGAAAACCCATGATCCAAAATTATAGATCTGGAAGAAGAGGAGAAAGAAGATCCATAGAGTTCCACCATGGATACTACTCCAGAAGAAATGGTTCCTGAACCCAAGGCAATTATCCATTGTGAGGAAATAGTTAAAACAAACGTCCTAGAAAAGAAACCACAACTAAAGAAAAATACCCACCTACACCACAATGAAAGTGAAGATGCACAGATTGAGATCACAGTCAACAAATCATTGATAAGAAGAAACCTTGAAGAGGGAACAACCCCAACTAGAGCACAATAGATTTTCTATATGAGGACATGAAGAATCCACAAAGTCAAATCAGGTGGGTCATGAATTAAACTCAGTCGGCATACCCTGACAACAAAAATGAAGAGTGCCCGTAGAAAGCAAGTTCAAGAAAATAGGACAAGAGATTGATGCCCTTCATGAGATCAGCTCATCCTCTTGTCTAAAATTTTTTGACATAACTACAAATCTATCTACACTAACCACGCAGTTATAGAATATAACGACAGACATACAACCATCTCTAAGTCTACCACAACAAATGTAGCAGCTGCCCAGAGACCACATGAAGGTTATGTAAGCTCTAGGGTGAGTAACGAGTGAACTCATTGCTTTGCAAAAAGAATGTGATGAGCAATGCCAAGTTCACCTACAAATGTGGGAGGAAGAGGTGAAGAGGAAGGAATACTCCTCCACCAACAATGGGGTGTCTATCCAAAGGCAGCAAACAACCACCACCAACCCGCCCTTTGTAGCAGATACAAACATACATCTTAGGGCTGACATGTTGATGGTTTCTGCACAACCAGGGCAAGGGATTTTGTTGAATGATGCTGACACGTTTGGATGTACTCTTCCACTGGAAGAAGAAGAGTCAAGGGGGATTGTCATCAGCAAAAGACTGCCCGCTTGGGACGATGACCTCTCTAATTCCCTATCCTTTTAGAGACATTCTACAAATAACAAGAAGATAAAGGGACTAGAGGAACTACCTTGAAAACCAACAACCCCCACAGAAAATGAATAAGTAGTGAGAGAGAATGATGTTGTCACAAACTCACCTGGGGAAAGGGGAGAAATGATAAAAACAACTAAAGATGTCACATATGGACTATACCCTCTTTTCAAGGATCCATATCTCCTGCCAAATTATGATAGCTTAATCAAAAAAATACTACTAGATCGACTAATAACTAGCAGAGGACCCCCATCTCCTTCAAATTTGAGTTGGAACAAATGGCATTAGAAATAGATAATGTTAAGATGGATCACATGTTTGGTGTTGTGCCACCAAAACTGGAGAAACGTGTGTTCCATAGCCCTCAAGTAATCTCCAACACCATGGAAGATCCAAGCCTAGCATAATTTCCTCCACTACCATGCAAGATGGAAAACATGGGCATGAACTCAATAAAATAGATGTTGGTACATGAAGTTCATGTCCTTGACAACGTCCTTGACGATGAATAGTCAAAACCAGACATTGTCTACAACAAAAATAATACCATCTGAAAAAGGGATGACATGCATTCTTCTTTTCAACATCAAGAAAATATAAGTAGAACCTTCTTCAAGACCTTGTGTGGTACCATCATCAAAGAGCTCATGAATAGGGATAAAAATGGGCCAATATTCAATGCAACATCCAACTTTTAATCCCACATATTCAAAGAAAGAAGTGATACCACTTCTATCTAAGAACTACAACATGCACTGGATAGAAATAGAGCCTCAAGGTTGGTCACTCTCCTTTTTAAGGCCTTCAATCACTAGCTCCTAACTGTGGCTGACATTTGGGAAAGGAAAGTCATAACTTACAACTTTAGCACCAAAGACCTTCCTTGTGGAAAAATGGTCTTTGGGAAATCAGATCATAGGACGATACAAGAAGTTCCAACCCATCTACAAAAGGTTGATATAAGGGATCAACCGGTGGTATCACCCAAATTGCAAAGAAATAGCAATTTAATGCAATATTCCCTAGGAAAAACACAACTTAGGGGATAGTGCATTCATAGCACTGAGGATGATTTAAGCCATGTGGAACAAATAATCAATGAATATTTCCACGTGTTGTGAGGAAAATATGTCATGTAAATAATTCATGTTAGAAGAACCTTCTATGAAGAAAAGATGGCTAACATTCCAAGTCGAATATATTCCCTAATACCCTTACCTTGAAAGACATTTTGGAGAGAAGAACTACATAAACTCAAGGTTGTAATGAAAATGTCAAAAAATGAAGGAAGGACATGAAACCCGATAGTCCAGCCACCACCCCTGCCTCCTCCCTATGTTGATCCCACAACAAGAATTGTTGCTCCAAAGGCTTACGCTAGGATGAACCGACATCGAATCAAGCCAAATTGCCACCAGTAATAATTGTGGAATAATCATAAGTAGAAGATAAACAAAACTCACTAAAAATTAAAATCCTTTTGCAAAGAAATCCATTACCAGGAAACTCATAAGGAAAGAACCAAAACTTGATACACATCATGGTTCACATTCTACATACACTATATCATCTCATCTCGATGATAGCATATAATAGTTGCTTTGCCAAAACCTATACATAAGCAATATAACACCTCGAGGAAATGAAGCCAAAATCTCATATCGTTCATAAAACCATTACATACTAACACCCAAGGACCTGAGAGTACAAAGACGACACATAAGACTTCTATCTACAAGACATGATAGACAGTACGCTAAACCTGAGCTGTTATTGCTGCCCCTATTGTTGTCCTTCCTCTGTAGAATGGTCTGTACCTCCTTGTGCACGTCCACCTAAGAATTGTGGATCCCATGGGGTGAGACAATTCTCCCAGCGAGAGATATAACTCTCCACCAACAATGTTATTAACATAGGTAAACAATATAAAATTGAGGAGAGGTTCTTTTATATTAATAAGCAAGAATAATAATTGTTTGTAAGCAAAACAGCACAATCTCATCTTTTAAAGTAATGCAGTTATCTATGATAGAGAAATAGATCATCTATTCACTTTATAAGGAATATGAAGAACATGTATAACAACTATCCATTTAAAATGTATAAAAGAAGTGTACATCAACAAATGCTTTCTGTATTTGATCCTTAAGCAAATGTGCTACATGGATGATTACATATTACAATCACTCTTATGCCCTGAGGAGATGAGGTATATCGCTCATGCTGCAACTGACCATGGCTACGTAAAGCATCAGTACCATACAAGGTCAATGGAAGAGTCGGCTGCCAAGACCTCACTCGTCTCGGTCAGTATGAGACTACTGGCAGGACATCTTACGTAAACTGTAATTAGCTTACCAGGGTATACTGATATCTTTTCTATAGAGCTACAGCCGCAACATGCACTCTCTGCAGGGACATTTCAATTATCCATCCCCAGATTATAATAAATAAGGAATATTATACATCAATTCCACATTTGGTCGGGAGATTCATATATCAATCCTGATAACACTTAATGAAGAAGAATTTACACATCAATTCCTCATTTGGTCAGAAGATTCACATCATCTAGATATAAAATAAATAAGGAAGGTGCTACATCAATTCTTCATTAGGACATATGGATATATATTCGTCCTTCACCCCTGCATATTCAAAAATATACTCTCCGAGTTAAACTCATTTCACCATTCAGCAAATTCTGACACTAAATGGATCTATGGTCAGCGCAACTGCATGATGAGATTCCACTTGATTAATTAGGTGCATTACAATATCTTTTAGCATAAACAAAGTTACAAACATGAATTATAACAGATGCTATAAGGAAAGATGTAATATGTTTATGAAGTACTTTCATGATCTTTGAAGCACATTGAATGTAAAACATTCAGGATCTCAGTCCCTTATCACATTAAAAGGGATTCTTTTCCCTTAGCATTATCGCCAGCATGATTACTAGATATGGGTATACAAACCCTTAGTTCATCACTTAACATTGTCACCTCTCATCATTACCTCTAGGTCCTTAGACCAAGGTATACATAATACTTGTTGCACAAGTATTCCACATAGCTCACAAGTCCCATTTAAATATCTTGTCAATTCTCACTAGGCAACAATTATCTTTTTAGGTCATCAGACCCTATAAGAATTATACTTTTTGTACAAATATTTCACATGGCTCACAAGGCCCATTTAAATTTGTACTATATGAAACATCATAGCTCATACCTGGATATGCTCATCATCTTAAGAATTATGCATGGTTAGCACTTCATGATATAAAAAACAATAGCAAGTACATAACATCACCATGAAATACAAGAGAAATACAACCTTCCCATTATTAGGGTTAGGGTTTCCCTTTCTAGATGATTAGGGTTTCAAGTTCATATAATCACTCTTCATTAATCACTCTTCATTAAGAGAGATACAACCTTACCATTATTATAGTTAGGGTTTTTCATTCTAACTGATTAGGGTTTCAGATCACATCATCACTATGTGATACAAGAGAAATACAACCTTCCCATTATAGGGGTTAGGATTTCTTATTCTAACTTATTAGGGTTTTAGATCACATCATCACTATGTGATACAAGAGAAATACAACCTTCCCATTATCAGGGTTAGGGTTTCTCATTCTAATTGATTAGGGTTTCAAGATCATATAATCCAGAATGAAACCCTAATTCATACTCCATTTATATTAGGAGTATTAATGTATGCTCATTACATGATTATCATACAAGTATAAGTTTCTCTCTCATCCTCACTAGGATGTTATTTACATCATACTCTATTGAATTGGATTAACCCCTTCTTCAAGGTACATAGGCCTACTTAATCAAAGTGCATTGAACTATATATATCTTAATGTATCATTTGACATAGCACACTACATGTGTTACTCAATCAAGTATATTCGATTGAGGTGCTCCCACTATATCAGGCATAGACGTGTATATGTACTTGACACCATATCATGCTTCCACATCGTGTTTGAGGTATATCCTGATCACCATATCGTGCTCCCATATCAGGTTGCTTCATCATTAGGGTTTGCATATTAGGTTAAACCCTTATGCTCATATCCCATCAAACCTTCATGGTATCATCCTACCCTTCATCATGTCATAAGTGATAGGCTAGATATCAGGTTAGTCTAAACCAAACCATATGTACAAACCAATAGGGTATGGGATTCCAATGTATATCGAGTTTCACATTGCATGTTAGGTTTCAACACCATATCAGATTATGGTATCTACTTGACACCATGTCGTGTTCAAGGTGAATTCTTGACCCCATATCATGCTCAAGGTGTATGTATGTATTACGCATAATGCCCATGAGGTACAAACTCATTACTATGTCATGTTTGAGGTGGGCAATTAGATCACTTCATATCGGGTTACTCATAATTTAGGGTTTGTCATCTCAAGTTAGAGGTACTTAGCACCATATCATGTATAGGGTGAGTGCTTGACCTCATATCGTGTATAAGGTATATGCTTGATACCATATCATGCACAAGGTGTGCACTTCATCATCATATCATGCATAAGGTACATGCTTCATCATTGTACTGTGTTAGTGATGTGTTCACCTAACCATATCGAGTTAGGGTATGTACTTGACACCATATCATGTACAAGGTGAGTTCTTGACCCCATATCTTGTACAAGGCGAGTGTATGTGTCACTCATATCATCCATGAGGTATAGCTCATCACAATATTGTGTTTGAGGTGGGTACTTGGATCACCTCTATCGGGCTACTCATAATCTATGGTTTCTAATCATCTCAGGTTTAGAGGTGCTTCAACCCGATATCGGATTGGAACATGATGATGTCATCATCATAAAACTCTAGACTCTTTCTCTTACTATTCTAGTTTATGGAAAACAGTCTAAATAACTTTTACATTTTCATAGGATCATCAATTATTCAAGAGAATTCGAAATTGAAAGTAGATCAACAAGTATAACAGAATCGAAGGTGAATAATAACATAATTGGGTTCAAACTATATAACCCACCTAAAAAAAACTTCAAATCTCCAAGATCCAAAGCTTCACGTTCCCAAGGTTGAAGATGAGCTTCACAACTCCTCTATATGCAAAGAATCACTATGGATAAGTATTTGGTGAAGAAGAAAAGAAAGGAAGATCTCAACCCTAGATACATGCTTTAACCCAAGGTTGAAGATGATAATGGCCTCACCTTCGGGTTAATACTTGAGCTCCTTCTTTCTCCAAAGAACCATGCATGATACCTCACCACTCATACATGATATCCCCTCACTTGTGGCCGATATCCCTTCACTTGTGGCCGATATCACTTCACTTGTGGCTGATATCACTTGACTTTGCTGATATCACCTTGCTATGGCTGATATCAAGGCTCAATGAACGATACTCCTTCACCTATGCATGATACCAAGATTCTATGAACAATATATAAGAGAAATAGGGTGGTAAGATTTGAAACATTTCACAAATAGGTGAAAGTAGTGGTATATATAGTTGAGGTTCATGAAAAAGATTGTATATGAGGTGTCATTATTTTAAGCTGCTAGGTACCACGTGTCCATGCATGGTTGACATGTGTACATTAATGAAGTATTATTTATCTTGACATGCAAAACACTTGAGGATAATCTAGAGATGAGATTTCATCCATCACTTATCTTGTTGGATAAGATATTTCAACTGAATCACCACTTTATTCACAACTCAATACAACTTTTCCAAGGAAGTTATAAACCAATACACTTCACTTCCTTGAGGTTCTTAGCAACTCATGGATAATTCCAAGAGTTCCCAATCCAATATAAGTCTCCCTCTATGGCTACTTGGCCGATAGGCACTCTCATATGAACTATACAACTTGATACAACTCAAATTAGGGTTTCACATTCAACCCTTCTTGGTCTTTTCATCTCCAAGAGTACCATTACTCAAATATGATTCAAACATGGTGTCTCCTTTATCTCTCTTGTAAATGATACATAGATGGAGTAGGGACACTCTATAGGTTGTAATTTAAATACCAACCCTACATTTTGGGTAAATTACAATTCGTACCAAAATTGGTACACAAGGCACTAGCATTATTCAAACAAGCTCAAACTTGGAAATTAGGCTTTCCATAAGCCACCCCTTAGCATAATTCTCTCTCTTATGATGCTAAAAAACTGAAGGCACTTTCAACATGTGACATATTGCAATATAACCCCTCATCTTGTGTAAATTGCATTTTGATCCAAAATAAGAGAACATTGCTCAAACATCATTCAAATAGGACCAAACATGAAACATAAGTTTGTCACCTGATAACTAAAGACTTTAGAGAATTATATTAAAGTTCTAAGAAACTTATTTAAGCCAAACAAACATGGTTAGTACTAAACCCATGTCAGGGATGTTACAAGTTATAAACCCCTAACGAGAATTTCATCCCCAAAATCCCAGATGAAGGGAGACAATTGTTATTCATGCATTACATCATCAAGCCTCCACATAACATCTTAATGTCATGGAGATGCCATAGAAATTTGACTAGTACAAAGTCCTTCCATACGGGGTCTTCAGAATCTGTCATACAGGACACATACTCAACTGTCCTTTTTCATTTTTGAATGTAGAGTTAATTTTGTGTCATGTAACACTTTCATAGTCAGAGAAGTATTATACATACTTTGTATAACTCATATTCAAACCTCATTGATTTTTCACCTTCACAACTTACTTCTTTATGTAATAAGATTCTTTATTTTGGGAATTTCCCCATACCCCTCACTTAGTTTAGCATTTCTCCTCCAAGAAAAGACTAGAGTTACATTCTGTCACCCATTTTGGGACTACAAGTCTTATCATACTTCTGTTGTGCCACTCTAATCTGTTGACACAACACTAAACTTCCTTATGACCTGTACTAATTACCTCATTAGATGTTTGTTTTCTTTTCATAAGGAGAGGCTACTTATCAAAGAAGAACTATCTCAGAGGTGAATCTAGATGTTATATGTGTAAGCTTCCTTAACAGATCTAGATAGGGATATTCTAAGGAATTATATTTAGCTTGATAATTTTTTCCCAAGTCGATTCTACAATTGTTCATTCACTTAATACATCCTTATCAATGTTATGTTTATGCAGAGCATAAACCCCTAACATATGATATCCATACTATAGTATGTAACTAGACTGATCTCAAAGTTGGCCCTTGTAGGTAACCAACATTGAGCATCTTATCAGGAGTCATTTTCTCATTTTCGCATACCATTGAAAGTTCTTGGATACTAGGATTCTTTACCTTGGTATCTGTTACATGTGCCAAAAACATATCACATCCTCATCATTTCCATCGCTCTATTTTTATTACCAAATCCAAACATATAATAATATCTTTCTTTCATCTTGGGACACTACTTACCACATATAACTTTGTCTTGGAACCAAAATTCAAGACTAGTTGATACTTTTTAAAGTACCCATCTATAGATTACTTCTAATCCATGCATGTCAAGTGTCATAAGACTTACTTGATTGTCATGTCCCTACAAGGAAAGAACACAAGGAAACATATTCCTTTTATCACCTCATCATCATCTAGGGTTGTTTATCAAAGATAAGAGATTATCACCTTCTTTGATTATTGCATGAACTTTCAATTATTCATGTGTCATTCAATCTTGTTTCATATTATGTTCCTTGTCATCAATGTAGGAATTATAAAGATGATTACATGTCATCATTCCTTTCTTTGTTATTGTCTAGTATGTTCATGAACATTTTCTGATTTTATTTATATTCACATCATGGAAAAGAACATTATTCTTCACATATTCTTTATTGAACATGGATCATCATTCTTATTCCCCTTCTCTTATTATGAGGATTGTACTTTTACTTCCTCATACTCACAAATTGGCTTGAGATAAACTCAGGTTCCATTTAATTATAGTCAGGATGTGATAGAAGTATCTATGCCATATTTTCAGTTTCATTTTTATCTTTAGATTGTCTTCAAATGACTACTTGATCAGAGTAATCAGAAAGATAGCAATCTAAGAGTCTCATACTTACCTTGCCTTCAATAGATGAATACCTAGCCAGGGTATACAAGTACTAAGATTAGGTATTATGTAGCTTGTTTTATATCATATACTTTACTTTTTATATCATCCATATCATAGGACTTAGTATCCCAAGATTTCTCCAGGCATCTCTCTTACACCTCATCCTCTTTTATACAAACAAAAGTAATTATAAAACATTTTAAAGATTACTGGACAAAATGTAAGTTCTCATCCTTTTTATCTCTTCCTTATGTATTCATAGGACTAATCAAAGGAGATAAACAACAACTACTTTTCTTATAACTAACATATAAAATTAGGAGAAGACATATTAGAATGAAACAATTTCATCTGGTCTATCTTGACTCGTGGATCGATTACTACCTCTGGCTGATTCATTGCATAGAATCTTGTCATTCTCTATCGTTTGGTGTAGATGTATCTACTTGGGATGCCTATCCATGTACTCGTCTTCCACCACTAAACTGTTACCTTTGAGAGCCTTGTTGACTCTGTCTCAGTGGTTGGGTCATTCCCTCCTTTCTATTCAGATAAAAGGTTCTAATATGCCCAACATGTCTACATCCAAAACATGTCTTATATGCACTCCCTTATCTTATTGGCCTTATTACCAATGTAGAAGCTAAACTAAAAGTTCTTACTAGTGTAACATTAGGTCCTTTTCCATTTCTTAATAGCCACTTCCCTGGTGCACTAGGTGTTTGTTGCATTGGTAGCACCAAAAACTTCACCTTTTTAGAGTTACTAGGCATTTGTTCCCTAAATTGGATAGATCTTTTCTTAATTTCTACCTCATTATCCTTTACTGGAAAATCCCTTATAAAATGTCATGCTTGCCTACACTTGTAGAAGACTCAAATTCCTTGTTGGATCTTAATCTTGTTGACATTTTCTACTGCTCCAACATAACTATGTTGATCAAAATTTTTGCTAGAGCCCAAAATTTCATCATTGGGGACTGGTAATCTAGGTTGTATTTCTAGTATCTGATCCTCTATACGCGTAAATGTTGTCATAACCAGTCTAACGAGATCCTTAAAAGTAGGGTTCTCTATCATGGATGGATCAACCTGGGGATTCTCAAGCAGTCATTCTTCTCTCGCATGATCCCTTGCACCTTCTCTTGGTGCAACAACGTTGCTCTCAACAATGTGTTCCTCGTGTTCTCCAGACATCTTTAAGCTTTACTCTTTCTTCTACATAAGTAGAAGTCACTATAAGATATACTAGAGGACACTAGAACAAACTCAACACCTTAGTCCTATGTCTTTGTGGACTCAGTGAACCTTAAGCTCTGATACCAAAACTTTGTGATGACCCGACATCGAATCAAGCCAAATCACCACCAGTAATAATTGTGGAATAATCATAAGCAACAGATTAACAAAAATCACTAAAAATTAAAATAATTTTGCAAAGAGATCCATTACTAGGAAACTCTTAAGGAAACAACCAAAACATAATACACATCATGGTTCACATTGTACATACACTGTATCATCTCATCTCAAGGATAACATATAACAGTTGCTTTGCCAAAACATAGACATAAGCAACGTAAAATCATGAGGCAATCAAGACAAAATCTCAGATTTTTCATAAAGACATTACATACTAACTCCCAAGGACCTAAGAGTACAGAGATGGCACATAGGACTTCTATCTACAAGACACGACAGACAGTACACTCAACTTGAGTTGTTACTACTGCCCCTACTGTTGTCCTTCCTCTGTAGAATGGTCTCTACCTCCTCGTGCACGTCCACCTAAAAATTGTGGATCTCACGGGGTGAGACAATTGTCCTAGTGAGAGATATAACTCTCTGCCAACAATGTTATAATACAGGTATACAGTATACAATTGAGCAGAGGTTTTTTTATATTAATAAGAAAAGACTAATCATTATTTATAAGAAAAACAGAACAATCTCATCTTTAAAGTAATGCAGCTATCTTTGATATAGCAATAAATCATCTACTCATTTTATAAAGAATATGAAGAACATGTATAACATCTATCCATTTAAGATGTATAAAATAAGTGTACATCAACCAATGCTTTCCATATTCGATCCTTATGCAAATATGATACATGGATGATTACATATTTACAATCACTCTTATGCCCTGAGGAGATGAGGTATACTTCTCATGCTCTAACCGACCATGGATACGTAAAGCATCGGTACCATACAAGCTCAATGGAAGAACCAGTTTCCAAGACCTCACCTATCTCGGTTAGTACGAGACTATTGGAAGGACATCTTGTGTCAACTAAAATTAGCTTACCAGGGTGTACTGGTATCTTCACTATAGAGTTACAGCTGCAACATGCACTCTCTTTAGGGAGATTTCAATTATCCATCCCCATATTATAATAAATAAGGAAGATTATACATCAATTCCTCATTTGGTCGGGAGATTCATATATCAATCCCGATAACACTTAATGAAGAAGAATTTATACATAAATTCCTCATTTGGTCGGAAGATTCACATCATCCCGATATAAAATAAATAAGAAGGTGATACATCAATTCTTCATTTGTACGTATGGATATATATTCTTCCTTCACCCCTACATATTCAAAAATATGCTCTCAGAGTTAAACTCATTTCATCGTTCAACATATTTTGACACTAAATTTATCTATGGTCAGGGAAACTACATGATGAGATTCCACTTGATTAATTAGGTACATTATAGTATCTTTTCGCATCAACCAAGTTACAAACATGAATTATGACAGATGCAACAAAGAAAGGTGTAATACGTTTATCAAGTACTTTCATGATCTTTGAAACATATTGAATGTATAACATTCGGGATCTCAGTCTCTTATCACATTATTGGGGATTATTTTCCCTTAGAATTTTCACCATCATGATTACTAGATATGGGAATTCAAACCCTTAGTTCATCACTGAACATTGTCACCTCTCATCAGGTAACTATTACCTCTAGGTCCTCAGACCAAGGTATACATAATACTTGTTGCACAAGTATTTCACATGGCTCACAAGGCCCGTTTAAATATCTTGTCAGTTCTCACTAGGCAACAATTATCTTTTTAGATCATCAGACCCTATAAGCATTATACTTATTGTACAAGTATTTCATATGGCTCACAAGTCCCATTTAAATCTGTACTATATGAAACATCATAGCTCATATCTGGCTATGCTTATCATCAAATGAATCTTGCATGGTTAGCACTTCATGATAAAAAAAATAATAGCAAGTACATAACATCACCATGCAATACAAGAGAAATGCAACCTTCTCATTATTAGGGTTAGGGTTTCCCTTGCTAGCCGATTAGGGTTTCAAGTTAATATCATCATTCTTCATTAAGATTGATACAACCTTACCATTATTAGAGTTAGGGTTTCTCATTCTATCTGATTAGGGTTTCAGATCACATCATCACTATGTGATGCAAGAGAAATACAACCTTCCCATTATTAGGGTTACGATTTCCCATTCTAGCTGATTAGGGTTTCAGATCACATCATCACTATGTGATACAAGAGAAATACAACCTTCTCATTATCAGGGTTAGGGTTTCTCATTCTAACTGATTAGGGTTTCAAGATCATATAATCAAGAATCAAACCCTAATTCATACTCCACTTATATTAGGAGTATTAATGTATGATCATTACATGAAAATATTTCTTCTCTATAACTTATCAAGAATAGGTAACTCCCATTTATCATCACCAATAATACAATTAAAATAACTAGTGTCATTAAACAAAGAATCATAGCAGCAAATAATGTGTTGTGAAATACTATCAGTATCAGAACAAATTTCCTCATTAATTTGTAAAGGATGAATGCTATTTCTTACTCTTCTCGTCTCCAAAGAAGCATACAAAATTTGGTGTTATTATCACCAACTTCAATCATTGTACCCTTGAATTTTTCTTCAAAAAGGATTCTTCGCAACCAAGGGAAACTTTAGCATCATTCCTTAACTCATGAAGTTCTCTCTGCATTTCAACTTCTCCTGGATATAGGTCAACGTTTTTTCTAGAACTCAAGGGATGTAGCCTTCTAGAATGGGAAAAAATATTTCCTACAACCTCCTGATTCTATTCAATTAGATTCCTCATTACTCTATTATTCTTTACATAAATTCAAAACATAGGGGGGCTATTATACTCCATTTTCTAAGCATTACTAATAAGATTCAAGAAGTCAAATTGAGTAGACCAACAATTAATGAATTTGAAAGGTGATGAGTTCCTTTTACCAACACAATAGTGGAGTTCTAAAACTCTATGATCACTGACAATACTAGAGAAAACTTCACCCTAGGCATACTTAAATATATAAAGAAATTCAACATCACATATAATTCTATGAAATCTTGGAAAAGGTTCTAATACCCAATTTACTTATGCTATCTCAGGTAAAGGAAGGCCCTTTAGTTGGCACATCTTGAAGACTTTTATTTTCTGTAGCACTATAAAAGTCTTTCATTCTCTTTTTAGAAGGTGGATGTTTACCAATCTTCTCATTATTAAGTCTAACAACAATGAAATCCCCTACAACACACCAGGGACTAACAACCATAGGTTTGATCTCATTCAAATTAATACAGATACGAGGTCTATTTTTATCATTATTTACACCATAGATAGAAGAGAAACAAACATGGATTCTATTCACCTCCAGTTTATAATGAATCACTTTTCATTCTCATAGGTTTTATTAACAATAGTCAAGTTTTTTCAAAGGCTGCCGAGAACAAACATATGTCATAACTTTTTGAAATTTTGTTAATATAATTCCAATACAAGAATAATATCTACAATAGAAATGTCATAAGCAACATTCCACAACTTATTAATCATACAAGTTAGCTCAAATGGATTCAGTCTAGATCCAACAAACAAAGTTATTAACATAAGCAACATCAATGATGCCCTAGATCTATGAGAATTTATTTTGAGCACCTCTCACATTCCAAGAAGCACTGATAAAGTTTCTATCTATTTCTAATATAAAACGGTGATACCCCTACTCCTAGTGCAACTCATAAAATATCTTCATCGTCTAGAGATTCAAAAGTAGAGAAGTATTCAACAAAATCTTCACTACCCTAGTGCCAACATGAATAATCTTCATGTAAAACCTCAGAGGGAATCTAGATTTCTTCCCTTACATCCTCCACACATCAATAGTTCAACAATTAACCACCATGGTGAATAGAATTCAAGGACCCCCCCCGGACCATGCAAATCTGAATAGGGTGGACATATCCAAAGAATTACAATATTGGCTGAAAAAAAGAGGAATATTGGGCTGCCCGAGCACGTGTTAAAGAATTGAGAGAGGGAGATCGGAACACGGCATACTTCCACCAAAAGGCCTCTAGAAGAAGAAGAAGGAACTGGATTGATGGTTTAGAAGATGATAATGGCATCCTTAGAAAGCAGGAAAACAGGATCATGCAAGTTATCCTAAGGCATTTCTCAACCCTTTTCTAGTCAAGCAACCCCTCGGGTTTTTAGCAAGCAACAAAAGGAATTAGGGAGGTGGTGTCAGGGGAACAAAGGAGGGATCTAGAGAGTGATATCACGGATGAGGAAATCCAGACAGTGCTAAAGCAGATGCATCCTAATAAAGCACCGGGGCCAGATGGGATGAAAGCTTTGTTCTATCAAAAATATTGGGACACGGTGGGACAGGATGTGGCAAATTATATCAAGGGATGGTGGAAAGGTGACCACAACATAAAAGATACAAATGAAACCTTAGTGGTGCTTATTCCAAAAGTAGAGAAGCCAAGGATGGTTGGGGAGTACCGACCCATTATCCTTTGCAACGTGATTTACAAAATTGCCTCTAAAGTGATGACGAACAAATGAAGCCTCTCATGAATAGTTTGATATCTAAAAACCAAAGTGTGTTTGTCTCGGGAAGGATGATTACAGATAATGTGTTGATTGCTTATGAGCTTTTCCACTCCATGAAGAGGGATAAAGGAAGGAAGAATGGCAGCCTTGCACTGAAGTTAGACATGTCAAAGGCTTATGACAGAGTAGAATGGGATTTCCTGAGTTTTGTGATGGAAAGGATGGGATTTGGTGCAAAGTGGATAAGCAAAATTAGAGACTGCATTTTTACTATTCAGCATGTGTTTGCCATAAATGGAGACCGAACCCAAAGCACATCACCCGCACGAGGATTTCTCCAGGGAGACCCTCTCTCCCCTTATCTTTTTCTTTTGTGTGTGGAAGCTTTTTCTACCTCTCTTATTAGTGCAGCAAAGGACAATCTCCTGCATGGCATCCAACCGCGTAGGAGAGCACCATGTATCTCACATCTTTTTTTCGTAGATGACAACATTCTTTTTGCTAGAGCTACCACGGCAGAATGCCTGAAGCTAGCTGAAATAATCAGCCAATATGAACAGGCATCCGGAAAAAAGATCAATTTCTCTAAGACGGAGGTGGTTTTCAACAAGGGATTCAAAAGAGAGAAGTGAGTTTTCTTGAAGAATACACTTGGGGTGAGGGAAGTGGACCGTCATGCTAAATATCTGGGTCTACCAACAGCAATAGGGAGGTCAAAAAAACAAGTTTTCAGCTTCATAAAGGAGAGGATATGGAGGAAATTCCAAGGGTGGTCAGAAAAATTATTATCCAAAGCTGGAAGGGAGGTACTCATCAAAGCGGTGGCATAGGCGATTCCTACTTACATAACGAGTATTTTCCAACTACTGGAGGGAACCATTGACGAGATCCAGAGAATTATTTGCAGATTTTGGTGGGGCGCAAAGGATAAGGAGAGGAAAATGTCGTGGGTGAGTTAGAATAATTTGTGCAGGCCAAAGAGATAAGGAGGGATGGGATTTAGAGATTTCCATGTGTTTAACCAAGCCCTCCTAGCAAGACAATTATGGAGGATAGCAAGCCACCCGGAGGCACTGGTAACTAAAGTTCTCAAAGCCAGATACTTTCCTAGGACATCCATATGGGAAGCAAGACGTTGACATGATCCGAGCTATACGTGGAGGAGTCTGTGCGGAGCCAAAGCCTTGCTGATAGAAGGAACACAATGAAGAGTGGGGAACAGGGCATATATCAACATTTGGGAGGACTATTGGCTACCTGTGGAGGAGGACAAGCTTGCACGTTTAAAAAATGAAAGGAATGATGGCTACAACCGAGTCAAAGATCTCATGATAGAGGACGAAACTGGTTGGGAGTTGACAAGAGTGAGTGATTGCTTTCTGGAGAGCTATGCCAGGAGGATCTGTGCCATCCAACTGAGCACCCGAAGACCAAATGATTTTTTGATGTGGTGGCCATCAAACACAGGAGAATTCACAGTCCGGTCAGCCTATTGGTTGGGATTGATGGGGAAAGCGGAAGCGAGAAAGTATAAAAATACACAAGGGGACGACTTGTGGAAAAAGATTTGGCACGGTGGATGGAGTCCAAAGACAGCCCATTTTCTATTGAGGATTTGCACGGGGGGGCTAGCTACCAGAGGACGGCTGTTTGATAGACATTGCATACCGTATGACACTTGCATGTTGTGCATGGCGGAGAAGGAGACGATACCCCATATGCTATTCCGGTGCCCAAATGCCACAGAGGTGTGGGAACTTCTACCAATAGAGATACAGAACTGGGTCAACGTTGTCAATGATGGGGATATAGCTGCAACCATGATGGAAGCATTGACGAGGCTGAGGATTTGGGAGGAAGCGCAGATTGTAGCTGCCATGTGGGCGGTGTGGAGAGGGAGGTGCTGTCGTGTCTTTAATAGCAAAGAAGCTAACAGTAAATTTTTATACCATTGTGCATTGACGTCTGTGAGAATGGGTGGCGAGCGAGTGCAGCAACCCATGCAAAGGGCAACATCTGGGCGTACGCAGTAGGAAAGGAGATGGAGAGCGCCGACTTCTGGACATTTAAAGCTAAACGTTGATGGGTCCTGTGGTGAAGATGGTGCTGCAGGCATAGGTGTTGTGATGAGAGACAGTACGGGGAAACTGGTAGGAGTGGCGGGGGAGAAGGTATCTTCAGGAAAAGATGTAGCTATGACCGAGGCGCTGGCTGTGAGGATGGCACTGATGTGGGCGATCAAAGAAGGTGTTTCTCAAGTGGAAGTGGAATCGGACTCCATGACAATTGTCCAAGCTTACAGAAACATAGTGGCGAGAAGGGACTATCTTGGCTCTGTAGTAGAAGACATTCACTCGTTAAAGGCTTTGTTTTCATTTTGTAGTTTTAGCTACCTTAATCGTTTAGACAATAGGGCAGCACATACTGTTGCTAACTATGTCCGTAGAGGTAAAGTAGATAGAGTTAGTTTTATGCAACCTTTCCTTTCTTGTAGCTCGAACCTTGTAAATCTTGTTCTACATAATTTATAGTTTTCGGGGAACCCCCATCATAGGGTTTCCCGTCCTTTCTCAAAAAAAAAATTAGCCACCATGGTAAAGGAAACCTCATTAATATCAAGGATAGAAGGAAATACCTTATAGTTCATATCGAACCCTTCAATCAGGGTTTTTCCTACAACATCACTAAGTTACCCACTATCATTAGATCTGTCTACACCCTCTCTTAGGATCAAACTTGCTGAACTTTCTTCGTCCCCTTCCTCTTCTATTTTTCATCAACAAAACTACCACGCAAGGAAGCTTCATGGCCAAAGGTACTACAATTGTTACTATGAGAAGTCTCCCACTCATATTCAAAGGGAATTTGATTTTCATTACCATTATCAATGATAATCATGAGGCTATTTGGGAATAAATAACCCATAGGAATTAAGATCTATATTCTAGAAAATCAAATCCGCTTGAAGGAGCTTGCCAGAGTATCCACACCTAGAGGTTTTCCTAGGAATAAAGCAACGTGACTATTTTTTTTTACTTCCCAAAACTCAATAGGCAAGTCAAGGATCTTGATCAATATAGGAATCTCCTCCAACTTTCATTTGTCTACAAAATCAGCCTTTCTACTTCTTAAGAATAAGGTGTTTCCCAGCCAAAAACCAAGTCCCCCATTCTAAAGCACTAACCATATCTTATTCCTATGCAAAAGTTATTAGAAAGAAACCCTTGCCATGAGTTGAATTGCTAGTGTCGGTTAGTGTGATTTTAGCCCAACGAAATATATTACAACTTCTTTTCTCCATTTTTCAAGGTTTCTCTCAGTAATCACCTTTGGATACATAAGCTTCCCCTACACAATATCTACCAACATCTTTTGGAATTTCAACATGAAAAAATTATGTTTTGCCCCATACAGATCTACCCATATCTTCACCTGGAATGACACATAGATAGCATATGGTTTGGGAATTCTATCCTTCCTTCTCAAACCATCACTTCATGCATATCCTATGCCTCAAAGGGTCAACACTGGTGGCCTTCTAATCATCTTCTATGTATCTCTACCTATTGCATCTATCACATTTCTAGAATTCAAATGCACAATGTGAAACGATGAACCTAGATTAATCTTAATTTTTTCTATAATCTTGCTTTAGTAGATTAATTAGATGATTGAAAAGAATCATTGTTCAATTGAATATGTTGAAACCCTATCTGAAGTTGATTTGGAATTTGGATGCATTGGTTTCATGTTTTCCTATAAGCCATGGACTTGATTATAAATTCAAAATTTCATGAGGATCAAATTTCAAATTTTGAAATATGACAAATCTTGTACTTTTCTTTGTAATCTTAATTTTTGAGGTTGAACTCAATTGTTTAAGAAATTACTCTACTGTAGATTTTATTGTATTTTATTTTCCTTGAAATGCAATTTCCTATACTATTGTGGACTAATTTGCAATTTCACCTTAATTGAGATCCTAAGTGGAAGGTTGAGAACATGATATACAAATGCATGATAGTAATTGGTAGCTTGATAGATTTTTGGTTTGATTAATTTTACCTTAGTTGAATTAGGGATTCAATTGTAGGTAATATGGTGGTGGTGGTTGTTGATGGCTGATGGAGCTGTTTGTGCTCTATCAGTGGACATTTTGTCATAGGGAAGTTATATACGAATAAAAACCCCACATAGGACGATGAAATGTTGCCAAAACACATAAAAATTCTAAGAGGGTCGATGAAAATGATTCATTGTCAAATGGATGGCATGCTATAACCACTGGTAATTATAAACACCAGCTATGTGAAATTTGGAGTTCTGAAACGTATCCCCACTTTGTAAAACAAATTCCATACTAGAGGCTCTTTTAGAACCCCACAAGCCTCTAGAATCATGGAATGATACATGGAGTCGGAAGCAAGCTCCAACGACGGGATGAACATAGATGGAGCCTTGCATGTTTATGCATGTGGATGCATGTTGTACATCTAGCTTCTTCAAGATACTTTGAACTTAACAAGTTCATTTTAATCCTTTATCTTGTATGATTCATATTGGATAATAATTTTTTTATTCTTTTCCTCATCTCATCTTCATCCATTGGTCATGTCTTATGGATTTCTAACATGGAAACTATTATATCTATCTAAAGAACCTTCCTTTTTCCTCTTTTTGATCGAATGATAGAGAAATCTTACTTAGACCACGGATTTTGAGGATTTTGGAGGGCTAGTCTAGGATCTAGAATCCTGTTTGTGTCTTTTTTGAGTGGACCCCATGATTTTCACCATAAGAGGCAAACAATATAACATTGTTAGCATTCTTTTTCCTATTAATTCAGACAAATCCCTAAAACTTGTTGTAAACTTGATTAATATGCCTAATGATTGAATCCTCATGGATTATTTTTCTGCCATGTGATACTATATAGAACATGTATATTTTTCACTTATCTTAATCATAAATCACTGATAAAATGGACCTTCTCTCTTTGGTTTATTTTCTAAAATACAAAATTTGTGCATTGATAGTTTAATTTGCACTAAATCTTGTTCTATAACCTCCTAATGTGCTGAAAGATTATGCCTTGTGAACTATTTTGATTAAGTGGACTATATTCACGAAATTTTATGTTACTTCTAACCTTATAGAGTTACTCCCTTATGTCATTCTATGAATGAATAATCATGTAATTATTGCACTTTGAAATACATGTGAAATTGTTATTAAATATGTCATCCTTGTGGTGAAATAGTATCATATGAAAGGAAAATGCATATGAATGCTATTTTCAGTGATTAGGAGTTGATATAAAAGGTTTATAAGGCCTTAATATAATTATTATGCTTAGATTTAAAATTCCAATGTAGGTCACTGATGGATGGAAGTGGAACTTTTTATGTAGAATAATGTTTTCAATGAAAGTCCCTCATCTATACATTAGACTTGGTTCCTTGAGGTTGATCCTTCAGTGAAATGACATGTGTCATCATTGAGATGATGGATCGACCCAATGGTCAAATACATTCCATGTTTGAATTAGATTAGAGCATAAGATGGAGAACAAAATGGTGGTATTATTAAAAATGGATGAGATATGTGACCTAATGAATATGATAAACATACCTCCAAATAATGATGTATAACATATCATATCCAAGTGGACTCTAAAAGATACAATAATGGATATTGGTGGACTTTAATTGATGTTCCTAAAATCAATGCAATATGAGAGTCCCTCGTGATACTCTTAGACTTGAATAGTGGTGATTAATCATGTTCTATGATCATCTCTAGTCTTATATGATGATTTCGATAATTTATATGTATGGGATAGTGGAATACACTGGTAATACTATTTACAATTTATAATGAACTAATAGAAGGAGAAATATCTTTTGATTTTCCTTAACTAAGGCTAATGTTCCATGAAGGAAGGGCCTTTTTGTAGCCAAGGATGATATGGTTGGCCTTGTTATGGCTAAGAATGCTACTATGGACCTTGTTGTGAACAAGATTGACATGGCAGGACTTGTTGGGGCCAAAGATGGACACTTGTACCTTTATTTAGTGTTGTGATATTTGTTTTATATGTTTTATATCTTCTGAAGTTATAATACATAATTTATTTCCCAAATACATGTGCATGCCATGTATGTCTGTCGATTGATGGAGCCAAAAATATCAAAATGTATTGAATAATTAGTATAACCCTAATCATGTAGTGTCCTACGATCATATAACTATCTTAGTGTCAGGAGTTGTTGGATAATGAAGTGAGTATTCCTCATGAAGGAGTTTGAAGTTGTATTCTATTGAGTATATGTAGGTGAAAGGAGGGTGTATCTCTTTCATTCCTGATCCAAAGGTTATGGAAAGTGGTTGAGGCCTTTTCTCTAGTTTTATGTTATAGAGAGTGGTTGTAGTCACTCTTCAGATTTGAGGGTTATATACCTTAGTTTTTGGTGTCATGGCATGTGTACCTAGGACGACCATGTTTTTAGTGGGATGGCCATTGTGCCCCACTAGTAGTTGAGACATTGTGCCACTACAATTTGTCACTCATACTGACTGGGGGGAAGAGATATGTAGGAGTCTGAAAACCCTACGATCTTGTACAAGGTTGATTGTGACTTCACAGTGGTCAACTAGTAGTTTGAGTGGTCCACGTCAATCTACCCAGGACAATAATAAAATATGTAACTCAATGTGTAGTTATCTATTTAGGTTTCATTGACAAATAACATGGATGTGCAATTGTATTCCTTTACTTTCTAAATGTTTTCTACTTTGTATAGATAAATGCATGACTCAGGTGTGTGGTTACTGTTGGGTTTTAGGGGAGGCAGAGAAGGCAGCGAAAACAAAAATTGTCTCCTCCCCAAACCCATAACAAGGAAACGCGTCAACGTCTATACAATAGGAAAGGATGGTTTGTGGAATCATATGTTGTCCCGAGGCTTGCTCGGCAACAATACCTCACGGCTTGTGCGGTCTTCACCTCCAGTCTGGGACGGTGTCTGTGCAGCTCCTGGTCGCACTGGGACTGACGACTCCTGGTCTCACCGGGACTGTCGGGATTGACAACTATCCTCCGAGCGGTAGAAATCTCCCGCCTCTGAAGTAGTCCACACAGACCACCTGGAACTCCAATCTCCTTGTCTCACAAGGAATTGGAAGGAGTCACACCCTCCTATCAGTGTACTAGTCATTGACACACTCTCCTGCCACCAGTCGCTTTCTGTAGTTGTCTTCCCTTATTGTGCCTCCCTTATCGGGTAGCACTTACTCGGGCTCTCTCGGTTACTAAAACCAGAGAGAACGACAACTTTACAGAGCAACTGGTTGCATTGAGTTGTACTTTGAGAAGTCCCCAATACCGCTATATATATAGGAGGGTCATGGGGCAGGGTTCTCTATCACGGGCAATGTGGGACTAAAGAAGGAGTAGAAGGGTTTGAGATTTTCCACAAAAACAACCAACTGCGCAACCTGAACTGATCGTTTCATTTCTGAAACGGTCAGTTGGGGACCTGAGACGGTCAGTTGACACCTCAACCGATCGGTTGGGACTCATGAAACGATCAGTTCACTTTTAAACCGATCGATTCGTGGTCCTGGTCAGTTCCCGATTGACTTTTCCTCTTTTGTTTCAAATTGGTACCAAATACCAATCCTTGTTCCAATCAAATTGGGCAAGTGAAACGAAAAGAAATTTCTCACCAATCTTACTTTCCCAACTTGCTCGGTTGGACCAGTTGAGTCGATCGATTCAACACTTGAACTGGTCATTTCACCCTATCCATGAGCTGATCGAATCACCACCTGAGTCGATCGGTTCACCAAGCTCAGCCGATCGGTTCATCACATGATTCGATCGGTTGGGAGTGCAGATTTTGTAGAAACAGTCAATTGCAGTTTCAATCAATCTGATACTCTAATCAATCATTCCAACACCTTAAACATTATGATACTGAGCTATTAATTGATTGAGTGTTTAATTGAACTACTAAACTCCTTTAGCAATCAATCTAAACATTGTTTGTGGACAAAACTCATCTTCCAGGTTAAATCCTATGTGTGTGACCCTGCAGGTTCTTTTCACATTGGCAGTGAAAGTCCATAACACTTATGACTTCACAAGCAAAGAGAGGTGCCTAGTTACACATCAGTGCTACCCAAGTGAAATAGAAAGTTGGAGAACAACTTTCAATCCTATAATCTGTGAACGGTGTTACAGTGAATGTATAATTCCTTTATCACTGATATCCCGAATGAACTCGAGGCATGGAACAGTCATCCTATCAACGTTCATTCACTTTCTTGATCTCAGAGCAGATTGGAAGAGATGTGTTATGACATCAGTATCACATACTGATTCACACATGCGTGCACACCTTTCTCAATCCTACTCATCAAGTGGTCATGGATATCAAACTCCCTTAGGAGGGACAAATACCATATCTATCACACACCCCTCAAAAGCCCCATGTGTCAAAGCCACCCAATCATCACCATTATAACAACCAATGTTTCAGGACTGCGTTTGATGATGTCAAAGTGTGCCCAATGAAATGTGTTGAGTGTAGTGATTTCAGTTCAAAGAATCACACTCACCACCATCACTGTGAGTACTAACTGTGACTACCATGTCATGGTTCCATGTGTCAAACTCACGGTGGGTCTATCCGATAAACTTGTTCTCTAACGAGTACCTATGTGTTTGGTTTGATATCTCTATATCATGACTAATGAGATTTTGTCATCAACCAACACCACAATCTAGTCTTGTGTGTCATTGATGTCTATCTACCTTCCACAATGACATCCGACTAGGGGCATAATGAGAATGTACAAACTCTTAGCATCCATATGATCTCATCGTTTAGGTCCTAAACCTGAAGGCATACGTCATTGAGTACTGTCATTCTCTAGACATTCAATCTTTTCTATTACTATCTCATATGATTGAACCAGAAAGATTTGGAAGCTTGTCTTTGATGTTTATCAAATCAATCTTAATGTATCCCACCAATCATCCCATGATTGGCTCTCAGGGCATACATACCAACAGACTCCCACTTGCATCGCGAGCCAATCACCCTTGAATCATATTCATAGTGATCTTCAAACATGTCCCCCATGTTATTGTGCTCTAGTGCGTACATAGTGTGTTATGGCAACACTTTGCCAAAGTCAGTATCAATTGCATGTCTCACATCTCTTCTTTGTACGTCACACATATGAGATGGAATTGTCGTAATATGTGATCTAGTATTCCTTTGCTAACCTTTAGCCACATTGCATGATCAAGGATTCCATACTTGTCATCAATGAGAGGGATATCTATAAGTTCATCTCATGAACTTCCAGATCCATATAGTATCCACTGTTGTTCTCTAATACATGGATACTCAGCATTTCCTTTTTAAATGGTTTTATTCGAACACTTCCAATTATCAAAAATCTTTCACTTTTATATATCCTATATATATTTTGTGATTAATTTTCTGTGCTTTCAGAAGTTCGCATCAATGTAACTTTTTACATTGAACTCTTCCTTATCTCCATAGAACTAGTACTTCCCAAGTACTTATCAAGTTCTCATGGTATTCTAGTAACCCTTACTGGAAGTAGACAGACATCCACTCGTCATGTCTCAAATATGAGTTATCAGGATGAGCACATCACATTGTCATGTCCTACATACAAGATGATGAATGCATTTTATTCTTGTCATGTCGATACATGCAAGATAATGGAATGATTACATACATGATAGATCCATATCTATTCTTACTGTTCCCATTATTCATAAGAATTGGACACTTGGCCTTGGGATACTAACTCCATGTAACATGGACAAGTTTTCTCCCACTGAATCTTTGCATACTGAACCCTTCAGTACAGATTGCCAATGTATGCTTTCTCTTTTCAGGTCAATAGGTTTTTGAGAACTATCAATATAGATCTCTATTCCTATCATATAGGAAACATCTCTATCTTCCTTAAAGATAATTTCCACTTTTGGATTTCCATTCTAGAACATTTCCATTTCACATCAACATGTGGAATGTGAATACGCTCCCACTAAATCACAGATCCTTCTTTATCTTTGACATATCAGTCAAACCCCTTTGACTATATCATCAAAGTAAAGACCCAATTCTGAGTTGCTTGTACTCAATCAATCACATTGATTAGTCCATTGTAACTTATAGTCTTCATTTGCATTAGTGGATTCATAAACCTTATAGGTTGTGTCACGTACACATCCTTGTTTTGATTCCTCATAGGAATGCAGTTTTAGTATCCATATGCCAAATGTCTTAGTCATTAAGTTGCAATCAACAAGCATCATCCTTCTCAAAATGTTATCCATGTGTCTTAACACTTAATACTTATTTGCACTTATGGATTTTATTCCAATGGGTGCTACCATCAAGGTCATACCTTATGGTTCACATGGAAGTCATTAGGATGTAATGGTCATAAACCATAACTCAAGATTTGGTTCCTCATATTCATCTGGATAGTTGACTCATCACATGAAAAACTCATCTCATAGAAAATTGAGGTGTATCTGTTAAGGATATAAGAACTCACAACTCCTTGTGATTCTTAATGTCCTTTATTAGTGTGGTGTATTCTTTTATTAAGAAGAATTGAGTTATTTGATAATCATTCTCTAACTCCTTAGAGTATGATTACTTCTTGATTTAGACATCACCATGCCTTAATCATGAGTTCACTATGATACACTATCATAATCACTCATAAGGATCTCAAACATTTGGTCCAAGTATTTCATTCATTGATCTCATCAAGAATTAACACTTTACCAAATTTGCACTTCATTTATGATAATCTTGAACACTTGAAGATATTCATATTGGTATTTCTCCAAACACCATTTGAAGTATTAGCATTTGTTCCAATAGGTATGTAAATACATCACATGTATCTTACCTAATAGGATAATCATTCTCCCACTACCTTTAGTGAAGATTGATTAATCATGTCCAAGATATTCATGTCTCTTACTGGTTCTCTAACCAAAAGAGTCTAGATCTATCCATCACATGGAAACTAGAAATGAATTTCTCATGATTGATGCTAATTTGATTGTTTGAGTTATCTATAACTTTTAGGTATCATTTTATCTTATGCATATCAAATACCACAAGATAAACAAGGAATTGCCACAAAGATCATATCTTTAGAAATTGAAACATCTCTTTATTGATTGCCATCATTGTCATATAATATGCAAGAATAAAGTGTTTCTATCTATTGGCAAATATGAAATAGTAGTTTTCAACTCTATTCCGTGCCCTTTAGGATGAAATAAACTGAAAGGTACTCCTATCTATGGCAGCAACACTTGCGCCAATGATGGGTACTCCTTTCTTGGTCCTTTCACAAAGGCCATCACTTCTTTGTGGATATTGCATATCATATATGACATATCCATATCTTGGTATCATATACCTCAGATAAAGAAGTGGTTCATTTCATGATACCTTAGGTGGAGATATCCATCCCCTCCTTCATCTTTTTTTGTTCTTCCAGATATAGAGGGCAATTCCCTCATACACCCTTTCCCCATGTGCCTTGAGGTTAAAGACGGCTTGGGCTGCTGGCTAGCATCAGAACACTTCTTTGCTTTGCCCTTGCCCTTAAGACTTACCTTTCATTGATCTCCTCAAAGATTAGGGTTAGTCTTTCTTCATATTTGCCTCTATTGTCCTCAACATGTCCAACAACTTTGTTAATGTTTGTCAAAGTTGTTCATGTAGTAGTTTATCATGAACTGTATGATTCTCGCAATAATTGTAGTATCATACCAATAGCCAACTCTTGGCTCAGAGGGAATCCTTCTTAGTCATGTGTTTCACCATATACCCAATCATATTGAGTCTGTGAATACCTTATTGGATCTGCTTCTGTCATGACATACTAGGACAATGTCTTGGAGACATCATATGTCTCATGTTGTCTCTGCAACTCATAGTTTATAGAACACAACATCAAGCACTCCTCATCAATGTCATCCTCGGTATGCTTCCATAAGCATACTTTCAGCCATTGATGTGGTGGGATCGAGTTCATCTGGTTCTGGTATAACTAGGACTTAGAGCTTTCGCTCTTTGATTGAGAATGCTTCTCAATGTCCTAACCAATCGTGGAAACTATTCCCGTTTAACTTGTCCTTTTCCAGGACGGATCGCAAAGACGTGTGATTGTTGTTTGTGGCCATTTGTACTATAAGAAGAAAATATGCAATTTTAGTCCAAAACTCAATTTTGACTTATTTGATTGATTTGAAAAGTTTGACGATATAATTAGGCCTTTAATTAATTATCTCTCCCACTATTTTAGTTCAAATTCATAGCCCTCAACATCAATTCAGAAGATTGCAGCGTACAACCTTCTAGTGGGCAAGATGCTGAAATCCTCTAAGTCATGGACCTACTTGGGATGTCACCCACAACTTAGATCTCTCAGGTAGGCAACTCTTTGCCATTTGCATCATATGCAACTCTTGATAAGATGTCATATGCAACTCATTGCCATGATCACCTCCATTCCTCAAGCTACTAGATCCTATCTAGATCACTTTGTTAAGTATGACCCAAAGCAAACACGATGAATATGCACCCTTCTAGGGCAGACCCACATATCCATCCTTCACACTTCCATGAGATAGACGGTGCACCACGCTAGGGCGTGCCCACACTTGGTCGATCAAGCTTTTCACGTGTGGCACATTTGGAAGGCATCTAAAACTTAATATTTAATGAGGGATTTGGTTTTTATATACATATACATATCCAATCACCACAATACATAGTATGTATCATATACATGCTATATCCCACTGAAAACATGCAAAACGATAAAAGAGATGATTATGGTCATCCTAATGTGATTCCTCAAGCCAAGAGGAATCACGGTCATCTAGGTCTACATCACATGCAACCTGTACAAGATGAACTCTGTGCTTTTCCTTTCTGGGTTTGATCAACTCAGCACATGACTAATCGGCTCACCACCAGGCCGGTCGGCTAGGTGCCACCAGCCGATTGGTTGGCTCCTCCAACCGATCGGTTTGCCTGGTCGTCGTGCATCTCATCATGGCTGCCACCCGCTCGTCTCTCTCCTCGAACCGGTCATCAATCGATCAACTCACTCCTTGAACCGATCATCTCAAATGTCAACTGATCGGTTCACTCCTTGAACTGATCGTCTCAGCAGTCGTCAGGATGTCCTCCATTCTTTGACATAACAGGAAATAAAATTCTATCCTATTTTACATTGTAAAAAGAGAAACCCCAAGTTACATTCAGGAGGAGCAAAGGTAGGAAAGAAATCTCGAATTATTTCGAGTTACATCAGGAATAGGAGAAGGAAGATCGGTGTACAGACCAAGATGCAAGCAACCACATACAACCGTACACGGATAGGGTTTATTGGCCATAACCATGCTATACATCCACCACAAAACTCGTTTAAGGGCGACGCGTATCGAGTGCATTCATATTACATATCATATATGTATATTGGGATTTGTGGATTTAGGATTGGATATGCATAAAGCCAATTTTATTCGCATCGTATGCAATAAATAAAGGCGACAAACCAAAATCGATCATATCGATAATCCTAAAGTATATAGTACTTAACCTGGCTCTGATACCACTGTTGGGTTTTAGGGGAGGTAGAGAAGGCAGCGGAAATAAAAATTTTCTCCTCCCCAAACCCATAACAAGGAAACGTGTCAACGTCTACACAATAGGAAATGATGGTTTGTGGAATCATACCTTGTCCCGAGGCTTGCTCGGAGACAATACCTCGCGGCTTGCACGGTCTTCACCTCCGATCTTGGACGGTGTCTGTGTAGCTCCTGGTCGCACCGGGACTGACGACTCCTGGTCTCACTGAGACTGTCGGGATTGACAGCTATCCTCCGAGCGACAGAAATCTCTCGCCTCTGAAGTAGTCCACACGGACCACCTGGAACTCCAATCTCCTTGTCTCACAAGGAATTGGAAGGAGTCGCACACTCCTGTCAGCGTACTAGTCACTGACACACTCTCCCGCCACCATTTGCTTTCTGCAGTTGTCTTTCCCTTGTTGTGCCTCCCTTATCGGGTAGCACTTGCTCGGGCTCTCTCGATTGCCAAAACTAGAGAGAACGACAACTTTACAGAGCAACTGGTTGCACTGAGTTGTACTTTGAGAAGCCCCCAATACCCCTATATATATAGGAGGGTCATGGGATAGGGTTCTCTATCCCGGGCAATGTGGGACTAAAGCAGGAGTAGAAGGGCTCGAAATTTTCCACAAAAACAACCAACTATGCAACCTGAACCAATCGTTTCATTTTTGAAATGGTCAGTTGGGGACCTGAGCCAGTCGGTTGACACCTCAACCGATCGGTTGGGACCCATGAAACGGTCAGTTCACTTCTGAACCAGTCGGTTCGTGGTCCTGGTCAGTTCCCGATTGACTTTTCCTCTTTTGTTTCAAATTGGTACCAAATACCAATCCTTGTTCCAATCAAATTGGGCAAGTGAAACAAAAAGAAATTTCTCACCAATCTTACTTTCCCAACTTGCTCGGTTGGACCAGTTGAGCCAATCCGTTCAACACTTGAACTGGTCATTTCACCCTATCCATGAGTCGATCAACTCACCACCTGAGCTGATCGGTTCACCAAGCTCAGTCGATCAGTTCATCACATGAGCCGATTGGTTGGGAGTGCACATTGTGCAGAAACAGTCAATTGCAGTTTCAATCAATCTGATACTCTAATCAATCAGTCCAACACCTTGAACATTATGATACTGAGCTATTAATTGATTGAGTGTTTATTTGAATTACTAAACTCCTTTAGTAATCAATCTAAACATTGTTTGTGTACAAAACTCCTCTTCCAGGTTAAATCCTATGTGTGTGACCTTGCAGGTCCTTTTCACATTGGCAGTGAAAGTGCATAACACTTATGACTTCACAAGCAAAGAGCAGTGCCTAGTCACACATCAGTGCTACCCAAGTGAAATAGAAAGTTGGAAACAACTTTCAATCCTACAATCTGTGAATGGTGTTACAGTGAATGTATAATTCCTTTGTCACTAATATCCCGAATGAACTCGAGGCATGGAATAGTCATCCTGTCAATGTTCATTCACTTTCTTGATCTCAGAGCAGATTGGAAGAGATATGTTATGACATCAGTATCACATACTGATTCACACATGTGTGCACGCCTTTCTCAATCCTACTCATCAAGTGGCCATGGATATCAAACTCCCTCAGGAGGGACAAATCCCATATCTATCACTCACCTCTCAAAATCCCCATGTGTCAAAGCCACCCAATCATCACCTTTATAACAACCCATGTTTCAGGAATGTGTTTGATGATGTCAAAGTGTGCCCAATGACATGTGTTGAGTGTAGTGATTTTATGTCAAAGAATCACACTCACCACCATCACTGTGAGTACTGACTGTGACTACCATGTCATGGTTCCATGTGTCAAACTCACGGTGGGTCTGTCTGGTACACTTGTTCTCTAACAAGTACCTATGTGTTTGGTTTGATATCTATATATCATGACTAATGAGATTCTATCATCAACCAACACCACAATCTAGTCTTGTGTGTCATTTCTGTCTATCTACCTTCCACAATGACATCCGACTAGGGACATAATGAGAATGTACAAACTCTTAGCATTTGTATGATCTCATCATTCAGGTCATGAACCTGAAGGCATACGTCATTGAGTACTGTCATTCTCTAGACATTCAATCTGTTCTATCACTATCTCATATGATTGAACTAGAAAGATTTGGAATCTTGCCTTTGATGTTTATCAAATCAATCTTAATGTATCCCACCAATCATCCCATGATTGGCTCTCAGGGCATACATACCAACAGTTACAAGTTTAGCCCCTTTTTCTACTTGTTTAAATACACCAATGTGAAGATAATAAGTACATGGTGTTTTTTCATGTCTAGAGATATCTAACTTTTGATTAATCTACTTCTAGATAAACTAATTATAATATTCTTGTAAGAAATGAGATGTTAACTTTGTTATATCATATTACTGGGATAGGGGTCACACCCGTGATTTTCTACATCTCTCTAGGTATGGTGATGAATTTAAAAGGAAGTGTTGATGAATATGTAACAATAAAGAATATAGTTAAATATAGAGTGTCCCTATACTCTCACTTTCTAGAGTGATGGGTGGGTAGTTGATGAGCTACATGATCAGTAGCTGAACGTGACATTTTTTATGAATATGAGTTGTAAGTTGATCTAGCAATTTTGTGATGTTGTATCTGCATGGATAAATCTCATGTTGTAATCTTAATTTGACAAATTTCATAAAGGGATTTTTGTTTGTTCTCCTATCACATACTCTCTTGGAATTCATCTATCATGACGAAATACATTTATAGAAGATGTCAAGTGCAGTTTTTTGACAAATGCATGAAACTAAATTTGTGCGTCGATTGCCTTATTATAAAACTTTCAACTCAATCTTTAAGGGATATTAGATCAAAGTTTGATTTTGTCTAAGGATCTATCCTAGTGGTCAATTAAGGTTTATACAGGATGGGTCCTTACAAGTTTGGTATCAAATCTTAGGTTAGTTGAGTCTATAGGGATAATATAAATTACGATGAAGATGATAGCTAAGCGATGAATATGACATGAGCATAATGCATACTACCTGAAGTATGTATTTGGGTGCCTTGCTTGGGTATTCAAGTATTAAGGGAAGGATAAGCGTAAAACTCTTAGATTTTTATACTTTTGGGTACTCTAACTAAGTAGTTAGTTGGAAACAACTCAAAAAGCATAATAAATATGAAATCCTAATGAAAAGAATGAGATAAAAGATGGTGAGATATGTAGAAATTGAATTAAACCTTAATGTCTGATACAAGAAGATGTATAAATGTGTGAAATAATGGTGCAAGGTACTAATGTAACCATTTGAGAAAGATAAAATCATAACTTAACTCATCAAACCTGAAAATTTGGTGATTAAAGAAAAAGATATGATATTATGAAGCTTAATCTAAATTTGAATAATGTAAAAAGGAGTTCTTGGAACTTTAAAGGATACTATGTATGGGTGAAAATCAAATGTTGGAAGCTAAGATTCTAAAAAATGATGGGGGTAAAGTAGAGATGAATCTTTGTATTGAGCTTTAATTATGTGTAGTTGCCAAGGGAATCATAAAGTCATTTGTAGAATATATAGATGAATACAAGGAAGTTCATGAAGAATGTGTGTTATACAAAAGATTGAGGGTGTCAAGCTCATATAAGAAGAGGATAACTAAAATACAAAGTGTGGTATGAGATGATGAATAATAACAAAGATGTATGAATAGAGTAGAACCTAAGTTTACCTAAACCAACCCATGTTTGGTAATATTATGATACAATGAAAAGATTAAATGAATTACTTAGGAAATGTTCCTTGGTGGATACAAGAATCTAGATAATCATGAGGAATTGAAGTGAATCTAAAATAAAATGAGGAGATACAAACCTTTAACCTGATATATAATTTATATCAAGGATGTGTGGTGATAATCAAGATGAGTATTGGGGTTTATTGAATAAAAATGTGCAACTATAGATTTATTGTAATAATCATGAATCCAATATATTGATACCATAAAGAAATAATAAGTGATGACTTGGTGATTAAATATGATGTTTCTTGATCCTTTTGTATGATTAGAGGATGACAATTGTATAAGTCTTATGTCATGAGTGAAATGCTTGTTTGGCAAGAACATGTTTCAGTCATATAACAAATCCAAGGTGGTGATCGTTAAGAGTAAAGTAAAACAATGTGATATGTACCCATGTGATTATGATTTGATTGTGAATCTATATAAAAACAAGATTTTTTAATGAAATGAAGAGAATGATACATTCATGGATGTTTATGTTATTTGTATGAGTTTTAGGAAGACATAAACTAATGTCCTTAATCTAAAGAAAATCTAATATGAAAATTGTATAAGTAAAGAAATTAACTAAGGGTGAATGTAAATGTGATAAACTTACCTAATGGGTGAATTGAAAACATTGTAATATGAGAAGAGATACAAGTATCATAAATAGTCAACAAGAAAAACAAACAAAGTACAATAAGAATACTAATTCTTGAGTGGATGCTAGGGAATTCGGATAAGATAATGAATGATGCATACATAGTTGAAATTTAAATCAACTATTAATAATGTACCTGATGATATATAGAAATTCATGACAAATATGCATTGATAATGGTGATGAAGATTTTCTCTTGATTCATCAAAAAAAGGATAATGATGATGATGCAGTATAATCCATGTATAAATGTGTTTGAGATGGGTTAATGGGTTACTTCATTATTTTTCTCTACCCTAACATTGAGATTTTAGGGTAGAAATCTATTTGAGGGGTTTATGACTATGAGACCATGAACCTAGCTTAATCTTAATTTTCTCTCTATTATTTATTTAGATTAATTATATGTTTGAAATAGAATTGATGTTCAATTAAATGTTTTGAAATATTTGAAGTTAATTTGCATTTTGGATGCCTTAGTTTCATGTTTTCGTATAAGTCGTGGAATTAATTATAAATTCAACATTTAATTAGGAACAAATTTCAAATTGTGAAAAATATCAGATTTATACCTTTCTTAATACTCTTACTTGTTTGAAACTTAAACTCAATTGGTTAAGAAATGACTCTAATCTAGACTTCATTGTACTTAATTTTCCTTGAAATACAATTTCCTATACAATTGTGGTCTAGCGTGCAATTTCACCTTAATTGAAAAGGTTGAGAACACAATATCCAAATGCATGATAGTATTTGGAATTTTGATAGATTGCTTCGATTTTATTCTTTTGAATTTATTTGAATTAGGGATTCAACCATAGCTAGTATGGTGGTGGTGGTTGTTGATGGCCGATGGAGCTTATCAATAGACATTTTGGTTTGAAATACAATCTCCTATACAATTATGGTCTAGTGTGCAATTTCACCTTAATTGAAAAGGTTGAGAACATGGTATCCAAATGCATGATAGTATTTGAAATTTTGATAGATTGCTTCATTTTGATTCTTTTGAATTTATTTGAATTAGGGCTTCAACCATAGCTATTATGGTGGTGGTGGTTGTTGATGGTCGATGGAGCTTATCAATAGACATTTTGGATTGAGGAAGTGATAGACGAATGAAAAATCAACACAGGAAAATGAAATGTTTTGAAACACAGAGGAATTTTAAGGATTGGGATCCAAGAGGGAATCCACTACCTACTTAATTTGAGGGATTAATCTATCTATTCGAGACACACTTAAAATGTATGCAGGAATAGACATAATTTTTTCCTTCATTTCTCGAATTGTGCTATAGAAGTATAACCAGAGTGTAGCAATAGAATAATATTTCATTACTATATTCAATTTTTAAAAAGTACATCATTATTTCCCATAAAGGGTTTACATGTAACTTACAAAATAAGGATCAAAGTAGATGGATATCCAACTAACTCAAGTGTATCTCCCAAGATATCCTTCTAGCATGTCCTTGTCACCAAATCTAGTCTTCCAAGTCCTACACTTGAGGTTGGAAGCATACTCCAGAAGAGAAGAAAAGTAGATGTATCAGCAAATGTTGGTATGTGCATATTAAATTGGGGATTGAGAAAATTATGCAATAAAGGAAAAAAAATAACAAGGCTTCCCATAGAAGAGGAAAGAACCAACCAAGTGGGCATCAAAAGAATATGAATTTCAAAATGATGATAAGCAAGTCATATATGAGGCATTTATTGAAAGAACATAATTAACTAAAGAATTCTTGCCATATAACAACATTAAATGATCATCATTAGGGCATGTAAAATAATTAGACTACTTTTGTTTGTGTAGGGCAGAGACCAAAGAAAACTCATGCCTAAATCGGGTGGAAAGGTGCACCCTGGATGAAAAGGCCTGCCCAACATATAAAATACAAGTGGAAAGGAACATTCGGTGTGGAAAATCACACCCATAATACAAATGGAAAGGTGCACCATGCTACTATAAATAAAGTTAATATATTTTCACATGCACCAAAATATAAAGGCAAGAATAGATTTAGTCAATCTGAAATAATAGGAGAGAACATCCAACAATTATAATGTGAGGTCAAAGGGCCCATAACCCAATGTATAATCATTTCTACAATAAGATGCTTCTCATGATAACAAAAGTTTGGTTTAAGATGAACATAATCAAAGTAATAGTCCAATAAGAATATCCAACAACTTATGATCATTGCAAAGTTAGAATTAAGATACAATCTTTCACATGAATGAAATTCTCAAAAGGGGGAGAATGAGTTTAAGCTAATTTTCCAAGAGAGAAAGGGAAAATAGGTTCATTGCTCAATAAGAATAGTATGGGATGAAATATAAATTAAGAGGGAGAAGTAGATCAATTGCTCAATATGATTAGGGGATGCAACATATATTAAGAGAGTGAAATTAGAAATTGATCAATATGATTTTGAGATTCAACATACTTTAAGAGAGTGATAATATAAATTTAACAATATGATTTGGAGTCTCAACATACCTTAAGATGTTTGTCAACTTATCAAAGTTCAAACCTTTGATCCAAGTTAGGGTTCTAAGTTTTGAAACAATGACGGTTGAGAAAATGACAAGATTTGACGGCTCATCTATGTGACTTGAATAGGAGGATATGGAAAAGGTTACAAGTCATGTCCTATTCGTCAAGTGATTTCTATGTGTGTGAAGGTCATGGGCAGGGGTCCACATATATAAGTATTCATCTTGGGTAGAAAGAAACTTATTTATCTTTGTTTCCTAAGGAAAATATCCAACATATAATGTAAAAGGAGAAAAGTTAAGCATTCTTTAACTCATGATAGGAAAGAATAAATATGAAAAATGTCATTACCCTTACCTTTCTTTATGTATTCATTTTATCATATATTTCCCCCATTTTTCACAACTTATTCACCCAAAAATTAACTACTATATTTACAATTAAGAGACTTTTAAATATCTCATTGTGTACTTATTTACTCAATGAAAGCATATATTTTACCATACACGTGTGTAGGATATATTGATTGACTTCCTTTTCTATTATTCCAATTATCAAACTCTATAAATTTATTAGTTCCATTACTGAATGACTTTCTCACAATGTTTCTCTTCTCATATTAGATCCATTAAAACATGTATAACAATTTTATGTTTACAAAATGCATATATCTAATTATATTAAGTTAGATCCATAACTCCAAATTTGAGCATTTAAGGGAATCATATATATTGATAATTTATTTTACATTTATTATTTGCAAATGATATAGGTTGTAATAGGTTTATATATCCAAAATTAATTATTATAGGTGCATAAATTTAAAATTGTATGAGTGAAAACATTATCTATCAAGCAGTTTTCCTATTTTCTATTAAAAATAACTAGGTTTAATAAGGAATGCATTTAGTCAAGATAATTATTATTTATTACTTTGGTTAAGTAATTCATTATATGAAATTTGGATTTTTTTTGTTTCCAAACAAATTTATAATTGAGTTAAAATAATTATTTCCTTAATGATATGTTAACGTGATTTTTTTCATTTATTTATTGCTTCAAACATTAAGTAGAGAGAATTTGTTCTTTAAAGTTTGTTCTAGTTTATTAAAATATCTCACATAATCCACTTTGTTGCGATTACCTAGGTCACATTGTATTTGGAAAGTAAATACATTTTAGATTTTCCACCACGATTAACCTTTTATAGATTTAACATGCATGTACAACATTATTTCCCTTTATGTTACACTATAATTTTATTTATTACAACTTCACATAAATTATATGTGTATAATCCATACAAGTTGGTTTATACTATTTATTTAATATATTAGATCTTCTCCTTTTAATAATAAATTTATCTTTTTGGCCTTATCTTTCATTTTCTTTTCTTAATTAATGTTATAAATCTAGGAACACTCAAAATATGTGAAACTAGGCAAACAAGAAAACTAAAACGCGAGGAATGTGATTTTTCCACTAATTTTCCCTTTTGTGGTTGTTTACTATATCATTTAATATTTTGAACTTTAAGTTATATTTTCTCACCTAAATGAAATTAGCATAGATAAGATTGTCCAAATAATTTGGAAATTCACACACTAATTTTGATATGTTGTATTCTATTTGGGGTTTATTTCCACTTTTGTAGACACTTCATAATTTGTTTAACACTTTTGGCCTTTTCTCCTATTTTCTTCTTCAAATGAAATTAGGATAATTATTATTGTTCCAATATTGTGAAACTTGGCACCCAGACTAATTGGGACCTAAGGAACACGCTTTTAGCATAATATTTCACTTTTGAGTTTCCTTTTATGAGTAATGGCACCATTATGATTTTTTTCTCATTACAAATGTATTATTAAAATATTACATTATTACTATTATTATTTGTTATTTAGAGTCCTATCATCTTCATTGTTGCAAAAAGAGTTGTATGATATTATTGTGCATGAATTTCTATATGCTACTTATTTAACATATTTAGTCCATTACTTCCTCTTTAACATAGATCATTGTACATGAGAGTTCCAATTGTTATTGTAATATATGTTTCAAGTATATATTTGTAAAGACCAAGTATCTACTATTAAACATGATAAACAAATTCATCAACTGTGTGGTAGCAGAAGAAATAAAACTTGACGTTATTCAAAATGTATAAAGAGTACATTATAAAAATTTCCCAAATGGGAGTACAACTTTATACAAGCATAGGATCTAGGTAGATGAAGACTTAGACTAAGACAAAGTGTCTCCAAATCAAAATGACTTAATACATTTAGGAAACTAGGTCCAAGAAATCTAGATGTCCACTTCACCAAGCTTCAGCTGTGCACTCTGATCCTATACCTGGATGGTTGGGATCATCCAGCAAAAGAAGGATAAAAGTATGTGTCAATCAAAAGGAATTGGACAAGTAATCGCCAACAACATTGCATAATAAAAGATTCTCTATGCTACAATATTTTAAGAGAATGAGACAAATATTCAAATAAGAAATAGAGAAATGCCATAATCAATCACCACAATAATAATCACATAGCATGAATATATCAAGACACAAAGTCATCTCAATGTAGGGTGAGGCACCTATCGGACCTCACCAGTGGCAGGGGGACTAAAACCCCAGTGCCTATATAAAGTGGCAGGGGGACTAAAACCCCAGTGTCTGGCAGGAGGACTAAAACATCAGTGCCCTATGGGTGGTTTGTACTCATGTACACTACATTGTCATTTGGCCTAAAATATATCATGCTTAATAGTTCACTTGGAAGTAGTGAAAAATAAAAAAGTAACATTTACATCATAGAATTTGGGAATAAAATCCATGAAATAAACCACATGAAGGAGCCAACATAGGGTAAAGCAAGATTTAAGCATTTCCAATTAAATGAGACAACATATGTAGAAGAAAGATTCACATGATTCAAATGAATGAGCCATAATGGCATTAGAAGCATAAAATAAGTAAAGATCCAAATAAAGGCATTTAGGATGATATCAAGGCTAACACAAAATGTGTGTAGGGTTGGATAAGACCCAACTGAAGGATAGGTAATTTGCACATATACATTCCAAATATATAATAGGAATCACATACCAAATAGGCTTCACATACACCAATAGGTTTTCACATACATAGGGGTCACATACCTTAGTTTGATTCATTAACACAAACTTTACCAAGTTGATTGTATCACCGTTCCATTTTCCCTTAGTAGCAAACATTATCATGTATTAGAATGTATTAAGGCAAAAAGTATATGAAAACCCTAATTTTGGAACTTATTTTCAAAACCACGATTTAAGGTTCAAATCCTAGTCTAATAGATTATTCATATTCTACTGAATAAGAAAACATATTTTATTTCTCAAATTGGAGTTAAAATGAATTAATTATGTATTTTAGAACATTTTATACACTTAAAAAGGCATTCAAAGCAAACTTCGAAAAATGAATCCAAATAATGACTCAAAAACTTCAAAATCGAATTCTACATTAAAAATCCTTTCCATTGACTATTTATTTGCATTTTTCTGACCATGGATCGATTTACCATGAATTAAGTAAAATCATCCAATCAGAATGCAAGAAAAATCCATTTCAGCAAAGTAAATGGGCGAACGGGATTGGGCCACTGAGGTCGGGCCCACGCTGACGTGGACCAATCATATTTGGCCACGTCGGTGGGTCCACTCTCGCTGACCTAGGTCAAATGCGAGTGATGATGGAAAATTACCATTTTACCCTGGCTCGCCAATTCAGATAAATTAAAACAATGAGGGTAGTATGGTCATTCGTATGTAACAACCTTGCAAGCGAGAAACAAGACTCAAGGTGCAATTACGATATTTCCCACGGGTATAAAATTGACTGGTCAGAGGGGCGAGGGTGCTCTGGTCATTTACTGACCAGGCATCTACCTGCTCTCGCCGTGGCGCTGGAGCGAGCAACTGGAGCTCGGGCTCCATTGCTCCAGACCGCTTCCCTGCGGGTTGTCACAAGCTGAGACTGGGAAGTTGTTCCCCGACATCACGTGGTCACATGGAGCTCAAAAATGCACCAAGGCATACTCAGGAGAAAAGGAAGAAGGCCCAACTTGGCCGGAAATAGGGGAAAACAAAGGCGGGGGAAACCACACAGAAACACAACCAAATCGAAAACTGAGATCGGGAGTAGCTTCGTGGATCCAAAGTGGGTGAGAAATCAGTGTTGTGGCGGGATTATGTGTATCATGGCGAGAACTAGCACGGTGCCACTAAGATCAAAAGTTGGCTATAGGACAGAGCACACGGGAGCATCGCAAGGCAGAGAGAGGAAGCACAAAAGACGATCATTGGTCGACGAAGCTTACCACGTGGGCAATTGCACTGAGGTGGCCGGAGGAGTGTGAGCAGCTAGCCGCCATTGTCGGGGAAGAATAGCGACCAGTTCTAGGTACCTTGGGCTATGTCGGAAGGAATTGGAGGAAGAGGAGCAATAGGGTTGGAGTGAGGGTGCTCTAATGCCCCTTATATAGCCGGGAGACGAGCCCTAGGTCTTGTTGTGATAGAGGCAGAGAGAGGCCAAAATGCCCTAATAGGTGTTTTGTCTCTAGTGAACGAGAGAGGGAAAACTTTGGCTTGTTGGAAATGACTTGAAGAGTCAAACTCAATGCACTAAGAATGAAGTGAATTGATGAAGGAGGAAGAGAGAAAGAGACCGAGGAGGTCCAGGAGGTTGTGTCGCTTGGGCGGGCTGGAGGTAGAAGATGAGTTTTACACCGTCAGATCAAAATCTCATTAAAATAGGACCGTTGGATGGGGTGCAAGAGCTGACCAACCACATGACATGAAAAATAAATGGAACATTGGCGTTACACATCAAATAGATGATATCAATTTAATATTAAGGTTACACTATATTAAAAGATTATAGAATGGATTTGAAGGGTCAAATGAAGTCGAAATGGCACCAAATTTTAACCACATGCTCATATTAAAGTCTAAAACCATGCTATGCAATTAATTTCTCATTTTATACATAATATGACCCTAAATAAATATATTGCTTATTAAAGTGTATATTAATATATTAAAATGAATGAGTCATATGAAAAGTCTTCTTTTAATGGATGACATGAGTGAATTTCGAGATATTCTTCCATTATTAACTTTAAGAGCAAAAACCCAACATAATATTCTATTTATATATATTATTATCATTTTTTAGGAGAGAGAAGGAAATTAGGTTAATTACACCCATAATTAATTACAATACATATTATTATTAATATATTTATCCAAAAAGCTCCAAATAAACATTATCCACTTATTTTATCTCATAAAACTCCATTTTGCATAATTAATCCTCTATTATTACCTTAAGTGGGTTATTTGTGCAAATACCCCTTTATTATCATAAATGTGGGCAAATATGGAATTTCACCATCATTAATGCTCAAAATCCACATAGAGTCCAAAAATGATCCAAATGGATGGGAAATTTATGAAAAAGGTCCAAATGGACTAGAAGGCAAAGAAAAGCTCAAAAGTGGGTAAATTGCAGGGAAGACCCTAGATTTCAGTATGTCACAACACTCCACCCCTTAAAGAGGATTTCATCCCCAAAATCACAACAAGAGGGAAGAGAGGGTGAGTGAGTAACATCCCAACCTTAAACAACTAGGTGGGTACTAAAAGCTCTACACAAAGGCCAAGTCTTACTAAGGTTTCCACAAAACCTATAACATTTTATCAAACACAACATAATCAACATTTTTGTCTTATTATCATAATCTCCATCATGAAGAGGAAGCATATTTATTATCCCAACACTTGTGCCACATTTTATTCAAAACAATTACATCTCAACATTATATCATGTGTATTTCCCACATCAAAGGTTTTAAGCACAATTAGGGTTTACTAAGCCATTTCAACATTAATTAATGTATTAGGTCTAAAACATTAATAACATGAATTCATTTTCCATTATCTTCTTAGAGCTATCATGTAGAATTATCACAAATTATTTTTTAGAAAAAGTTAATATTATCCAACAAGTTATTAAGCCTATAATAATTCCAAATAATGTCCATACTACACATTGTCATATCATCGTTCATACTCATATTAATGGCATCATTAATCATTTCTATCCATTACACTTCATATTATAAATTATACATATTTTACATCACATTAGGCATTTATGAATATATATGTGAATCCAATCATTCATTATCATGTTTGAGTGATTATATGCATTTTAGTGAATAGGATGTAACCCATTAAATATTAATGAATTAATCCATATATCAAGTTATAATGAGGTATTCATTAGAGAACAAGGTGATATACCTTACATATATTGATAACTTTGTGACTATAATCCATTTATATGCATCAAGGTATATTATGTGATGATTACACCTAATGTCACTAATGTATCATGAAAGGCATTAAGGATATATATATATATATGTGTGTGTGTGTGTGTATGTTGTCAAAACTACATGATTACATATTAGGGTTTAGGTCAACATGATCATTACATGTTAAAGCATCCTTAGGGTGCATTATCCATACACATTTTACAATTAGGGTGGCATAGTCAACATTATGTATATTCACAATTAGTAATTAGTAACTCATAATTATGTGCATAAAGAATATGTGAAGGTTCAAGCATATGAACTATCTCTATATGACATACTACATATTCATGTGTGCATAAAAAAACAAGTTGAATTACAAGTATAATGTGTTTGGTAAATTCTTGTTCACATAAGTTATTATGTACATATGTCCACATGGATAGGGTTTCTAACTCTAAAGGTATTTTATTTTGCTTTTAATTGGGATACCATGTTGTAAAGACTAAGTCTCTACTAAAATACCATGGCAAACAAATACATCAAATGTGTGGCAGTGGAAGAAATAGAACTTGACTTTATTCAAAATGTATAAAGAGTACATTATAAAAATTTCCATAAAGGAAGTACAACTTTATACAAAACATAGGATCTAGGTAGAGGAAGACTTAACTATTACAAAGTATCTCCAAACCAAAACAACTTAATACATTTATGAAACTAGGTCCAAGCAATCTAGATGTCCACTTCACCAAGTTTTAGTTGTGCACTCTGATCCTATACCTGGATGGTTGGGATCATCCAGCAAAAGAAGGATAAAAGTATGTGTCAATCAAAAGGACTTGGACTAGTAATAGCCAACAACATTGCATAATAAAAGATTCTCTATGCTACAAGATTTTAAGAGAATGAGACAAATATTCAAATAAGAAATAGAGAACTGCCATAATCAATCACCACAATAATAATCACATAGCATGAATATATTAAGACACAAATTCATCTCAATGTAGGGTGAGGCACCTACCGGACCTCACCAGTGGTAGGGGGACTAAAACCCCAGTGCCTATATAAAGTGGCAGGGGGACTAAAACCCCAGTGCCTAAAATAAAATGGTAGGGGGACTAAAACCCCAGTGCCTGGCAGGAGGACTAAAACATCAGTGCCCTCTGTGTGGTTTGTACTCATGTACACTACATTTTCATTTGGCCTAAAATATATCATGCTTAATAGTTCACTTGGCAGTAGTGAAAAATATAAAGTAACATTTACATCGTAGAATTTGGGAATAAAATCCATGAAATAAACCACATGAAGGAGCCAACATAGGCTAAAGAAAGATTTAAGAATTTCCAGTTAAATGAGACAACATATGTAGAAGCAAGATTCACATGATTCAGATGAATGAGCCACAATGGCATTAGAAGCATAAAATAAGTAAAGATCCAAATAAAGGCATTTAGCAGGATATCAAGGCTAGCACAAAATGTTTGTAGGGTTGGATAAGATCCAACTGTAGGATAGGTAATTTGCACATGTACATTCCACATATATAATAGGAATCACATACCAAATAGGCTTCACATACACCAATAGGTTTTCACATACATACGGGTCACATACCTTAGTTTGATTTATTAACACAAACTTTACCAAATTGATTGTATCATCGTTCCATTTTTACCTAGTAGCAAACATTATCATGTATTAGAATGTATTAAGGCATAAAGTATATGAAAAACCCTAATTTTGGAACTTATTCTCAAAACCACGATTTGAGGTTCAAAACCTAGTCTAATAGATTAGTCATATTCTCCTGAATAAGAAAACATATTTTATTTCTCAAATTGGAGTTAAAATGAATTAATTATGTATTTTAGAACATTTTATACACTTAAAAAGGCATTCAAAGACAACTTCGAAAAAGGAATCCAAATAATGACTCAAAAACTTAAAAATCTAATTCTACATTAAAAATCCTTTCCATTGACTATTTATTTGCATTTTTCTGACCATGGATCGATTTACCATGAATTAAGTAAAATCGGCCAATCAGAATGCAAGAAAAATCCTTTTCAGCAAAGTAAATAGGTGAACGGGATTGGGCCACTGAGGTCGGGCCCATGCTGACGCGGACCAATCATATTTGGCCACGTCGGTGGGTCCACTCTCGCTGACCTAGGTCAAATGCGAGTGATGATGGAAAATTACCATTTTACCCTGGCTCGCCAATTCAGATCAATTAAAACAATGAGGGTAGTATGGTCATTCGTATGTAACAACCTTGCAAGTGAGAAACAAGACTCAAGGTGCAATTACGAGATTGCCCACGGGTATAAAATTGACTGGTCAGAAGGGCGAGGGTTGCTCTGGTCATTTACTGACTGGGCATCTACCTGCTCTCGCCGTGGCGCTGGAGCGAGCAACTGGAGCTCGGGCTCCATTGCTCCAGACCGCTTCCCTGTGGGTTGTCCCAAGCTGAGACTGGGAAGTTGCTCCCCAATATAACGCGGTCACATGGAGCTCAAAAACACACCAAGGCATGCTCAGGAGCAAAGGAAGAAGGCCCAACTTGGCCAGAAACAAGGGAAAACAAAGTCGGGGGAAACCACAAAGAAACACAACCAAATCGAAAACTGAGGTCCGGAGTAGCTTTGTGGATCCAAAGTGGGTGAGAAACTGGTGTTGCGGCTGGATTATGTGTATCATGGCAAGAACGAGCATGATGCCGCCGGAGATCAAAAGTTGGCTATAGGACAGAGCACACGGGAGCATCGCAAGGCAGAGAGAGGAAGCACAAAAGAAGATCGTTGGTCGACGAAGCTTACCACGTGGGCAATTGCACTGAGGTGGCCGGAGGAGTGTGAGCAGCTAGCCGCCATTGTCAGAGAAGAAGAGCAGCCAGGTCTAGGTACCTCGGGCTATGTCGGGAGGAATTGGAGGAAGAGGAGCAACAAGGTTGGAGTGAGGGTGCTCTAATGCCCCTTATATATCCGGGAGACGAGCCCTAGGTCTTGCTGTGACCTAGAGGCAGAGAGAGGCTGAAATGCCCTAATAGATGTTTCGTCTCTGGTGAACGACAGAGGGAAAACTTTTGCTTGTTGGAAATGACTTGAAGAGTCAAACTCAATGCACTAAGAATGAAGTGAATTGGTGAAGGAGGGAGAGAGAACGAGACCGAGGGAGTCCAGGAGGTTGTGTTGCTTGGGCGGGCTGGAGGTAGAAAATGAGTTAGGACTATCGGATCAAAATCTCATTAAAATAGGACCATTGGATCAGGCGCAAGAGCTGACCGACCGTGTGACATCAAAAATAAACAGAACATTGTCGTTACACAGCAAATAGATGATATCAATTTAATACTAAGGTTACACTATATTAAATGATTATACAATGGATTTCAAGGGTCAAATGAAGTCCAAATGGCACCAAATTTTAACCACATGCTCATATTAAAGTCTAGAACCATGTTATGCAATTACTTTCACATTTTATACCTAATATGGCCCTTAATAAATATATTGCTCATTAAAGTGTATATTAATATATTAAAATGAATGAGTTATATGAAAAGTCTTCTTTTAATGGATTACATGAGTGAATTTCGAGATATTCTTCCATTATTAACTTTAAGAGCAAAAACTCAACATAATATTCTATTTATATATATTATTATCATTTTTTAGTAGAGAGAAGGAAATTAGGTTAATTACACCCATAATTAATTACATTACATATTACTTTTAATGTATTTATCCAAAAAGCTCCAAATAAACATTATCCACTTATTTTCTCTCATAAAACTCCATTTTGCATAATTAGTCCTCTATTATTACCTTAAGTGGGTTATTTGTGCAAATACCCCTTTATTATCATAAATGTGGGAAAATATGGAATTTCACCATCATTAATGCTCAAAATCCACATAGAGTCCAAAAATGATCCAAATGGATGGGAAATTTATGTAAAAGGTCTAAATGGATTAGAAGGCGAAGAAAATCTCAAAAGAGGGTAAATTGTAGGGAAGACCCTAGATTTTAGTATGTTACAGCTCTCCACCCCTTAAAGAGGATTTTGTCCCCGAAATCACAACAAGAGGGAAGAGAGGGTGAGTGAGTAACATCCCAACCTTAAACAAATATGTGGGTACTAAAATCTCTACACAAAGGCCAAGTCTTACTAAGGTTTCCACAAAACCTATAACATTTTATCAAACACAACATAATCAACATTTTTGTCTTATTAGCATAATCTCCATCATGAAGAGGAAGCATATTTATTATCCCAACACTTGTGCCACATTTTATTCAAAACAATTACATCTCAACATTATATCATGTGTATTTCCCACATCAAGGGTTTTAAGCCCAATTAGGGTTTACTAAGACATTTCAACATTAATTAATGTATTAGGTCAAAAACCTTAATAACATGAATTCATTTTCCATTATCTTCTTAGAGCTATCATGTAGAATTATCACAAATTATTTTGTAGAAAAAGTTAATATTATCCAACAAGTTATTAAGCCTATAATAATTCCAAATAATGTCCATACTACACATTGTCATGTCATCGTTCATACTCATATTAATGGCATCATTAATCATTTTCGTCCATTACACTTCATATTATAAATTATACATATTTTACATCACATTAGGCATTTATGAATATTTATGTGAATCCAATCATTCATTATCATGTTTGAGTGATTATATGCATTTTAGTGAATAGGATGTAACCCATTAAATATTAATGAATTAATCCATATATCAAGTTATGATGAGGTGTTCATTAGAGAACAAGGTGATATACCTTACATATATTGATAACTTTGGGACTATAATCCATTTATATGCATCAAGGTATATTATGTGATGATGACACCTAATGTCACTAATGTATCATGAAAGCGTTAAGGATATATTTATGTGTATGTTGTCAAAACTACATGATTACATATTAGGGTTTAGGTCAACATGATCATTACATGTTAAAGCATCCTTAGGGTGCATTATCCATACACATTTTACCACTAGGGTTGCATAGTCAACATTATGTACATTCACAATTAGTAATGAGTAACTCATAATTATGTGCATCAAGAATATGTGAAGGTTCAAGCATATGAACTATCTCAATATGACATACTACATATTCATGTGTGTATAAACAAACAAGTTGAATTACAAGTATAATGTATTTGGTAAATTATTGTTCACATAAGTTATTATGTACATATGTCCACATGGATAGGGTTTTAAACTCTAAAGGTATTTTATTTTGCTTTTAAATGGGATACCATGATGTAAAGACTAAGTCTCTACTAAAATACCATGGCAAACAAATACATCAAATGTGTGGCAGTGGAAGAAATAGAACTTGACTTTATTCAAAATGTATAAAGAGTACATTATAAAAATTTCCATAAAGGAAGTACAACTTTATACAAAACATAGGATCTAGGTAGAGGAAGACTTAACTATTACAAGGTGTCTCCAAAACAACTTAATACATTTAGGAAACTAGGTTCAAGCAATCTAGATGTCCACTTCACCAAGTTTCAGCTACGCACTCTGATCCTATACCTGGATGGTTGGGATCATCCAGCAAAAGAAGGATAAAAGTATGTGTCAATCAAAAGGAATTGGACAAGTAATAGCCAACAACATTGCATAATAAAAGATTTTAAGAGAATGAGACAAATATTCAAATACGTATGCTACAAGATTTTAAGAGAATGAGACAAATATTCAAATAAGAAATAGATAACTGCCATAATCAATCACCACAATAATAATCACATAGCATGAATATATTAAGACACAAAGTCATCTCAATGTAGGGTGAGGCACCTACCGAACCTCACCAGTGGCAGGGGGACTAAAACCCCAGTGCCTATATAAAGTGGCAGGGGGACTAAAACCCCAGTGCCTAATATAAAATGGTAGGGGGACCAAAACCCTAGTGCCTGGCAGGAGGACTAAAACATCAGTGCCCTATGGGTGGTTTGTACTCTTGTACACTACATTGTCATTTGGCCTAAAATATATCATGCTTAATAGTTCACTTGGCAGTAGTGAAAAATATAAAAGTAACATTTACATCATAGAATTTGGGAATAAAATCCATGAAATAAACCACATGAAGCAGCCAACATAGGCTAAAGCAAGATTTAAGCATTTCCAATTAAATGAGACAACATATGTAGAATCAAGATTCACATGATTCAAATGAATGATCCACAATGGCATTAGAAGCATAAAATAAGTAAAGATCCAAATAAAGGCATTTAGTAGGATATCAAGGCTAGCACAAAATGTTTGTAGGGTTGCATAAGACCCAACTGAAGGATAGGTAATTTGCACATATACATTCCACATATATAATAGGAATCACATACCAAATAGTCTTCACATACACCAATAGGTTTTCACATACATAGGGGTCACATACCTTAGTTTGATTCATTAACACAAACTTTACCAAGTTTATTGTATCACTGTTCCATTTTTCCCTAGTAGCAAACATTATAATGTATTAGAATGTATTAAGGCATAAAGTATATGAAAAACCCTAATTTTGGAACTTATTTTCAAAACCACGATTTAAGGTTCAAAGCCTAGTGTAATAGATTAGTCATATTCTCCTGAATAAGAAAACATATTTTATTTCTCAAATTGGAGTTAAAATGAATTAATTATGTATTTTAGAACATTTTATACACTTAAAAAGGCATTCAAAGCAAATTTCGAAAAAGGAATCCAAATAAAGACTCAAAAACATCAAAATCCAATTCTACATTAAAAATCCTTTCCATTGACTATTTATTTGCATTTTTCTGACCATGGATCGATTTACCATGAATTAAGTAAAATCGGCCAATCAGAATGCAAGAAAAATCCATTTCAGCAAAGTAAATGGGCGAACGGGATTGGGCCACTAAGGTCGGGCCCACGCTGACGTGGACCAATCATATTTGGCCACGTCAGTGGGTCCTCTCTCACTGACCTAGGTCAAATGCGAGTGATGACGGAAAATTACCATTTTACCCTGGCTCGCCAATTCGGATCAATTAAAACAACGAGGGTAGTATGGTCATTCGCATGTAACAACCTTGCAAGCAATAAACAAGACTCAAGGTGCAATTACGAGATTTCCCACGGGTATAAAATTGACTGGTCAGAGGGGCGAGGGTTGCTCTGGTCATTTACTAACCAGGCATCTACCTGCTCTCGCCGTAGCACTGGAGCGAGCAACTGGAGCTCGGGCTCCATTTCTCCAGACCGCTTCCCTACGGGTTGTCCCAAGCTAAGACTGGGAAGTTGTTCCCTGACATCACGCAGTCACATGGAGCTCAAAAACACACCAAGGCATGCTCAGGAGCAAAGGAAGAAGGCCCAACTTGGCCAGAAATAGGGGAAAACAATGTCGGGGGAAACCACACAGCAACACAACCAAATCGAAAACCGAGGTCGGGAGTAGATTTGTGGATCCAAAGTGGGTGAGAAACCAGTGTCGCGGTGGGATTATGTTTATCATGGAGAGAACGAGCACGACGCCGTTGGAGATCAAAAGATGTCCATAGGACAGACCACATGGGAGCATCAGAAGGCAGAGAGAGGAAGCACAAAAGAAGATCGTTGGTCGGCGAAGCTTACCACATTGGCAATTGCATTGAGGTGGCCGGAGGAGTGCGTGCAGCTAGCCACCATTGTCGGAGAAGAAGAGCGGCCAGGTCTAGGTACCTCAGGCTATGTCGGGAGGAATTGGAGGAAGAGGAGCAACAGGGTTGGAGTGAGGGTATTCTAATGCCCCTTATATTGCCGGAAGATGAGCCCTAGGTCTTGCTGTGAACTAGAGGTAGAGAGAGGCTGAAATTCCCTAATAGGTGTTTAGTCTCTGGTGAACGAGAGAGGTAAAACTTTGGCTCGTTGGAAAGAGTCGAACTCAATGCACTAAGAATGAAGTGAATTGATGGAGGGAGAGATAACGAGACCGAGGGAGTCCAGGAGGTTGTGTCGCTTGGGTGGGTTGGAGGTAGAAGATGAGTTTTACAATGTCAGATCAAAATCTCATTAAAGTAGGACCGTTGGATCGGGTGCAAGAGCTGACCGAGCACGTGACATGAAAAATAAACGGAACATTGGCGTTACACATCAAATAGATGATATCAATTTAATACTAAGGTTACACTATATTAAAAGATTATAGAATGGATTTGAAGGGTCAAATGAAGTCCAAACGGCACCAAATTTTAACCACATGCTGATATTAAAGTCTAGAACCATTCTATGCTATTACTTTCTCATTTTATACATAATATGGCCCTTAATAAATATATTTCTCATTAAAGTGTATATTAATATATTAAAATGAATGAGTTATATCAAAAGTCTTCTTTTAATGGATTACATGAGTGAATTTCGAGATATTCATCCATTATTAACTTTAAGAGCAAAAACTCAACATAATATTCTATTTATATATATTATTATCATTTTTTAGGAGAGAGAAGGAAATTAGGTTAACTACACCCATAATTAATTACATTACATATTATTATTAATATATTTATCCAAAAAGCTCTAAATAAACATTATCCACTTATTTTCTCTCATAAAACTCCATTTTGCATAATTAGTCCTCTGTTATTACGTTAAGTGGGTTATTTGTGCAAATACCCCTTTATTATCATAAATGTTGGCAATATGGAATTTCACCATCATTAATGCGAAAATTGCGCATAGAGTCCAACAATGATCCAAATGGATGGGGAATTTATGAAAAAGGTCCAAATGGACTAGAATGCAAAGAAAAGCTCAAAAGTGGGTAAATTGCAGGCAAGACCCTAGATTTTAGTATGTTACATCACTCCACCCCTTAAAGAGGATTTCGTCCCCGAAATCACAACAAGAGGGAAGAGAAGGTGAGTGAGTAACATCCCAACCTTAAACAACTAGGTGGGTACTAAAAGCTCTACACAAAGGCCGAGTCTTACTAAGGTTTCCACAAAACCTATAACCTTTTATCAAACACAACATAATCAACATTTTTGTCTTATTAGCATAATCTCCATCATGAAGAAGCAGCATATTTATTATCCCAACACTTGTGCCACATTTTATTCAAAACAATTACATCTCAACATTATATCATGTGTATTTCCCACATCAAGGGTTTTAAGCACAATTAGGGTTTACTAAGCCATTTCAACATTAATTAATGTATTAGGTCAAAAACATTAATAACATGAATTCATTTTCCATTATCTTCTTAGAGCTATCATGTAGAATTATCACAAATTATTTTGTAGAAAAAGTTAATATTATGCAACAAGTTATTAAGCCTATAATAATTCCAAATAATGTCCATACTACACATTGTCATATCATCATTCATACTCATATATTAATGGCATCATTAATCATTTTCGTCCATTACACTTCATATTATAAATTATACATATTTTACATCACATAGGCATTTATGAATATTTATGTGAATCTAATCATTCATTATCATGTTTAAGTTATTATATGCATTTTAGTGAATAGGATGTAACCCATTAAATATTAATGAATTAATTCATATATCAAGTTATGATGAGGTGTTCATTAGAGAACAAGGTGATTTACCATACATATATTGATAACTTTGTGACTATAATCCATTTATATGCATCAAGGTATATTTTTTGATGATGACACCTAATGTCACTAATGTATCATGAAAGTCATTAAGGATATATATATATATATATATATATATATATATATATATATATATGTGTGTGTGTGTGTGTGTGTGTGTGTGTGTATGTTGTCAAAACTAGATGCTTACATATTAGGGTTTAGGTCAACATGATCATTACATGTTAAAGCATCCTTAGGGTGCATTATCTATACACATTTTACCATTAGGGTGGCATAGTCAACATTATGTACATTCACAATTAGTAATGAGTAACTCATAATTATGTGCATCAAGAACATGTGAAGGTTCAAGCATATGAACTATCTCTATATGACTTAATACATATTCATGTGTGTATAAACAAACAAGTTGAATTACAAGTATAATGTGTTTGGTAAATTCTTGTTTACATAAGTTATTATGTACATATGTCCACATAGATAGGGTTTCTAATTCTAAAGGTATTTGATTTTACTTATAATTAGGATACGATGTTGTGAAGACCAAGTCTCTACTAAAATACCATGGCAAACAAATACATCAAATGTGTGGCAGTGGAAGAAATAAAACTTGACTTTATTCAAAATGTATAAAGAGTACATTATAAAAATTTCCATAAAGGAAGTACAACTTTATACAAAACATAGGATCTAGGTAGAGGAAGACTTAACTATTACAAAGTGTCTCCAAACCAAAACAACTTAATACATTTAGGAAACTAGGTCCAAGCAATCTAGATGTCCACTTCACCAAGTTTCAGCTGCGTACTCTGATCCTATACCTGGATGGTTAGGATCATCCAGAAAAAGAAGGATAAAAGTATGTGTCAATCAAAAGGAATTGTACAAGTAATAGCCAACAACATTGCATAACAAAAGATTCTCTATGCTATAAGATTTTAAGAGAATGAGACAAATATTCAAATAAGAAATAGAGAACTGCCGTAATCAATCACCATAATAATAATCACATTGCATGAATATATTAAGACACAAAGTCATCTCAATGTAGGGTGAGGTACCTACCGGACCTTACCAGTGGTAGGGGGACTAAAACCCTTGTGCCTATATAAAGTGGCAAGGGGACTAAAACCCCAGTGCCTAATATAAAATGGCAGGGGGACTAAAACCCCAGTGCCCGACAGGAGGACTAAAACCTCAGTGCCCTATGGGTGGTTTGTACTCATGTACACTACATTGTCATTTGGCCTAAAATACATCATGCTTAATATTTCACTTGGCAGTAGTGAAAAATATAAAAGTAACATTTACATCATAGAATTTGGGAATAAAATCCTTAAAAAACCCACATGAAGGAGCCAACATAGGCTATAGCAAGATTTAAACATTTTCCAATTAAATGAGACAACATGTGTAGTAGCAAGATTCACATGATTCAAATGAATGAGCCACAATGGCATTAGAAGCATAAAATAAGTAAAGATCCAAATAAAGGCATTTAGTAGGATATCAAGGCTAGCAAAAAATGTTTGTAGGGTTGGATAAGACCCAACTGATGGATAGGTAATTTGCACATATACATTCCACATATATAATAGGAATCACATAACAAATAGGCTTCACATATACCAATAGGTTTTCCCATACATAGGGGTCACATACCTTAGTTTGATTCATTAACACAAACTTTACCAAGTTGATTGCATCATTGTTCCATTTTTCCCTAGTAGCAAACATTATCATGTATTAGAATGTATTAAGGCATAAAGTATATGAAAAACCCTAACTTTGGAACTTATTTTCAAATCCACGATTTAAGGTTCAAAACCTAGTCTAATAGATTAGTCATATTCTACTGAATAAGAAAACATATTTTATTTCTCAAATTGGAGTTAAAATGAATTAATTATGTATTTTAGAACATTTCATAGACTTAAAAAGGCATTCAAAGAAAACTTCGAAAAAGGAATCCTTATAATGACTCAAAAACTTCAAAATCGAATTCTACATTAAAAATCCTTTCCATTGACTATTTATTTGCATTTTTTTGACCATGGATCGATTTACCATGAATTAAGTAAAATTAGCCAATCAGAATGCAAGAAAATTCCATTTCAGCAAAGTAAATGGGCGAACGGGATTGGGCCACTGAGACCGGGCCCACACTGATGCAGACCAATCATATTTGGCCACATCGGCAGGTCAACTCTCGCTGACCTAGGTCAAACGCGAGTGATGATGGAAAATTACCATTTTACCCTAGCTCGCCAATTCGGATCAATTAAAACAACAAGGGTAGTGTGGTCATTCGTATGTAACAACCTTGCAAGCGAGAAACAATACTCAAGGTGCAATTACAAGATTTCCCACGCATATAAAATTGACTGGTCAGAGGGGCGAGGGTTTCTCTGGTCATTTACTGACCAAGCATCTACCTGCTCTCTCTGTGGTGCTGGAGCGAGCAACTGGAGCTCGGGCTCCATTGCTCGAGACTGCTTCCCTGCGGGTTGTCCCAAGCTGAGACTGGGAAGTTGTTCCTCGACATCACATGGTCACAGGGAGCTCAAAAATGCACCAAGGCATGCTCACGAGCAAAGGAAGAAGGTCCAACTTGGCCAGAAACATGGGAAAACAAAGTCGGGGGAAACCACACAGAAACACAACCAAATCAAAAACTGAGGTCGGAAGTAGCTTCATGGATCCAAAGCGAGTGAGAAACTAGTGTCACATTGGGATTATGTGTATCATGGCAAGAACGAGCACGGCGCCGTCGGAGATCAAAAGTTGGCTATAGGACAGAGCACACGGGAGCATCGCAAGGCAGAGAGAGGAAGCACAAAAGAAGATCGTTGGTCGACAAAGCTTACCATGTGGGCAATTGCACTAAGGTGGCCAGAGGAGTGCGAGCAGCTAGCCGCCATTTCCGGAGAAGAAGAGAAGCCAGGTTTAGGTACCTCGGGCTATGTCGGGAGGAATTAGAGGAAGAGGAGCAACAGGGTTGGAGTGAGGGTGCTCTAATGCCCCTTATATAGACGGCAGACGAGCCCAAGGTCTTTTTGTGAACTAGAGGCAGAGAGAAGCCGAAATGTACTAATATGTGTTTCATTTCTGGTGAATGAGAGAGGGAAAACTTTGGCTCATTGGAAACGACTTGAAGAGTCGAACTCAATGCACTAAGAATGAAGTGAATTGATGAAGGAGGGAGAGAGAACGAGACCGAGGGAGTCCAGGAGGTTGTGTCGCTTGGGCGGGCTGGAGGTAGAAGACGAGTTTTACACCGTCAGATCAAAATATCATTAAAATAGGACCGTTGGATCGGGCGCAAGAGCTGACCGATTGCGTGACATGAAAAATAAATGGAACATTGGCGTTACACATCAAATAGATGATATCAATTTAATACTAAGGTTACACTATATTAGAAGATTATAGAATGGATTTGAAGGGTCAAATGAAGTCCAAATGGCACCAAATTTTAACAACATGCTCATATTAAAGTCTAGAACCATGATATGCAGTTACTTTCTCATTTTATACATAATATGGTCCTTAATAAATATATTTCTCATTAAAGTGTTTATTAATGCTCAAATTGCACATAGAGTCAAAAAGTGATCCAAATGGATGGGAAATTTATGAAAAAGGTCCAAATGGACTAGAAGGCAAATAAAATCTCAAAAGTGGGTAAATTGCAGGGAAGACCCTAGATTTCAGTATGTTACAATATTTTTTTATTTAACCATTATGTGAATATAAGCTTGCAAAGGATATATATGTAACATATTTCATGGGTTTAATTACATGTTGGCCTATAATTAAGTTATTATGTAAATATGAGTGTTGTTTGTTTGGTTTTGTTGATTATAGTATCTTCTATCACATAATATGTTTTATGCATTATCATTATCCACTTAGATAAAATTTATCCTTGTTTGGTCAAATTTATGGGACCAAGCTTACTAATCTTCTAATCATGGAATAAGATAAGATCCTATAGTTCACTTCATAACAACAGTCCATCCCTTAAAGGGATTTTGTCCTAAAAATCTAATCTACCATACATTATCAACCAACTCCTTTCCAACCTTAAAAGGTTTAACCTAAGAAGACAAGATAAACAACATCAAGGTACTAGAGTTACTAATGTATCTTTTCATTGTAAATATCTTAGGGGTTTGTCTTGGTCATAGATCACTTATCCAATTAACAGGTCATGGTCACCTCTGGTTGAGTTTTAGGTCCTTATGTTTCTAACCTGACAACCCTATGGTTCACATGATCATCCAAAATTCATAGGGGAAAAAGGGTAGGTCAACTAAAATATTATCACTAGATACATCTTCCTAGTCATCACATCATGCAAAAAACTAGGATTATTCTAGTATTTCCCTATCAAGAATTCATACATCTCTTCTCCATGATTTGGTTCAAGAAAACATAGATAAAATCCATAAAAAAATTGTTGTTACATATAATAGTATAATGCAAATAATTTTTTTTCGATAAAAATATATGCGATGTAAAATAAACATGGTACCAAAAACTTAATTCAAAAACCAAGTCAAAAATTCCATGCTAATACCTCCTATCCTACTACTATAAAATTCTCATTCCAAATTCTACCCTAAAATCATATCCTAACTTCCATATTAACATGTCGCCTTTAACCTATATGGTAGGGTAGGAGTACCTAAATCATCATCATATTAGGATCTTCCAATCATGATTCTTATGTGTATCCCATATGATCGACCTTTCATTGTCTTGTGAATAACATAGGTTCATTCTAGGCTAACATCTCACTAGAGGGTGACTATGTAAGGCATAGGCTCTAAATAGGGAGAAAAAATTAAAATAGTCAGAAGTCCAACCACTATGGATCTGATACCATTGTGTAAGGAGTGGGACCTGAAAGGGGGTCCACTCCCTACTTAATTTGAGGAATGAATTCTTCTATTCCAAACACACAAAAGGTATGTTGGAGTACATGTAATTGTTTTCCTTCATTTCTCAATTGATGGTATACAAGAATAACCAGAGTATAGCATCAAAATAATATTTCATGACTATATTCAATTTTACAAAAGTACATCATCATTTCCCACAAATAATTTATATGAAACTTACACCATAAGGATCTAAGTAGAGGGATATGTAGTTGTCTCAAGTCTATGTCCCAAGAGCTTCAGCTAGCAAGTCATTGTCACCAAGTTACATCTTCCAAGTCCTTCACCTGGGGTTGAAAGCACATCCCAAAAGAGAAGAAAAGTAGATGAATCAACAAAATGCTGGTATGTACATATTAGGTTGGGGATTGAGTAACATTATGCAATGAAAGACATCAAAAATAACAAGGCTTCCACTAGAAGAGGAAAGAACCACCCATGTGGGTATCAAAAGAATATGAATTTTAAAATGATGACTAACAAGTTGTAGATGAGACAATTATTAAAAGAACATGATTAATAGAAGAATTATTACCATAGAACTAAATTAATAGATCATCATTAGTGCATGTCAAACAATTATACCACTTTTATTTATGTAGGGTAGAAACCCATAAAACCTCAAGGCTACATTGGGTGGAAAGGGGCACCATGGGCGGAAAGGTGCCCCCAATATAGTGGAGACAAGCACTCGGTATGGAAAGCAACATACAAATATTATGGTAGTACATATGTACATTCTACTACAATTAAATTCAATCCGTTTGCACACACACCAAAATGTAAAGGGAAGAATAAATCTAGTCAATCTGATATAACAAAATGAGAACATCCAACAATTATAATGTGGGGTCAGAGGACCCATAAACCAATATATAATAGTTTCCACAATAAGATGCTTCATAGGATCACAAAAGTCAAGATTAAGATTAACAAAGTATAAGTAAGAGTCCAACAAGAATATCTGATAACTTAAGATGATCACAAGGTTAAAATCATGATAAAATCTTTCACATGAATTAAGTTCTCTAAATAGGGAGAACGGGTTTAAGATAATTTTCCAAGAAGAGAGGGAAAATAGGTTCATTGATCAATAAGAATAATATGGGATGCAACATACATTAAAAGGGAGAAGTATATGAATTGCTCAATATGATCAGGGGATGTAACATACACTACTACAGAATACGCCTTTGGTGTCGGTTGTTTAACCCCCTTTGGCGACTGTTTTCAAGCGACGCCTATGTGGGCGCCGCTAAAGGTCGAACTCTTCGGCTTCGGTTTTCTAACCGACGCCTATATGATCTATAGGCGTCGGTTATATATAGTTGTCCGACGTCTATAGGGTTCGCGCCACAAAAAAGGGCACCACCTAGGACACTTTCTGCGTCGGTTAACAACTGAACAACCGACGTCATACTCCCAGACGATACGGTCGTGCTTCACTGCACGGCCGTGTTTAGTACTATAGGCGTTGGTTTTACACGAATAAGTGACGCCTTTTCCACCAAGGCCGTGCTTTCCTGCACGGTCGGGTTGTTTGTCATATTAGGCGTCGATTTTTATCTAATAATCGACATTGTAGGCTTTTGATGACGGTGTTTTATAAATAGCCGACGCCTATACTTTAATTTTTTTTTCTTATCAGTTTGCAGGCCTGCTGTGGCTGGTCAGCAGGATGAGAACCTACAGTTCAATTTTCTGAACTGCAGGTTTACGACGTCCATTGATATCATCCTACAAACAGGCCACAAACCTGCAAAATCAACAAATATTTTTTCACACAAGTAGATACATTCAGACATCAATTCAATTCTCACATTCACAAATGTAGAAACATTCAAATACACATAGAAACATTCAGACATGTATAAACATTCAGAAATATTCATTTACAAAATATCATTTAGCATCGCTATCAGCATCCCAATTATATCTTACAATCGCCACTGCTAGTATGGCTTTTGCCAATTCTTCTCTTATTTCATTTAATGCTTCCATCGTATATGGAGCATGTATATTTTTTAAGCGTTTACCTATAGTGTGGTCAGTTTTAAACACCTGCAAAGAGAATGATGTATATATATAAGTAATAATATAAAAATAAGATTGATATATTTCATACTAACTAAGGAGACTATATATAATACCTCATGTATGGTATTAATATCCAATGCGGCATGTCGGATAATCATCTGCATAAATCGCATCACATAGTATGTACATGCCCAGCCGTTGTCTTGTGTAGCGCAACATACAAAATATTAAAAAACACAACTAAGCACAGTTCACATATATAATATATACATTGGAGTCGGGAACTTACTTTTATGTTCTCCCAAATTATTGGCTGGTTCTTTCTCCTTGGGACATTTCCTCCAGCATTTTTTAATGCATCTAAACCCCTACATGTTAATGTAACACAGTAAATTGTATAATTAAATAGTAATGTAATAACATATGTTAACAGATATAAAAATAAATTATTTCTCACCAGAATAATGGCATTCTCAATATGCGTCCAATTTTAGTGTTTAATGTACTTCCCGCAGGATCTAGATAATAAACAACGAACGTCCCGAGGACAATAACTAGTAACTCCCAATGTCTACCGCTAGAGGTAAAAAAGTTAAAAATTAATAACTCAAAATGCACAATAAAAATGGAATTTTCTTAAGTCCAAATTATAAATAAAGTAAACTTACTTGACATTGAATGGAGCTATTATTATCATCTTCTTTTGCTGACCAAAAATTCTAAAAGAATCTATACAATATTTTTTAACACTATCAGGGTCTTTAGCTACCATACTAATCAATGATGGAATCAAAAAACCCACATGATCAAATGCAAATTGTTTGCATTGATCTTTGACTAAGTAGCTGCAAAACATGTATTATGTATGCATTAAAATATAAGAAACCAGATCACCGAATCTTACACAAGGTATATGGTTGTATAAACAAGATCTCACCTTATCCATGTCTCTATCATTGATGTATTCAGCCTATCATACATAAACAGCTCAATAATATCTTGTATAAATAAAGAGCTATTGTATGATTGACCTGCATAATCTACTTCTAAAGAAACAATTATAGGGCAATGTATATTATGTGCCCATAGCCAACATGTCATTCCCCTACAAGCAGGACCTAACGGGTATTTTAGGTCAGTTGGAACCCAACTTGGTAATGCAGGAAGTGGAGGTGGAGGCCTAGCTGCTCCGGGTGTCTTCTTTTTAACCTGTATATATAATTTCAGATCAGTTGACCTCATATATACACATTAACAATCTAAAGTAATGTAAATTTGTCTTACAATTTCAGTAGTGTAGATGACATCTGCTTTGGGCCACAATATCACCCCGCCTTCTGCCTCAGCAAGTGTATCAATATTCGGGTGGGGATATGGAAATGTAGCTTCCCTCCAATCGGGTAACACACGTATCGGGCTCACACGAATGTAGACCTGTGGCATTGGAGTCCCGTGAAACATTGCCCTAGGAAGGGAAGGGTAAGCCTGCGCCTCTGCAACAACATAGTCTTGCATTCTTAAGCGGCATGGCTTCAATGCCTACAAATTTACATAAAGAATATTATACATATATACATATCATCTTGAAAACATATCATCTTGAAAAGATTAGCTACAATGTCATATATAATCAATACTTACAGCAGATGTGCTAGGCGATGGGTCTCCAGGATTACTCGCAGTCTGTGCATCAGGAGAAGAGTGGGTCTCCATAGGCTGATTGGAAGCCTGAGATGCCTGCCACCGCACTATTTCTTCCTTGACCTTCTCAGCAACTATATCATTGACCTTCTTGGCAACTATATCCTCGACTCTCTTATTCTCCTATACATGGATAAAAGAAACATTAGCTTCTTATTATTGAATTCCCTTTTGCAGTAACATTCTAAAATAATAATAGGTTACCTCTTCTTGTGAAAGTCCCGCTCTGGGTTTGTGCTGGGATGGCCCAAAGAATGCTTTGATGCCCACACCAGCGCCTGCTCCCCTAACACGTCCAGGATGCTCTAGGTTACCCAGAGCAACTGTCAATTCATCCCTTGTGCGCTGAGGGATGAACGTGCCTTGTTTCCTCTGCTCGTGTAGCTCCCGCTAATCACCATCAACAGAAATTGGTAAGTTAACACCACAAATAAACAATATTCAAACGATTGCTCTAAGAGTTGTATTTTACCATTTTTGCAGCCGCCTCAGCAGTTACGGGCTTATTTATTTCACCCTTCTTGTTTTGCCTCCCAGCTATCCATATATCATGGCGAGGCATGGGTGTGGCAGACTCTTGAGTAGGAGCAGACTCCTGAGTAGCCGCAGACTCCGCCTGTAGTCTTTGGGGAACGCTTGCATAGCCTTTTGGACCCATAGTGTGGTCATGCAAATTCAGTGCACGCCTTGCTTTTTGCGCGTCACTGAGGGCCTAGTTAGTATGCACATTAATGATTTGGTTAGTAGCACTAAATGTTAATCTTGAATAGGTGAATACAATGTATATTAATTAAATTGGGAGTGACGCCTAATACCTTGAATTCTTCAGATTTTCTTGAAGCAACAAAATTGTCCCAATCTTCTTTGTCCAAGAAGTTCCACTGTTCAAGGGATGACTTCTTCTTCTTATCACCATCTTTTATGCATTCTTTGTTGAGATTTGTCCTATAGTTCCTAAGCATCTTTCCAGCGTGTTACATCATGCTTTTACGATGCAACTTCTCATCCAATGCAAACAGATTCTATAAAATAGAATTCTTATTAACTAGTATCCAAAAATAGAATTGCAATTAATATAATTTGTAATCTACAAAATAGAATTGAAAATAATAATAACTCACGCATAAATCCTTCCATATCAAGTCTTTCTTCCCCTGAGGAACTTTATGCCAATTATCATACTTAACACCACAATGGCTTCGAGTGACACACCCAAGATAGTTTACAAAATTATTGTGGTTCACTCCAATTGCATTTCCTCCATTATCAAACTCCATAACCAATTTGGATCCACTACCACTTAGCGCTATTAACTACTTCAATAGAGTGATGCCCCTTTTCTTGTTAAGTGTTTGGTGTTGCGCATCAGTGGGTACATGTGCATCATCAACCTGAAATTTGACAAAAATAAACACACTGAATTAGCGCAATATAGAAATATGGAATATATGACATAACTAGAAGATAAAGAATTTCACAGAAATACAGGATATGTTTTTAGAACTTACATTGGTATCCTCACCATGCTCGTCATGGACAACATGTTCATCATGGACTTCATGCTCATCATGGACATCATGCTCATCATGGTCAGCCATCTGAAAATGTCATTAAAAAGGCAAACATTTAGCATTTGTATTAACTAGAAGATAATGAAACATCAAATCTGAAAATGATCTAAAATCCAAATCCCTAGAATGGGTCAAGTTCAAGTCAAAATGGCTACAAGTGTGCGTTTTGGGTTTTCTATGTAAACGACCTTAGAACATCTATGTAATCACTTGTAATGATGAATTGACTTGTAACTTAGAAGAGAAAAATGATTGGGACAAATTTCACCAAGTGCTAATCACTTTAAATGCAAATTAGAAAATGGATTACAGGCACTTGGTCGGTCGAGTTTTCCTGGATTGAAACTCGATCGATCATCCTTGGTCGATTTAGCATTTGTATTAACTATAAGATAATGAAAAATCAAATCTGAAAATGATATTGATATTAAAAAGCAAACATTTAGCTTCAATAAAAAATATAAACATACATGCCTCTAAAATTGTGATCTTTTATCAATTAACAATCCTTCATTGTGATCTCCGTGCACATATAAGTCATCATTAGCTTCAATATTTTGTGGAGTTGGCAACCCAACAGAGAATGGACTGGAGTCATCATACTTATCATAGTACTCTTCTTCATCTATAGGATCTTTAATGAGCTGTCTTTTACCATGAAGAACAACCGACCATTTATCATTTGCAGGATCATCGATATAGAATATTTGTTTTGCCTATGATGCCAATATGAATGGTTCACCTTTCTCGCCAATCTTTTCAAAGTTCACCAAAGTGAAACCCAATTCATGCACTATAACTCCTTTGGTGTTATCAACCCAATTACATTTAAAGAGCGAAATTGTGAAATCTATGTAGTCAAACTCCCATATGTCTTCAATGACACCGTAATATGACATTTTAGCTTCTTGTGGACTCTTATCCTATGTACTTGCAAAATACATAGTCGACACTTGAAGAGTGACCCCACTATTTTGGACGACACTCTTATCATCTTGGCGCTTTATGTAATATGTGAACCCATTAATGTCAAACCCTTCATAAGACATAACATTCGGTTTTGGTTTAAAGGCAAGGCATTTGATAGTTTCTGTAATATCATTTGGTGTTTTAGTTGATGTAAGACTTTATCTTCAAACCACTTAGTAAAAGTCTTATTATGCTCTCTAGCAAGCCACATTGAACTTGCTCGAGGATGTTGTCTCTTGATGAAATTGGTATGTTCCTCGATATAAACACTCACTTCGTCCATGTTGTGTAAAATATACAAGTGAGCTTGTTCCAACTGCTCACGGCTGATTACTTTCACCCGTGATCCCAAAATTCCTTTGCCCTCCTCAATATTCTTGTCAATAACATGAGTGTTATTACCACTCAGAAAGTTATTACAAAAATCCATAACCTCTCTCGCCACATAACCTTCAATAATTCTCCCTTCAGGCCGATAACAGTTTCGAACATCACCTTTAAAAATGCTCATGTATCGTTCAAAGGGATACATCCAATGCAAGAAAACGGGTCCCATCATTTTCACTTCCCTAGTCAAGTGGACAACAAGATGTACCATGATATCAAAGAACGAAGGAGGGAAATACATCTCAAGCTGACATAGGGTAAAAACCACTTCTCTTTGCAAATTATCGAGAGTATCAGGGTCAATAACTTTGTTGCATAGAATGTTGAAAAAGAAACAAAGTCTGGTGATTGCAAACCTTACATGCTTCGGCAATATAGATCGAATTGCCACGGGCAATATTTGTTGCATTAGAGTGTGACAATCATGATATTTAAGACCTATCAACTTCATATCTTTCATTGATACCAATCTACGGATGTTGGATGAGTAACCATGTGGCCCCTTAACATTTACCAAGCATTCACAAACAGCTTTCTTCTCCTTTCTAGACAACGTGTAACAAGCGGGAGGTAAGTATGTTCTTTTATTACCCATTTCACGTAATTCTGTTAATTCTGACCTTATTCCCATTTCACGTAGGTCCAGTCTGGATTTTATCCCATCTTTAGTCTTACCTGGTATATTTAACAGAGTACCAATGATGCTATCATAGACATTTTTCTCAACATGCATTACATCGATTCAATGTCTCACTGTCAAAGAACTCCAATAAGGAAGATCCCAAAATATTGACTTCTTCTTGAATGAAGAATTGTCACTCCGTGTGGCCATACTACATTGTGATTTCTTACCAAATTCATTGACAATGTCTTTTACTCTTTCATAAACAACATCCCCTGGTATAGGTTTAGGTGCACTTCGTTCATCATCCCATCCATTGAATGCTTTGTGCTTCCTATGATACGGATGGAATTTTGAAAGAAACCTTCAATGACCAAGATATACAGTCTTGCCGCCACATTTTAGTCTTATGGAATCAGTGTTTTGTTCACATATAGGACACGCTTTAGCTCCTTTGACACTATATCCAGACAAATTCTCATATGCTGGAAAGTCATTAATAGTGCAAAACAACATAGCGTGCAAACGAAATGTCTCTCTTCCTGAAGCATCATAGGTCATCACACCTTCAGCCCAAAGTTTCTTTAAGTCATCAATCAGAGGTTCAAGATAAACATCAATATCATTTCCGGGTTGTTTAGGGCCCGATATCAACAACGACAGCATAACGTACTTATTTTTCATACACATCCAGGGAGGAAGATTGTATATAACAAGCATGACTGGCCAAGTGCTATGTTGGCTGCTCAATGTCCCGTACGGATTCATCCCATCTGTACAAAGCCCAAGTCTTAGATTCCTATCTTCTTCACCAAATTTGGGGTACAATAGATCAATCTTCTTCCACTGTGGGGAATCAAACGCATGTCGTAGGATCCCATCATCATTTTTCTTAACATCTGCATGCCACCTCAAATTCTTCGCATCTTTCGGATTTGCAAACAAGCATTGAAACCATGATATTATAAGTAGATACCACAACACCTTGGCGGGAGAAACAGTTTTGGACTCCCCCGAAGTCGTCAATTTATACCGTGACGCACAACATTTTGGACAATCTTTCAAATCTACATAGTCCTTTTGAAATAATACACAATCATTCGGGCATGCGTGTATCTTCTTGGCCTCTATTCCCATTGGGCACAACATTTCTTTACCCGGTATGTTGAGATTGGCAGCTCGTTTCCTTCAGGAAGCATTTCTTTCAACAAAGTCAACAATGAAGTGAAGCTTTTGTCGCTCCATCTATTGTTAGCTTTCAACTTATACAATCTCAACACAGTGCTAAGCTTCATAAACTTAGCACAACCTGTGTATAATGGTATCTCAGCATCATGCACAATGTTTCTAAAGATAGGAGGTGGATCGGTGTGCTCTACCCTACAACTATCCAGCATCGCATCAACGATGTCTACTAGAACTGGTTCGTTCACATCTACGTCATCGGAGGAAATTTCTTCTTCCACCCAAGCACTGCTATCGACATCTACTGGTTTCAAGTTTGAAATCTCTCCATGCCAATGTCATTTTGTATAGCCTTGTACAATCCCGTTGCACATGACATGACTTTTGATTTCCTCACCAGTGTTGACTTTCAAGTTGTTACCGCAATGCCTACATGGACAGTAGCACCTATCTGTAGGTTTTTTCCTATGTTCCTCAGAAAATCTAATAAACTGATTAAGACCGGATATAAACTCTGGGGTGCAGCGATTGCGAATGGACATCCATGATCTATCCATTCTATGATCAAAGAGAAAACAAGTATATATTAGGACAAGATTAGGGTATACACTTACATCCTATCCAAGATTTACTCCTATTACAGTCCCAAATCGGGGACTATCCAAGATTTACTCCTAATGAGTAAATCTTGGACGGGTTTCTAGGCCAACAAACACATGTGATGTCATTCTTATATATAATAAATGTGTACCATCTATCCCATACTTGAACACCTAATATCACTAGTAAGTGTATAATGTGTATTGGGTTTTCAAGAAAATTTCGGCAGCAATTCCCCGTTGTTCTCTAAGTACATATGTACTTAGAGAACAAACGGGGAAATGCTGCTGAAATTTTCTCGAAAACCCAATACACATTATACACTTACATCCTAAGTGAGATTAGGTGTTCAAGAACAGTCCCAAACCGGGGACTATCCAAGATTTACTCCTAATGAGTAAATCTTGGATGGGTTTCTAGGCCAACAAACACATGTGATGTCATTCTTATTTATAATAAATGTTAGGGTTTAATCAAATCAAATTAGGATGCTAGAATGGACAAGTTTAAATCTTATTTCAACATGCATCAAAATTTACTGAATTAGGTCAAGCATTAGGATTAGAAGCACAAATATATGCAAGCAAAAGATTTGTTCATATCCTAGAATTTACATAAAGCATTACATATAGATTTGTTCATATCCTTACCAACAGCAAACACGGCCGCGGCTGTGTTGGCCTACCACGGTCGTGCTGCCCAGCACGGCGGTGGTAGGCCATTCTTCTCAGTGAAAGAAGTAGAACACTAACTAGTCTTTAACGAAATTGATTGATTATTTAGTGGGGAAGAAAGTGAAGTAAGGACTTCTATAACTAGAAGGTATCTCACTGAATTTCCAGGTAACCGTAGCCAAGTGGCTAAGGTGCTTAGGTTTTGAAGTCAGGAAGTGTTGTAGTTAAAGAGTTAGGGAGAAAAAAGAACATATGCTATGGCTAATACCTGGAGAGTAGAGCAGCAAGCAGCGGGCGGCGGCAAGGAAGAAGACAGCGCCGCAGTATGGCGTGAGCAGGGAGGAAGGAGCGAGCCGCAGTAGGGTGTGAGCAAGGAGGAAGGCGGTGCGGTGGTGACGCAAGGAGGAAGGCGTTGCGGTGGCGATGCAAGGAGGAAGGTGGCGGGCAGTGGCGGCAACGCAGAGTAGTAGTAGGGAGCGTCGGCAGTGAGTGAGAAGCAGCAAGCACCAAGAGGCAATTTTGGGAGAGCGGTGACGAGCAGCGCACAGGAGAATCGATGAAACAGGAAGAAAGGGGGAAGAGTCGGGTGATCGGGCCTCTATTAAGTTGGTCAACGGCGTCGGTTATCTACACAACTGATGCTTATTATGATTTTACGTCGGTTGATAGTAACACACTCACTACTACAGAAGTGCCTTTTAGTGTCGGTTGTTTAACCCCCTTTGGCGTCGGTTTCGGAACGACGCCTATGTGGGCGCCGCTAAAAGGTTGGACACTTCAGCGTCGGTTAAAAAACCGACGCCTATTTAATATAAAGGCGTCGGTTTTTTATAAAACACCGACGCCAAAAGGGTTCGCGCCACAGAAAACGGCGTCATCTAGGACGCTTTCTGCGTCGGTTATATACTAAAAAACCGACGCAGAAAAGTGACGTAGATGACTCCCATTTCCTGTAGCGCGAACACTTTTGGCGTCGGTGTTTTATAAAAAACCGACGCTGTAAGTCTGTGCTGACGGTTATCGGTAAATAACCGACGCCTATATCTATTTTTTTTTTATAAATCTGTTTGCAGGCCTGCTGTGGCTGGTCAGCAGGATGAGAACCTGCAGTTCAGTTTTCTGAACTGCAGGTTTACGACATCCATTGATATCAGCCTACAAACAGGCCACAAACCTGCAAAATTAACATAAAAAGATTCACACAAGTAGATACATTCAGACATCAATTCAATTGTCACGTTCACACATATAGAATCATTCAAATACATGTTTTAACATTCAGAAACATTCATTTACAAAGTATCATTCATCATCACTATCAACTTATATCTTACAGTTGCCACTGTTTGTACAACTATTGCCCATTCTTCTCTTACTTCATCTAATGCTTCCCTCGTATATGGAGCATGTACATTTTTTAAGTGTTTGCCTATAGTGTGGTCAGTTTTAAACACCTGCAAAGAGAATGATGTATATAAGTAATAATATAAAAATAAGATTGATATATTTTATACTAACTAATGAGACTATATATAATACCTCATGTATGGTATCGATGTCTTTCTTCGCCTGTGTATGGTATAGAACTCTCCTCCAGTATCTCCCTCACAGACTCCTGTGCGGAGAGGGACATTCCAACTCGAGATATCATCTTCCGTTGCCTCCTCCGCAGCAATATCCTTATCTCTGAACGTTTCTCGTAGGATTCTGAACCCCTCCTTCCCTCTACTACATCGAAGCCATGCCACAGTTGAACCCTTTCACCGAGCCCTACCCGGCCAAACAGACGTCGCCTGAAGTACCACCGTCGTCGTCGTCTCCACCTCCATCGCAACTTGCTGTGCTAGTCCTGGCAGTTTATCACCCCACATGCTTTCCTCACCAGTTCCTGCCGCTAGACGACCACACAATGGAATCCAAGAGGATATGCAGGCGTTCGCCACAGACTATAGGATGAGTATACTCAGCTTATAGTCTTTGGCGAACTCCTGCATATCCTCTTGGATCCATTGTGTGGTCGTCTAGCGGCAGGAACTGGGGAGGAAGGCATGTGGGGTGATAAACTGCCAGGACTAGCACAGCAAGTTGCGATGGAGGTGGAGACGACGACGACAGTGGTGCTTCAGGCGACGCCTACTTGGCCGGGTAGGGCTCGGCGAAAGGGTTCAACTGCAGCATGGCTTCGATGCAGTAGAGGGAAGGAAGGGGTTCAGAATCCTACGAGAAACGTTTAGAGATGAGGATATTACTGCGGAGGAGGAGGAAACGGTAGACGATATCTTGAGTTGGAATGTCCCTCTCCGCACATCAAGTTGCTCCAGTGCTTCAGTGGGTACATGTGCATCATCAACCTAAAATTTGACAAAAATAAACACACTAAATTAGCATTTGTATTAAAAAAGCAAACATTACTCTAAACGTTTGTATTTTACCATTTTTGCAGCCGCCTCCGCGCATCTGAAAATGTCATTAAAAAGGCAAACATTTAGCATTTGTATTAACTAGAAAAAGGAAAACATTTAGCATTTGTATAAACTAGAAAAAGGAAAACATTTACCATTTGTATAAACATACATGTCTCTAAAATTGTGATCTTTTATCAATTAACAATCCTTCATTGTGATCTCCGCGCACATATAAGTCATCATTAGCTTCAATATTTTGTGGAGTTGGCAACCCAACTGAGAATGGACTGGAGTCATCATACTTATCATAGTACTCTTCTTCATCTATAGGATCTTCAAAGAACTGTCTTTTACCATGAAGAACAACCGACCATTTATCATTTGCAGGATCATCGATATAGAATATTTGTTTTGCCTGTGATGCCAATATGAATGGTTCAGCCTTCTCGCCAATCATTTCAAAGTTCACCAAAGTGAAACCCAATTCATCCACTATAACTCCTTTGGTGTTATCAACCCAATTACATTTAAAGAGCGGAATATTGAAATCTATGTAGTCAAACTCCCAAATGTCTTCAATGACACCGTAATATGACATTTTAGCTTCACGTGGACTCTTATCCTTTGCACTTGCAAAGTACATAGTTGACGCTTGAAGAGTGACCCCACTATTTTGGACGACACTCTTATCATCTTGGCGCTTTGTGTAATATGTGAATCCATTAATGTCAAACCCTTCATAAGACATAACATTCGGTTTTGGTTTAAAGGCGAGACATTTGATAGTTTCTGTAATATCATTTGGTGTTTGAGATAGTTGATGTAAGACTTTATCTTCAAACCACTTAGTAAAAGTCTTATTATGCTCTCTAGCAAGCCACATTGAACTTGCTCGAGGATGTTGTCTCTTTATGAAATTGGTATGTTCCTCGATATAAACACTCACTTCGTCCATATTATGTAAAATATACAAGTGAGCTTGTTCCAACTTCTCACGGCTGATTACTTTCACCCGTGATCCCAAAATTCCTTTGCCCTCCTCAATATTCGTGTCATTATCAGGAGTGTCATTACCACTAAGAAAGTCATTGCAGAAATCCATAACCTCTCTCGCCACATAACCTTCAATAATACTCCCTTCAGGACGATAACGGTTTCGAACATCACCTTTAAAAACGCTCATGTATCGTTCAAAGGGATACATCCAATGCAAGAAAACCGGTCCCAAGATTTTCACTTCCCTAGTCAAGTGGACAACAAGATGTACCATGATATCAAAGAACGAAGGAGGGAAATACATCTCAAGCTGACATAGGGTAACAACCACTTCTCTTTGCAAATTATCGAGAGTATCAGGGTCAATAACTTTGCTGCATAGACTGTTGAAAAAGAAACAAAGTCTGGTAATTGCAAACCTTACATGCTTCGGCAATATAGATCGAATTGCCACGGGCAATATTTGTTGCATTAGAGTGTGACAATCATGATATTTAAGACCTATCAACTTCAGATCTTTCATTGATACCAATCTACGGATGTTGGATGAGTAACCATGTGGCACCTTAACATTTACCAAGCATTCACAAAAAGTTTTCTTCTCCTTTCTAGACAACGTGTAACAAGCGGGAGGTAATTATGTTCTTTTATTACCCATTTCACATAATTCTGTTAATTCTGACCTTATTCCCATTTCACGTAGGTCCAGTCTGGATTTTATCCCATCTTTAGTCTTACCTGGTATATTTAATAGAGTACCAATGATGCTATCACAGACATTTTTCTCAACGTGCATTACATCGATACAATGCCTGACTGACAAAGAACTCCAATAAGGAAGATCCCAAAATATTGACTTCTTTTTGAATGAAGAATTGTCACTCCGTGTGGCCATACTACATTGTGATTTCTTACCAAATTCATTGACAATGTCTTTTACTCTTTCATAAACAACATCCCCTGGTATAGGTTTAGGTGCACTCCGTTCATCATTACATCCATTGAATGCTTTGCGCTTCCTACGATACGGATGGAATTTTGAAAGAAACCTTCGATGACCAAGATATACAGTCTTGCCGCCATATTTTAGTCTTATTGAATCAGTGTTTTCTTCACATATAGGACACGCTTTAGCTCCTTTGACACTATATCCAGACAAATTCCCATATGCCGGAAAGTCATTAATAGTGCAAAACAACATAGCATGCAAACGAAATGTCTCTCTTGCAGAAGCATCATAGGTCATCACACCTTCAGCCCAAAGTTTCTTTAAGTCATCAATCAAAGGTTCAAGATAAACATCGATATCATTTCCGGGTTGTTTAGGGCCCGATATCAACAATGACAACATAACGTACTTATTTTTCATACACAGCCAGGGAGGAAGATTGTATATAACAAGCATGACTGGCCAAGTGCTATGTTGGCTGCTCAATGTCCCGTACGGATTCATCCCGTCTGTACAAAGCCCAAGTCTTAGATTCCTGACTTCTTCACCAAATTCAGGGAACAATACATCAATCTTCTTCCACTGTGGGGAATCAGACGCATGTCGTAGGATCCCATCATTATTTTTCTTAACATCTGCATGCCACCTCAAATTCTTCGCATCTTTCGGATTTGCAAACAAGCGTTGAAACCGTGATGTTATAGGTAGATACCACAACACCTTGGCAGGAGAACCAGTTTTGGACTCCCCCGAAGTCGTCAATTTATATCGTGACGCACCACATTTTGGACAATCTTTCAAATCTACATAGTCCTTTTGAAATAATACACAATCATTCGGGCATGCGTGTATCTTTTTGGCCTCCATTCCCATTGGGCACAACATTTTCTTTACCTGGTATGTTGAGATTGGCAGCTCGTTTCCTTCAGGAAGAAATTCTTTCAAAAAAGTCAACAATTCAGTGAAGCTTTTGTCGCTCCATCTATTGTTAGCTTTCAACTTATACAATCTCAGCACAGCGCTAAGCTTCGTAAACTTAGCACAGCCTGTGTATAACGGTATCTCAGCATCATGCACAATGTTTGTAAAGATAGGAGGTGGATCGGTGTGCTCTACCCTACAACTATCCAGCATCGCATCAACAATGTCTGCTGGAACTGGTTCGTTCACATTTACGTCATCGGAGGCAATTTCTTCTTCCACCCAAGCACTGCTATTGACATCTACTGGATTCGATTTTGAAATCTCTCCATGCCAGTGCCATTCTGTATAGCCTTGTACAATCCCGTTGCACATGACATGACTTTTGATTTCCTCACCAGTGTTGAGTTTCAAGTTGTTACCGCAATGCCTACATGGACAGTAGAACCTATCTGTAGGTTTTTTCCTATGTTCCTTGGCAAATCTAATAAACTGATCAAGACCAGATATAAACTCTGGGGTGCAACGATTACGAATGGACATCCATGATCTATCCATTCTATGATCAGAGAAAGCAAGTATATATTAGGAAAGCAAGTATATATTAGGAAACAAGTATATAAGCAAGTATGTCGTATTACAGTTCATCATTAAGAAAGATATAAGCAAGTATGTCGTATTAAAATAGACTAAACAATAAAAGAATTTTTTTTTGAGGCAAGACAATATGAGAAAATAGTAGTGTAATCATGTAAATGGGAACATTCATGGGAACACACACTTCAGTTATAAGCATTCATGTAGCAACTTACAGTTCCATTCATGGGAACACACACTTTAGTTATAACAATAACTAAACAAAGGGGTTGGTGTACCCCTAAACATGCGCATAATTAAAAAAACTATTACTACAGACAAGTCTAGATAGATAGACAACTAAATACTACACCAACATGGTCTCGCATGCATCAGTAACTTCTTTTTGATGATGAAGCTGTGTCACGAAGCTCCTCACTGTATTTAGACGAATCTGAACTGATAGGGGCCTCAGATTCAGATTTGTCTGAGCTGATATGCGACGCCGTGCGCTCATACCGCACAAGATGATCGGGGGTCTCGCAGTTGTTGTTGGTTATCCAAACTTTGATGGAATTATCGCCAACTGGACGGAGAAAAAGCCTATTCCAACGGACCACATGCAGCTCTCCAATCCAATCACGCCAACCGGATTTTGATACAAGATTTCCCGCCAAATCATACTCAACCTCGATTACATGTGAATAATTTCCAAAAGTTAGGGTCACTTTACCAGGCATGTAGTGTCTTCCTTTTAGAAAACGCCAATGTTTGGGTATGACCAATTGGTTTAAGGAACGATCATCTAGGATGATGTCCAATTGTTCTTCAATAGGGAACGTTAACATTGACATAGAGGCCCAATTCATAGTCATTGTTTTGCGAAGACAGAGACTGCACAATATTAGTATTAACAAAGTGTAAGTACATATAACGATGTTATATATTTTCAGAAAAAGTTGTATAACATCAGTTAACCTTTTAAACAAGTATATATTAGGAAACAAGTATATATTAGTCAATCTTGGACGGGTTTCTAGGCCAACAAACACATTTGATGTCAATCTTATATATAATAAATGTGTACCACCTATCCCATCCTTGAACACCTAATCTCACTTAGGATGTAAGTGTATAATGTGTATTTGGTTTTCAAGAAAATTTCAGCAGCATTTCCCCGTTGTTCTCTAAGTACATATGTACTTAGAGAACAAACGGGGAAATGCTACCGAAATTTTCTCGAAAACCCAATACACATTATACACTTACATCCTAAGTGAGATTAGGTGTTCAAGAACAGTCCCAAACTGGGGACTATCCAAGATTTACTCCTACTGAGTAAATCTTGGACGGGTTTCTAGGCCAACAAATACATGTGTTGTCATTCTTATATAAACCCTATAATTCATGAAATCATTCTAATTCAATTTAATATGTTGGGATCACATAATTATATAATGACATCAGAATATATAGAAGAATCATAATTAACATGATTAACAACATGCTCATCAAACTAGGGTTTTCTTGAATATCATCTAATAAATCAAGAATTTCATAGTTTCAAACATGCAATAATTCACAATGCAATGTTATAAACTATAGGCAACATGGATAGATGAAATAAATAAACATCCAGCATCTATCACTTATTCAATCTTCAAAAAACATTGACAAACATCCAACATCTATCACTTATATAATTTGCATGTATATACACCCTAAAGTGCCACAAATCATATAATAAAACTATCATGTTATGATATTAGGACCACTTAAAGCAGATTAGGCACATTAAGCAAGCAGAGTAGGGAGCCAATTTCTTGCAAACAGATTAGGCAACAGATTAGGTCAGCACATAAAGAACCAATTTCGCGCCTGGGTAGGTCTGCAGGTACCTGGGCAAGAAGAGTAGGGTGAGGTCGAGCTGGTTGAGTACGTGGGTGGCGGCCGACGAGCTCCAGAACCAGCGGCAGTGACTCCGACGAGCAGGAGCGTCAGCCGCAGCAGGCAGGCAGGCGGCCAGGCGGCGGCAGGCAGGCAGCGGCCAGGCGGAGGAGAAGGAGAAGGGGGTACGGCGGCGTCGGTTCTCAGGCGTGGCAGGCAGGTGGGCACCAGGTGTTGCGGCGGCGCCGGTTGTCAGGCGTGGCGGCGGCGCAGGGGTGCCAGAGAAGAAACGCGTCGGAGAGGGGCGCCGGAGAGGGGACGCCGGAGATGGGGCACCGGAGAGAAGCGCCGGAGAAAAACTACAGAGAAATCGCCGGAGAAATCGCCGCAATAGGGAAATAGGGTAGCAATGAGGGGAAGAGTCGGGCGATCGAAGGTTATGAAGTTCCCCAATAGCGTCGGTTGTTTACAACAACCGACGCCTAAACATATTTACCGTCGGTCGTTCGCAACATCCGACGTCCATTTGGACGATATTTTCGTGAAAATGTTTGGCGGGAACCACATTCAGCGTCGGTTATTAAAGGACGACCGACGCGGAAAAGGACACTTTTCGCGCAAATTTCCATCGCACATAAGCGTCGGTGTTTTAACTACAGACGCGACGCCGAAAGTGACATTATTTTTTTCGCTCGAAAATTGGATGAAATAATGCGTCGGTTTTGTATAAACAACCGACGTTGTTTACAAAGCGGTACCCGTATTTGGCTGGTCTTTGAATATAGACGTCGGTTCTTCTAAATAACCGACGCCTTTAATATAAGGCGTCCGTGTTCCTTAAAAACCGACGCCCAGAAAAGCGACACTGAATGCTATTTCTGTAGTAGTGACTGATGCCCAACTAGACAACCTTTACCCTAAATTATTTGGCGGGAACCATTATCAGCGTCGGTTATCCAAGGATAGCTGACACTGAAAGTGGGACTTTTCGCGCAAATTTTCATTTTAAATAGGCGTCGGTGAATAGTTAAAAAACCGATGTTGTAGGTGACCTAAAATATTTTCGCTCGAAAATTGGATTTCGCGGGCGATTTTAGGCGTCGGTCTGATATAACCAGCCGACGTTGAATACAAAGCGGTACCCGTGTCTGGCTGGTCTTTGAATATAGACGTCGGTTTGCATAAATAACCGACGTTTAATATTATAGGCGTCGGTTTTCCTAAATAACCGACGCCCAGAAAAGCGACACTAAATGTTGTTTCTGTAGTAGTTATACTTTAAAAGAGTGAAATTCAAAATTACTCAATATGATTTTGGGATGCAACATACTTTATGAGAGTAAAATTAGAAATTAATTAAATACAATTTGAAGATGAAACATACCTCAAGACATTTTTCAACCTGTCAAATTTAAAACTTTTCATCAAAGTTAGGGTTCTAAGGTTTGAAACACTGATGGTTGAGAAAAGATCAAGCTTTGATAACTCATTCAAGGGACTTGAATAGGAGGATAGGGAAAATGTTAGGAGTCATGTCCTATTGGTCAAGTAATTTCTATGTGTGTGAAGACCATGGGGAGGGGCCTATATAAATAAGTATCCTTCTTGGGTAGTAAGAAACATATTTATTTTTATTTACTAAGGGAAATATGCAACATATATTGTAAAAGGAGAAAAGGTAAGCATTCATTAACACATGATAGGAAAGAATAAATATAAAAAATGCCTTTGCCATTCCTTTTCCTTATGTATACATTTGATCATATATTTCTCCCTTTTTCTACAACTTACTTATACAAAAATTGACTACTATATTTACAATTAAGAGACATCTAAATATTTCATTATGTAATTATTTACTTAATGACAACATGTATTTTACCATACAATTATGTGGGATATATTGATTGACTTCCTTTTCTTCTTTTCTATTTATCAACCTCTATTAACTTATTAACTAAATGACTTTCTAGCAATGTTTCTTTTCTCATGTTAGAGTAATTAAAAACATGTATAACAACTTTATTTAAACAAAAGATGTCTATCTAGTTAATATGAAGTTAGATCTGGAATCGTAATTTTGAGGCAACCATATATGTTTCTAATATATCGAACATTAATTATTTCATAGGGGGTAGGTGCCAATAAATTCATATATCCAAAATTAATAAATTATAGACACATAAATTTCAAATCAAAAGAATGAAAACATTATTTGTCAAACCATTTTCCTTTTTTCCTGATTATTAACAATTTTAGGTGGTTATAAGGAGGTTTACTAAGGAATTTATTTTGTTAAGATAATTATTGTTTCTTACTTGGGCTAAGTAATTTTTATATAAAATTTGGAATGTTTACTTATTTCCAAAGAAATATACAATCGAGGTAAAATATATATTTCCTTTATGATATGTTAACGTGATTGTTTTCATTTATTTATTGCTTTGAAACTTTATTTAGAGAGAATTAGTTCTTTAAATCTTGTTCTAATTTGTTATTATATCTCACACATTCCACATTGTTGCAATTACCTTGGTCACATTGTATTTGGAATGTAAATACATTCTTAAACTTTCCACCATGATAAATTTTCCATATATTTAACATGTATGTACAACATTATTTCCCTTTAGATTACATCTCAGTTGTATGTATTACAACTTTAATAAATTATATGTGTATAATCCATAAGAGTTGGTTTATATATTTATTTATATATTACATGCTCTCCTTTTAATAATAAATTTATTTAGTTTGCCTTTATTATTCATTTTCTTTTCTTGATGAATTTTAGGATCTTGTAACACTCAAGAGATGTGCAACTTGACCTAAAAGCAAACTAAAACACAAGGAATGCAATTTTGCAACTAACTTTCCCTTTTGTGGTTGTTTACTTTATTATTTAATATTTTGGAATTTAACTTATATTCTCTCTCCTAAAACTAGGGTAGATATGATTGTCCAAATAATGTGGAAATTTGCAAAATGACTAATTTTGGTATGTGAAATTCAAATTTGGGGTTTATCTCCACTTTTGAAGATATTTAATAATTTATTTAACACTTTGGCCTTTTCTTTTATTTTCTTATTTAAATAAAATTAGGATAATTATTATTTTTGCAATATTGTAAAACTTGGCACTCCACCTAACTAGGACCCAATGAACAAATATCTACCATAATGTTTCACTTTTGAGATTTCCTTTTATGAGTTATGGCACCATTAGTATTTTTTTGTTCACTGTCAATGTATTATTAAAATATTACATCATTACTATTATTATTTGTTATTTAGAGTCTTATCATCATCATGTTGTTGCTAAACGAGTAGCATTATATTATTATGCATGCATTTCTATATTTTACTTATTTAACATATTTAGTCCATTGATTCCACTTTAACTTAGATGGTTGTACATGAAAATTTCAATTGTTATTCTAACAAATATTTGAAGTACAGTATGTCTCTTATTTAACCATTATGTGAATATTTGCTAGAAAAGGAAATATATGTAACATATTTCATGATTTTATTTACATGTTGGCCCATAATTAAGTTTTTATTGCATATGAGTGTACTATGTTATGTCTTGCTGATTATAGTACCTTGTCTCACATAATATGTTATAAGAATTAATATTATGCACTTAGATATTTTTTTTCCTTTTTTGATCAAATCTATGGGACTAAATTTACTAATCTTCTAATCATGGAATACGGAAAGATCCAGGTTTCAGTTTGTTACAGGAGTGCTAGGAGGGTAATATGATTCTTTGGAAAATGGATGCCATGCTATGACCAAGGGTAATTATAAACACTACCTATGGGCAGTGTGGACTTTTGAACCCATCCCCACTTTATAAAACCAATTTCATCATGAGTTTCTTTTAGCACCCCACTAGCTTCTAGAATCATGAAGAAACCATGGAGGCCAAAACAAGCTCCAAGAAAGGAATGAACATGGATGGAGCCTTTCATGTTGATGCAAACAGACACATCTTGTAGATCTAGATTCTTCAATATGCTTCCAAGGTTAACAAGTTCGTCCCCCCCTAATCATGTAAAATTCATATTCTATAGTCTCATTTTATTCATTTCCTCACCTCATATTACTCCTTTGGTAGTGTCCTATGATAACCTAGACTTTTATCTCTCTTCATGTATGTGCTTTGCACTTCACCTTTTCACCACTTCTCACCCTTTCCGTCAATTTCATGATTTGTGCTATTCTGATATTTGTTGAGCTTATGTTGTATCCACATGACCAGTAGTGACTCTCAATTTGGTTTGAAATCAAGGTTGCATCTATGTCATACATGATACTCTCTCTTTCATATTTTTATCTCATCTATGTATCTCTCTTATTCCTAAATTTGTGTTTATTAGACATAGGACACGCTAATGGTTCCAAAGCATCTAATTTCTCCCAATTTTGAGTTAGGATGAGAGAGATACACCCATTTGAAATTTTCATGTTCAACCACGATTTTTGCCCTTAACTTGCCAAGTCAGCTATCCTTATTCTTATTTTTCATCCGCTCTTGGCCCTCCAATCCCTTAGCCATAGATCCAAGTTCTAATCCAATGGCCAATGCATCTTCTTCAACCTCCACACACCTTGTGTTTAAGCAAGGAGAGGGAAACTTGGCGCCACCTTTTTCTGCCCCTTTTGACACCTTTGAGCCCTAAAGCTTCCTATTTAACCCTCCCCTTTCATTTCCCCCTCTTTTCTTGGCATTTTGTGAACCCTAACCCATCTCATTCATATTCTCTTCCTCCTTCAACTTGGCATTGTAGCTGCCCAGCCCGATGGGCATCCTGTCTCTTGTCTGCATTGGTGGTTATTGATGACACCATTGGGTCTGCGTGGTCATCCCATAGAGAGATGGAACATTATCAAGGGTCCCTAGCCCTAGATAATATGGTCTTTCTCCATTCCAATGAGCCCCGATCTAATAGCCAGTGGCCTTCTGTGAATGCAGGGTCGCATTGGATGAGGAGGGTGAGTGGCCAGCAATCGTGGGCAATCTCCCTATGGGCACCAAACTGTGGTGGCCAACCATGGTGGAAAACCATGGACGCTACAGGCCGAAGGTTGTTTGAGGCCCACTGATCATAGAGTCCATGCCTGGTGTGGTTGGTCCCTAGGTCGCATGGCTAGATCTAGTCTACAAGTGGTCTGATCAACAACCCAAAATGAGCTCAGTAAGGTAAAGCATTCAAAAATTGATATCTAATGATCCTTTAAGCCAAAAATGACCATAATATATGAATTCACATCTAGAGAACATGATCTCACTACTACAGAAATAGCGTTCAGTGTCGCTTTTCTGGGCATCGGTTATTTTGGACAACCGACGCCTATAATATTCGGCTTCGGTTATTTATACAAACCGACGTCTATATTCGAAGACCAGCCAGACACGGGTACCGCTTTGTATTCAGCGTCTGCTGAGTGTAACCAACCGACGCCTAAAGGCGCCCGTGAAATCCAATTTTTGAGCGAAAAAAATCTGGGTCACATACAGCGTCGGTTGATTAACAATACACCGACGCCTATGTGAAATGCAATTTTGCGCGAAAAGTTCCACTTTCGGTGTTGGTTATCCTTGGATAACCGACGCTGATAATAGTTCCCGCCAATTAATTTGGGGTAAAGATTGTCTAATTGGACGTCGGTTATTACGATCAACCGACGCTGAAGATAATAGGCGTCGGTTGTCCTAGATAACCGATGTCGTTGACCAACTTAATAGAGGCCCGATCACCCGACTCTTCCCCCTTTCTTCCTGTTTCATCGATTCTCCTGTGCGCTCTCCCAAAATCGCCGCCTGGTGCCTGGTGCCTGCTGCTTCTCGCTCGCCGCCGACGATCCCTGCTGCTTCTCTGTGTCGCCGCCGCCGCCCGCCACCCGCCGCCTTCCTCCTTGCGCCGCCGCTGCCCGCTCCTTCCTCCCTGCTCACGCCCTACTGCGGCGTTGTCTTCTTGCTTGCCTCTGCTGCTCACAAGGTATTAGCCGTAGCACCTTCTTCCTTGTCTTCTTCCTTGCCGCCCGCTGCTCTGCTCTGCTTGCTGCTCTGACTTCAAAACCTAAGACTAGTTAGTGTTCTACTTCTTTCACTGAGAACTGAGAAGAATGGCCTACCACGGCCGTGGTAGGCCAACACAGCCACGGCCGTGTTTGATTTGATTTAAACCCTAATTTGATTTAAACTTGTCCATTCTAGCATCCTAATTTGATTTGATTAAACACTAACATTGATGAAATTCTAACATCAATTGTGATGAAAGAGTAACATGTACATATCTATTATTGTGTTTGTTGGCCTAGAAACCCGTCCAAGATTGACTCATTAGGAGTAAATCTTGGATAGTCCCCGGTTTGGGACTGTTCTTGAACACCTAATCTCACTTAGGATGTAAGTGTATAATGTGTATTGGGTTTTCAAGAAAATTTCGGTAGCATTTCCCCATTTGTTCTCTAAGTACATATGTACTTAGAGAACAGCGGGGAAATGCTGCCGAAATTTTCTTGAAAACCCAATACACATTATACACTTACTAGTGAGATTAGGTGTTCAAGGATGGGATAGGTGGTACACATTTATTATATATAAGAATGACATCACATGTGTTTGTTGGCCTAGAAAGTGAACAATCATTGTTCTTTATATTACTTGTACATTGGTATAAATTAGAATGAACAATCACTAAATTATATACTGTTTGTATGGAGTCCAGCTTCATTGTAGATATATATTATTGTGTTTGTTGGCCTAGAAACCCGTCCAAGATTGACTCATTAGGAGTAAATCTTGGATAGTCCCTGGTTTGGGACTGTTCTTGAACACCTAATCTCACTTAGGATGTAAGTGTATAATGTGTATTGGGTTTTCGAGAAAATTTCGGTAGAATTTCCCCGTTTGTTCTCTAAGTACATATGTACTTAGAGAACAGCGGGGAAATGCTGCCGAAATTTTCTTGAAAACCCAATACACATGATACACTTACTAGTGAGATTAGGTGTTCAAGGATGGGATAGGTGGTACACATTTATTATATTTAAGAATGACATCACATGTGTTTGTTGGCCTAGAAAGTGAACAATCATTGTTCTTTATATTACTTGTACATTGGTATAAATTAGAATGAACAATCACTAAATTATATACTGTTTGTATGGAGTCTGGCTTCATTGTAGATATCTATTATTGTGTTTGTTGGCCTAGAAACCCGTCCAAGATTGACTCATTAGGAGTAAATCTTGGATAGTCCCCGGTTTGGGACTGTTCTTGAACACCTAATCTCACTTAGGATGTAAGTGTATAATGTGTATTGGGTTTTCGAGAAAATTTCGGTAGCATTTTCCCGTTTGTTCTCTAAGTACATATGTACTTAGAGAACAACGGGGAAATGCTGCTGAAATTTTCTTGAAAACCCAATACACATTATACACTTACTAGTGAGATTAGGTGTTCAAGGATGGGATAGGTGGTACACATTTATTATATATAAGAATGACATCACATTATACACTTAGGATGTAAGTGTATACCCTAATCTTTTCCTAATATATACTTGTTTCCTAATATATACTTGTTTTCTATGATCATAGAATGGATAGATCATGGATGTCCATTCGTAATCGTTGCACCCCAGAGTTTATATCTGGTCTTGATCAGTTTATTAGATTTGTCGAGGAACATTGGAAAAAACCTACAGATAGGTTCTACTGTCCATGTAGGCATTGCGGTAACAACTTGAAAGTCAACACTGGTGAGGAAATCAAAAGTCATGTCATGTGCAACGGAATTGTACAAGGCTATACAGAATGGCACTGGCATGGAGAGATTTCAAAATCGAAACTAGTAGATGTCGATAGCAGTGCTTGGATGGAAGAAGAAATTGCCTCCGATGACGTAAATGTGAACGAACCAGTTCCAGCAGACATCGTTAATGCGATGTTGGATAGTTGTAGGGTAGAGCACACCGATCCACCTCCTATCTTTAGAAACATTGTGCATGATGCTGAGATACTGTTATACACAGGCTGTGCTAAGTTTACGAAGCCTAGCATTGTGTTGAGATTGTATAAGTTGAAAGCTAACAATAGATGGAGCGACAAAAGCTTCACTTCATTGTTGACTTTGTTGAAAGAAATGCTTCCTGAAGGAAACGAGCTGCCAATCTCAACATACCAGGTAAAGAAAATGTTGTGCCCAATGGGAATGGAGGCCAAGAAGATACATGCATGCCTGAATGATTGTGTATTATTTCAAAAGGACTATGTAGATTTGAAAGATTGTCCAAAATGTGGTGCGTAAAGGTATAAATTGATGACTTCGAGGGAGTCCAAAACTGGTTCTCCTGCCAAGGTGTTGTGGTATCTACCTATAATATCACGGTTTCAATGCTTGTTTGCAAATCCGAAAGATGCGAAGAATTTGAGGTGACATGCAGATGTTAAGAAAAATAATGATGGGATCCTACGACATGCGTCTGATTCCCCACAGTGGAAGAAGATTGATCTATTATACCCCAAATTTGGTGAAGAAGATAGGAATCTAAGACTTGGGCTTTGTACATATGGGATGAATCCGTACGGGACATTGAGCAGCCAACATAGCACTTGGCCAGTCATGCTTGTTATATACAATCTTCCTCCCTGGATGTGTATGAAAAATAAGTACGTTATGTTGTCGTTGTTGATACCGGGCCCTAAACAACCCGGAAATGATATCGATGTTTATCTTGAACATTTGATTGATGACTTAAAGAAACTTAGGGCTGAAGGTGTGATGACCTATGATGCTTCAGCAAGAGAGACATTTCGTTTGCACGCTATGTTGTTTTGCACTGTTAATGACTTTCCAGCATATGGGAATTTGTCTGGATATAGTGTCAAAGGAGCTAAAGTGTGTCCTATATGTGAAGAAAACACTGATTCAATAAGACTAAAACATGGCGGCAAGACTGTATATCTTGGTCATCGAAGGTTTCTTTCAAAATTCCATCCGTATCGTAGGAAGCGCAAAGCATTCAATGGATGGAATGATGAACGGAGTGCACCTAAACCTATACCAGGGGATGTTGTTTATGCAAGAGTAAAAGACATTGTCAATGAATTTGGTAAGAAATCACAATGTAGTATGGCCACACGGAGTGACAATTCTTCATTCAAGAAGAAGTCAATATTTTGGGATCTTCCTTATTGGAGTTCTTTGACAGTCTGGCATTGTATCGATGTAATGCACGTTGAGAAAAATGTATGTGATAGCATCATTGGTACTCTGTTAAATATACCAGGTAAGACTAAAGATGGGATAAAATCTAGACTGGACCTACGTGAAATGGGAATAAGGTCAGAATTAATAGAATTATGTGAAATGGGTAATAAAAGAACATACTTACCTCCCGCTTGTTACACGTTGTCTAGAAAGGAGAAGAAAATTTTTTGTGAATGCTTGGTAAATGTTAAGGTGCCACATGGTTACTCATCTAACATCTGTAGATTGGTATCAATGAAAGATCTGAAGTTGATAGGTCTTAAATCTCATGATTGTCACACTCTAATCCAACAAATATTTCCCGTGGCAATTCGATCTATATTGCCGAAGCATGTAAGGTTTGCAATTACCAGACATTGTTTCTTTTTCAACAGTCTATGCAGTGAAGTTATTGACCCTGATACTCTCGATAATTTGCAAAGAGAAGTGGTTGTTACCCTATGTCAGCTTGAGATGTATTTCCCACCTTCATTCTTTGATATCATGGTACATCTTGTTGTCCACTTCACTAGGGAAGTGAAAATTTTGGGACCAGTTTTCATGCATTGGATGTATCCCTTTGAACGATACATGAGCGTTTTTAAAGGTGATGTTCGAAACCATTATCGGCCTGAAGGGAGTATTATTGAAGGTTATGTGGCGAGAGTGGTTATGGATTTTTGCAATGACTTTCTCAGTGGTAATGACACTCCTGATAATGACAAGAATATTGAGGAGGGCAAAGGAATTTTGGGATCACGGGTGAAAGTAATCAGCCGTGAGCAGTTGGAACAAGCTCACTTGTATATTTTACACAATATGGACGAAGTGAGTGTTTATATCGAGGAACATACCAATTTCATAAAGAGACAACATCCTCAAGCAAGTTCAATGTGGCTTGCTAGAGAGCATAATAAGACTTTTACTAAGTGGTTTGAAGATAAAGTCTTACATCAACTATCTCAAACACCAAATGATATTACAGAAACTATCAAATGTCTCGCCTTTATACCAAAACCGAATGTTATGTCTTATGAAGGGTTTGACATTAATGGATTCACATATTACACAAAGCGCTAAGATGATAAGAGTGTCGTCCAAAATAGTGGGGTCACTCTTCAAGCGTCGACTATGTACTTTGCAAGTGCAAAGGATAAGAGTCCACGTGAAGCTAAAATGCCATATTACGGTGTCATTGAAGACATTTGGGAGTTTGACTACATAGATTTCAAAATATCGCTCTTTAAATGTAATTGGGTTGATAACACCAAAGGAGTTATAGTGGATGAATTGGGTTTCACTTTGGTGAACTTTGAAAATATTGGCGAGAAGGGTGAACCATTCATATTGGCATCACAGGCAAAACAAATATTCTATATCGATGATCCTGCAAATGATAAATGGTCGGTTGTTCTTCATGGTAAAAGACAGTTCATTGAAGATCCTATAGATGAAGAAGAGTACTATGATAAGTATGATGACTCCAGTCCATTCTCAGTTGGGTTGCCAACTCCACAAAATATTGAAGCTAATGATGACTTATATGTGCACGGAGATCACAATGAAGGATTGTTAATTGATAAAAGATCACAATTTTAGAGACATGTATGTTTATACAAATGCTAAATGTTTGCCTTTTTCTAGTTAATACAAATGTTAAATATTTGCCTTTTTCTAGTTAATACAAATGCTAAATGTTTGCCTTTTTAATGACATTTTCATATGGCTGACCATGATGAGCATGATGTCCATGATGAGCATGAAGTCCATGATGAGCATGCTATCCATGACGAGCATGGCGAGGATACCAATGTAAGTTCTAAAAACATATCCTGTATTTCTATAAAATTCATTATCTTCTAGTTATGTCATATATCTTATATTTCTATATTGGGCTAATTCAGTGTGTTTATTTTTGTCAAATTTTAGGTTGATGATGCACATGTACCCACTGAAGCACTGGAGCAACTTGATGCGTAGCACCAAACACTTAACAAGAAAAGGGGCATCACTCTGTTGAAGAAGTTAATAGCGCTTAGTGGCAGTGGATCCAAATTGGTTGTGGAGTTTGATAATGGAGGAAATGCAATTAGAGTAACCGCAATATTTTTGTAAACTATCTTGGGTGTACCACTCGGAGCCATGGTCGTGTTAAGTATGATAATTGGCATAAAGTTCCTAAGGGGAAAAAAGACTTGATATGGAAGGATTTATGCGTGAGTTATTATTATTTGCAATTCTATTTTGTAGATTACAAATTCTATTATTTGCAATTCTATTTTGGATACTAGTTAATAACATTTCTATTTTACAGAATCTGTTTGCATTGGATGAGAAGTTGCATCGTAAAAGTGTGATGCAATGCGCTGGAAAGATGCTTAGGAATTATAGGACAAATCTGAACAGAGAATACATAAAAGAGGGTGATAAGAAAAAGAAGTCAGCCCTTGAACAATGGAACTTCTTGGACAAAGAAGATTGGGACAATTTTGTTGCTTCAAGAAAATCTGAAGAATTCGACGTATTAGGTGTCACTCCCAATTTAATTAATATACATTGTATTCACCTATTCAAGATTAACATTTAGTGATACTAACCAAATCATTATTGTGCATACTAACGAGGCCCTCAGTGACGCACAAAAAGCAAGGCGTGCACTGAATGTGCATGACCACACTATGGGTCCAAAAGGCTATGCAAGCGTTCGCCAAAGACTACATACGGAGTCTGCGGCTACTCAGGAGTCTGCTCCTACTCAGGAGTCTGCTCCTACTCAGGAGTCCGCCACACCCATGCCTCACCATGATATCTGGATAGCTGGGAGGCAAAACAAGAAGGGTGAAATAAAGAAGCCCATAACTGCTGAGGCGGCTGCAAAAATGGTAAAATACAACTCTTAGAGCAATCGTTTGAATATTGATTATTTGTGGTGTTAACTTACCAATTTCTGTTGATGGTGATTAGCGGGAGCTGCACGAGCAGAGGAAACAAGGCACGTTCATCCCTCAGGGCACAAGGGATGAATTGACAGTTGCTCTGGGTAACCCAGAGCATCCTGGACGTGTTAGGGGTGCATGCGCTGGTGTGGGCATCAAAGCATTCTTTGGGCCATCCCAGCGCAAACCCAGAGCGGGACTTTCTCAAGAAGAGGTAACCTATTCTTTTTTTAGGATGTTACTGCAAAAGGAAATTCAATAATAAGAAGCTAATGTTTCTTTTATCCATGTATAAGAGAATAAGAGAGTCGAGGATATAGTTGCTAAGAAGGTCAACGATGTAGTTGCTGAGAAGGTCAAGGAAGAATTGTTGCGGTGGCAGGCATCTCAGGCTTCCAATCAGCCTATGGCGACCCACTCTTCTCCTGATGCACAGACTGCGAGTAATCCTGGAGACCCATCGCCTAACACGTCTGCTGTAAGTATTGTTTATGACATTGTAGCTAGTCTTTTCAAGATGATATGTTTTCAAGATGATATGTATATATGTATAACATTCTTTACGTAAATTTGTAGGCATTGAAGCCATGCCTCTTAAGAATACAAGACTATGTTGTTGCAGAGGCGCAGGCTTACCCGTCCCTTTCTGGGGAAAGGTTTCACAGGACTCCAATGCCACAGGGCTACGTTTGTGTGGGCCCATTACGTGTGTTACCCGATTGGAGGGAAGCTACATTGCCATATCCCCACCCGGATATTAATACACTTGCTGAGGCAGAAGGCGGGGTCATATTGTGGCCCAAAGCAGATGTCGTCTACACTACTGAAATTGTAAGATAAATTTACATTGATTTAGATTGTTAATGTGTATATATGATGTCAACTGATCTGAAATTATATATATAGGTTAAAAAGAAGACACCATGAGCACCTAGGCCTCCACCTCCACTTCCCGCATTACCAACTTGGGTTCCAACTGACCTAACATACCTGTTAGGTCCTGCTTGTAGGGGAATGGCATGTTGGCTATGGGCACATAATATACATTGCCCGATAATTGTTTCTTTAGATGCAGATTATGCAGGTCAATCATACGATAGCTCTTTATTTATACAAGATATTATTGAGTTGTTTATGTATGATTGGCTGAATACATCAATGATAGAGACATGGATAAGGTGAGATCTTGTTTATACATCCATATACCTTGTGTAAGATCTGGTGATTTGGTTTCTTATATATTAATGCATACGTAATACATGTTTTGCAGCTACTTAGTCGAAGATCATTACAAACAATTTGCATTTGATCACGTGGGATTTTTGATTCCATCATTGATTAGTATGGTAGCTAAAGACCCTGATAATGTTCAACAATACTGTATAGATGCTTTTACAATTTTTGGTCAGCAAAAGAAGACGATAATAATAGCTCCATTCAATGTCAAGTAAGTTTACTTTATTTATAATTTGGACTTAAGAAAATTCCATTTTATTGTGCATCTTGAGTTATTAATTGTTTACTTTTTACCTCTAGCGGTAAACATTGGGAGTTACTAGTTATTGTCCCCGGGACATTCACTGTTTATTATCTAGATCCCACGGGAAGTACATTAAACACTAAAATTGGACACGTAATGAGAATGCCATTATTCTGGTGAGAAATATTTCATTTTTTGTATCTGTTAACATCTGTTATTACATTACTATTTACTTATGTAATTTACTGTGTTATATTAACATGTAGGGGTTTAGATGCATTCAAAAAGGCTGGAGGAACGGTCCCAAGGAAAAAGAACCAGCCAATAAATTGGCAGAATGTACAAGTAAGTTCCCGAATCCAATGTATATATTATTGAAGTGAATTGTGCTTAGTTGTATTATTTTGTATGTTTCAATTTATAGTGCGCTACACAAGACAATGGCTGGGCATGCACATACTATGTGATGCGATTTATGCAGATGATTATCAAACATGCCGCATTGGACATCGATACCATACATGAGGTATTATATATAGTCTCATTAGTTAGTATGAAATATATCAATCTTATTTTTATATTATTACTTATATATATACATCATTCTCTTTGCAGGTGTTTAAAACTGACAACACTATAGGTAAACGCTTAAAAAATATACATGCTCCATATACGATGGAAGCATTAAATGAAATAAGAGAAGAATGGGCAAAAGCCATACAAGCAGTGGCAACTGTAAGATATAATTGGGATGTTGATAGCGATAATGAATGATACTTTGTAAATGAATATTTTTGAATGTTAATACATGTATTTGAATGTTTCTATATGTGTGAATGTGAGAATTGAATTGATGTATGAATGTATCTACTTGTGTGAAATTTTCCTTGGGACTTTTGCAGGTTTGTGGCTTATTTGTAGGCTGATATCAATGGATGTCGTAAACCTGCAGTTCAGAAAATTGAACTGTAGGTTCTCATCCTGCTGACCAGCCACAGCAGGCCTGCAAACTGATATGAAAAAAAAAAATAGATATAGGCGTCGGTTATTTACAGAAAACCGTCAGCAAAGACCTACAACGTCAGTTATTGGATAAAAATCGACGCCTAATAGTACAAACAACCCGACCGTGCAGGAAAGCACGGTCGTGGTGGAAAAGGCGTCGGTTATTCATATAAAACCGACGCTTATAGCACTAAACACGGCCGTGCAGGGAAGCACGGCCGTGTCGTCTTGAAGTATGGCGTCGGTTTTTTATAGAAAACCGACACCAAAAGGGTTCGTGCCACAGAAAACAGCGTCATCTAGGACTCTTTCTGCGTCGGTTACCAAGTAAACACCGACGCTATAGTCCATATAGGCGTCGGTCTTTTAGTAGATAACCGACGCAGAATGTGTCCTAGATGACGCCATTTTCTGTGGCGCGAACCCTTTTGGCGTCGGTTATCTACTAAAAGACCGACGCCTATATGTTAAATAGGCATCGGTTAAAAAACTGACGCCGAAGTGTTCGACCTTTAGCGGCGCCCACATAGGCGTCGCTCAGAAACCGGCGCCAAAGGGGGGTTAAACAACCGACGCCAAAGGTTGTTTCTGTAGTAGTGTCTTTTCAATGGGAGTAGTTTCAGGACCTATTTCTACTTGTAATTCCACTGATATGTTAAAAATGATACCTTGTGATCCCTTTCTACATGTTCTATGTCATTTAATGCTCAACCTTGATCTTTTATGTCCCAAAACGTGATTTTATCCCAATATAAGTCACATGAACATATATATGCATCATGACCCGAACTTATCTACTTTTATACCCTAAAATGATATAATGTTTCCTAAATGACCTAATTTGGACCTATGTGCAAATAATTCCTTCTCTTTAGTTAAACCTCATCCAAGTATGCTTCTAGTCTTTGTGAATGATATAGATCAATACTTTTTCCCTCAAACTCAATCATTCTTTATCATGATCCTTCATGGACACTAATGATGGTCTAGTTTTTCTTAATGTCTCTTAATATGGCCTTAGGTGTATGTTTGTGATGAATGTAAAACTTATGTTTTCATTGATCTAGAGTTACTTAGGATGATTATGTGGACTGCAAATTAGTAATCTTACATTGTATCACTATATGCCTTATGGAACATTCTTGTGAACTTATGACCAAATTCCCTAATCATGACGTGATATGTAATCTAGCATGCATGTTAATACCTAGACTCTAATCTTATAAAAAACTTGCTGCAATGATCATCCATATTATATAATGGTCCTAAATCACTGACTTGGATATGTTACACTATTGCATTGAATGAATTGTACTTGGCCAATCTTACACTCTAATGATGACAATCATGCATGATAGTAACCCAAAATGACCCAATTTGATAATGTTAATGTAAGTATTATCAATCTTGCTCAAATCTTATGATTGCTCAATTTAAGACCTTTAAACTCTATTCGTGTATCCCTAATCTATTTGTGATGTGTCACTCTAAGTGCTAATGAACCCATGATGTACTATGTTGCGTGCTAATGCCTACACATGACCTAGTTGAGATATTGAAATCAATGATGAATGATATGATACCTAGACTTGAGTGATACATCCAATCCCATGATTATCATTAACGATACCTACTCTTGTTGATTGTTAATCTAATTATATTTTGGTGTGATCTTAGGTTGAATTTATTCACTCTACAGCCAAGAGCTTGTCAAAGTTGTCACTTATGGGTTTCTAATCAATGGTTAATCTTGTACTCTACTCGCAAGGTACACTTGACCTCTTGACCCTACTATGTTATTGGCTTGCTTGTATGTATGATTGTATGAATACTTGGCTAGGTAAATACTTATTTGAGCTACTGTTCCCTATGAATACTGCTTTCATGTTAATTATACTATGTTGACAAACCTTGAATATAATTTAGAGAAATCCATTGTATACCTTGGTGCACCTACCTAATGTTTTGGGGTAAGGACACCATGTCTGGTGTCTTACTTGATAAGGTGAACCATTATGATACAAGGATTACCTCTTGGAGATGACCTTGAGGCCCCTTACAGATAGGGTAGCTAATGTTGAGCACCCTTACTAACTTTTCCAATGAGAAGTTAGTCTAAAGCCCAACACTTCATATAATGGATAAAGAAACATAAAATATGATTTGTATAAAAGGAAGTCATCAAGTGTTCTCACCTTGTTTCTTGTTCTTGCTTATTATGATGTTTCTAGACAAGTAACATTTATATACTCTTAAACTATTTACATTCCATTTTAATAGCATACTTAATGTTTTAGCATTAATATATATTTTTAATGGATTTGTAGTTCCCAAATGAAGATCCACTACACTAAAGACTCTAAGCTATAAAATGCAATACCAACATGTATTGTATTTCTAGCTCCATATTTAGTTATCTCTTTAGTCTTGTTATTGCCATTTTCATATATATTGCTTGTGTGAAAACATGTGTCATTCTATGTATGGGCACCCAAACCCTACTGCCACTGCTCTATAGTCAGTGGGGGTAGGATGAGGGTAACAAAAAGTTTTGTGACATGTCCCATGGACTTTCGTTCTGGAAACTACTCTATCTATCTAAAGAACCCTCCTTTTTCCTCTTTTTAATCTAAGGGGAGCTAGATCTTACGTGGAGCATGGATTTTGGGGCTTTTAGATGGCTGATCTAGGATCTGGAAGCCTTTCTATGGTCCTTTCGAATGTACCTCATGATTATCACCATAAGAGGTGAGTGATATAACATTGTTAGTATCATTTTACCTACTAGTTCATATGGTTCTCTAAAACTTGATCTAAACCCTAATAAATATTGCTAAGGATTGAACCGTTGTGGATTATTTTGCTACCATTTGATATTATTTAGAACTCCTATAGATTTACCTATATCATAATAATGAATCCCTGATAAGTTGGACCTGTTTTCTCTCATTTTAGATCTAATATACTAAATTTGTGCATTGACAATTAAATTCACACTAAATCTTGTTCTATGACCTCCTAATGCGCTAAAAGATGATGTCTCGAGAAATATTTTGGTTGAGTGGACTATATTCACGAAATTTTGTGTTCTTTATAACCTTATGAATTTACTCCCTTATGTCATTTATATGAATTAATAATCATCTAGTTGTTGAATTTCAAAATGTAAGTGAAATTGTTACTAAATATGCCATCCTTATGGTGAATTAGTACCATATCAAATGAAAATGTATACAAATGGTATTATTAGTTATTAGGAGTTGATATAAAATGTTTATAAGGATTATGCTTCTGAAGTTCATTTGAAGTATATTTAAAATCCCAAAGTAGGCCATCAATGCATGGAAGTGACACTTTTATGTAAAAAGATGTTTTCAATGAAACTTCCTCATAATTCTGAATTTGAAGTTAAGATTTTGTATGGTGGTTTTTAACTATAAAGTAAAATATAATCCATAATTTCAAAATTTTATGATGTTCCTTAATCGTATTGAACCTAATGTGGACTCATATAGAAAAGTTACCCTTATAATATCTTGTATTGGGTCTGTATGCCCAAGTGAGAACATAAAATTACATTATGAATAATATCATAGTACTTGAAGACAATCTTTCTTAATTATATCCTTGCTTAAGGTGATATTAGTATCAAGATCAGGAAATATAATTATGTTAGTGAAAAGGATATGTATTCTAATATAAAGCATCAAATAACCATGCAATAACTTAGGGATGTATATATTTTTTGTGAGTTGTGGCAAAGGATGGAAGTATTCTATTATAAATAAATTTAGTAAGGTGATTTTGTACCCCCACACAATTACTATTTTTTACATGCCTAGTCTTTTTTCAATGTTCACAATTGACTAAATAAGTTTAAATATGGTATTAAAAGTATATCATAGATATGGGTTAAATGTATATATATTAGACTTGGTTCCTTGAGGTTGGTCCCTTAATTTAAATGGCATATGTGTCATCATTGGGATGATGGATAGACTAAACGGTCAAATACAATATGTGTTTGAAAATGATTAAAGCATAAGATTGAGAATAAAATGGTGATATTGTTAAAGTGGATGAGTTATGTGACCTTATAAATCTTATAACCTTACCTCCAAATGATGTTATACAATTTATCATAGCCAAGTAAACTCTAAAAAATACATGTAATGGATATTGGTTGAATTTAATTAATTTTCCTGAAAACAATATGACAGCCCCTCATGATATTCTTGCACTAGAATGGTGATGATTAATCATGTTCTATGATCATATCTATTATCTTATATGATGATTTTGATAATTTCTATGTATGTTATAGTAAACTATATTTGTAATGCTATTTTCTTGTTAATATGAATATATTGAAGGAGAAATATCCTTTGCTTTTCCTTGACTAAGGCTAGTGTTCCATAAATAAATATGTTGCGCCTTGTTGTAGCCAAGGATGATATATTGGGCCTTGTCATGGATGAGAATGCTACGATGGACCTTGTTGTGGACAAGATTGACATGTTGAGCCTCATTTTGGACAACCATGAATACTTATACCTTAATTTAGTGTCTTGATATCTATTTTATATGTTTTATATTTTTTGGAGTTACAATACGTTATTTATTTCCAAAATATACCTTTTATGTGTCTCGATCGATGGAGTCTAAAATACCTAATTGGATGAAATAATTAGTGTAACCATAATCATGTAGTGGCATGTGACCGTACAACTATCTCAGTGTCAGGACTTGTTGGGTAGTGAAATAAGTAATCCTCATGAAGGAACTCAGAGTCATACAATGTTGAGTATATGAGGGTCAAAGGAGGCTATAAATGTGTCATCCTAATCCCGAGGTTATGAAGAGCGCTCAAGGTTGTGTCTCAAATTGTAAGTTATAGAGAGAAGTTGTGATCGTTACTTAGATTTGAGTATTATATAACCTAGCTTTTGATGTCGTGGCCTGTGTAACTAGGACAGACTCATATTTTATTTTATAGAGAGAATATGCAATCATTACTCGGATTTGAGGGTTATATACCCTAGTTTTTAGTCTCATGGCCTGTGTAACCAGGACTGACCATGTTTTTAGTGGGATGCCATTATGCCCCACTCATAGTTGAGTCATTCTATCACTGCAGTTTGTCACTCATATTGATTGAGGTAACAATATCATTAGGAGTATGAAATCCTAAGATCTTATACGAGACTGATTGCGACTTTGTAATGGACAACGAGTACTTTGAGTGGTACACCTCAAATTACCTGGAGCAATAATTAAATATATAACTCTTCCATTTTGCTATTTGTTTAGGTTTCATTGATAAATTGCATACATGTGTAATTGTATTTCTTTAATTATTGTAAGTATTGTATATGTTTCTTACCCTACACTGGTAAATTCACAAATCAGATATAGTCACAATTATAGCCCTTTTTCTACTTGTTAAGTATACATACATGTAAAGAGAATAAGTATTTGATGCTTATATTTCATGTAGAGATATCTAACTATTGATTAATCTACCTTTAAATAAGTTGATTGTAATATTCCGTAAGTAATAAGATGTTAGCTTTGTTATATCATATCACTAGGAGCGGGGGTCTCACCGATAGTTTTCCATATCTTTTTAGGTATAATGAAGAAGTGAAAAGGAAGTATTGATCAAGATAAATATTGAAGAATATAGTACAGTCTAGAGTATCCTTGTGGTCTCACTTTCCTTAGTGATGGTGAATAGTTAATGAGATACATGATAAGTTGATTTACACGATGTTCTTTTTTATGAGTATGAGTTGTAAGTTGATCAAGTATTTTTATAATGTTGTAGCTACATGGGTATATCTCATATTGTAATCTTACTTTGACAAATTGAATAAATGGTTTTCTATTTGTACTCTTATCATGTTTTCTCTTGAAATGACTGTAACATAATGAAATACATTTACATAAAATATTATGTGAATGTTTTATGACCGATGTTTGCAATCCTATCTTTATATGGATCGCCTTATTTGAAACTTTCAACTCATTTTTTATAATGATTAGATTTAAATTGGGTTTTGAATAAGGATTTGTCCAGTTTCATAATCGGAATGGGGCCTTACATGAGATCTGTTAGATCACTTCATGAAATGATAAATCAACTCATGAGTTTCATTCAATGAGTTTTTTAACTATACCATTGCTATAAGTTGTTGAAAATAGTAAAATCATTGCGATCACTCTGAGATTAGTTTTTAGTGAGTCTAAAGTCACCTAAAATAATCTAAGGGTGGTAGTTTAATTGTCCCATGGAAGATTGAAGTTGAATAGTGAAAGAATCTTTGTTGTGACCATGATTGGAGGTGTCCACTAGTCCACAACTAGATCAGACCAAAAACTGAATAAGAAAAAAATGACGGACTGAAGCGCCAAATAGAAACCGATCATATATAGATCAGACTGAATAATATGTAAGACAGATTGAGATTAGGCCAAACAAAAACTCATCCAGACCGTATCGAACTGAGTCATATGTAAGATGGGACTGGGGCTAGAGTAGTTAGTCTGGAGTAAATTCGATCAACAATTTTCTCCACAACTTTGAGTTGTCTTGAATATTAGACATTTATATTTAGTATTATCAGATACACTGTTTGTATTTAACTCACTAAAAGTAGCAATTAAACTATAGTTTTAAATATAAAAAAACTAACTTTATAACACCATGTAGGTTCTTATTCAAGTACTAAGTGATCTAATTGTCTATTCACATATACTTTCAAACAAGAACCACATGCATCAAGCATTCTTATACTTGATGTGTCGATTAGTTTACAAGTATGTGAACTTTTGTATAAAAATGAGTGAATTAGTATTGCACTACAAAACTTCCTCCTACCATTACCAAGGTGCTAGTTGAGATTCAACAATACTTTGTATTGAGAGTGATTACTTGTTATCTTGTACCAAGAAAATATTTATCATGGAAAATGTAAATCCCATAAATCAAGCTAAAATTTACAACAACAACCAACTACATATTATATGAATGGACAAAACACTGACTAAGTAAAGAATTTGTTTAATAACTTGATTTTTTTATTGTAATCATTATGGTTTTCTTCATTATTTCCTTCATAACGGTCCATTATAAGCATATTTGAAAACACAATATAAAATAAAATATAATGATAACATACACAATATTGGTAAGGAAGGACAAGGTATTACACAGACATGTAAATATTATTTATTTTTAACCAATCTAGCTAGTTTGGTTTGAATCGGGTTGTGACTACACCGTAAGTGGAGCAAACAATAGAAAAGGAAGACTAAAGATTGGAACAAATATAAAGCATGTCCAATGGTCTAAATCTATATATTTACAACCTTAATTATAATTCACATAATGTGTAATGAAATAATACTCCTTATTTTTAAAATCAAAACTCTTGGTTACATTGATGTAATTTTTTTCAAGTGAGTTGTAAGGTGGGTAAAATGTTTGAGATTCCAACTTATTAATATTCCCCCACTCATACCTATGTCTAGCTTTTGAATTTGAATGATAAGATTACCTCCTTCTCGCAACCATTGAGGACATTAAGTGGAAGAATAGTCTCACTAGTTTGGAACTGTTAGTGGAAGGATAATCTCACTAGTTTGGAACTATCTAGATATTACTTGTAACATTGTATATGACTTCAACATCTTTGTAGTGGAAAACACATAATTCTACATAATTTAAGGAGATAAAATTCTAGTTGATCCTGAGGTTATATCAAAGATAAAACAATATATGACAAGAAGTTCTCTATGTTGAAGAAAGCCTTCAAATACATATTAGTGGTGATATGTGGGTTACTACTATTAAGATTCCTTTAATTACCTTCATTTACAAGGAGTGTAAGGCAATTTCCTTTTGATTACCTAAGACATTGAAACCTCACTAGAAACTATGGAATCTCATGATTTTGTTGACATAGCTAGACTTGAGATAAATATTTTCACCTTGTATGCTTACAATCCCTTATGGGGCTCAACACATATCCTATTCCTAGGAATTTGTTGAAATTTTGAGAATTTATGTTTTTCTCTATCTTTGGAACATACGATATGTATGAAATTTTTACCATATAATGTGCAAGATTTTAAATTAATACAACTATGATAGTTAATAGTGAAGAAGAAACAAATAAAAATCCTATAGAAAATAGTAAAACCAAGTAATAGATGGATCAAAACTGAAAAAAATGAGATTTGAACTTATCTCATAATGAATCATCTATGAAGAACTTATCCTAGTGAAAAAATATACAACCAATAGTGAAAGTAGGTTCCTATACTTTCTCCCCCAGGATAGAACACTAACATGACTAATATACAACCTTATTTTGATCAGAAATTAGTGACGCCTTAGTCACTTAGAGAGGATGGATGAGAAGCAGAAATAATAAAATATAGTAACACCCCCAATAAGGAGACATTTATTAATTAGATTCACACGTCTACAACTCATTGACAGGGATGACGTAAAAATAGTATTTCCCTAATCACTGCATTAATTAACACATAGAGTCAGTTCTCTCTCTTGTGTTCATAGATTTTAGAATAATAAGAATTAATGAATAGACTATTCACTTGAATTAAATTCATTTTGGTGCAACTTGTATTCGGGCATCGGATAACAACTGAAGTACAAGTATTGAATGCAGCTAGAATCCAACTTGAATACAACATATCTCTGATACAGTTTCAGCTGGTCAAATACAAGTATTCAAAAACAATTTTCTTCTTGAATACAATGCGATTACTCAAATATGTCACTTAAATACCAATCGAATATACTTAAAACACAACTTAAAGATGAATAGAAAGTTCGTTTTGTTTGTACTACAAAAACCTAAGCCCATTATTTTGAAACCCTAGTATGATGCTCGATGCATGTTCGTGTTCTAGCCTGTGGTGGTGAACGTGCTTGCCATGTGTGGGTGTGGTCCTCCATTCCCTCATCTAGTTCATATGAAAAAATGTTCACAAACCTTCCCACATATAAGTAATGGTTTCAACTAAGAAGTATGAGTATGCGACTAAAGAGTCCCATTTCTACACACTAAACACCACCCATACACTACGAAGTGCTACAACTATTAGCTTTCTATATTTTAGATCTAGAAATTCCCAGAAGGTCTCATAGTAAAGTGTTGATGCAAAATGCTATCATATTATATCATTCAACAATATTACCTTCTTGTTTGAATCACTATCAAATGTAGGTGAACAAATGCCCTAAAACTAAAAAATTATGATAAAGGTGTTTCTTATAAGAAACATAATAAATGCTATGACAACATTCTATAGGGTTGCAATAATCACGATGAATCTACATGTCCTATCATGATTAACTATAGGGAATAATCCAATTTGTTTATTGAAATCTCATAACATCAATCATTTACATGTTCATCTCTAGGGATGTCATGTTAACATTGTGTGCTAAGACTTCATCATGTTCAAAGAATGATTATCTTTTTTACTTACATTCCATGAAACTTATAGGTTTTTTAGGGAAAAAGACATATTCATAAGAATCAAATTCAATTTTGAGTGTCATATTTACCCAACGCTTGTTTTTTTTGGGTCAGCAAAAAACTCGTCGGACTATTTTTGTGTTATTTTGTGTAGTGTATGTTCAATGCAAGTTATCCCCTAAGAGGAAGATAGCAAAAAGAATGATTGTACAAGGTTTTATGCTGAGTTAGAACACTGTGTGAAAGAAAGAGAAAAACTCTAATCCTCCCAAACTTCATATCTGTACGACATTTCGCCAGAGAACTCATGTTCCACCATAATGTTCTGATGAGACCTCATCACTTCTGGCTGGAGAGAAGCAAGAAGCACAGCCAACCAGAGAAACCTCAAAGTAGTTTGAGATATGAAAATACTTGGTCATAGGAACAGATCAAGAGAGACAAGAACTGAAGAGACCAAATGTGAGGGCAGAAAACTCAACCTCAACCAAAAATCCAATTGGGGAGACTCTCTCAACCTCACAACTATGAAAAAAATCTCAAACTGAGACTATCCAACATCATCTTTCATCAAGCAACACCAGAAAACTTGGAAGAAAAACCAAACTCAACCTCGAGCAAGGAGCAACCCCAAATAAGATAGAGGATACCAGACCTTCAAAGTAGACCAAGGAAAGCCAAGATAGACATAAGAACGTAACATAACCAACTCTTTAAACATCCAAGAGATAATCAGAGAACCATAACAGGTAACTAAGATAGGATCAGTAGATCATCCCATAACCATAGCAACAACATAAACCATTATTCTGATAAGTCCACACAACTTCTAGCTAGAAAACATGTATACCACAACCATCCAGAGAAAGCCTCAAAGAAGATTCAGATATGAAAATACTCTATCACAATAGCTGATCAACAAAGAGAACAACCAAAGAGTCCAATTGGGAGGGAGGAGAACCTCAACCTCAACTAATAAAACATAACCGTCAGTTGGGGAAACTCTCTCAACCCAAAGACAAGCCAGATCATCATCAAGGATAAGAGAAGAGACAAATGGGAGAGAGGAGAGATTTCAGCCTCAACCGTAGAGAGTAATGAAAAAGCAAGACCTCACAACCAAAAGAAGAATCTCAATCGAGACATCAAATATCATCTTCCATCAAACAACACAAACTTGGAGGAAGGATTAAACACAATCTTAAGCAAGGAGAAATCCTAGACAAGATAGAGATTTCCAAACCTTCAGAGCAAGACCAGAGAAAGCCAAAAAAAGACAAAAGAGCATAACATAGCAAACTCTTAATCTTCCAAGAGACAATCAAAATACCATATCAGGCAACAAGGACAGATTCAGTAGATCTTTCCATAACCAGATCAAGAACAGATATCATCATATCATAGATCCATTAGGACCAAAACATCAGCAGAGAAAAAAGAAGCTACTTGGAAAGTCAACCATTGTCTCCAACTTTCAGAATGTTATACTCCATCTCAATACTTTTCCATAGAATCTCAGGCAATTTGTACAAATTATCATGCACTCTTTTGTTTCTTTCAGACCATGTAACCCAATGCTTGTTATTACCTTATTGAACCTAATTTGTGTGATTTCTACCCGTTAAGTTAGCTTTCTACTATCAGTGAATAAGTCAAGGGTTTCAATCCCATCCCCAACATGAAGTCACCTACTAGGGTTAAATAAATTCCCTATATCATCGGTACATATGTAATCAACAACTACAACCCCATTAGACCAAAGCTCCCATACAGACTTTAGTCTGCATAGATGTGTCTCCTTTGTTTCAGATTGTACTAAGAACCCCTTAATTTCAAATTTATTTCTATGTTATCACAATGATTTAAGATTTTTGAATGTAACTTTTTACCATAGATAATCTGCAAATAAATATGTTTTGCCATTCAAGTCCTTCTCAGTTTTATTTAAAGTGCACAACTCATCCTCAAATGTAAACTTAGATAGGATGTTTGATTTCTTAGTATCTAGATGACAACACCATCACCCAAAAAAACACAAATTCGGATACCTCATTACTCGTAGAGGTATTAGTTATCCATCTTAAATCACTAAATTCATCTAGAATTGGAGAAAATTTTCCATAATTCAAATGGAAGAAGTTTTGTTTACATATCTAAGTACCATTTCTTGAACTTCCCCATGGATTCTACTTACAACTTGCGTGTATACTTGACTTGTATTTAACAAATACAAGGTTACTCATGTACAATTCATAAGATACATTAAACTTCCAATTATCACTACAAAAGTAAGGGTTTTAGTGAAAGACAATTGTGAGGGATGGGAGGCCTTCAAAATAGACATCTATTATTGAGGGATTCTTTCTAACCAACAAAGCTTTGTCCCTCAACCGTGTATTTAACAAAATGCCAAATTTCTTGTGACCAACCCTCCTTCATAAATATATTATAGATTACAATAGTCGCTCATGGTAATATTAGTAGACTTCCCTCTCTTATTTCCCTTCGAAACCCACTCAATAAACTAACCTATTTTTCTTTAACATAAATATTGTCCCACCAATTACCAAGTCACACCTCTACGAAAACCCTTCTGTGCTCTCCGGTATTTCTCTACGCGCCGTGAGCCTCTCTCCTTCTATGGGCACGTTTGTTTTAGAGTTTTTTTCCCAAAACCCCCCTCTCTTTCCTTTAAATTCCAGAATACCCCCTCGTTTCAAACTAATTCTTAAAACCCACCTCTATGGTCACACCGTCAGCCAATCTAACGGAAACTTTTTTTTTGTCTTTTACAAAATGCCACGCTTCTTCGCATGTTTCTTTCTTTGTTCAGTTTCTTTATATATTTGTTGACCCTACTATATAAGGGTGAGCAACTAATGGTCCAGACCGTAAAACCGGACCAGACTGCTCAATTCGGTCCGGTCCGGTCCGGTCCATTTGAGTTCGGTCCGGTCTGCGGTCTGAGAATTTGGATAAGTTCGGTCTTCGATCCGGTCTGGTCCGGTCCGGTCCAAAATCGATCTGGTCCGATCCAGACCGTAGACTGACTTTTATATAAAATTTATATATATATGAAGGTGTATTCTATAATAACTACAAATAAAGTACATATATAAGCACTAATATAAATGTTTGATACTAAAGTTATATAATTGTTAGAAGTGACTAAGATTATCAACTTTGTACAATTAAATAAGTTGTACAACATGTACAAAAGGTTGATTACGGTCCAAACGGTCCGGTGCTAGCACAAAACGATCTGGTCTCGGTCCGGTCCTACCTCAAATCGGCCTGCTCTACGGTCAATATATTGTTGAAATTCGGTTCGCGGTCCGGTCCGGTTCGGTCGGGTCTGGTCCAGTTTTGGACCGATGCTCACCCCTACTACTATATTGCTTCAATGAATAAGAATGTATGAGAAAACAATATTTGAGAGTTGAGTCAAAACATGATTTTGTCTGAATCTAGATCTAATCATGTTCCGTAATCATTTGATCTAGATTTATAACTCAACATGCACATTAAATACTTGCCAATTATAATAGATTTGACTCAGAGATTTCTAGAAAAAACACTAATAGTTCTCTGCCTTCTATGGTTGTCAAAGCATTCAACTTATTGTGTCCCACTTATTTTGATTTTTTGGCTCCACTACAGACGAGGTGTGTAAAATATTTGTTCGGAACAGATTAAAATCTTAAAAAATCCAACCCATACCCGATCTGACCAGACTTGACCCAAACATGATAAAAAAAATTGTTCTGGTATAAATATGAGAAAAAACATAACAAATTCAAATCTGACCCCAAACGACCCAAACTAGAGCAATTTTTTGGCTCGACCCAAACATAACAAAATTAGTGTTTTTTCTCATAATCAGACCGGATCCGATCGGACCGGGACCAAATCGTTTTGTGCTAGCACCGGACCGTTTGGACCGTAATCAACCTTTTGTACATGTTTTACAACTTATTTAATTGTACAAAGTTGATAATCTTAGTCACTTCTAACAATTATATAACTTTAGTATCAAACATTTATACTAGTGTGTATATATGTACTTTATTTGTAGTTATTATAGAATACACCTTCAAATATATATCAATTTTATATAAAAGTCAGTCTACCATCCGGATCGGACCGGATCGGTTTTGGACCGGACCGGACCAGACTGGACCGAAGACCGAACTTATCCAAATTCTCAGACCGCGGACCAGACCGAACTCAAATGCACCGGACCGGACCGGACCGAATTGAGCAGCCTGGTCCGATTTTGCGGTCTGGACCATTATTTGCTTACCCCTATATAGTAGGGTCAACAAATATATAAAGAAACTGAACACAAAAAAAGAAACATGCGAAGCAGCGTGGCATTTTGTAAAAGACAAAAAAAAAGGTTTCCCTTAGATTGGCTGACGGTGTGACCATAGAGGGGGGTTTTAGGAATTAGTTTGAAACGAGGGGGGTATTCTGGAATTAAGGGAAAGAGAGGGGGGTTTTGGGAAAAAACTCTTTGTTTTATTGGATTTAGTTAGATTATCGAAACTGTAGGATTTGTTTCATCCTGTTTCAACTAATTGCTGGATACCAGAAATGCGGCAATATAAAGCATTATGTTTGGCTCGTATGGATGTCATTTCTGTGTTCTTCATGTACGAAAAACTTACCCATGACATTACCCGGCCAGCGTAGCCCGGGCGGTCAAGCCAGCGCGCCCCTCATGAAGGGTCGCTGGTTCGATTCCCCGCTCGGGTCAGTTGTATTTACCAACCTCTTGGGTCATCCGGGCTCTGGCACCTGTTTGAAGAGGGGTGGGCTTCGGCCCATGCAGATCCAAAAAAAAAAACTTACCCATGACACAACGTCCACAGAATGGCTGGCAGCCTTGTAATGGTGGGCCACAGGACCTCGGAACGCGTCATGATGGCAGCAATTTGAAGGAGTTATTCAACGTCAATCGTGGGCCACATACCACGGAGAGTTGTTGACAGCTAGCGTTGGTCACGCCCGTTGCTGCATCACGACGCCCGGCTCGTTTCAGATGGAAAAGTTAATCCAGCATTTATTGTATATTAAAAAGTGTGGGATTCCTTAAAATCTCCAGCTACTATGCATCAAACATAAATTTTCTGATGCAGGTGTCCGATTACAATCCAATACAGCCACTTACGGCTAACCAAACGTGCCCTATGAGTGCTTCTCCACGACTACGCAGGTGTGTGAGTGCTTCACCGCGAGTCTTTACTTCTCCGCGAGTGCTTCTCCACCAGTCAACTCCGCAAGAACTATCCCTGGACTACGACTCCCCGCACTTTCTCAAACGTCGATCGTCCGCAGGTATATCTCATGCACCGGCCTCGGTTAATACGTTGTGCTACTTGTTTTTTGAAGGCTAATAATCCCGTGATAATCTCTAAAACAATAGACAATACAATCCATGGTCCACTTGCTGTCGGGCCTTGACTCTCCGCTGGCCTGGACTCGGCGTAGAAGAATCAATGTTGCTACCATTTCATGCTTTGTCTTTCCAAGATAGAATCCAAGTTATCAATTTTTTATGCTATGTCTCTTCCGTGACCAAGTAGTGACTAAGAAGCGGCAGCCAATGGAAAATTAGAATCTGAGCCATAAAGGTGAGTTTGAATTCAGGATTATTTAGAATTGTTTGACGTATTACTGTTACAGGTGTTGCTCACTTCTCTATGTAACCTTACTAAACTATATGTTGTATTAAAAGAATGATCCACTTTATTATGTGTGTTTTACCTATGCAGTTTGATCCTCTTTTTTAGCATCAATGAATTCTACAGATAGAGTTCGACAAGCCAAAAAAGTTTATTAAGTATTTAACCTTACTCTGACATATTTTGTATTAAATGAATGATCCACTTTATTTTAGGATGTGCTTTTTACCTATGTAGTTTGATCCTTTTTTTAGCATCAATGAGTTGCACATATAGAGTTTGACAACCTGAAACTTTATGCGAAGAAGCCAAAAAAGTTTGTTAAATATGATCATATTATTTTTTTCATGCATTTCTTTTTCTCGTCTCAACAATAATGTAAACTTTGAATCTTGAACCCATCTATTTTGACAATCATAGAATGTGGCTGGTACATGCTGAACAATAAATGGTCAAGTGGAAGGGAGGAAGGGGATGATGATGAAGATGATTTTTTTAAATCTATTGTCTGGTAACATGTGCATGAGGAAAGGGATAAGCACAAAGAAAAAGTTAGGAAAGTGTTGTTTGCTACATGGGTATAGGGATGAGATGGGATTTTTTTGCAAAAAATATATTGTATAAGTATGAATCATATTTATTTGAAAGTGATTTTGCAAATGTGTTTAAATAAGTAGTTGGGGTCTTAAAAGAAACTTTTCTCCACGTGATTCACCATGCAACTTTTTACAAGGATAAAAACATGCATGGGATATTTCTCCTTCTCCATAACCATGGTAAATACATAATAAATTTGATTTCCACACCATTCCCATCCCCATAGTTCACTTTGTAACAAGCACATCCTTAAGGACCACCATGGCATGCCCTAGAATCGAGCTGAGGTTCCAAATTATCTACATGATTAGATTTTTTCTATTATTTTCTCCTTAGTATCTTGATTAGCTTATATATTGACACTAGTAAAAATTGGGCCATTATTCACGAGTGAGTCCTGTCACAAACCCCTCTCTACAGGCCCTCACAAATAGGGACGGTTGTGAGTCTGGCCCTCACAAATGGTCCGTGAAGAGAACTCACGTGACAAATACCATTGGCCCTCACGAATACAATTGTCACGGACCAACTAACCCTCAAGAATGTTATATTGAGGGACTATTTAGCCTTCATAAATATATTTTTGAGGGACTATTTATCCTTCATAAATATATTTTTGAGGGCAAGTTTAGTTCTCATAAATACATTTTTGAGGGACTTGATGGTCCTGGAGAATATATTTTTGAAGGGATAATGCCTTCATTAATATTATTTTTGAGGGGCTATGTGGTCGTCATCAATACAATTGTGATGGTCAATTTGGATCTCATTTTTGAGGGACTAAAGACCTTCATTAATATATTTTTGAGGGATTACTGTAAATGATTTGGTTATTGATTTATTGAATGATTTGTTGAATGTTAATTAATTTTAAATGAAAACTTTGTATATATAACCTCAAGCAATATTTTATAAGAGTCACATGACATCATAAGAATTTTCAACACCAAATTGACACATAAAAATGTTAAATCACCTCAAACCAATTTCTATTAATGAAGCAAAATATTATTCGTACATTGTGTGCTCAACGTTGATATAAATAACGAATACATATGATTCTAAAATTTGAGATTGATGACAATCAACATATCATGCTAGAAATTCTTAAGATATATAATGTCTCTATATTCCTTCAAATGGTGTGGTGCTCTTCATCAATGACATGCCTCATACGGTTGGGTACTTGAGTATTCTTCTCCTAAAAATGACAAATCATTATATTGATAAAATTTAAAGTTTATACATAAATCATAGTACAACAAACAACTTACCCTTATACTTCAGTTCTGTTCTACTCCAAAGTGCATTGTCAGTCGAAATCCATCATTAAAAGCAATTCTACCCTATCAATATAAATACAAAAAGGAATCAGAGTGAGTGTGAAGTAGAATATGCCATATTGTTGACTCAATGCCCAAATGACGTAGAACAATTTTTGTAATCACTTGTAATGAATGTATGGTCCTTGAAGAGTTGGGTTTTTAGAGATCTGCTAGGGATCACTCACTATTCTCTTCTCAATCTTCAAAATAACACATTCTCTTTGTTGTATATGTGGATGATATCATATTGATCACTAGAGATGACACAAGTTGTACCTCCAGCCTGACGTAATTTATACAAGCTCACTTTGATGCGAAAGATCTGGGAAAATCTGCAGGATGTTCTCAGCATAGAGGTCCTTCACTCCACCACAAGGATCAACTTGTCCCAACAACGTTATGTCTTGGACTTCAAGAGACTGGATGACAAATGTCAAACCGGTCTCCACTTCGATGGACTACCACACATATATATATATACATACATATATATGTATACATACATACATTATATATATATATACACACATATACATATATATATGTATACATACATTATATATATATATACACACACACATATACATATATACATATATATATGTATGCATACATTATATATATATATATATATATATATATATATATATATATATATATATATATACATCGTGCATCAGCTACTGGTACACAGTAAATATAGTGGTCAGATGCATCTAATTATTTAAGTGTAAGTAATTAAGTATATGCTAGTAGATAATACATACGAGGTCCAGTTACATCTAATTATTTAAGTATTAAGTTGTTCACCACATACTAGTAGATAATACATAAGTGTCAAGAGATAGGATATGTGACACAGCAGAATACATTGGTAAACTAAAGTAAGAATATCAGTATAGACAAATATATGGTATATATTAATATAGTATTTATTAAGTAATTATATGTATGTTTAGTTGATATTATACTACGATATATTGTAGTAATACGAGAGTAATAGCATTCTAACAGCATTGGTGCAGCGAGCATGGTATGATTCTAGATGTATTTTTATATTAAAGCTTTCCCCATGACTAAATAAGAGCTACAGATTCTGCCAAAATATTCCTTTGAATGGAAAATGAGACAAATGCTAGTTAATTCTGAGTTATTTTGTCATTAATTGTACCATGTGCTATGGCCTGGTCTGGTAACGCATTTGCCATTCAGTGTTGTTTGATTTTTGTGTGTGACCCACCCTATCTATGCAGGAGCTGGAGCTTCTTGTCAGTATAACTTTTACATTCTTTTATATTATTAACATGGTAGATGAGGATTTCTGCTAGAATTCTAGCCCTAGAGAACAACAACCACTATGCTCTTCATAACTAGTGCACTGCTGCCACCTCAATCTCAATCACCTGCTAGCATCATCTTGCCGTAATAAATATAATATTTTCATTAACTGTTAGTTGAATTTCAAGTTCTTTCCATCTATAATTTTTGTTTGATTTAGCATGTTAGGAAGTTATACTCCCTTGTTCACCACGACCACAGATCAACCTGATCTTTGATAAAACAAACATGATACAACCATTTTCAGCTTGGATAAAACAAACATGAGTTAATACAAATATGAATTCAGCAAGACGTGACACTGACCCAAGTCTATGACACCTGATACAACTGAGTAAAACACCAGCCATTTTACATCACTCGAGCCTTGTATCAGTAAGCTTCCCTTGTCTTCTTATTCCAGTAAATTTCTCCCCATTTAAGTCTCTTCCTTTCAACTCCTCCAGCCACATATGTGCAAACCTAGGTCCGGTTAAGTAGTATGTTGTGGTTGAGTAGTTCTCTTTCTAATGGCCTTAACTACTGGGACATTGTGCCTGCTTCATCAGGAATGAATTATATGTAGTCTGATACTTGCACAGTTAATGGGCATAACATGTCGCATACTACTATTGGTCTCTATTTTCTACAATGGGATCAGATATCCTAGATTCCTTGATTCGTATATAGAAAATCACATTGTTGGGAGTATTTTCATTTTTAGTGGTGATACAAATGATGGGCAGGTGGCTTATCCATTAGTCAGAAAAATATCAGTTCATGACCCTTAATTTCTCCTGACATGACCAGGATTTAAATGGAAGGATCTAGATTCAAGTAATAGTTGCTATATAGAAATCATTTTCAGAATCACATGTATGAATGGGGATGCAGTATTTTATGAACATGGAAAGTGATAATGTGGATATCAAATTTCCTAATGTTTTGGTGAAGATTTCATAATTTTTTAATGACTTTGCACATATATATGGAACATCTACAACATACACATGTTAACCAAGGCATGGATAAATACATAGTGATATCTCAAATTTCATAGGTCCAAGATGTGTCCCTATTATAGCAAAGATGTCCTCCGGTGTCGTGCGCTCTGGCGACAAAGATGGCAATATGAGGGGCGACACCGGCGAGCCGCCCACAGCAGGGGCTCAGATCCGGGGTGGCGACCCTCTCCGTGGACCGTATCAGAACGCACGCTTTGGTGCTGGAGAGAAAGGAAGGAATGTTAACTCAGTTCTGGTAGCAAAGGAGAAGAAGTCTTGGGCAGATCTGTTTTGTAACAAAAGTGTGGCTGATGATTCTGAACTCAAACAATGCTCGGTGGATTTCACTGATGGTGCTATAAGATATTCGAAAGTTATTGCCGAAAGGAACTTAGCTAAGTGGGAGAATGCTATCGCTGGATATGTTATCGGATTGAAGCCTCACTGGCCGACATTGCATAGGCATCTGTCGTTGATATGGAAGATCAAAGGAAGCATGGAGATCTTATCACGTGGAAATGACTGCTTTGTGATTTGATTTTCAGATCCAAAGGAAATGAAAGTTGCTCTGGAGGATGGGCCATGGTATGTAGCCAGAAAACCGTTGATAGTTAAAAAATGGCAAAGGGGGGAACCGCTGGAGAAGGTGAAGCTTACCGAGATTCCGATCTGGGTTATACTGTTTGAGTTGCCGCTAGAGCTATGGGATGAGGAAGTGTTCAGTATGATTGGAAGCTTCTTGGGTACGCCATTGAGGCCAGACTATTTAACTAAGGAGATGCAGAGATTGGAGTATGCGAGGATCCAGGTACTCATTCCGGCTACGTCTTCTTTTCTGACGGAAGTCAAATTGATGAGCGACGATGGTGTTCTGGATGTGATAAAAGTGGAGTATGAATGGGTTCCAGCTTGTTGTAAAGTGTGTGGGACTTTTGGTCATGGTCAAGGTGATTGTCAGAAGATAGGGGATAAGAAGAAGAAGATAAAGCAAGTGTGGGTGGAGAAAACAAATAGCGAGGTTGACACCTTCTTCGACTGTCCTCCGGTGGAAGTATAGGTGCCTGAGGAAATGCTACAGTCTGATCCAAGTCAGAAGGTTAATACTGATCTGGATGTTGACAATAGTGAAGAAAAAGTTCTAATCATGGATAAAGGTGAGGAGCAGCCTGCAACTCCGATCAGTGAACAAAACTTGATGGGTGCAAGTACATTTGCCTCTTTAAAATGGAGTGAGGGGAAGAGAAGGCATAGATCTCCCCCACAAAATGTCTCAAAGATTCCCCAACAAAAAGCGATTGGGATTCCAGTGTCTCCTAATAGCTTTAGAATGTTGGAATTTTTGGATGGGACTGAAGATACTGAGAAGGAAGTTCCAGTGAATGTTGCTGGAAGGGCTCCAGCAAGTGATATTCCAAATGGTTAGACCTTTGATTGTAACAGCCTGGAACGTCCGAGGGTTGAACAAACTGGGGCGTCAGATGGCTGTTCATGAAGCAGTGGTGAATAATAAGTCGATTCTAACTTGTCTTTTTGAAACTAAAGTTAGACGGAGGAAGATGAATAGAGCTATGAGTAGTGTTTTCTAGGATTGCAGTTGGGTTTCTAATCATGCTAGTCACCCTCTTGGCAGAGTTGTGGTGATGTGGATGGATGAGGAGGTGAAGGTGCAGGTCATTATGGAATCTGATCAGTTTGTTATGTGTGGGGTGAGTTATAACAATAAGAAGTTCTTTCTGTTTGCAATCTACGGGCACAATCCTGATACTAAGAGAACTAATTTATGGGTTGAGCTCTCTAATGCTATAAATATGGTGAATGGTCAACCATGTTTCTTAATTGGGGATTTTAATGCTGTAAGATTTGATGCTGACAGATTGGGTAGAGCAGATTGTTCTTATAAATCTATGTAGGATTTTAATGAATTTGTGAATAGCAATAACCTGGTTGAACTGGAGTTTGGTGGCTCTAAATTCACATGGGATAATAGACAGCAAGGCGCAAGTTTGGTTATGTCAAGAATTGATAGGTGCTTTTTCAACAGTGAGTTTCTTAATGAGTTTAAAAGAACCTAGGGGATAAATCTGATCTCTGTTCACAGTGACCATAAAATTCTTGTGGCTCATGTGGAAGATACGAAGTACAAGAAGAGGATGCCTTTTAGGTTTCTTAATTCTTGGACTGATCATCCAGACTTTTTGAATGTGGTGAGGAATGCTTGGAACTCTGAGGTTTGTGGTAATCCTATGTTCAGGCTTTGCAAGAAACTTGATAAGGTGAGATCTGCCTTGTGTGAGTGGAATAAAAATACAATTGGGAATATCATGGATAATAGGAAGGTTTTGGAGTTGGAATATGCTATTCTTGTTGAGAAGATTGAAAAGGATCCTAGCAACTTTGAATTGATTGAAGAAGCCACTAAAAAAAGAAAAGAAGCTATTAAGGCCTATGATGCAGAGGAATCCTTGGTTAGACAGAAATCTAGAGTGCAATGGCTAAAGTTGGGTGATAAAAATTCAAAGTTCTTCTATGCTTCCTTAAAAACTAGAAGGATGAGAAATGAGATCAAAGGTTTACTTATTGATGATATGATGTGCTTTGATGAAGATAAAGTCAGTGGTCATATTAACTTGTTCTATGAAGATTTATTTATGAAGAAAGTTTGTAGTATGAAAGCTGAAGAAGTAGATATGAAGCTTCCTTCTTTGTCCAAACAACATTTTGATAGTTTATGTGCTCTTGTCACTGAAAAGGAGATTGAAGATATTATTGAGATGTCAAACATTGACAAAGCACCGGGGCCATATGGTTTTAACTACTGTTTCTATAAAAGTTGCTGGAGTATTATCAAAGGTGATGTGATCAAGGCAGTTAAAAATTTCTTTGTGAGTGGTAGGTTGCTTAAGGAGGCTAATAGATCTTTTATAACCTTGATTCCTAAAGTAAATGATGCTTCTAATGTGAAAGACTGGAGACCGATTTCTCTTTGTAATGTATGTTACAAGATAATCTCTAAAGTTATGGCCAATAGGCTTCATCCTATCCTTCCTGAGGTTATTGTCAAAGCTCAATGTGCCTTTCTTAAAGAGAGAAGTATTATGGATGCGGCCCTTCTGGTTAATGAATTGATCAACAATATGATGAAATGCAACACTCAGAAATTCTGTTTGAAGATGGATATTAAGAAGGCTTATGACTCTATTGACTGGGAGTATCTTGAATTTGTTTTGACCAAGATGAACTTTCCTCATTGTTTTGTTGGTTGGGTTAAGGGGATTTTTAGAACTCTGAACTGTCATATTCTTATAAATGGAGTTCCTTCTACTCGGCTTTATCCTTCTAGGGGTATTCGTCAAGGGGATCCCCTGGCGCCTTTCCTTTTTGTGATTGCTATGTAGGGACTGTCTTCTATGTTGAACAGTGCTGAAGAGAGAGGGGATTTTAAAGCTTTCAAGGCTTCCCAAGGGCTTTCTATTTCCCATGTTCTGTTTGCAGATGATGTTATGATCTTTGTTGATGCGGATGAGAAATCTATGACTACTATTGCAAATATTGTGAACCAGTTTGGTGCTATCTCTGGGATGGATGTTAGTAAGGATAAAAGTGCTATTTTCTGTAATGATGCCACTGATTCTAGGAAGCTGGCAGAGATTTTGAAGATTCAGATTGAAAAGCTACCGAAAAAATACTTGGGTTTACCTCTGTTTAAAGGGAGGTTAACGAGAAGGTTGTGTGCCCCTATCCTTGATAAGATGAAATCTAGACTAGAAGGTTGGAAGGCTAGATTCCTTTCTTTTGCAGGAAGGCTAGAGCTAATTGTGTCCACACTCTCTTCTTTTCATCTGTACTGGGTGGCTGCCTTTCCTTTACCAGCTAGTGTTACAGCTAAGATAGATAAATTGTGTAGAGACTTTCTTTGGGGTGGTCCAAATCTTGAAAGGAAGATTCATACTATTGATTGGGATAGTATCTGTACCCCTAAAAGCGAAGGTGGGCTGGGTATCCGACATACTAATGATATAGTTAAGGCCTACATGGCCAGGAAGATTTGGGATATTACGAAGAAAAAGGATTCCTTATGGGTAGGTTGGGTACATGAAAGGTACCTCAAAGGTGACTCGATTTGGAGTGTTAAATTCCAAACCAATGCTACTTGGATTTGGAAAAGACTTATCCTTTTCAAGGATAAGATTGTACATGATGTTTCTTATGTGGTTGGGAAGGGTGATAAGACCCTATTATGGCATGATCCTTGGGTTGGTGAAGGGATGTTCTTGTACAATATCCTATCTTACAACTGTTGTATTAACTGTGGTTTTGGCAGATTTGCGAAAGTTAATTGTTATCTTAATGAAGATGGAAGCTGGATGGTCTCTAGATCCAGACACGTTAACAAAGTGTTGGATGTTGTTAGGGATAGAATTACTTTCTCTTTGGACAAAGATGATGAGATTCTATTTAGGGGAAAGTCTGTGAAAAAGATGAAAGAGTTTTTGGATGCTGTTAGGGTGTGCCAGCCGAGATGTCAGTGGGCTAATTGGTTGTGGAAGACAAAAGCATCGATGAAAACTATCCTAACTGTTTGGAGATGTCTGAAAGGTGGATTGCTTACTGTTGAATGCCTAAAAGAGAGGGGTTATCAATGTGCTTCGAGATGTATACTCTGTTGTGAAAGTGAGGAGTCTATGAATCACATTCTGTTCGAATGCAGCTTTGGGAGAGACATTTGGAGCAAAGCGATTGATGACAAAATTGTCAAGAACATGCCTACTAGCCTTGATCAGATGACGAGTATGATGGAGATGAAAGCCAGGACCTTTATTATGTTCTTTGTCTATGAAGTATGGAAAGAGAGGAATGATAGAATTTTTGATGATAGATGTGGCAATGTCGATACAGTCTGGAGAAATGTAAAGATAGGGATAGAAACCTTTGTTTAGTTTGTCTTCTGTTGGTGTCTTTTCCGGATGTACATAGCATCTTTTGTACAACTTCCTTTTTTAATAGTAATGGAGCATCAAGCTTTGATGGATAAAAAAAACAATCTTTTAATCCCTAATTATGACAATTGAGAGAGGTATGGATTCATACATTGTACGCTAGTATTGAAAGAGGGCTCATGTTATTGACAAGAGAGAAGTTCATATGAAATGGAAGACAATAGTTCATTGGTGAAGGATCAGAGGAAAGAGATAGATTTGGTTACCATGGAATTGGATGGAGTCACATGGAATTAGATCCAACATTCCTAAGATGTACCAAGTATAAAGCCAATATACAAGAATATTAGCTAAACATCCAAATGAGCTATTAGTAAAATTGAACAAGGACGAACATGCTCATTCCAGAAAATGAAGACCACTTTTTCTATTTTGTCATGATACATATACCTTTTTTGTAATAACTATCATTCTGAATTGACTCATGTATTTATCTTATGATCTGAAGTTTTAGCATGCATAATCTTTGTTAATGTTCAGAAGTAGCTTGAAGCATATTCTTCTTGATTTTTGGTCATATAATATTTGTTATTTATTTTTTAGGATGCAAGGAATGTGAAGAATATCTTATGTACTCACACCCCTTTACAATGACATATAAAACACACACACACATATCTAACCCAACTGTCCCATTAACAATATGACCAATACTAAGTTTGAATACCAACCCATCTGCGAGGCCTACACCAATCTATAGTACATCCGCACACAGTTCCCCTACTAGCAATTGGTGGAGCAAGAAATGGTTACTGGTCAACACGGACCACATTCATGCCAAACTAGTGCACAAGGATGCATATTTTCTACTATTCACTAGGATTGCAGACCACCTAACACATATGACAACTCCATAAATATAACTCATGTAACAAAAACAATATGAACACATCAGCATACCTGATGGAGAAGGCATTCTTTTGCTTGACCTAACCCAAAACACCACCACAAAAATAGAGCTACCTGAAAAATTTCATCCACATAAATGACCAGTCACTCCCTTGAGGTACGAATAACACAAACATATTTAAAATAATGTCTCTTGGTTAGCATAGCTCTGTCCCAGTCCAACCACAACTGCATAGTCTCAATGTTCTTGGAAGAAGATATGTTTAGTAGCTCAAGCATTTTCTAAGGTGCTCATACATCAACTCTAAGAATTCACTATACAGTTCATAAAACCACATGCACAGACAAAGAACACTAAAGAAGAGCTACATCCAAAAAGTCAACAAGCTAAACATCAACATCACAAATCTAACACTATTTAACTTCTTAATCAACTTTGTAACAAACTGACAGCGAGATTCATTAGAACTTTTATCAATGCAAGGGAAGACAAGTTCAGCCAAAGCTTTGTCCGTTGTGTATTGTTAGCTAGCATTAAACCCCTCCCCATCAAACATTTTAAAAGGAGATTTTCCGGATTGAGTTATAGCTAGTTGCTATAGCTAGGGATCACGATGACAATTGACTTATTGCTAGAAGTTGTGCTAAAGTGTCTCTTGGCATTATTTAGGCAGAGTTATGGGGGATTCTAGAAATCAAAATCACTAGTTTTGCCCCATCCTCTAAGAAATATAGTTTCTACTAAAAGAAAATAAAATGGACAAATAGAAGGAGATTCTAAGAGGTAAGCATGATATGATAGTTAAGTGTAGGTCCAAGATGGTTTGCAGTAGCAAATAGGCACTAAAGTGCAAATTTACTTAGAGACTTGCACCTAACAAAGTGAGGAACAAAACAAGACGACAAAAATACAAAACAATAAAAAAGTAATTTTACAATTGTAAGCAACACAATTTACAGAGTTGGATCAAAGATATGCATGAGGAGGAGTTTATTGTGATCTAAATCAAAATATGTATGCTATTTTAGGTGGTACAGAAAGTAAAGAAGCTTATTGAGCTAGGTGGTGGAAAATCATGTTGCTTATGTACACAAATGGGTAGTGTCAAATTCTAGCGTTCAACTTCCAAGATTTATAATATCATTTACCAGCAGATCCATGCAATCTTTACCTCTATCTGAGTTGGTGATAGCTATCACAAGAGAGAAGGAATCACTTTCTAGAATGATCCTTTGTATTAGAGAAGTCAATTGGGCGGGTATGAGCCATACCAAGTCAATCATACAAGGTTGTGGCAATAGCCTAATCACTAATGATTACCTTCCATACTAAAATAGGGGAAAATGAGATTGACAACATGATAGATTGATGCCACAATTAAGTTTATTGGAAGATGTATAATAAAACTTAATGTCATTGCTTAGAAACCTAATAAGCACCATACTTAGGTATATGCCATAATTAACTTTTTGAAGAAATAGGGTGTATTTCTCATCCAGCTAAGCTCATTTTCCTCATGATGCTACGCAAAAAAGAAAACCATATTCTAACAACTCTTGTATGTACTAGACAACCTTCAAAATTCAATGAAATGAAAACTCCATACGCAAGGAAAGAAACATAGAGAAATGAGTCGGCTGAAAATTTAGTGATACAAATTATATTAGAAATGTAAAGTTCATAAGTTTTAGCAACAACCAGTAGTCTCACCTGAAGTGGTGGCGATTGCTTATCATAAGAACAAATAGGAAGTCAGTTGCAATTTCTCTTAATAATCTCACTTTACCATGGCAAGCCAAAAGTTTTTTACATAGTATCTTGAGCATTGAGATTCAAGAGAATATCGATGATCATATGGATTTCACATATCCAAGAGAATAAATAACACAATATCTACAATGAGACACCGATACTTGACAACTTGATCATTCATATGTAGACAAACTTTGAAATTCAGCAGAACGGATGATTGAGATCATGGTTACATTATTGCATCTAACCTGAATGAGTGGAGCACATAGTGCCGCAGATGATGTATGCAATGCAAAGTATCAATAAAACAATGCCTCATTCCTCTGAGACTGAAAGGCTGCTCTATTTATGTTGTGGAATGCTAATGCTCAATTCATATGCTTAGCTCCCTTTAGTGATTGGACCTTCACTAGGATTGATATGTATGCTCTATTGTGGATTATTAATGATGATTTCCTACATGAAAACAGAAGATCATCATCTTGAAACACAAATATACTAAATGATTGTAGTATACTATTCAAAGTTAAAACAAGTACAGACATAATCAGCATATAGTACTACACAAATCAAACCTTCATTTTCATGCATCGTCAACAATGTGGAATGAATGTGGCATGAAAAATGTTACAGTGTCTGTTGTACACACTCGTAGTATCACAGTGCTAGCCTCGTGAATGGTAGATACCTTCTTCTCTAGGTACTTTATCTCGAACTATAGTATCAGTAGCATGTGTCATCTTGCCTTTCCACCCTAAGTAGGTCTTATCATCATTATGTAGAACCAATTCCACAACAGCTTGGTTCAAGTGAGGATTCATGGCAACATCAGCTTTGAACTTATTCCAATTGGTTGGTGACTACTGCTAACTGATTGTACTACTGCAGGTCCAGAGGCATTAGGATCCCTGTAAATAGAATTACTGAAAGGAGGTATGTGTTAATGTGAAGAGGGGGAGCGGAAGGAGGAAAAGGATTGGGAGGAGGACTAACCTCCAGTTCTACATATTGCATAGATCTTGACTAGTGCAAGAAAAAAGACCCCAAAATTAATGATTACAGTGCTTACCTCTAAAGAGGAGGCGATCTTGTGAACTAAAGAAAAGAAATCGTAGTGGGCAACCGAAGTCGAGGAAGCGCTTGAGTATAGTGTGGAGGAGGAGAAACAGGCCTACGAGCTCCATCTCTATTGTTAGAAGCACGAGGATGGTGGATGTCATTACAGGTTAGTGACGCCTCAATCAATCGAGGGAAAGAGACCAATGATGGTCGTAGATACTCCATCTACCTCCAGAGTGAGAAAGGATAGAGGTTGGCTCTTTCCCCCTTTTCGGCCCTCGCAGTGGCAGAGGAACACCAACCTGATCTCAGGTTCACATTTCCCTTTCTTGATTTCTTAAGACGAGGTGGTGGGGAGGAGTAACGGAGAGCTACAGAGCTAATCAAGGCTTTGGTCCTCGAAGGAACTCCTGAAAGCTCGCACCTTTTCTCGTGGGCGAGTTTGTGCTTACAGTGGCTATGGCGTGAAAAAGAGAAAGGGGGCCGCTTTTCCCCTTCATCTTCACCACGGTGGTAGAAGCCAGCGATGTGGTCGGGAGGCACAGCCCCAACGCAACATCAATCACCTCTGAGATGGAGCTTAGTGCTTCGACAAACCTTTATCCTAGACCATGGAAGCTTGGAGCTCGGTAGAAACCTCGTCGGGGTCAGACCTAGAGGAAGATTAGAAGAACCGATCCATCGGCTAGCCTCTCCACCGCAACCCTCTCCAAAATGAACCAGGACACGCACGACACGGAGGGAGCACGGTGTGAGAGGGGAGGGTTTATTTATTTTTTATTTTTCATTTGCAAATGTTGTGTTTTAGAATGGAGGGAAGGGTTATGAGATGGAGGGAAATATTTGACATGGCATTTTTCACGGGGTGATTAGTGAGTAATGTATTTATGAGGGATTAGTGTTCACATAAAAGGTCTAAGGATGTAAAAAACACAGTTGAGGGATTTGGTCCCATGTTTGAAGGATGATCCCTCACAAATAGACATCATTATTCACAATTTTCGGTTCCCTCACAAATGTTCTTCAATAAAGGCCAAATTTTTTGTAGTGTGAGGGCATATGTTTTGTGATTTTAGATTTCTTGGGAAGAATGCATATATAGATCGACATAAGTTGCACCAAAAGAGTACATTTATCATTCTCTCTGATCTATCCTAGTTCCTTATTCTTTATTTTAAATATAATTTATGTTTTTGAGACATGATGCTTCTTGATCAATTAATATTTCTATGATATGTTGAAGCCTTAATGATTTATAAGTCGTCTAATGATTTGATTGTTTTTCATTTCATGAATTTATAATTTTTAAAACATAAAGATACTTCCATTACACTAATAAGTATATTCATTTACACCATTTCCATAAATAGACCATATTGGTTTATATACAGAGTCTGACCTAGTATCTATGATGAAAATAATGTGGGCCATTATGATCAATGATTGAACATGTACTTATGTTTTCAATTTATCATATTTAGTTATATTTTAAATTGCTTGACTATTTGAAAGTCTCTTTGCCATAGTAATAATGATAGATGACTATTTTGACAAATTTTCTAAAAATAATATAAAGCATAGTCAACCAAAAATGGTTGTAGTAATAATTTAAATAAGACTTAAAACCATAGGAGCTACATTCTTGAGCACCATTTATATTTACATGAAATGTACCCTTACAACATCATCAAGTAGGTAACATCATCCTAAACACGCGTGATTTGTTATTTATCAAGTAAAACATAAAATCACAATAGATGTAAAACTTCCCTATTACAAAGAGACATTTTGATCCTTAAATTGAGAAATTTAAGGATAAAAAAAAAGTAATGGATCACACCACATGGTCTGAACCATGTAGCTATTATAGGACAAAAATGGTATTTTGTTAAGTATGCTTTATGAATAGCCTTGAATCTTTTAGTATGGACAAGAAACATTTTATCAATCATGTACAAGTCCATGATGAACAACCCAATATACCTCTTAACAAATGTTTGGAAAAATTTTACGACAAAATCCCACAAGTGGTTAGTCAGCATGCAACTTTTGATTAACTTGATGTCTAGAAAGCTTCATAGCTTTTCTTATCTCGATTTAATTTTTCCTTATATGGTGCTTTGTAAATATAGCAAAAAATATCATAAATTATGGAAAATCAAGTAGCAAACCAAGAAGAATCAGATCCTAGACAAGTTGATGAGCTTACACGTGAAGCTTATCTACATGTTTTTTAAAGCCTACAAAACAGACTAGGATTCGGGGTATTGGAACTGGCCACAAAGTGATAGGACATAAAGGAAAGTTACCCAAATTAGATATGAAATGCTACTTGAGGAATGCAATATAAAGTATGTATGTTTCATTACTTAATATGTTAACTTCTAGTTACAACTTTTCTTTTAGAGCTATCTTTGTAACTATTTCCCATTTCACGATACAATGAAAGAACAATAATTGGTTTGAAGAATTATGTCTCTAAAATAATGAATTGGAATCAAGAATCACATGTAACTTTTAGCTGAGTTCTCTATCTGAATGTAATACTATATTTTTATGACATGATTGGTTTTTTTTTAGGATGGCGGTGATAATACTCAATGTACAAAAGAACACCCACAAATTTGAGTAGCACTGATGAGTTTCACAATGCATGTGCCACAAATGGAACCACTACAAGTGTCTTACATATACAAGGTGACACAAACATGCCAAGCAGTTGCGTAGCCACATGGAGGCACATGTGGGCATGTGCCCCAGCTGTACTTGCCAAAATATACACCGATTGAGTTATATTTGCTACAGATTTTCAGAAAAAAGTATGTGTTACCCTATAGTATGCCCTACCTACTGAGCTGCAGCTATAAGGTGCCTACCCCTTCATTAAGTTCTAGCTCTACCGCTGATGCCAAGTGTAGATTCATTTCACACACAAGATAATAAAAGTGGTGCATATGTAGCTATGTTTCCCAGGAAACAAAATTCATGTGGGGCTAGACAATGCAATTCAATTGGGACTGAATTAGGCATGTTACACACAGAAGGTAATCCAACTAGAACTACCACAAATATGTTTTCAATGCAAGGTGTTGAAAGTTGATCTTTTGGAGGCATGTTTCCCATGCAAAGTTCCACAAATGGACACTCACCAAACTTTTAGCCATAGGTAACTCTTAACAACTATATACCAATTTGGATGTTGATAATCACATACAAACATTGACATATAATTGTGCTTTTTAAAGGCTATTGTTGGAAGTTGGTGTCATCTTTTTGATAAAAATTCACAAAGTCACCCTCAAATACAAAACACACAATGCAAATCATCGTCAATGTGCTTCACACCAATAATTCACCATTTAAATGAGGTATTGAATATACTATGACATGCTCTTTCCTATACTAGCTTTTAGTAGATTGTGTTTTGTCTACCATGTATATACAAACCTCTATTCCATCGTAAATTTATAGACACAAGAAATTAATGCTCATTGGAGCACAAGGTTGGATAATAGTATTATAAAGATGATACACTTTATAAATCTAACATTTCTATTTGGTTATCTTCATCATCCTTAACACTAGGACATAAATCCTTATATTCCACGGTCAAAATGATGTCTACGATTATTTTTCCGGCCTGGATGCACTTAGTTTGGGCGCATCTTTTCAGCGTGGAATGGACCACAGTTTCAGCTTTAAGCCCAATTCCGCTGGACCCAAATATGTATCCTCCTATTTATTAGCTTTGTGATCTGCAGTTCACCCCATTTAGATTGTAGCATCTCGTGTTCCCAAGGGCATCCGTGCGGCGCTTCTGTGACCGCATATGAACACAGAGTGGCGACTGACAAGGGAAAAGCTATGTCGCGGAGATCTTTTTGCCAAATTCATGCATGGCCGCGCGTTATGGAGTCCCGTAGCTGCCGTCCAACTTAATCCCGAACAACTTCTTGAGGTGTAGAGAAACTTCTCTGCTCTTAAGTTGGCATCGTCTTGAAATGCCTTTGGGAAAGCCATCCCTGCTTGTACCAGGCCCCAACACCGCAACACCATGGGTGGCGCTCATGTAGACCAATACGTCCTCTAGGCATGTCGGATCCTCACTGAATGCGATCTTTCTAGTCTTTATTCAGTTTATTACAGTACCCCCATCTATCATTTACTCTATTTGTTTTCATCTATTAATCATCATTCGTTGTTTTGTTTCCATCTACATATCATTCGTTTTGACTAGTCGTTCTGGTCTATTTGCTTTTATTAGGTAGCATTTCTTTATTTATGTTCATGTACGTTGATTGATTGGATTTTAGTAAATAGATGTATTCGTTTTCATAGACTCCATTGGAGGCTATTTTTGTCAGTGCTAAATATTATAGCATGGTTTTTGTGGTAGTTTAGTTAGTAATATTGTTCACTATTTTTCATTTTATGAAAATTTTGATTCAACCCAATTTATTAGATGAAGCCCATCGTGAGAGATATAAGCATGATTAACCACGGAGAGATAACATCATTGTATGAAAGAGTTGAAAGTATTTGTATGAGTAATGACACTCATGCATGTGAAAAATATGTAGTCTAACTTGAGAAATATGATTCGTTCGATTCTAGCTTCTATAATATTGAAAGATTGTGATCTCAATAATAAATTCATATCACTTGAATTTTTCATACTTTTGTTTACAAACAATAGCATAATCCAATTAAGCTTGTTCAGAAGATGACATCGATGAAAGAAGACACAAAATTCTAATTAGAATGTTGTCTCCCCTAGCAAGAATTGCTTTGAGTTTCCTTAACAACATCAGTTAAATGACTAATTTTCTTATGAAGAAAATTGAAAATTATAAATTTTTGGATTGCAATTGGTTGTGCGTTTCTGAATAATTGATTGTGACATATGCCTAAAAATGTCTCAAAATAATATTATAAATAAGTTGTCATGCAATAATTTCATATTATACAACCTCAACAAGGAACTATAGGATCATCATAGAAAAAAATATCATATTACATATTTATTTTGTTATGTATGTAGCAACAAATTTCATGTTTTTATACTTGTGCCTCACTGACTAAAAAATCCTGGCAAACTGAGCACGTGTTGAACTCGAATCTGTGTGAATTGATCAGTGGAGCCTTGCTCGAACAAGGGACGTTGATGCTTAACGAATGTATGCTTTACAAGAGGACTTATATAAATTAGAACAGACACCAGATCATTTTTCCAATATAGATTCTTGGTCTGCAGGTAATTTACACAAAAATATAAATGATGTTTCTTTTCTATCTGAGATAATTTTTGCATGTAACCAATGAGGCTATTAAAAGGGGCGTAAGCGCTAAACGGTGAGTATGGAGAAGATTTTTTGAATTTTGTATCTTACTTGGCCAATTGTTTCTTAAATTATTTTTAATTTTAGTCATGATACTCATGCTTTCTTAATATGCACCTCAACATGTGGAATATAATCTATTACTAAACTCATTTGCAATGAAATTTATATTATATTCAGCTGAGAAATTATAAACTCGCAACGCATCGTTCATGTTGAGTTCCAACAGATGCCATGCACAATCACCATTAATATGGGTATCATTATACTTTTATCCTAACAGACAAGAGACAATTAATACATTCTTCAATAGAAAATGTAGATCTTAGAATAAAATTCTCTACACAAGAAATATTTTTGGTAAAGGTAAACAATCTTTTTGTTACTAGATCATATTAATGTAACTTTAGTTAAATTTGTTTAATTTTATGTAACTGTCAAAGTACCTTATGCATCACAATAAGCATGTCATTAGTAAAATACAAGCATAGTGAATTAAGAGAATTTACATAAAATCATTTTTAAAGTTTTTGTTTCATAATAATATAGCACAATGAATATTGAAAACTCTATAAGTATATGATTTACAATTTTTTATATGTCTTTCACATTCTATTATTGCAGGATGATGGGTTTCATTTGGCAGCATCATCAAGAATCAAGATCGCAATCATTTGTACATAAAAATTCATCAGAGGTCGATGATGTCATGTTGCATTAGCTCAAGATCCTAGTTATGGGGTTTAGTGTCTCATATGGGTGCTATGTTTGTAAATTTTTTTACTTAGTATAGTCTTTAAGAAGAATAAAGTAGAAATATTTTCAAAGACTCGAGTTGCAATGTTGTGGTCATATATTGTAACATTAAGAGGTTGAGCCATTGTGTTCCCTCATTCGTTGTAAGAATCCATGTTATATATGAAAATCTTTTTTCAAAAAATGTGACTAATTGAGTTACATTGAGTGATTTTTAGATTAAGTACTTTCTGAATAATTAACATAATGATATGGGGATTCTACCATAAAATATCCACTTGTATTTTTATAATAATCACAGTCTGATTGTCATTCAATTCTGCAATTTTATTACCCATAGACCACGGTTTTTACTATGGTGTATAATCCTTTTCATCCAAATCCAGAAATTTGAATATCCACGGTTGTTGAGTTTGTCTACGGTTCAAACTGTGGACCATAAAGAATAGTCTACGGCTACTTAAACCACGGAAATAGTCCACGGTTGATTTATAGTCCACGGGTCAAACTATGGACTAAGAGGCATAGTCTACTGTCAAACCAATAGTCTATCAAGGTATTTGTTCTAGTGTGGTTAGCATATCTTTTTTTTATATTGGCAAGGTAGATTTGCTTTTAAAGATGGATTTAGACCCTCAATGCACCTTAGATTACACAAAAATCAAATTATAAGGGTATTTTCATTTTTGGACTATGATTTATGTATTTACAACCTTTGAAACTCTATTGATATAATGATTGGTGTCATTTTCAGGAAGAGAATGAAGTTAATTGTATGAGAGATGACATTGACGTAGAGCACCACCCTATTTTAAGGAATTTGAAGACATTTAGATCTTAGGAGTTTCAAACATGATTTTTTGTTTGCTATCAAAATAAAAATTTGTATATTTTTCAGTTTTGTTAGCATTGACCACACAATGTATGGATAGTATTTTGGTTCAATTATAAATATTGATTTTGCTGATTCGATATTCTTATGTGAAATTTTGGCGTGTGAATGTTGTTAAGATGTCATGTGAATATTATACAGATATTGCTTGGGATTTAGAGTTTAAAATTTATCATCTCAAAATTGATATTTGTTAGAAAAATACATAAAATAAATAAATTAAATAAAAAATAAATAATATATATTAGTCCCTCATAAATATATTGATGAGGGTTTTTAGTTTCTCACAAATGTAGTGATGATGAAAAAATTGATTGTTAAAATTGTATTAATATGGACCATATATCCCTTCACGAATAACATTAATGAAGGCATTAGCCCCTCAGAAATATATTTTTCAACACCATCAAGTCCCTCATAAATATATTTATGAGAATCCAACAGGCCCTCAAAAATGTATTTGTGAAGGCTAAATAGTCTCTTAGTATAACATTTGTGAGGGTCACTTAGTCCGCGACTGTAACGACCCGCACTTTTGAGAGTCTAAAAGACATTAAAGTCACAGATCGTTAATCATAACTTCTAGGATCAGATTCATGAAATAATACAAAATAATAAACAATTTCCATTAATGATCAAATATTTACATGTTTACATGAAAAGCTCCTCTAAGGAGTTACATAAATTTTAAACAGAACTAACCATTACATGTGTGAAGATAAACCATTAAGACTAAACCTTCATGCTTAAACTGTGGTGTCTTCAAAAACTTTATCTGTACCCTCATGTCTACGCTATTGAGTATATCTGATACCTAAAACGCCGACAAACAAATACGTGATCAGTATATTTCTATATTGGTACGTGGATTCAAACAATAATCACAAGTACAGATATAAGCAAACTTTGTTATCTTGAATATAAGAACATTAACTCATTTTCATATTCTAACCCTTATCTGGTCCAGTACCTCAGGTGTAATCACTGTCCCTCTAGGGCTCATGTGCATTACCCTTAAGATCAGTCTAACCCATGGTTCAGAATGTAGTTATTTACTTTACATGATACTCATATGAACTTTATAGTTTGTAAGAACTAAATAAACAAGCAAGCAGTTTATTTGTCGTTCAATCTCATCGAGAAAACATCGACAATCTTGGAATCCGATACAAGTGTTCATAAGAGTAACCACGTACCTTATGCCCTCATAGAAACCATGCAGAACATCTTATGTACTTTAGGAACGCAATCCAAACATCCAATCAACCAAGCACGTAATCAACAAGTATCTGAAACAAAGCATACTACGTGTGTGTCACAAAGTATTCACATTACATTAATCAGATCTAGATTCGCTCCTAAACTAGGGTTTAGGACTATCTCATGTATGGACTAAGGATTAGGATCACAAACCCTAACTCCTCACGTTATGGTTTCTAAGATTACAAAACCAGTTATGCATATTAGGTGAAACCCTAATCATCAACTTAAGCATATTAAACTATTCATGACATCTAGGTTACATTATCATCATTAGATCATAGCAAGATGTTGACATTGATTTTAACACCCTAAATAACATAAATAAGATTACTAATCTAGCATCATCAATTATTCATTAATAGCCACGATTCTTCATTATACAGTTCTAGATCAGGTATTAACTCAACCTAACCAAATCTAATCAATTAAGCATTAGATTAAGCAAAATCTAGGTTTTCCCTTTATACTAATCACATTAACAAAAGAATTGCATATACTTTTAGAACAAGAAGCATGATCATGTTCTAATTATATTTTATTTGGATTCCTCTAATTTTTCTGATAAATTTGATATATAATATCACTATATTCTGAGCTACCAATTATTTTCTATAAATTAAACAAGAACACATCTACTCCGACCAATCGCAGCCTGACAAGTCAGCAATATATCTTGTAAATCGAAACATAACCAATTGACTATTATACCCCCTGCCTTATGTTAGCAGACCGGGGCATATTGGTCAAAATCCTCTGGGTCGCCCCCTACCTCGCGATCGCGAGTGAGTCCGACTCCCGTCCACGAGGAGCGATCGCTGGGCCATCCCCACCTCTTTTGTCGTGGGCTCCGGCGGTCATGAAGGACCTAGGAACCCCGACCGCCTTGGTCGGTCTCACCCCCAATGCCCACAACAACCCCATGGTTGATGAGTAGGAGGGCGGTTCCTACGGTTCTCAACTATTGGTGAAAAATGAACAGAAGGAGGGGAGAAGCCTTACTCGGGATCATTGCTTAACTCATTGTCTGAGGCGGTTAGGCGTTGCGGCTACGAAGAGAAGCTTCGTCCTCTCCTTGCGACTTGAAATGGCTTGCCTCCTCTGAAGCATAGGCCATGAATGCCGCTTCCACGACCACCGTCAACAACTTCGTCATCCAAACCAAGGGAACGTCGAACATTTTGGTCTGGGCACATCTAATTACTAGGTGACCCTCTCCCAAGGGCACACATTGTACCCTGGAACCACTGTGTGAGAGGCAAGCGCTGGCTCTACCGCCAGAGGCCCAAGTCTGGGCGTTGTCATGACGGCGACCTTAGCTTCGTGAGATCTCTGATCACTACCACTAGTCTCCAATACGACTCACGAATACCTGGCTGGAGGTGATGATTTCTTTGAGAACCCTTGATGATTTTGTAGCAAGGAAGGTGCATATGAGTTAGATCAGGGACATGTCGAGGGGAGTTCTGGAAAGGATACTCGCAGTGTGCTAGATTTTTCATCGGTCATAGGATATCCAGGATCTATCTCGGCCTCATTGCAGCTGGTCTGGGGAGTTGAGGGAGATTACTTTGAAGGAAGTCCTTGCAAGAGGATAACTAGGGTTAGGGGAAAAGCAGACGATGGGAAGGGAGTATCTCTCCGTGAGGGTGAAACCATACGTGTTTATATATAGGTCTCACCGAGATGATTCAGTGATCTCATTGTCTTCATACTTATTGCCATCCCAACATTAATTACCTTCTAATTCCATTATCCCTTACTCATATCCACAATTATATGGCTCATCGCAATATATTCTTTTAACTTTCCTTATATTGTTCTCTTTCCCTTTTTCCCATGATTATAAAGCAAAACTTGTGAAAAGGGTATGCACGGTTGTTAAGGGAAAGTATTCAATATATTTCCATCTATATGAACACACGTTTCTATAATTGGTTACCAATTTCTCTTAAGTTGATACATCAAAAGTCATGAAAGGAAGGCATATACTTATATGGCATGTAATTGGGTAACTTGATTCTTAAGTTGCTTCTCAAATACTTCCATTCCTTATTTATATTTTTGATATATTCCTTAACATTAATCATCTTTTATTTCACGAAAACTCATATGTAAACTTTGATTAACCAATTGGGATGAAAAGTGTCTCTAAGGCCCATGAATCACCTCTTGAGCCTTCCAAAGGTTCCACGAGCCCAATTACATTCCTAATTACCAAACTTAAGCCTTTGGTAATCATTGCATCTTATATTAGCCTCAGATGATCACATATGCTCAACGTTCATTATTAACTTGCATTGAACATTTATTATGAATCTAGTGTTTGGAATCGTTAACCAAGATCCCTCAAATCGTTTCATTATCATATGTTCTGAATTCCATTTAGGCTTTAAATCCACAAATTTCAAGGATGTAACATTCACCCCTCCTTAAAAGGAATTTTGTCCTCAAAATTTAGGCCTACTAAGCCTAGGTGAATGATACACGTCTTATGTTCACAACTTAGGGTTAGCCACTACTTAGATGTCTTAAACACTTTTCTTTAACACATCTATTTTTTTTTATTACTAAGTTTGGCACTTGAATCTAAGTTCAAGTATATCCACATCTTTAGTATTCACACCTTATCATCTCCTGATGATTTCATTCTCATTGGTGATTTCATTATTACTTGGTGATTTCTCTTTTCACCTAGGTTTCCAACCTATTACATTCATACAAGGGTGAGGTAACACCTCTAACCCTATTTTATGTCATTACACATTCAAAGTAGGATATTCATCCTATTTATCTCAATTTTAATCATAAGTGTGTCTATCCAATCTCCCTCCCTTGTAATGAAATGAAATAAACATTTGGCTGCAGCCCAAACACAAAGTTCAATCCATTCCAAGAGCGGAGATGGTACATCCACACATTACCTTTCAATTTCACATATTAAGTTGAATCATACTCTATATGACTTTAAACTTTCTTTCTCTTAATTTTATAACATTCTCCTATCTCATGGAGTCAAGTGTCCCTTTTCTTACTCTTAAGTTAGGGAACAACTTCTCTCAAGTTTTCATGACTTCCTATAACTTTTATATTTACATCTCATGTATCATTATGAGCCTTAGCCAAATCCTTAAGGTCTCTAGGGGTATGGGTACTTTTGGAGTGATCTCATCCTTATGCATCAAGAGAGTGCCTTTCACATTCACCCATTAGGCTACATGATCCTCATGGAGGTAGCTAATCTCCTGAGTCATGTACCTTGGGTAAACCTATCTGTTACCTCTCGACCACATGGTCATGTGCATTCAGGGCATATCAACTCTCAACCCATTGGTCCTCTGTACCTCTAATACACCCTACTTGACCCTAGGATTGCATTAGAACTCTACCCTCCCTAAGGGTTTCTTTTGAGATGTCACATCTTTTAAGTACATTATTCTCTTATTTAATTCTTTAACCAGAATTGCCTTCATATCTCTCTTTTGAGTACACATAATGCAGTGTCGTCCCATCATTGGGCTCGGGCCACCTTCCCTCCAGGGCTTGGTGCTATGTCGGTCTTCCCTCCTGGGCTTGACCTCTGTGATCTTCCCCTCCAGGGGCTTGATCCTAAACAACTGCATTGTGGACTTAGGCCACCTTCCCTCCTGGGCTTGGTGCCTGCCTGGTCTTCCCTCCTGGGCTTGACCATTTCATGACCTTCCCTCCTAGGCTTGGTCGTCCACTTAGACCACCTTCCCTCCGGGGCTTGGTGCCTTACTGGTCTTCCCTCGTGGGCTTGACCAGCTATTTCACTCAGAGTTGGCATCCTTGGGTTCAAAGAATTTAAGTGCTTTTCATTATTATATCTTTAACTCTTTACCCCTCTAGGTGAGGATTAATGTTATCTCAATTCTTAAATACATTTATTCACTTACCTTTTAAGGGAAAGTCCTAGCCTAGGGTGCCTTCTTGGCTCATAGGAGGGGGTTAGGCTCTCTAGCCACAACCTGATCCCAAGATCTAGGTTTTGCCTCCCTCTTAGGTCATCTTCCCACTCCTTGGGTTGACCCACCCCATGTTGGCACACTAACCCTAAAGGTTTTATAAATTTCTTTATTTTTTTTATTAGGCATAACTTTTGTCATCATAACCTAAAAACTCATGCTTGTTCAATTTCTAGAATATCTCCTTATGGTTCATGTTCATTCCATGAACTTGGGTCACCTTCCCCTCCAGGGGCTTGGTGCTACCTCGGCCTTCCCCTCCAGGGGCTTGGCCACCATCACCAAACTTCTAGAGATAATACTAGGGGTTTGAGCAAGTTATATTCCAACTTTTCATTTTATGATATATATTCAACTATTGGGTTTTGATATCTCTTAAGACTTATCACATAAGTTTTATGCTCCTCATGCATACATGCATGGGAAACTAGGTTACCTAAACCATCCCTTATCTTTCTTATTCATGATTTCAAATTTCACATGGGCAGTGTCCCATACCGCCACGCCATGTTGATTACCACTTTCAAGTTTCACATGGATAGTGTCCCATACCACCACACCATGTTGATTACGATTTTAAATTTTCACATGGGTAGTGTCCCATACCACCACACCATGTTGATTACCGATTTTAAATTTTCACATGGGTAGTTTCCCATACCACCACACCATGTTGATTGTCGATTTCAAGTTTCACATTTTACTTCTCTTATTAACATTTTCTTTTCAAAGATTTATTAAGCAAAGATATGAGAAGTAGACGAAAATGTGAGATGAGGAACTTAATTTTTCTCTTAAAATGTCTAAAAATAATTTGAAATTATATACTATTAAGTATTAATTGATGAATCTGTGCTCTGATACCAAATGTAACGACCCGCACTTTTGAGTGTCTAAAAGACCTTAAAGTCATAGATCGTTAATCATAACTTCCAGGATCAGATTCATGAAATAATACAAAATAATAAACAAATTCCATTAATGATCAAATATTTACATGTTTACATGAAAAGCTCCTCTAAGGAGTTACATAACTTTTAAACAGAACTAACCATTACATGTGTGAAGATAAACCATTAAGACTAAACCTTCATGCTTAAACTGTGGTGTCTTCAACAACTTTATCTGTACCCTCATGTCCACGCTATTGAGTATATCTGATACCTAAAACGCTGACAAACAAATATGCGATCAGTATATTTCTATACTGGTACGTGGATTCAAACAATAATCACAAGTACAGATATAAGAAAACTCCGTTATCTTGAATATAAGAACATTAACTCATTTTCATATTCTAACCCTTATCTGGTCCACTACCTCAGGTATAATCACTGTCCCTCCAGGGCTCGTGTGCATTACCCTTAAGATCAGTCTAACCCATGGTTCAGAATGTAGTTATTTACTTTACATGATACTCATATGAACTTTATAGTTTGCAAGAACTAAATAAACAAGCAAGCAGTTTATTTGTCATTCAATCTCATCGAGAAAACATCGACAATCTTGGAATCCGATACAGGTGTTCATAAGCGTAACCACGTACCTTATGCCCTCATAGAAACCATGTAGAACATCTTATGTACTTTAGGAACGCAATCCAAACATCCAATCAACCAAGCACGTAATCAACAAGTATCTGAAACAAAGCATACTACGTGTGTGTCACCAAGTATTCACATTACATTAATCAGATCTAGATTCGCTCCTAAACTAGGGTTTAGGACTATCTCATGTTTGGACTAAGGATTAGGATCACAAACCCTAACTCCTCACGTTATGGTTTCTAAGATTACAAAACCAGTTATGCATATTAGGTGAAACCCTAATCGTCAACTTAAGCATATTAAACTATTCATGACATCTAGGTTACATTATCATCATTAGATCATAGCAAGATGTTGACATTGATTTTAACACCCTAAATAACATGAATAAGATTACTAATCTAGCATCATCAATTATTCATTAATAGCCACGATTCTTCATTATACAGTTCTAGATCAGGTATTAACTCAACCTAACCAAATCTAATCAATTAAGCATTAGATTAAGCAAAATCTAGGTTTTCCCTTTATACTAATCACATTAAAAAAAGAATTGCATATACTTTTAGAACAGGAAGCATGATCATGTTCCAATTATATTTTATTTGGATTCCTCTCATTTTTATGATAAATTTGATATATAATATCGCTATATTCTGAGCTACCAATTATTTTCTATAAATTAAACAAGAACACATCTACTCCGACCAATCGCAGCCTGACAAGTCAGCAATATATCTTGTAAATCGAAACATAACCAATTGACTATTATACCCCCTGCCTTATGTTAGCAGACCGGGGCATATTGGTCAAAATCCTCTGGGTCGCCCCCTACCTCGCGATCGCGAGGGAGTCCGACTCCCATCCGCGAGGAGCGATCGCTGGGCCATCCCCACCTCTTTTTCCGTGGGCTCCGGTGGTCATGAAGGACCCAGGAACCCCGACGGCCTTGGTCGGTCTCACCCCCAATGCCCACAACAACCCCATGGTTGACGAGTAGGAGGGTGGTTCCTACGGTTCTCAACTGTTGGTGAAAAACGAACAGAAGGAGGGGAGAAGCCTTACTCGGGATCATTGCTTAACTCGTTGTCTGAGGCGGTTAGGAGTTGCGGCTACGAAGAGAAGCTTTGTCCTCTCCTTGCGACTTGAAATGGCTCGCCTCCTCTGAAGCATAGGTCGTGAACGCCGCTTCCACGACCACCGTCAACAGCTTCGTCATCCAAACCAAGCGAACGTCAAACATTTTGGTCTGGGCACGTCTAATTACTAGGTGACCCTCTCCCAAGGGCACACATTGTACCCTGGCACCACTGTGTGAGAGACAAGCGCTGGCTCTGCCGCCAGAGGCCCAAGTCTGGGCGCTGTCATGACGACGGCCTTGGCTTCGTGAGATCTCTGATCACTACCACTAGTCTCCAATACGACTCATGAATACCTGGCTGGAGGTGATGATTTCTTTGAGAACCCTTGACGATTTTATAGCAAGGATGGTGCATATGAGTTAGATCAGGGACATGTCGAGGGGAGTTCTGGAAAGGATACTTGCAGTGTGCTAGATTCTTCATCGGTCATAGGATATCCAGGATCTATCTCGGCCTCATTGCAGCTGGTCTGGGGAGTTGAGGGAGATTACTTTGAAGGAAGTCCTTGCAAGAGGATAACTAGGGTTAGGGGAAAAGCAGACGATGGGAAGGGAGTATCTCTCCGTGAGGGTGAAACCATACATGTTTATATATAGGTCTCACTGATATGATTTAGTGATCTCATTGTCTTCATACTTATTCCCATCCCAACATTAATTACCTTCTAATTCCATTATCCCTTAGTCATATCCACGGTTATATGGCTCATCGCAATATATTCTTTTAACTTTCCTTATATTGTTCTCTTTCCCTTTTTCCCATGATTATAAAGCAAAACTTGTGAAAAGGGTATGCACGGTTGTTAAGGGAAAGTATTCAATATATTTCCATCTATATGAACACACGTTTCTATAATTGGTTACCAATTTCTCTTAAGTTGATACATCAAAAGTCATGAAAGGAAGGCATATACTTATATGGCATGTAATTGGGTAACTTGATTCTTAAGTTGCTTCTCAAATACTTCCATTGCTTATTTATATTTTTGATATATTCCTTAACATTAATCATCTTTTATTTCACGAAAACTCATATGTAAACTTTGATTAACCAAGTGGGATGAAAAGTGTCTCTAAGGCCCATGAATCACCTCTTGGGCCTTCCAAAGGTTCCACGAGCTAAATTACATTCCTAATTACCAAACTTAAGCCTTTGGTAATCATTGCATCTTATATTAGCCTCATATGCTCACATATGCTCAACTTTCATTATTAACCTGCATTGAACATTTATTATGAATCTAGTGTTTGGAATCGTCAACCAAGATCCCTCAAATCGTTTCATTATCATAAGTTCTGAATTCCATTTAGGCTTTAAATCCACAAATTTCAAGGATGTAACAGTGACAATTTTATTTTTGAGGGCCACTGGTAATTGTCACATGTGTTCTCTTCACGAACCATTTGTGAGGGCCAAACCCACAATTGTTCCTATTTGTAAGGGCCTCTGGAGAGGAGTTTGTCACATGATTGGCCCGTGAAGAAAGATTGATTTTTTTGTAGTGTATTGAGAGTAACTTATTTGAGACACAAGAATGCCAAAAAAAATTCTGCAACAAAGCTTTAGAAGGATCATATGGAGTTTTGACAAGTGTACAAGATGTATAATCAAAGTTTTTAATTATCAACATAGGCAGCTACATAGAGTATTATGTCATATGCATATTTAATGATTTAAGTCCTAAAACCGTATCTAAAATTATACCTAGATATCTAATGATTTAAAGTACTAAAATCATATTTACAGAACAAATTCTTTTTCAAATATAATCATATATATGTATATATATTGCCTTGTTTAAATTTCAATATTTTATGTCATTATGTATGTGTTTTGGTTTTGTTATGACATGCTTTTGTTAATACATATGTGTTACCACATGTCAACTATTTTGTTTTCTTTATCTACCATTACATCCATCCTCTATTCTCATCACATTCATCGCCTTTTATTTTTTCTATCCTTGAAAATACAAAAGCATGTTTTTTCAAACACACGCCTCTCTCCCTCTCTTCTCTACACCTACTTCTCTCTAACTCTCCCCTCTGGACCTAGACCTCTATCCCAAACTCTCCTATGTACCCGTTGGAGGAGGGTGGCGACAAAGTGAGATTGGCCCCCTCAACTCTATAAATTTGATTTAATGGGAATAGTAAATGCCCCAATTCCACTTGAGGAAATTAAAATTTTAGTAGTATTAAACTTCAACCAGATTAAACTTTAAACAATTGATTTAAAAACAATTAGATATATATTAACTCCAGAAAATTAGATTTTGGTGGCTAGATTACTCGATGGTGGTTTAATTTTTACAAACATGTGATAGAAGTACATCAAATATTTGTTTTTCTCCAAAATAGTCTCCTAAAATTTGACTAACTCTGGAAATCACTCTGTCAATGCGCAATCTAAGAAAACATTTATTTTTACTAGATTACTCGTTGTTGTTTAGTCATGAATAGAAAAGTTGATCAAACACATTTTTCTCCATGATATATGGGTGACAAAGTGTGTTACTCACAAAAATTTGATAATATGACATACTAAATTAGTGAACAAATAAGTTTGTCTAGCGTGATGTGTGATATGTAGGATGTGTTCCGATGAATTTTTTTATTCAAATAGGAAAAGTTTACATATTATTCTTAGGGTTCATATTAAATATAAGTTTGCCTACCGTGATGAACGAGTTATTTTATATCAATTACCATAACATGTGCATCCTTGTAAGTCTGGAGTTGGATATATATGATATTGAGTTGGATATATATGATGTTGTTCAGTGCTTGATTTGTGACCATTGTTACCCGTGATAACCGGTTTTTGTGTCGTTGTATTCTTCTGCAGTTGACAATTGACGAGCACCATTGAGGTGTTAAGCCACATAAGGAAAAATATATACTTTCTTGTATATCCTTTTTGTTTGATTTTAATTTGTATTGTTGGTGTAACTATAATAGCTGAGACAATTTATATTTATGACCCTTCTTCAAAATATGGCTTGCTCCTCCCATGTATTTACGTTCTCCTCCCCGATCTACGCTATGTTTCTTAAAACAACGGAAGGGGAAGGGGGATGTCATGACTTTCGTATGTTACTTTTGTTAAAAAAAACCAGTTAAATTTGTCGTGTATTATCATCAAATAGTAAACACACAAGTGCACATGCACATGACATATAAAATTTGTTGGAAATGTGCGGGGAGAGGACTCGTTCGTGAAAAGGTTCCTACGGTAAAAGATATTTGTGTTGGTTGTTTGAAAAGAGAGAATCAATGAACCGTTTCCTTGGGATGGAGAGAGAAATACAAAATTAAAAATAATAACAGTTAATAGGAGAGTGTGTGAATAAATATTTATAAGAGTAAAATTCTTTGAAGAAAAAAAAAAGAGTGAATGAAGGAGAGCGCAACATCAAACTCGTTCTTTTTATAGTAGTATAAATATAGATGGAGCACTTAACAACTAGTTTAGTTAGCAAAGTCGGATGCCGGTTGCCGCTCATGTCGCGGTTTTGAACCAGTTAAGAGCATCAAAAGAGATGATTATGGAGCAACAATTAAGTCATGCGTTGTAGTTTGTGATTGTAATAAGACGTGTACACCACTATAATAAGAAAAAAATCAAAGAAGGAACATCATATACGGAGGGAGGTCTCTCTCTCTCTCTCTCTATCCGCTCCAAACCCTCCATGTCCTACCACCTTGGTTCTACGGCCCTAGACGAGATTGAAACTAATGAGCATTTAATGAACTCGACGAGCAGCCATGCATCTAAATTGGGAGAGAGATTGCCATCATTGGCTATTTCCATGGGAGGTCGCCCACCAGAGCAGCCAGACATGTGGCACCATGATCACGAAGCGGCTGATATGAGCGGGGAGGATCGTTGTATGATATATAGATCCAGTGCATCCCATTTTCCATCTTTCCCCCAGTGCATGGCGCTGTTGACGACGGGGACCAGTTCCTGTTCTGTACGTCTGAAGCAGCAACTGCAGTTTCTGCAACGACGGCCCCTTCCACAGTTCGTAAGGAAAATTTGTCTTCGGTATGATCCAACCGCAGATTCAGCCGATGGCCAAGTTTTCTCGATGAGCGGGCCCTCCCTTGTCACTCCCGAGTAGGGCCGAGCGAGCCTTCCCGGACAAAACTGGACTGCTTAGCTTGATCGGGGTTTGCTTTGGTTCTTGGATGTGGACGGGACTCGCTGGACGGTGGGGTGGCTGCCCCCCTGCTCCCTTGCTTTCGTAAAAGTCCGCACGGATCGGATCGGGGCTGAGCTGTCTGTGTTGGATTCTGAAATTAGTAACGGTTGGCTTTAATATGCTTTTAGGGGTCGTTCGGCTGAGAACTTCCCGAATACTGGTATTTAATGTATAACAAGTGGTCCGATATATAACAAACTAGATCTATCTGTATTTGATCTGGTAGTTGCGCTAATAAAACTACAGCAGTCAGAAGCACGCCATTTTTAGGGGGATTGTAAACTCACGCACTGGCTGCCGCGATCGTCGTTCTGCTGCTTCTGCAGGATCCCTTTCCAAAGCGTGGACAACTAAATTTGTGCCCTTAATAACCAGATGTTCCAGAAATTAAAAACCATTGTAGGGAACTACCGTAGTTATAATGACCGGGGCAAACGGCTCCTTACATTTCAAGTAGGGCATGTTTGATTTCTTGGATTTTGCCGTATTGGGTTGTATTTTGACATCTATTTGTACTGGAAACGAAGCTAATTTCGAGATTTATGAACATAATAG